>CM057799.1:12146096-13392346 GCA_030145905.1 Populus davidiana | reverse complement strand
AAACTCAGTATATAGGCTGGAAACCTGTGACCCGATCTTTTAGATCATTCTCAGGTATAACAACGCCACGTATTGAGTATTATTATTATTATTATTATTATTATTATTATTATTCTTATTACTAGTACTACTATTACTATTATTATTATTATTGTTGTTGTTGTTGTTATTTTTGTTATTATTATTGTTGTTGTTGTCTTGTTATTTATAATTTATACAATTAACCTCTCTGTGGTTCGACCCTGATCTTGCCGGGTTATTTATTACTTCGATACTCCTACACCTGGGAGAAGACATCAATCTTTTGGTCGTGTCAATCCTCATTGTTTTTTAACAGGGCAACCACTTTGCTCATGACTTGTTAGGTTAATAAGCCACACCAATCATTTTTATTTATTAACGTATATAGTAGTCGATTAATTTTGACTAATTTAATGATCAAGTTTTTAATCATCATTTTCAATACTTTATCGAATGCAGAAAAAATAACATGATGTTTATATGTTTTTTTAATACAATCACTAGATTTTGATCCGTATACAATGAAATGATGATCAATTCTAAATGTGCTTAGTGTTTTACTTTTGCACATGAGGACAAGTATTCTTGATTCAAACAATATTTATTTTTTTAGTCCTTAGGACTTCTTATGCTTTGGTCACTTAATTTCTTTTTTTTATTATTTGATTCTTTAATATTGATTTGATTTGTGATTGGTCTTGGTCATTTGTTTTCATGCTTGTGTATAGAAGTCTTGATATGTCAAAGAAATGTTATATCGCTTGGTTAATGCTCAGTTTAGTAAAATAAAATTTATTTTCATTGATTTCAAATAATTATAGCTTCAGAGACCAAATTTTGAAATAAAAAAAATGTTTAGTACCTTTTTTTTCCAAAATAAAAGACTCATTTATCCTATCAGGGGAGAGGTTTGGGTCCTTTTTTATTTTATTTTGGTCCCTCAACTTTTTTTTTTCCAATTTGATCCCTTTAAATTGATTTTATTTGGTATTTAACTTGGTAGTTTGTTTTGGATACCTTAATATAGGGGGTCTTACAACATTGAGGAAAATTTTTAGGGCTCATGCTCAATTTTCAAAAATAAAATTTGCTTGATATAGAATAATTAAGTATTAATGTACCAAAATTAAAAATAAAATAATTAAAATGACTAGGGTGATTAGGTAGAGCAAATAGGCTAGGGCTAGTGGCACACACATCGCGTGTGTAAGATGCCCACCTACTTTAGGCGGTATATGCAACATATCATAGTAGTCAAACGTCTGCTTCCATTGCACCTGTCGCACCCGACATCGCGACGGCCCTAAAAAATAATTCTCTTGAATTATTTTGAAAAAAGAACAAGTTTCTGGCATCCGGTTCTTTTAAGGAAAAATGTCTTGTTTGAGGAGTCGCCACCTAGTATTATGGTCACTAGGAACCCTAACTGGTCAACAGAGATTCTATGGTTCGGGATTGATTACGTAAAAGGGAAGATATTATCACCCCTTAAACGTTCTGCCTAAGGCAAACTGCATTGTTGGTTTTGTCTTGAATTGCTAAATGTTTATTAGTTTATGCTGTGATGATTTGTTTAAATATTCCTGACTCTGGCGCCAGTGAATATTCGAGCTCGAATAATTAAACTCTGGCGTTGGTAAAAATTCATAGCTACAAAAAAATTAGATTAATGTTTTTTATGCATGCACACATTTTTTATTTTTTTTAGCTAAACAAAATAAAGATACAACGAATAAAAATAATATAAATTTAAACTGGTATTTTTATTCCTGACTCTGACGTCAGTGAATAAACCAATAAATTTACATTATTTTTATTTATACATACACATTTTTTATTTTTTTATTTTTCTGCTTTTTATTTTTCTATTTTTTCTATTTTTTGGGCTGGGCTGGACCCAGCAGGCCTAGCCGGGTCACAGGCTTGACCCGGCTGACCATTTTTCTGTTTTTTTTTTACCCGCAGGCGTGCGTGAACCGCTCACGCACACGTGTTACAGCAACATGCAATTAAAATGCAGGGAGGGGCAACGCAACTTACCTGTTGCTGCACTTGAAGACGGGGATGACAACTGACCATCGTTACTCTTCTCTGTGACTGCTTTCTGTCTAATCCTTTGTTTTAGCTTTCCTTGTTCGGTTGTCTTCTTCTTTTTTGTTTCCGTTTGTTCCCCTGCTCGTCGTCTTCCTCGCTCATCTGCGTCCGTCTGTGTTGTTCTTCTTGTCCACTGGTTCTGTCCTCTTCTTTTTCATGTTTCTCCTCAGTTCTTCTTCCTTCTCTGTGGCCTTCTCTGGCTTATAAAGCCAGAGAATGGCCTTTCTTCACGCGTTCGTGCCTCACGATCGTGAGGCACGAACGCCTCTGTTTCTGTGAGAAGAAACAGGGGCAGAAAACTTGCCCCCCTCTGTACAGTTTCTGTTCTTGCGCCTTGTTATGTTCCCGGTGTTACTTCCTCTCTGGAAGCAGAGAAACAGAGACGTGATGGAGGACTGGTGGGCTAGCTGCTTTCTTCCTCCGCTGCTCGTGGTCTCTCTCCGTGGCCTCCTTTGTTTCTTTGAGAAGAAACAGAGGAACGAAAGTTTTTTTCTATTCTTCCCCCCCGGTTCTATGTTTCTCCAGGGGCTTTTCGGTTATGCCCCCTTTCTTCTCCCCTCCTGCGCTCTCTCATCTTCTCTGGCTTTATAGCCAGAGAATACCAAGCATCTCCAATGTTGAAACGGCTTCACAGACATTACTGCCAGAAACGGCTAGGAGGAAGACGAAGAAGGTGATTGACAAAAACGGCACCGTCTGTGTGGTGTGAATATCCATTTTCAATCTGGTCACTGAAGTTCTGAAATCATGTAATCAAGTCCCTGGGTAAATTGTAATTGGACCCTGTATTTCGGCGCCATTTTCAAAATGGTCCTTGGATTTTGATTTGTGCAATTTGGACCCCAATTAAACTCCAAACTTTGATATTTCTTCAATTAAGTCCCTGATTTCATTAATTTAATTAAATCCAAGTCCAATTAAGTCTCAAAACTCATTAATTCTCCAATTAAACCCTTAATTGGATTCATTAAATCAATTCCAAGCTTAATTAAGTCTCAAAACTTATCAATTCTCCAATTAAATCCTTGATTGGATGAATTAAATCAATTCCAAGCTTAATTAAGTCTCAAAACTTATCAATTCTCCAATTAAACCCTTGATTGGATTAAACAAATTAATTCCAAAGTTTAATTAAATCCCAAAACTTCCAATCATGTTGCCATTAACCCAAAATTTAATTCATTCTTCATTTATTTCATTTTACTTGTTTTTTCATCAAAATTTTTTATCCTTTTCAATAAATAAAATAATAATAAAAAATAAAACTAAAATGGTCAAAAAATGGGTTACGACAGTTGCCCCCTCTTTATAATATTTACTATGCAAAGATATTGGAAAATTTCTTTTTTTTTTTATCTTTGTGTAGTAAATTTATAAAGAAAAGTAGATAGAGGAAGAACCTTTTTTTTTTTTTTTAGTCTTGAAAACTTTGAAAACAGTAGATTGACACACGACCTTTATAGATAAATGTAGAAATCAAGAAACAAGTCATTTGGAAGACGATCCATTTTTTTTTTTTGTTTTTTTTTTAATCTTGAAAACAGTAGATGGACTCACGACCTTTATAGAGAGATCAAGAAACAAATCATTTGGAAGACGACCAGTTTTTTTGTTTTTTGGTTTTTTTTTTGTTTTTTAGTCTTGAAAACATTGAAAATGGTAGATTGACACACGACCTTTACAGAGAGATGTAGAAATCAAGAAACAAGTCATCTGGAAGACGACCCATTTTTTTTTTGTTTTTTTTTAGAAGTGGTCTCATTATGATGGGTGACCTACCCAAGTAAAAAAAAAATAAAAAAAAATGAGGGCTCGAAGGCGCACTCAAAAGAATGTGAGGGCTCAAAGGCGCTCAAAAAGGAAAGCGGGTGCTCAAAGGCACTCCAAAAGGAAAGTGAGGGCTCAAAGGCGCTCCAAGAGGAAAACGAGTGCTCAAAGGCACTTGAAGGGGAAAGCGAGTGCTCAGAGGCACTTGAAGGGGAAAGCGAGTGCTCAGAGGCACTTGAAGGGGAAAGGGAGTGCTCAGAGGCACTAGTGCTCAGAGGCACTTGAAAAGGAAAGGGAGTGCTCAGAGGCACTGGTGCTCAGAGGCACTTGAAAAGGAAAGCGAGTGCTCAGAGGCACTAGTGCTCAAAGGCACTTGAAGGGGAAAGAGAGTGCTCAGAGGCACTGGTGCTCAGAGGCACTTGAAAAGGAAAGGGAGTGCTCAGAGGCACTGGTGCTCAGAGGCACTTGAAGGGGAAAGGGAGTGCTCAGAGGCACTGGTGCTCAGAGGCACTTGAAGGGGAAAGCGAGTGCTCAGAGGCACTGGTGCTCAGAGGCACTTGAAGGGGAAAGCGAGTGCTCAGAGGCACTGGTGCTCAGAGGCACTGGTGCTCAGAGGCACTTGAAAGGCAAAGCGAGTGCTCAGAGGCACTTGAAAAGGAAAGCGAGTGCTCAGAGGCATTGGTGCTCAAAGGCATTTGAAGGGGAAAGCGAGTGCTCAGAGGCACTAGTGCTCAAAGGCACTTGAAGGGGAAAGGGAGTGCTCAGAGGCACTGGTGCTCAGAGGCACTTGAAAAGGAAAGGGAGTGCTCAGAGGCACTTGAAGGGGAAAGCGAGTGCTCAGAGGCACTTGAAAGGGAAAGCGAGTGCTCAGAGGCACTGGTGCTCAGAGGCATTTGAAAGGGAAAGCGAGTGCTCAGAGGCACTGGTGCTCAGAGGCACTTGAAAAGGAAAGGGAGTGCTCGGAGGCACTGGTGCTCAGAGGCACTTGAAGGGGAAAGCGAGTGCTCAGAGGCACTGGTGCTCAGAGGCACTGGTGCTCAGAGGCACTTGAAAAGGAAAGGGAGTGCTCAGAGGCACTGGTGCTCAAAGGCACTTGAAGGGGAAAGCGAGTGCTCAGAGGCACTCGTGCTCAAAGGCACTTGAAAAGGAAAGCGAGTGCTCAGAGGCACTAGTGCTCAAAGGCACTTGAAGGGGAAAGCGAGTGCTAAGAGGCACTAGTGCTCAAAGGCACTTGAAGAGGAAAGCGAGTGCTCAGAGGCACTAGTAGAGGAAGAAAAGCACGAAGATTTTAAAGGTATTTTTAAAAAAATTTAAATTTTTTTTATTTGTTTTACTTACTTCAAATTAATATATTGTTAGTGTTTTCAAATTATTTTGATGTTTTAATGTCAAAAATAATTTTTTAAAAATAAAAAATATTATTAATATGCATTATAATATTAAAAATTATTTAAAAAATAACCACAATCACATTATCATACAAATTCAATTCAAACAAACCACAACCACAATACTAAACCATTATCTCTTCACTATCAAATTTCCATGTAATTGTAGTAAACAAATAAATCCAACTAGCGTTTACCTCAACAATAGGACAATGCTCTCCAGTCAAACCAATTGTGATCTTAAATATGCAGCTTCTTGCAACTAGGCCAGCCACACGTTAAGATGAGAAAGTGAGCTGCAGAAAAATCATGAGAGTACCAATGTATTACATTCCCATACTTCTCTTTTGCTCCTCTTTATTGCTGATTATACAAACAGCCACAGCTATTGACACCATAAACACAGCGCAGCCCATTAGAGATGGCGATAACATAATTTCATCTGGTGGAAACTATGTGTTAGGGTTTTTCAGCCCAGGAAATTCCAAAAACCGGTTCTTGGGGATATGGTATGGCAAAATATCTGTCCGGACAGTTGTTTGGGTTGCCAACACAGAGGCTCCACTTAATGACTCATCGGGTGTTTTACGGCTTACAGACGGAATTCTTGTCCTTCTCAATCGTAGCGGGAGTGTAATTTGGTCTTCAAACACGTCAACACCAGCAAGGAATGCAGTTGCACAGCTTTTGGATTCAGGAAACCTTGTTGTGAAAGAGAAGGGTGATCATAACCTAGAAAATCTCTTATGGCAGAGTTCTGAACATCCCGGTGATACATTGTTGCCAGAAATGAAGATAGGACGGAATAGAATAACGGGCATGGACTGGTACATTACATCCTGGAAGTCAACGGATGATCCTTCGAGAGGTAACGTCTCAGCAATCCTTGTTCCTTATGGATATCCCGAGATACTTGATATGGAGAATTCAATTGTGAGGCATCGGACAGGACCGTGGAACGGCCTGCGATTCAGTGGTACGCCTCAGTTGAAACCAAATCCCATGTACACATTTGAATTTGTTTATAATGAGAAGGAGATATTCTACCGATATCATCTTCGTAATAGCTCAATGCTTACAAGGCTCGTGATAACTCAAAATGGCGATGTCCAGCGCTTTGCCTGGATTTCTCGGACACAAAGCTGGATAATTTATCATACAGTAAATACTGATAATTGTGAACGTTATGGACTATGTGGTGCAAATGGTATCTGTAGTATTGACAACTCACCAGTGTGCAATTGTTTGAATGGATTTGTACCGAATGTTCAAAGCGAATGGAAGATGATGGACTGGTCAAGCGGTTGCCTTAGAAGGACTCCACTAAATTGTTCTGGAGATGGGTTTCGACAGCTCTCAGGTTTGAAGTTGCCTGAGACTAAAACATCATGGTTTAACAGGAGTATGAACCTCGAGGAATGCAGGAACACATGCTTGAAGAACTGCAGTTGTACAGCATTTTCAAATTTGGACATCAGGAATGGAGGAAGTGGGTGTTTGCTCTGGTTTGGTGACCTGATTGATATCAGAACTTTCGTTGACAATAAGCCAGACATTTATGTAAGGATGGCAGCTTCAGAACTAGGTATGTAAATCTAACAAAGATAGGAGATAAAATGCAAGAGAATGAGAATTTAAACTTCATTTTCATCGTCACCATAAGCTGGTGAAAGTTTGCTGCCCGTAATAATTCCATTTCCTATTTTGTCTTTCAACTTAGTTTTACTCTGCCTTGGTATAGATAATGGTGGCGCTGTGAAGATTAATGCTAAATCCAATGTGAAGAAGAGGATCATAGTAAGCACTGCGTTGTCTACAGGGATTCTATTCCTTTTCCTAGCCTTGTTCTGGTATATTTGGAAAAAGAAGCAGCAGAAAAAGGGTAAGTCCTTAAGATCATGAAATTTTAAATTTTCAGCACGTCAGATAGGCAGTTTAGTGTATTCCAATTTGACTTTAGTAATGTAAGGTACAGCCACGAATTGTTAAAGATCTCATTTAATTTGATGTCTCAGAAACTTGTGTTACAAGAAAATAAAGATTCACTGTTTCCTATTTAATCATAGCAGTTCTGCTTGCAGGAAAAGTCACAGGTATTGTTAAGAGAAGTTCAATTAACAATCCAGGAGAAGATCTTGATTTACCGTTGTTCTATTTGGATACCTTGACTCTTGCTACCAATAACTTTTCAGTTGACAACAAGCTTGGAGAAGGGGGTTTCGGACCAGTTTATAAGGTACTAATCATTAAACATTCAAGCAATTTCATGATACAAACTCCTGGAACCATGTAACTAAAACAATGACCATTACAAAGTGTTCTTTCACTGGGCAATGATCTATTTGTTGGTATTGAGTGGTTATTTACAGGGGACGTTGAAAGATGGACAAGAAATAGCTGTGAAGAGGCTCTCTAAGAATTCAAGACAAGGAATTGATGAGTTCAAAAATGAAGTCAAATACATTGTGAAACTTCAGCACCGGAATCTGGTGAAGCTTCTAGGTTGCTGCATTGAAGGCGATGAGTATATGTTGATCTACGAGTTCCTGCCTAACAAAAGCTTGAACTTCTTTATTTTCGGTTAGGATCTCTCTAACAAAACGCAGAAATTTACAAAACGTTAATTATCACTACCTTTATTCTTGTTCTTTCATTTACTTTATGTATCTGATGAGAACCAGAAAGGGCTGACTTGGGCAGAAAATTGGGCAGATGAAACACACAGCTTGAAACTAGATTGGCCTAAGCGCTACAACATCATCAACGGGATTGCTCGTGGACTCCTTTATCTTCACCAAGATTCAAGACTAAGAGTAATTCATAGAGATCTAAAAGCAAGCAATGTTTTATTGGATTACGAAATGAACCCAAAAATCTCAGACTTTGGCCTGGCTAGAAGTCTTGGAGGAAATGAAACCGAAGCCAATACAAATAAAGTGGGTGGAACATAGTAAGTGTTTCCAGATGCTTATTTTGTTCACTACAATTGACAGAAACATCAACCTAACATTTTATGGATACTTCCAGTGGCTATATATCCCCTGAATATGCCATTGATGGACTCTACTCGCCAAAATCCGACGTCTTCAGCTTTGGAGTGCTGGTGCTAGAGATATTGAGTGGGAACAGGAATCGAGGATTCTGTCATCCTGACCACAACCTGAACCTTCTGGGGCACGTAAGTGAAAAAACTTTATCATTTCATAATCTTAAATACCGATCTCATTCTAACAACTTGGTTTCATTGTATCAGGCTTGGAAGCTGTTTACTGGAGGCAGGCCTTTGGAACTGGTTTCGAAATCAATAGTTGAAACTTGCAATTTATCTGAAGCGCTCCGTTTGATTCACGTGGGTTTATTATGTGTGCAAGAGAATCCAGAATACAGGCCAACCATGTCATATGTGGTTTTGATGTTGGGTAATGAAGATGGCTTGCCTCGGCCTAAACAACCTGGTTTTTACACTGAAAGGGATTTGATTGAAGCAACTTATACATCAAATTCAAGCCAGAGCAAACCATATTCGGCTAATGAATGCTCGATTTCGATGATAGAGGCAAGATAAACTGCTTTTGGTTATTTCTAGAAGCTGTAGCGACTTCCAAGTCCTCCTTATGTTTGTCATAGTACCGCTATAAATCTATTCCAGGGAATGACAGTTTGATAATCTTGTAATGGTAAGACTCAGTTGTGCATTTTCAGGAATGTCTTCCACTACACTAAACTTTGTGTAGTTTAAGGAGACGAAGTAAGAAATACTACTACTAGGTATAGGCATGATAGTAGAAGTAAGTTGACAGAAGGCTTCTGTATTGTAGTATGTCTTTCCCAATAATAAAAGGAACACGTGGTATTATTATTGAAGGCACCATGTTGGGCATAAAGCCATTCCTTCTGTTGCCTGCATTGTTCCCATGAGGAGAGAAGCATACGCACAGTTGCAGACAGAATAGGAATATATATATATTGTAATTGTAAAATATACTAAAGCGGATCAGTAAAACACTGATCCCTGCTGCTTTATAGGTTTTTTTTTTAAAGTTGTTTTTTGTGTTGTTTTTTTATGCTTTTTCGAAAATTATTTTTTCTTCTTTCTTTGTTTTTTTTTTTAGCAAAATTTTTTTGTTTAATTTAGTTTATTAATGTTAAAAATTTTTATTTAGTTATCAGACTTTCATGACACGTTTTCCGGATTTAACGGGTTAACCTGGTTTGACAAATTAACCTAGAATTTTTTTTGTTTTTTATTCTTTTTAATTAATTTTTTCAATTTAGTTTAGTTGTTAATGTTAAATTTTTTTCTATTTAGTTATTAGACTTTCATGACATATATCCCGAGTTTCACGGGTTAACCTGGTTTCACGGGAGAACCCAGTTAATTCTAGGTTGACCCGTCAATTTTTTTAGTTATTTTTATTTTCAGATCCTGGGTTTAACGGGTTAACATGGTTTGACGAGTTAACCCAGATTTGTTTTTTGATTTTTTTCTTTTTAATTAATTTTTTTTGTTTAGTTTCAGTTTGTTAATGTTCACTTTTTTTTTTATTTAGTTACCAGACATTCATGACACCAATCTGGGGTTTAATGAGTTAACTTGGTTTGACGAGTTAACCTGAAATTTTTTGTTTTGCTTTTTTTTTTCTTTTAAATTAATTTTTTTCGTTTAATTTAAATTGTTGATGTTAAATTTTTTTCTATTTAGTTATTAAACTTTCATGACACGGATTCCGAGTTTGACAGGTTAACCTGGTTTAATGAGTTAGCGCAGTTAATTCTGGGTTAACCCATTAATTTGTTTTTTCATTTTTAATTATCAAACTTTCACGATGCGAATTCAAAGTATGACGGGTTAACCTGGTTTGCAGGGTTAACTCAATTAATTCATATTTTTTTTGTTTTTCTTCATTAGTTTTTTTTTTCTTTGTTTTTTTTTTTTTAACTAATCTATTTAATTATCACACTTTTATGACACAACCTTGCAGTCAAACCCACATCCAATGCTATTGGGTCTGGTATTGCAGTCCAGACACTTTTATGCTAAGGGTTAACCCAAGTTTAATGTTATTATTAATATTATAAATATTACTCTTAGATCAGGCGTTGGAACCAAACATAAGACTCTTGGGTATAATTTTATAAAAAAACCTAACTTTTTTAGATCTTAACTATTTTTGAAATGTAAAAAATAATTAACCCGCGGTATCGCACGGGGCATATAAATAGTGTATATGTATATATGGCGAAGAAAATGGCCCAAGTGAAACAACCATTTAACAACTGGGCCTAGTCCGAGTGTTTGGTGAACTGGATCTCGTAATTTTCTCCGAAAGATTCCCAAATGAACCGAGTCTACTTGAGGCCACTGCAATCGGGACAATGCTAAATGACTCCCAACAACATAAACATAGTTCTAATCGTAGTGTATAGACTCAAAAAATGGAGAAAAAGCCTACTTAAGCATGTTGATCGTCCCGTGCACAGGTTCCTTGTTCAACTAATACAAACCGACTAGCTATTTGCGCTGAATAAATCTTTGGGTAAGTCTCAATTTTCATTAATAAGGTTTATGTATTTTCTCCCTTCCAAATCTTTCTATTTCAGTAAACTTGATCTCATAATTAAAATTAAAAAATAAAAAACTAAGGCTCAGTGCTTTACTCTAAGCCAAGACTGTGGATTTCTATAATGTAATTACATTTTTTCTTCCTCCATGTAAAAACCAAGAAAGTTCAAATTTATGGGGGGTTTTTTTTTTTTAGTTCATTCATCACTTTCAAATTAATCAAGGTTAAATAAATCTTTTTACTTTTTAGTACAGTAAAAACATTCAATTACCCTTAAAAAATTAATATATATATATATATATATATATTAAAATTAAAAAATAAAAAACTAAGGCTCAGTGCTTTACTCTAAGCCAAGACTGTGGATTTCTATAATGTAATTACATTTTTTTTTCCTCCATGTAAAAACCAAGAAAGTTCAAATTTATGGGGGGGTTTTTATTTTTTTAGTTCATTCATCACTTTCAAATTAATCAAGGTTAAATAAATCTTTTTACTTTTTAGTACAGTAAAAACATTCAATTACTCTTAAAAAATTAATATATATATATATATATATATATATAATTAGCCCAGCATATAAGAGCTTCTTGGTCTTTTCATATTTTTCAAAATAATTAAATAACTAAATTATTTTTAAAAACAAAAATTATTAAACTTACTATCAAGTGCTTTTTTGTCTTTTCACTCTGATTTTTTTTGTTATAAATATTATTAAAAAAAATAGTTGACACGTGCATTGCTCGTATTAGCACATGGATGGTTACTATCCCCTTTAGACAGCGCGTACAACATCACCAGGGAGCTAAACACTAGCTTTCAGGGTGATGTTGGAATCTTCTCGACATCCCCTATATGACTAGGTGGTGCATGTAGTCAATGGACCATTAATTTTGCATCGGTAATCTTTTCTTTTCTTTTCTCTTTCCTATTTGATTTTCATGTCAAACCCTTCAATTTTTCAAAGTAGCCTCTCAACTTGTTTTCCTTTAGATTTAGTTCATGTTCTTTTGATTACTATTTATTTTATTTGAAAATATTTATAAAATTAAAATTATTTTTCAATTTCATCCTTCATTTTATTTTGTTTTTCAATTTCATCACTTATTGTTTTATATCATTTAATTTTTATACTAAATTTGGTTCTCATTCTTTTGATTGTTATTTAAAAAAATAAAATTTTGGATGATTGAGAAATTTTTTGTTGTTTTTTTTAGATCAAATGATATTATATTTCGTGAGAAAGGTTACCCTTACTTGTGTGTGCTTTTTATTTGTATCAAATGATATTATATTTCGAGCTTATTTGCAATTTTGTTTTTTAAAATGGTTAACGTCAGTCCCTAAGAATAGAAGACACGTTAAAAATGAGATCAGTCCCTAAAAATAGGAGACTCGTCTAAAATATCGACGTTTAACCCTAAAAAGGAGATTTATGTCTAAGTTACCAAAAGTAAATAGTGGACATAATCCATAATTGATATAAATACCCTTGACATCGGTCCTTTTCGATAAAAAGAGACGTGTCGACAAACAACGTTCGTAGGAGACACATCAAAAAAAATATTAGTGACATCAATTCTTAAAAATAGGAAACTCGTCTAAAATATTGACGTTTAACCCTAAAAAGAAGAATTACGTCTGAGTTACCAAAAAGAAATTATGGACATAATCCATATTTGGTATTTAAACTTTTGACATCGGTCCTTTTTTGTAAAAAAAGACGTGTCGACAAACAATATTCGTTTTATAAAAACAAAAATTATTGTGATATCGTTGGGAAATGGTTATAACCATACTTGATAATTGGGCTTTGGACCCATGAACGACGACATGATAGGATGGGTGTTGGACCCTGGTCGTTTTTTCCTTTTATATTTTTTTTTTCTTTTTTTACATGCAAGAAAATTTATATACAAAAAAAAAATGTTAGAAATCAAAAAACAAATTACCTGAGTGCCACTGTATAGGTAAAAGACTGAAATACCCTTGGATTTCTGGAAAAATTATGAAAATGCCACTGGTGGCGCGTGTGGCTCACGCGCGGTTCCTATTGGCGGCGGCGAACTTTTCCGGCGAGATCTCTGGCCAACGAATGGTCGATTCTGGTAGATCTGAGGTAGAGGATTCTGATTATAGTGGTCTCGACGGCAGTTGATGGCTGACGAGGGGGAATCGACGACTTGAAGCTTCGGTGGCCGGCGAAGATCGCGGCCTTTTTCCAGCCAAATGATTCGGCGAAAAAGCTTAAAACAACTGGGGTGTTGCTTTATAGGAGGTTAGCAACCTTTATGTGGTGGTTCGGAAGCTTCAAACTACCGAAGATGGGAGATCGGAGGAGAGAGAGAGAGAGTTGCCGGCGAGAGGAGAGAGAAGCTCTGGGTTTTACTACAGTGTGAACGCTAGCACGATACACCGGTGCTGCTGAAGTCTGTGAGCCGTTGGATCTTCGATGAAAAGATCGTGCGGCTGTGATTGACTCGATCTGCAGGTTGATCGGACGGTCCGGATGAGCAGGGGTTAGATCTGGTGTGGCGCGGTGTACCGAAAGCTCGATACATCTAGTGACGTAGCGCAACGAGATCCAAGCTTAGATTATTTCAAGGGCCGAGATGTGTTTGGGTTTTAATCTAGTATGGTAAGCCCTATTGTATTTTATTAAATCAAAGGTCCACAACTAACACTATTAGATCTAACAACTAGGATATTTTTGGTATTTTTCAAATTGTTTTTAAAAAAAATCAATATCTTACTCTCACGAAGAAAAAACTAAAAAAATATAAATAGTGCACTAGTCTATTTATAGCCAGCCAATAGTAGGGACAACACATTTAATTCAAAGGTTATGCTGTCCTGGCTATTTATAGCGAATACGTAGGGACAACACATTTAATTCAAAGGAAAAGGAAAATAATGCACCGCATCAACTAACTATTACCTACTATAATAAATTCTGAATTATTAATTTTATTTTATTATATATAATAATAAATATTTATATGGATAAAACTAAAAACTTAAATCAGTATTAGAAAAAACCCGTTTCAACCGTAAAAAAAACAAAATTATATTGGAACACAATAAAAAAATAAATTTGATGGGTATCAACCCAGTGAACCGGGTTTTGACCAAAAAATAATAGTTTTGACCAGAAACAGCCTAAAAACTCTTTTTTTTTTTATCCCGGTCGAGATGGTTTGACCCGTATTAACCCGGTGGACTCGGTTTTGATCCAAAATAACGGTTTTGACCGAAAATGACGATTTTAACCCGAAACATCATGGAAACTCATTTTTTTACCTCGGTCGACATGGTTTGACCCGTATTGACCCGGTGGACTCGGTTTTGACAAAAAGTGACGGTTTTGACCCGAAACGTTATGAAAATTCATTTTTTTTATCCCGATCGACATGCTTTGACCCGTATTGACTCGGTTGACTCGATTTTGATAAACAATGACGGTTTTGACAAAAAATGACGTTTTGACCCGAAATGTCATAAAAGCTCATTTTTTACCCTGGTCGTTTTTTCCTTTTATATTTTTTTTTTCTTTTTTTACATGCAAGAAAATTTATATACAAAAAAAAAATGTTAGAAATCAAAAAACAAATTACCTGAGTGCCACTGTATAGGTAAAAGACTGAAATACCCTTGGATTTCTGGAAAAATTATGAAAATGCCACTGGTGGCGCGTGTGGCTCACGCGCGGTTTCTATTGGCGGCGGCGAACTTTTCCGGCGAGATCTCTGGCCAACGAATGGTCGATTCTGGTAGATCTGAGGTAGAGGATTCTGATTATGGTGGTCTCGACGGCAGTTGATGGCTGACGAGGGGGAATCGACGACTTGAAGCTTCGGTGGCCGGCGAAGATCGCGGCCTTTTTCCAGCCAGATGATTCGGCGAAAAAGCTTAAAACAACTGGGGTGTTGCTTTATAGGAGGTTAGCAACCTTTATGTGGTGGTTCGGAAGCTTCAAACTACCGAAGATGGGAGATCGGAGGAGAGAGAGAGAGAGTTGCCGGCGAGAGGAGAGAGAAGCTCTGGGTTTTACTACAGTGTGAACGCTAGCACGATACACCGGTGCTGCTGAAGTCTGTGAGCCGTTGGATCTTCGATGAAAAGATCGTGCGGCTGTGATTGACTCGATCTGCAGGTTGATCGGACGGTCCGGATGAGCAGGGGTTAGATCTGGTGTGGCGCGGTGTACCGAAAGCTCGATACATCTAGTGACGTAGCGCAACGAGATCCAAGCTTAGATTATTTCAAGGGCCGAGATGTGTTTGGGTTTTAATCTAGTATGGTAAGCCCTATTGTATTTTATTAAATCAAAGGTCCACAACTAACACTATTAGATCTAACAACTAGGATATTTTTGGTATTTTTCAAATTGTTTTTTAAAAAAATCAATATCTTACTCTCACGAAGAAAAAACTAAAAAAATATAAATAGTACACTAGTCTATTTATAGCCAGCCAATAGTAGGGACAACACATTTAATACAAAGGTTATGCTGTCCTGGCTATTTATAGCGAATACGTAGGGACAACACATTTAATTCAAAGGAAAAGGAAAATAATGCACCGCATCAACTAACTATTACCTACTATAATAAATTCTGAATTATTAATTTTATTTTATTATATATAATAATAAATATTTATATGGATAAAACTAAAAACTTAAATCAGTATTAGAAAAAACCCGTTTCAACCGTAAAAAAAACAAAATTATATTGGAACACAATAAAAAAATAAATTTGATGGGTATCAACCCAGTGAACCGGGTTTTGACCAAAAAATAATAGTTTTGACCAGAAACAGCCTAAAAACTCTTTTTTTTTTTATCCCGGTCGAGATGGTTTGACCCGTATTAACCCGGTGGACTCGGTTTTGATCCAAAATAACGGTTTTGACCGAAAATGACGATTTTAACCCGAAACATCATGGAAACTCATTTTTTTACCTCGGTCGACATGGTTTGACCCGTATTGACCCGGTGGACTCGGTTTTGACAAAAAGTGACGGTTTTGACCCGAAACGTTATGAAAATTCATTTTTTTTATCCCGATCGACATGCTTTGACCCGTATTGACTCGGTTGACTCGATTTTGATAAACAATGACGGTTTTGACAAAAAATGACGTTTTGACCCGAAATGTCATAAAAGCTCATTTTTTACCCTGGTCGACATGGTTTAACCCATATTGACCCGGTGAAATCGGGTTTTTTTAAAAATGATGGTTTTGACCAAAAATGATGATTTTGACCCGAAACGTCATGAAAACTCATTTTTTACCCTGATCGACATGGTTTGACCCGTATTGACCCGGTTGACTCGGTTTTGACCCGAAACGTCATAAAACTCATTTTTTACCCTGGTCAACATGGTTTCTTGACCCGATGAAATCGGTTTTTATGAAAAATGACGGTTTTGACCCGAAACGTCACGAAAACTCATTTTTTACCCTGGTCGACATGGTTTGACCCATATTGACTCGGTGAAATAGGTTTTTATGGAAAGATGCGGTTGACTCGAGAAAAATATTTTTTTGAATTTTAAACTTTTTTTTCTGATTTTTTTTGGATTTTTATGAATAATAATATAAATAAAATAACATTCAAGAAAATCTTAATGAATCAAAAAGTGGGTTACAACAGAGTTCCTCAAATGTGAGGGATGTTTCTCTGGTTCGTATAATGGTTGCTATATCACGAAATTCTGCTCCTATTCCATTGAGAATATATAACATAATGTCATCTATGCATATGGAAGTATCAATGACAGTGAGTTCATCGACTAGCCTTTTGACAGTGTTGAGGTAATCTGAAACTGGCTGGCTTCCTCTTTGTATAAGTGTCAGTTCTTCCTTGAGTTGCATGACACGCGTGCGTGATCGATTTGCATACAATCGTTGTATTTTTACCCATGCATCACGGGCAGTGCATGGTGGAAGTGGCGATTAGTGGCGAAACTAGTTCTAAAACAGATGCAAGGATTGCATGAAGGAGCAAGTTATCTTGCCGAAACCAGTGCCAGAAAGCAGGATTTGAATTACCTGCAGTAGATGATCCAGTAATTGGATCATGTAATGTTTGAGATGGACAACTAGTGGTTCCATCAATATGTCCTTGTAGGTTGTAACCTATGAGCAAGGACATTAATTAGTTGAGCACGCTAGGAGGGAAAATTTGAGGGTGTCAGTTTCAGGGGAAGTTGGGAACTAGCATTGAATGCAATGAGGTGAGTATCACCATTGCTGTGAGTTTCAGAGTTTATGATGACAGCATCTATAGTTAAGGCCATAATGGAGAGTCTTGTGAGAGAAAGGGTAGGCTCTGATACCATATAGAAAGTTGCTGAACATACTTTCTTTATTAATGTGAATTCCTTTTTATAGGATAGCTTACAAGTTGTATGTAATGTAAATACAATGACTAGAAGTTTGTTTCAGCTGGAGCTGAGTCTTAAGAGGATATGCATGCGCCATACGTGGTTTCCTTTATCTGCAGCGGATGATTATCATGTGTGTTATGTATAATCTTTAACACTGAAAACAGGAAGTCGAGCAATGAAAGCAATTCTTACAATTATATGGTTACAATTTAGTGATTTAATTAGACAGATACGATGCAGCATGGTAGATTTTCAGTGCTTAAAGTACAAAAGTCATCGGCACAACCGCAAATCACGATACTAATTCTAATAATTCTCTCTTCACTATCAATATATTTCCATGTCATTGTAGTCAACAAATAAATCCAACTAGCGTTTATCTCAACAATAGGACATTGCTCTCCAGTCAAATCAATTGTGACCTTAAATATGCAGCTTCTTGCAGCTAGGCCAGCCACACGTTAAGATGAGAAAGTGGGCTGCAGAAAAATCATGAGAGTACCAATGTATTACATTCCGATACTTATCTTTTGCTCCTCTTTATTGCTGATTATACAAACAGCCACAGCTATTGACACCATAAACACAACTCAGTCCATTAGAGATGGCGATAACATAACTTCATCTGGTGGAAACTATGTGTTAGGGTTTTTCAGCCCAGGAAATTCCAAAAACCGGTTCTTGGGGATATGGTATGGCAAAATATCTGTCATGACTGCGGTTTGGGTTGCCAACACAGAGGCTCCACTTAACGATTCATCGGGTATTTTACGGCTTACAGACGAAGGAATTCTTGTCCTTCTCAATCGTAGCAGGAGTGTGATTTGGTCTTCAAACACGTCAACACCAGCAAGGAATGCAGTTGCACAGCTTTTGGATTCAGGAAACCTTGTTGTGAAAGAAAAGGGTGATTATAACCTAGAAAATCTCTTATGGCAGAGTTTTGAACATCCCGGTGATACAATGTTGCCAGAAATGAAGATAGGACGGAATAGAATAACGGGCATGGACTGGTACCTTACATCATGGAAGTCAACGGATGATCCTTCGAGAGGTAACGTCTCAACAATCCTTGTTCCTTATGGATATCCGGAGATACTTGTGATGGAGAATTCAATTGTGAGGCAACGGACAGGACCGTGGAACGGCCTGCGATTCAGTGGTTCGCCTCATTTGAAACCAAATCCCATGTACACATTTGAATTTGTTTATAATGAGAAGGAGATATTCTACCGATATCATCTTCTTAATAGCTCAATGCTTACAAGGCTCGTGGTAACTCAAAATGGCGATGTCCAGCGCTTTGCCTGGATTTCTCGGACACAAAGCTGGATAATATATCATACAGCAACTACAGATAATTGTGATCGTTATGCCCTATGTGGTGCAAATGGTATCTGTAGTATTGACAACTCACCAGTGTGCAATTGTTTGAATGGATTTGTACCGAATGTTCAAAGCGAATGGAAAATGACGGACTGGTCAAGCGGTTGCCTTAGAAGGACTCCACTAAATTGTTCTGGAGATGGGTTTCGACAGCTCTCAGGTTTGAAGTTGCCTGAGACTAAAACATCATGGTTTAACAGGAGTATGAACCTCGAGGAATGCAGGAACACATGCTTGAAGAACTGCAGCTGTACAGCATTTTCAAATTTGGACATCAGGAATGGAGGAAGTGGGTGTTTGCTCTGGTTTGGTGACCTGATTGATATCAGAACTTTCGTTGACAATAAGCCAGACATTTATGTAAGGATGGCAGCTTCAGAACTAGGTATGTAAATCTAACAAAGATAGGAGATAAAATGCAAGAGAATGAGAATTTAAACTTCATTTTCATCGTCACCATAAGCTGGTGAAAGTTTGCTGCCCGTAATAATTCCATTTCCTATTTTGTCTTTCAACTTAGTTTTACTCTGCCTTGGTATAGATAATGGTGGCGCTGTGAAGATTAATGCTAAATCCAATGTGAAGAAGAGGATCATAGTAAGCAGTGCGTTGTCTACAGGGATTCTATTCCTTTTCCTAGCCTTGTTCTGGTATATTTGGAAAAAGAAGCAGCAGAAAAAGGGTAAGTCCTTAAGATCATGAAATTTTCAGCACGTCGGATAGGCAGTTTAGTGTATTCCAATTTGACTTTAGTAATGTAAGGTACAGCCACGAATTGTTAAAGATCTCATTTAATTTGATGTCTCAGAAACTTGTGTTACAAGAAAATATATAAAGATTCACTGTTTCCTATTTAACCATAGGAGTTCTGCTTGCAGGAAAAGTCACAGGTATTGTTAAGAGAAGTTCAATTAACAATCCAGGAGAAGATCTTGATTTACCGTTGTTCTATTTGGATACCTTGACTCTTGCTACCAATAACTTTTCAGTTGACAACAAGCTTGGAGAAGGGGGTTTCGGACCAGTTTATAAGGTACTAATCATTAAACATTCAAGCAATTTCATGATACAAACTCCTGGAACCATGTAACTAAAACAATGACCATTACAAAGTGCTCTTTCACTGGGCAATGATCTATTTGCTTTTGGTATTGAGTGGTTATTTACAGGGGACGTTGAAAGATGGACAAGAAATAGCTGTGAAGAGGCTCTCTAAGAATTCAAGACAAGGAATTGATGAGTTCAAAAATGAAGTCAAATACATTGTGAAACTTCAGCACCGGAATCTGGTGAAGCTTCTAGGTTGCTGCATTGAAGGCGATGAGTATATGTTGATCTACGAGTTCCTGCCTAACAAAAGCTTGAACTTCTTTGTTTTCGGTTAGGATCTCTCTAACAAAACGCAGAAATTTACAAAACGTTAATTATCATTACCTTTATTCTTGTTCTTTCATTTATTTTATGTATCTGATGAGAACCAGAAAGGGCTCACTTGGGCAGAAAATTGGGCAGATGAAACACACAGCTTGAAACTGGATTGGCCTAAGCGCTACAACATCATCAACGGGATTGCTCGTGGACTCCTTTATCTTCACCAAGATTCAAGACTAAGAGTAATTCATAGAGATCTAAAAGCAAGCAATGTTTTATTGGATTACGAAATGAACCCAAAAATCTCAGACTTTGGCCTGGCTAGAAGTCTTGGAGGAAATGAAACCGAAGCCAATACAAATAAAGTGGCTGGAACATAGTAAGTGTTTCCAGATGCTTATTTTGTTCACTACAATTGACAGCAACATCGACCTAACATTTTATGGATACTTCCAGTGGCTATATATCCCCTGAATATGCAATTGATGGACTCTACTCGCTAAAATCCGACGTCTTCAGCTTTGGAGTGCTGGTGCTAGAGATATTGAGTGGGAACAGGAATCGAGGATTCTGTCATCCTGACCACAGCCTCAACCTTCTGGGGCACGTAAGTGAAAACACTGTATCATTTCATAATCTTAAATACCGATCTCATTCTAACAACTTGGTTTCATTGTATCAGGCTTGGAAGCTGTTTACTGGAGGCAGGCCTTTGGAACTGGTTTCGAAATCAATAGTTGAAACTTGCAATTTATCTGAAGCGCTCCGTTTGATTCACGTGGGTTTATTATGCGTGCAAGAAAATCCAGAAGACAGGCCAACCATGTCATATGTGATTTTGATGTGGGGTAATGAAGATGCCTTGCCTCGGCCTAAACAACCTGGTTTTTACACTGAAAGGGATTTGATTGGAGCAGCTTATACATCAAATTCAAGCCAGAGCAAACCATATTCGGCTAATGAATGCTCGATTTCGATGATAGAGGCAAGATAAATTGCTTTTGGTGCTGATGTTTTGTGTGGTCATGAAGTTCTTGATCGGTTATTTCTAGAAGCTATAGCGACTTCCAAGTCCTCCTTATGTTTGTCATAGTACCGCTATAAATCTATTCCAGGGAATGACAGTTTGATAATCTTGTAATGGTAAGCGCACTCAGTTGTGCATTTTCAGGAATGTCTTCCACTACACTAAACTTTGTGTAGTTTAAGGAGACGAAGTAAGAAATACTACTACTAGGTATAGGCATATGATAGTAGAAGTAAGTTGACAGAAGGCTTCTGTATTGTAGTATGTCTTTCCCAATAATAAAAGGAACACGTGGTATTATTATTGAAGGCACCATGTTGGGCATATAGCCATTCCTTTTGTTGCCTGCATTGTTCCCATGAGGAGAGAAGCATACGCACAGTTGCAGACAGAATAGGAATACATACATACATACATACATATTAATTAAGTAATATACTAAAACACGTAGATTTTTCACTGTAGCTAAAGCTAAAGTGCCTTTTTTTTTTCTAGCAGTTTTTGTTTTTTCTGTTTTTTACATATAATGTATTACTGTGCATACAGTGAAACACTTGACTTTTTTTTTTTTCATTTTGCCCATGGGTTTTTTTTTTTGCTTTTTTCTGTGTTTTTTTTTTCTTTTAATGAATTTTTTTTTAATTTAGTTTGTTAATGTGAAAAAAAATTTTTAATTTAGTTATCATACTTTCATTACACGGATCTCAGTTTTTTATATATATTAAGCTGGTTGAGAACTTAGCTTTATAGTTTTTTTTAAAAAAAACACTATGGATTACTACAGTGTTTCCCTTACATGATTTTTGTTTGGCTGCAGTGTTTCCCCCACATGTTTATTTTTTAAATTATCTTTGTTAAATTTATTTTTTTAATATTGAATTGGTTGAGAATTTAGCTTTAGCTTTAGCTTTCCCCATGTTTTTTCATTATAATTATTATTATATTGTATTATATTATATGACTGTTTTTTTCTTTTGTTTTTTCTTTTTAATTTTTTTTAATGAATTGTTTTTGTTTGATTTAGTTTGTTAATGTTAAATTTATTTTTTTATATAGTTATCATATTTTCATGATACGAATCTCGGGTTTGATGAATTAACCTGATTTGACGAGTTATTTTTTTCATTTAGTTTAGTTTGTTAAAGTTAATTTTCTTTCTATTTAATTATCAGACTTTCATGACACGTATCCTGGGCTTGGCGGGTTAACTTGATTTGATGGGTTAACCTTGTTAATTCTGGGTAGACCCGTCATTTTTTTTTCTATTTAGTTATCAAACTTTCATGACGCAAATCCTAGGTTTTACGGGATAACCTGGTTTAAAGGGTTAACCCAATTAATTCAATTTCTTTTTCTTTTTATTCATTAGTTTTTTCCTTTTTGTTGATTTTTTTTCTTTATTTTTTTAATTAATCTATTTAATTATCACACTTTTATGACACGACCTTATAGCCAGACCCACATCCAATATTTTCTTGGGTCCGGTGTTACAGTCAGGCTCACTTAAACTTGGGTCATGCAAGTTTAATTTTATTATTAATATTATAAATATTACTCTTAGGTTAGGCGTTGCAGGCAAACTCAAGATTCTTGAGTATAACTTTGCAGAAAAACCCAAGATTTTTAAATTTTTATTTTTTAAAATATTTTATATAAAAAAAAAATAACCCGTGGCATCGCACGTGTATCAAAGCTAGTATATATATATATGGCGAAGTGGCTCAAGTTAAACAACCATTTAACAAGTGGGCCTAGTCCAAGTGTTTGGTGAACTGGATCTCATAATTTTCTCCGAAAGATTCCCAAATGAACCGAGTCTACTTGAGGCCACTGCAATTGGGACAATGCTAAATGGCTCCCAACAACATAAACATAGTTCTAATCGTCGTGTATAGACTCAAAAATGGAGAAAAAGTCTACTTAAGCATGGTGATCGTCCCGGGCACAGGTTCCTTGTTCAACGAATACAAACCGACTAGCTATTTGCACTGAATAAATCTTTGGGTAAGTCTCAATTTGCATTAATAAGGTTTATGTATTTTCTCCCTTCCAAATCTTTCTATTTCAGTAAACTTGATCTCATAATTAAAACTAAAAAAAAAAAAAACTAAGACTCAGTGCTTTACTCTAAGCCAAGACTGTGGATTTCTATAATGTAATTACATTTTTTTTTCCTCCATGTAAAAACCAAGAAAGTTCAAATTTATGGGGGGTGTTTTTTTTTTAAATTACTCTTAAAAAGTTTATATATATATAATTAAATAATTAAATAACTAAATTATTCATAAAAACAAAAATTACTAAAATTATTGTCAAGTGCCTTTTTGTCTTTTCAATATGATTTTTTTTGTTATAAATATTAAAAAAAAAATTGACACATGCATTGCTCGCGTTAGCGCATGAATGGTTACTATCCCTTTCAGATAGCATGTACAACATCACCAGGCATCTAAACACTAGCTTTCAGGGTAATGTTGGAATCTCCTCGACATTCCCTACATGACTAGGTGGTGCATGTAGTCAATGGACCATTAATTTTGCACTGGTGACCTTTCTTCTTCTTTTTTCTCTCTTCTATTTGATTTTTATGTCAAACCCTTTAATCTTTCAAAGTAGCCTCTTAAATTGTTTTCCTTTAGATTTAGTTCATGTTCTTTTGATTACTATTTTTTTTTTTGAAAAGATTTATAAATTAAAATTATTTTTCAATTTCATCCTTCACTTTATTTTGTTTTTCAATTTCATCATTTATTGTTTTATATCATTTAATTTTTATATCAAATTTGGTTCTCATTTTTTTTTTATTATTTGTTTTGTTTTAAAATTTTGGATGATTGACAAATTTTTTGTGGTTTTGTTTTTTAATTTTATCTTTTATGGGGTTACTCGGTCTCATAACCTAGATAACAAGTTTTGAAGATTTGCCTAGTTTTAATTTGTCCTTTTCTTTTGTTCTTTTTTAAATTGATTTTTTTTTTGTCAAATTCATCATTTGACATTAGGTTATTAGGCCTTCAAATTAGTGAGTTTTGTCACTTTCCTTTCTATGTGGTTATTATAATCTCATATCCCAAATCATGAGTTAATCGAGTTAACTTGTTTTTTTTAAAAAAAAATTTATTGATTTTTTCCAGCTTTGCTTTCATTATTTTGTTTGATTGAGAGTTGACCCCTATTTATTTTTTATTCAATTTATTTTGTATCAGGTTATCATGTCACCACAAGCGAGCCATGAATTTGCATGTTGATTAGAGTTAGGTTTTTTTGTTCGTTTTTTTTTTCAATTCATCCTTCAACATTTAGGGACCGTTTGGTAATGCGGTCGAAACTGTGTTTCGTCAAATTTCAAATTTGTTTTTTTTTTTTTTGCTAAAATTGAGTTCGGTTTGTATTTTTTGTATCGTTTTGATGTGCTGATGTCAAAAATGATTTTTAAAAAATAAAAAAACATCATTAGCATGTATTTCGGCACGAAAAGCTATTTGAAAAGCAACCGCTACCACACTACCAAACACACTTTTAATCTACTAACTTGTAATTGAGCTTTATTTTTTTTTTCTTTATGTGGTTATCTCATTCTCATTAAATATTTACTTTGTTATAAAAAAAGATCATTAATACCTTTTAAGAATATTTAGAAGGTATCTTTTTTTGTAAAATTGGCAAGCATTATACAACGATTAATCGAATTATCATAGAATTATAATACTTTTTTATATAATATGAACAGTCAAATTAATTTTTCAAATTTGTATTTGTAAATTGAAGCAATATATGAAAATAGAAAACAACGCATTGAATCATACATGTGTTCATATTATATTACCTCAATTTTTCTTTTCATTGTATTATAATATAAAAACTAGAGGCTAAAATGTTGAACTATATTTACAATATAGTAAATGGATGATGTCATTCTATGCCACTTATTAAGTATTATTCATAAAGGTGTGGGTTTTGTTTTTATTATGCAAGGCTCCACAATTCATATTCTTCTTATACATTATTGTGGATGGGCTGTGTAAAATTTTATATTTTTTCAATTTGGTCCTTAAATGTTTTTTGGTGATTTAGTTCTAATTAAAGACCAATTGATTTAGATTTTTTATGAAAAGATAAGATTGAAAGAAGAGGGATCAAAATGAAAAAGGTGCCAAACATGGGCGACATTTAATAAATTTCTCAAAAGACGCACTTTGGTTACTGAACTTTAAAAATCACACAAAGTATACAATTTCAGTACCTTAATATTTTTTTAGTTCAATTTTGGTATAAAAAATTATTTTTGTTATTTTTACTCTCTAGTTGAGAGAGGAGATAGAGAGGTCGTCAGATTCCTACGGTAAAGAAAAAAAAGTATCATTGACATCAATTTATGCCACCAAAACAAAAGATATTTATGTTATATTATTTCATTTGATGAAGGGAGTTCATATTAGGTGATTTTTTTTTGTTACCTTTAAAGTTAATGAAAAAACAGATCTGAGCTTGGGTTGATTTTTGGATTGCGATTGATTTCGGTTTTTAGGGCGGTTTTTTGAGGCCATGGATTGGTTTATCAACGTTCCTACAATGTTTGCTAGGTGTTTTAGGTAAACAATAGGTTGAAAAATAGATTTTTGGGTAACAAAAACATAAGCCTCGATTTCTCGGGCACCACAATGGCTAAAATCAGGGTAAATCAGACGACGCGTCGTCTAAATTGTTTTCTACAAAAACAATTGGGTGGACGACTCGTTTGCCTCAATTGAAAAAAAAAAGAGCCTACTCACATGGGCTTGCACGTGCACGGGCCTTGACAAATCAAGGCTGGCAGATAGGCTGACCTAGATTGTCAGGCCTATCAACGCCTATCTTTGCTCTATTTTTTTTTTCTAAACTTTTTTTCAATTTAAATTAGTACCCTTTTTCTTTTTCTTTTTGTTTGGAGAATCTCTTTGAAATGATGATTATTTTGTAAAGTTATGCATTTAAATTTGAAGAGTTTTTATGATTCATTTATAATTTGTTTTTATCTTTTATATGGATGAAGTTTATTTTTTATAATAAAAAAATTTATTTTCAGATAATACTTCTAATATGTGTAGCCTGACATGATGTTTTTTTTTCTTTTATTTTATTCAATTAATTTAATTTGTATCTCTATTTCTATTATTGTTTTCTTAAATAAAAAATTATTTTAATAAAAAAATTTAGCAAACACAACCGGGTAAATGTCTCGTATTTTAAGATTATTTCTTGATTTAGATCTGTCTCTTAATTTTTCAAATTTTATTTTAAGTATTATTAATAACTTTTTTATTTATTTATTCGCACACATAATTTTTTATTTATTTGATTATATGCATGCATAAAAGTTTTTATTTGAACTTAGATTTCTTAAACTATAAAAATACATTGAAAAAACTTATATATATAATATTTTTATAGAAAGTAAAAATATCTTACCCATAAGAGAGTGCATTGCAGGTCTTTATATATATATATATATATATATATATTAACATAACTTTTAATTAATACTAATTATGTTATTCACACACATAATTTTTGATTTATTTGATTAAATGTATACATAAAAGTTTTTATTTGAACTTAGATTTCTTAAACTATAAAAATACATTGAAAAAACTTGTATATGTAATATTTTTATAGAAAGTAAAAATATCTTACCCATATATAAGAGAGTGCACTGCAGGTCACATAACTAGTATTAATTAAAAGTTATGTTAATATATATATATATATATATATATATATATATATATAGTAGTTAAAGTTGTTAAATCCTTACACTTGAGGGTCTAGCCCATTGGTCAACTGCAAAGCTTGTTTTTATGAATGTCCTGGGTTCGATTAAGAGTACCAGCCTGTCACCCCAGCGGTGCCTTATCTACCTACTGGGCTTGCAGGATATTCAGTAGATCCTAGGATTAGTTGTGGTGCGCGTAAGCTAGCCCGGACACCTAGGGTCATCAAAAAAAAAAAAAGGTTTGAATGACGATAGCATTGCATGGCTGGCCAATAACAAAGAACAAGATTCTAACAGTAGTTAACTACCTGTCTAACAGAATTAATTAAAATGAAAATGATAAAATATAATTTAATTTGACTAACTTCGTCCTGTACCAATGGATGTAGAGAATAAACTACAAAAGGTAAACAGAGGGACGTAATCGAGAAGGCCTGACAAAATAGATCAGGCCCGCGCATAAACTGTTACAGTATATTTTGATTTTTTAAATTTTATTTTTAAATATTGTTAATAATTTTTATTTATTTTTTTATTCACACATAATTTTTGATTTATTTGATTACAATATGCATTTTTTTTTTATTTAAACTTAGATTTTATAAATTATAGAAATATGTTGAAAAACTCTGTATATAATTTTTTTTTAATAAAAAGTAGAAATATATGTCCCATTAAAACACAAATCACATAACTAGATATATATATATATATATATATATATATATATAAAGAGTAAATATATATTAATTTTCAGAACATTGTGTGTTATATAATTAATATTAAAATCTTACTAAATTATCATAACATAGTTTTGAAATGTCATTTAAAAAAATATAGCTTTTTATATTTAAAAAAGATGTATAATTTTCTGCAATGAAAGAAAAAAAATACACGAACCACTCACATAACAGCTGATATTGACTAGTTATTATTAAAAGTTAAAAGTTTTTTTTTTGTTACAATTAAAAGTTAAAAGTTGATATAACATAGTTAGACAAAGATTTTTTTAAACAATTATTTAACAGTTTACTTGCTACGGGTCATGCAAGTCGTAGAATTTTCCTGGTTGAGAAAGGAACGAGAGGTTGTTAGATTATGGTGGATTAGAAAAAAAAATATTGTTGATATTAATTTATATTATTAAAACAAATGATATTTATTTTAAATAATTTTATTGATGATGAGAGTTTATATTAAAAGTTTTTTTACATTTAAATTTCATTAAAAAACAACACTAGCTTGGGTTGATTTTGGTTTTTGGGGCGGGTTTTTAGATTTTTTAAGGTTAGAAATAGGTTTATCACAATTCTTACTGTGTGTTTCGGGTCAAATAAATTGAGAAACAAGTTTTTGGTTAAAAAAATATAAGCCTTAATTTTTCGATCACTATTAAAAAAAAAAAAATAAGGGCCTAATTAGGTGTGCCTACAAAGACAAACCTGTATATTAGCCATGAAAAAATAGACGATGTAAGCTGGTCTAACTTGTCAAACCCAATAGATTTTTGCTTTTTTTGTTAATTAATTATTATTTTATGGTTTGTTTTTTATTTTTTTAATTTATATTTAAATTAATTCCCCTTTTCATTTTCATTTTTTTGCCAAAATCTAGGCAAATCTAACTTTTTTTCAAAAAAATATAGGATGAAGTATAATGTCATCATTCTAAGTTGCAAACGAAAAAAATCAAATGCCCAATTTGGCAGGCCTCCAAGGCAGGCCAACGCATAGGCCATGACAAAATGGATCATGCTTGTGTATAGACCTGATAAAATATCTCTTTATTTTTTAAGTTTTATATTTTAAATATTGATAATAATTATTTATTTATTTATTAACACTCATAATTTTTGATTTATTTAATTACATATATGTATATATTTTTTTTATTTAAACTTAGATTTTCTAAACTATAGAAATACATTGAAAAATCTTGCATATACAATTTTTTTTTATAAAAAATAAAAATATATGTCACGTAATAGATCACAGGTCAAATATCTAGTTATATATATATATATATTTAAATATTTGAAAGATTGTGTGTTATATAATTAATTTAATAAAATCTTACTAAATTATCATTACAATAGTTTTGAAATATAATTTAATTTCACTTCCTTCGTTCTTTACCAATAGATGTAGAGAAGAAACTACGAATTCAAAAGTAAACAGAGGGACGAGGCAAGTTCTTAGTTTTTAGGCAGCGTGGAATTGTGAAGATGGTTAGACTATTCAATGGTGCACGGCACTGTGCACCAACTTTCCATATTGGTTCTTGACAACAATGACTGTGGTCAGGATTCGAGTCCAATACTGGACTGTAGCGTTCAAACACAAAACCAGTTGTGTTCAAAAAATTGAGAATGAGAAGCCGGTTGTGAATGCTCATCACGGTAATTTGTTTTTGAAACATCAAAATAACCTAAATATATATAAAAAAAATTAATTTTTTTATTTTTTAAAAATATTTTTGAAATATTAGAATATTCCCCTCAATCCCCTCTCAAAATTGAAATTTTGTATAGAAGTATTTTAATTTTTTTTTAATATTAAGGGGTGTACTTCAACTGGTTAGTGTAATATTTTGGTTGGAAAATACAATAAAGCCCTTGGTGGCTTAAAGAGTAAGTATAAATGATTGAAGGGTAGTGTGGTAATTGACCAATAGTTGATAAATATAAATAAGAAAAAAAAAAAAAAAGAGGGATCTGAATATTGGAAGAACAAACCGTAAGAGAGAAGGGAGGAAGAAGAAGAAGAAGAGAAAAGAAGGGAAAATAAGGGGAAAAGGAGAAAAGTAGAGGAAATAAGTAAAAAGGTAAGATTTATGTTTTTAAGTGTATAATATGTTAAATTTCGGTTTTGATTAATTTTGAGAGTTTTGAAGTTTGTATTTTGAGTTAATTGATGAATTAATTTGAAGGTTAGGAGTTGATTATTATGGGTATTTGATTAATTAGTTGATTTTGAGAGATTGAATTGAAGGATAATGATTTTGAGTTATGATTTTGTTTAAATGGTGAAATTTTGTTAGAAATCAGGGGATAACAGTAGGTGATCTGTTGAAATTCTGGGTTTGAGGTTGAAGATGACGAAAATTCAGTTTGGTCCCTTAATTTACGGAAATTGCAGTTTAGTCCCCGAACTTTGGAAATTTTACAGATTGGTCCCTGGGGCATAAATTGAGATTCTGAACAGAACTGAGGATGATTTAAGGACAAAATTCCAGTATAATTAATATTTTCAGTTTGGTCCTCCAATTTGACAAAAAGTATAATTTGACCCTAAAAATTTGGTAAAGTTCCAGAATGGTCCTTGGAGCATAATGATATATCCTGGACAGAATTGAGGATTAATTATGGATAAATTTCAGTATGGTTATATATTTACAGCTCGGTCCTCAAATTTTGGTAAAATTACGTTTTGGTCCCTGTTTTGGAAAATTGTCGTTTTAGTCCCTAAACTTGGGAGATTAAGCCCGGTTTTATTTTATGCATTGGGATCTTTTGTTTGATCTGTTTTTGAGTATATTTCATATATTTATTGTAGGTTCTCCTAACGATCCTTAATAGGATTTTCAGGTCTTTCGTCTGACAATCTCTTAGTTCAGTATTTTCCGGGTGAGTGGAATAATCTTTAATATGCATATAATATAAATATATATGTATGTTGATTATACAATGAGTACAACTAGTAAATTTCTTGAATATTTATATATGTTGCTTTATTTTCCGAGTACTCATTTATTCTTGAATTTGCACTCGCAATCTGATAAAGTAAATTCTATTTGATATGATATACGTTTCTTTGATGATTCTGTGAATATATATTATGCCTTGATATGGGACTTGTCAGTAACTCCATGCTAACGGAGAATAGTTAGCCTGTGTGCACATAGTATTCTGTTACCTAGCTGGTGAGAGAGGCATCAGCCTGTGGCGATTGATCATCCCACAGTGGTCACCGACGGGTGTCATCTGGTCACCTTCGGGTGTCATCTGGTCACCTTCGGGTGTCATCTGTTCTCTGACATGTAATCCACTACGTTATGATAATATGCTACGTTATGATAATATGCTACGTTATGATAATATGTTTAGTAAGTATATGTATATGTATATGTATATCAAGATAAATCATCTTGCAAATAATATCTGAAATATATGAAATGTATATTAAATGTTATTCCCCTCACTGAGTTGGTTGAACTCACCTCTCATTTTTAATATTATTTCAGGTTCTTAATTTCTGAGACTTTGTTGAGTGTTTCCGCTTCTTCAATTCTGGTCGGTATGCCTTGTTTGTTTGCGAGGCTTTCCTTTCAGTTTTGTTTTGATGTCTTAGACGCTCCACTGTTATCTTGTTTTAATTACATTTGGATTTTGACAATGTAATGAGTATTATGAATTATTATTTTTGTTTTAATAACTATCTTTCGGTTTCATCAGTATTTGAATAATATAATATTTCTGAATATTATGAGCCGCTGCGTATTTTTGATCAAATTGTTCTTTTGATATGTCCGTTCTGAGGCTTAGCGTAGGTGAGGTGTCCTTTCGACACCGCTCCTACGTTGCCGGTCACGGATCCGGGATTCGGGTCGTGACAGTTAGGCTCTGAAATATTTGTTTTTTAGAGGTTATCAGTTAGAGTCTTACAAACCTCAAAGCCACTAGAGATTTACATGGTTGTTAACTTTAAGATTAATGAGGTTGATTAAAATACATGTAAACTGATTCAAATACCACGTTAATAAAAGAAATAAAATTCCTCTAGAAGTTTACATAAATCTTGTTTCTATACTTTTGACTTTCAAACTGTCAACTTATAATTATTTTAGTCACAATCATTTTTTCATGCTTACGATTTAGGGTCTTTTGGTATTGGAATATTTATGGGCATAATGTTTTTTTTTTAAATATATTAAAATAATATAGTTTTTATTTTTAAAAAATAAATTTTAATATTAATATATCAAAATCATATAAAATATATAAAAGAAATAATATTTTTTAAAAAATTCAAAATAAAAAAAAACACGTCAACCACGTTTCCAACACCACACCACGTTTCCAAACAATCAAATTTCAACTCTGCTATTCATCATTCAATGGATGGAGATCAGTTTTGAATACGGCGAGAGAAAAGTGATGAAAATTCGTAGTAATTGTCGAATTGCTGGGTCTCTAATCCACGACACATGGATTAACGCTATAGATTAATCCATGGGATTGTAAAACACCGAGTCTCCAAAGGGTTATTGCATGCCTCTCAAGAGTTTCCTCTGTGAATCAATTTTATTTCAAAAAAGGGAAGAGACGAGAGAAGAATAAGAGAGAGAGAAAACAAGAAAAAACAAGGAGAGAGAGGGCTGGGCTGGCCACCGGTGCTAGGCCCACACGGCCAGAGAGGGTGGCTGTGTTTGATACTTCCACGTGGCAAGAGTTTTTTTATTTTTGAAAAATCTATTTTTATTTTATTTTTACACGTTACGACTGCAAATAAAGTTTACTGGCGCTTACCTCTAAAATTTATCACTGCTCCTCTTGCAGACTGATTGTGTTGTGCTCCTCTTACATACCGAATGCTTTCACATCTAAGCAAGCTGTTCTAAAGTACGCTAAGTGAGTTGCAGAAAAATCACGAGTTTACCTAGGGCTTACATACATATACTTGTTTTTTGCTCCTCTATGTTGCTTGTTCTAGAAACAGCCACAGGTATTGACACCATAAACACCACTCAGTACATTAGAGATGGAGATACCATAACTTCTGGTGAAGGAACCTATGTATTAGGATTTTTCAGCCCTGGAAAATAAAAAAACCGATACTTGGGGATATGGTACGGAAAAATATCTGTTCAGACAATAGTTTGGGTTGCCAACACAGAGATTCCACTCAACGATTTATCAGGATTTCTACGGCTTACGGACGAAGGAATTCTTGTCCTTCTCAATCGGAGCGGGAGTGTAGTCTGGTCTTCCAGTACATCAACACCTGTAAGGAATCCTGTTGCACGGCTTTTGGACTCGGGAAACCTTGTCGTCAAAGAGAAGGGCGATAACAACCTGGAGAACACCTTGTGGCAAAGTTTTCAACATCCAGGTAATACACTATTGCCAGAAATGAAGCTAGGTCGGAATAAAGTAACAGGCATGGACTGGTACCTGACAGCATGGAAGTCACCTGATGATCCTTCTAACGGTAACGTTACATGTAAACTTGTTCCTTATGGATACACAGAGATACTAGTGATGGAAAAGTCAAAAGTGCTGTCCCGGTCTGGGCCGTGGAATGGTCTGCGGTTCAGTGGCACGCCTTCTTTAAAACCGAATCCCATATACAAATTTGAATTTGTTTCCAATGAGAAGGAGGTATATTATACAGAGCATCTAACTAATAATTCAACACATTGGAGGGTCGTGCAAAGTCAAAATGGTGATATCCACAACCTCAAGTGGATTGAGCGGAAACAGAGTTGGTTATTATACGGGGCACCAAATACAGATTATTGTGATCGTTATGCACTGTGTGGTTTAAATAGTATCTGTAATATTAACAACTCTCCAATCTGTGATTGCTTGAATGGATTTATACCTAATGTTTCAAGAGACTGGAACATGATGGATTGGTCAAAAGGTTGTGTTAGAAAGACTCCACTAAATTGTTCAGGTGATGGGTTTAGAAAGCTCTCCGCAGTGAGGTTGCCCGAGACAAAAACATCATGGTTTAACACGAGCATGAACCTGGAGGACTGCAAAAACACTTGCTTAACGAACTGCAGCTGTTCAGCATATTCAAATTTGGACATCAGGAATGGAGGAAGTGGGTGCTTACTTTGGTTCGGTGACCTGATTGATATCAGAATACTTCATGAAAACGATATAGATGTTTATATACGGATGGCTGAATCAGAACTAGGTATGAATTTATCCTCAGTCTAGAAAAGTTGATAGCAATTGCACACTAGCAAGATCTAAGATGGGAAATCAAATGAATTAAAAGCAAATCTTCATCATATACATCATAGTTTTACAGAACATCTTGTCAGATGATGCTATGAAACTTCCTTTGTATGCATTTAAGCATGTGCTAATCTATGTATATAGCATGATAACTTGGCAAGCACAGATCAAAATATCATTTGGCTTAGAAGAGCTTTCAGCATAATAACAGCATTGAGATGATACATGTAATGTTTTGAAATTAATAAGATAGGATTTTACAACAAAGCCCTTGGAGGCTTAAAAGTTGGAATAAATGAATAAGGGGTATTATGGTAATTAAACAAAAATTGATAAATATAAATAGGAAGTAAAAAAAAAAAAAAAAAAAAAAAAGGAAAGTGATCTGAAATTAGAGAGCAGAACCGTGAGAGAGAAGAGAGAAAGAAGAAGAAGAAGAGAAAAGAAGGGAAAATAAGGGAAAAAGGAAGAGATTTGGAGGAAATAAGTGAAAAAGATAAGATTTAGGTTGTTTAATGTGTATAATATGTTAATTAAGCTTTAATTTCAGTTTTTATGAATGTTAAGGTTTTGAGAATTTGTGTTTGATTTAAATTGATGAATTAATTTGAAGGTTATAAGGTTAATTGTTGTGGTTAATTGATGATTTAGTTGATTATGGAAGATTATGATGATTTTGAGTTATAGAATTGTGTAAATGGTGAAATTTGAGTTAGAAATCAGGGGGGAACAGTGGGGTTTCTGTTAAAATCTGGACTGGAGGTTGAAGATGATGAAAATTCAATTTGGTCCTTCAATTTCCGAAAATTTCAGTTTAGTCCCCGAACTTTGGAAAATTACAAATTGGTCCCTGGAGCATATTCCGAGATTCCGAACAGAATAGCATATAAATTATGGACATAATTACTGTATAGATAAGATAATTTAACACTTTCAATTTAGTCCTCCAATTTGACAAAAAGTACGATTTGACCCTAAAAATTTAGTAAAATTCCAGAATGATCCCTGAAGCATAATGATACATCCTGGACAGAATTGAGGATTAATTAAGGTCAGAATTTCAGTATATTCATGGATTTATGACAAATTTCAGTTTGGTCCTCCATTTGACAAAAGTTACAATTTGGCCCTAAAAATATGGAAAAATTCCAGATTAGTCCCTAGCTGTAATATTAGTTTTTTCAGATTAGTTTGATGAATAATTAAGGGTTATTTAGTGAATTATTACCAATTTTATTAGTTGTTTTTATTATGGATTAGATTTCGGGAAAACCGTTAGATTTTGGGTTTTTAAGAAAATTGACTAGTTAGTTCAAAAAAAAATATAGGGTTACAGAATACACCCTTAGTTAAGTGTATTAAATAGATTAAATGTTCTTTCGAGTCGTTTTTGAATATGTCTCCTTGTATTCAGATAATCCTGATATTCTACCGGCAGGACGTCAGTAGAATTTCCTTCGGTTTTAGCTTGTGTGTGCTGTTTGCTTTTGAGTCAGGTGAGTGGATAATTTTCCATATGCATGAGAAATATTATAAATATTTGATTTGTTAATATGAATTGGATCATGCTTCTTGATAATATATATGTTGATTATTATCCTTGATATGATAAAGCATGATCAATTATTGAATCTGATTTCTTGATATGAACCAATATGATTTGACTTCTGAATAGCTCCTCATTTGATGGATGTCATGAGTTGAGCTTTGAGATATGAATATGTTTGTTTGATTATGATTATGAACCTATGGTATGTCAGTCAGAATACCCATGCTAACAGGGTAGTGTTAGTCTTTGTGCACATCGTATCTGAACCCTAGTTGGTCGGGGGAGTCACCAACCTGTGTGGACTGATCATCCCACAGTACGGAGCCTCATGCTCATTGCATTTTGATTTTCTGACGAGTTTTACCATATGATATTCTTGTTATGGCCTATTTGATAAACCTTCGTATAAGAACTAAAGCCATACTTGTATATATATTTCTCATTGTTATATTACCTCGTATGTGTATATTGAATGTTATCTACTCACTGAGTTGTTGAACTCACCTCTCATTATTTATCCTTTCCAGGCTTATAGCTTGATAGCAGGTTACTTTTGTTGAACCTTTCGAACCTGCCTTTTGGTTGTAATTTGTACCTTTCTTTTGTGTCAAGTTAGTGCTCCAAAACTATGAAATTATTAACTCTTGTATTAAGACAATCGAATTATATTATGAAGTTGTTTGTTGTTAATTATGCGTTAAACTCTGATTGAGTTGTTTAAAGGATTGTATGTAAGTTTGGGTTCGCATAGGCTTGGAACCTTGGAGGGGAACCTTGTCTATGTGCCGGTCATGGATCCGGGATTCGGGTCGTGACAATACATCACTTTCTAACATCATAGACTGATTTGCTCTGCCTAGAGTAGAATTATCATGGTATGTAATGAAACGTTTCCAGCCATACTAAAATAATAAGTACATACGATGGGCATTGTCCTCTAACTCCATTTTTTTTTTCTCTTCCATGGTGTAGATTATGGTGATGGTGCGAAGATGAATACTAAATCCAAAGTGAAGAGAAGGATCATAGTAAGCACAGTGTTGTCTGCAACAATTCTGTTCCTCGGCCTAGCCTTGTTCTTGTATGTTTGGAAGAAAAAAAACAGTACGTTATTCACCATGAGCTTATAATTACTAATGGCTTGATGGTTTTAGGATGGGAAGTTTAGTTTATTTTCGATTTTAGGACCTCCTTGTATAGATGTCTAAAAGTAATTTTAGTATAAAAGAGAATAGATCAGATCCCCTGCTTCTTGTTATTCACAAGATTTTTGCTTGCATGAAAAATGACAGGTGCTTTGGAAAGAAATTCACGTAAGAAGCACATGAAAGAGGATCTGGACTTACCGTTGTTTGATTTGGGTATAGTGGCTTGTGCAACAAATAACTTTTCTGCTGACAATAAACTCGGAGAAGGGGGTTTCGGACCTGTTTACAAGGTAACAGCTGACCTATAAACAATAAGCAATTTGTAGTTATCAGTTTTTCATACATGTAAGAACCCAAGAAAGCATGGCCACCAATTTTGTAGCCAAAGTTGCATCCAATACAGGTTACGATTTTTTACGATTGCTACATTGCCAATGCTCTCAATGCCCTTGTTGAGGAGAAAAAGAACACCATCTTCCTCTTCTTGAAGAACAAGGAGTTATTCATGCACCCTTAATGAGACAGGCAAAGGAATGTTGTACCTAAAATGCCTTCCACAGTCCTAATAACAATTGTTTAGATGAACAAGCATAGTTACAGCCTGGAAGAGGGCATGCACAGGGTGAAAAGACAGTGTTCCATTGCACCCATATTCTTTGTTTTGGCATATTGTTGTAACATATTCTGTACATGTTCCCGCACACTGCATTATTGCTCATCAAAAGGTTCGGGATAATATTTGGGTGCTGAAACAAATCAGCAAAGTTAAATCATCATAAAAGGTATAGAATATACTCAGAACCAAATCAAAGACCATCGAGCTTATAGGGAAAACTTCATTTTGTAATGAGGACAATTCTCTTTAAACCATCAAGCCAAGCAAAAGAGAGAGTTCAAAGGAAAAAGAGAGAGAGAGCTACTTGTGCTCTCCACAAGCTGTATTAGAGTCAATTATTTGTTGGCCATCAGAAAATTTCCTCTATTTTAGCTGAGACCACAAATTATAGGCAATTCAGAAAATCTTTTTCTATCATTTGATCTCCATAACAATGTTATAAATGCTGTCAAAATATAAGTTCTCCAATAAGCAAACAGTATTCATAGGTCAAATATCATGGCTCCAGCAGACATGGATTTTTAAATCCATTGAGAATGGGCACGTAAAGAATCAGTTAAAATCAGAATGCAAAACAAAGGAACCTAATGAACAGGTTTGCTACTGCAACTAAGACAGTCATATCTAACATCGACTGGTTAAGAAGCCAAATGAAAGAACATGTGAAGATATTAAGCTAGTCAATACCTACCACAGACAAAGATGGCCATCAGAAGGTTCTCTTGCAATCCCATCGAATCAAATGTCTCAAAAACCTCTTCATACATTGTGAAGAAAACTTATCCATCATTTGGGAGCCTGCATTGTTGTCGACACATTGGCGTCTTCCTAGTCCGAAAAAGGGAATTAAGAACAGCGATAAATAATGAAAAACACAATCACTTTCTGCTGGAAAAGTTCATCGGTTTGGCAATAAGGTAGCATCATCCTATATTTCTTATCTCCTTAAGAACAAACCAGTTACCAGTACCATCGGTGCATAGAACCAAAATCATATGTTTGCCAGCTTCCCTAGTTATTTTCAATATTGATGAACCTTTAGTAGGGATTGGCTTCCATATTTTGTATCCTTGATTCATGAATTCATTCATCAAGAAGCGTCTACAATCAAGACTAACACCCATATGAATTCCAAGATTCTTAATAGCCTAGTCACCAATTTACTCATGTAATTTTTCTTAACAGGGACATGCCTCGTGATTAGATTGTCCTCCCTGAAACGTCATCATAAAAACCTTGTCAAAAAGGGGAGAACTAAGACACAATTTAAAGCTCCAAATTTGTTTCTCATCATATATATATATATATATATATATATGTTTCGGACTTCCATAATGAAATTATTTGAGAACAGTTTGAAAGTCAAAATTTACTCACCAAGCAAGCTCCAAGTAACAACACAATTTGCTGGGTCTCAAAGGAAATGCATAAGGTATAATAAAAGAGGCAACACCCGAACCAATACCTAAATGAGATGAACTATTTGTTTTTCAAGTAGAGTGTATATCTACACAGATAAATACATATAATTGACAGATAAACTTGACTTGACTAGTAAGTAATTTATATGTACTGCCTTTCTTATCTCCTTTGTTCCGACACAATAAGATACTCAATTTGATAACAATAGATAAACTATTTAATTTTCAAGAAGAATATATATTTACACAGATAAATACATATAATTGACATATAAACTTAACTTTTATGTAATTGGCAATTCTAACAACTAATTTTAACGTAACTTTTAAAATAAAAAAATTACAACTTTCTAAATTAAAAATACACAACTTTTCATTCACAAATCCATAAAATAGGCCAAACATGTCATATGCAGTTCTGATGTTCGGTAATAATGATGCACTTCTTCTGCTTAAACAACCATGTTTTTTCACGGGAAGTGAACTGATTGAAATAAGTTGTTCATCTATCCTGAACAATCCATATTCAACTAATTAACGAATGCTCGATTTCATTGTTAAAAGCAAGATAAATTACCTTCTTTGTGATCTTGATAGTTGGGTGATCGTTTTTTTGTTTTTAGCTATAGTTACTTCTAGGTCCTTTTTATTTTCAAAGAATAATTTTATTTAAAAACTTAATTTATTAGGTTCAAATAATTTTTTAATTTTATATTAGAGTTTTGTTGATTAATTTGAGTTTAAATTTTATTATTTATATTTTATTTAAAAAAAATTAAATAAATATAACCTATACAAGATTTTCACTTGAAAAATATATTAAAAAAATTATATAAATTAGACCTAATAACTTTCTAATATGATTCCTAATATGTCTTATTATATATATCTAAACTTTTTTAATAGGTGAAGGGCAAGTTCCAATAAAAGTAAGTTAGTAAAACACTTTTATTAGAGGCTTATATAATTATTAATTTCAGGGCTCGTGAAATTAATTGATATACACGCAAGTTAGTCCAAACACTCATGTTTAAAAAAAAAAAAAAAAAAAAGTTAGCAAAACCCTTCATAAATTTGTTTGCATGTCACTTCCATTTATTAATAGAACACATTGAGATGAAAAAGATGAAGCATAATAGGCTATTTCTCACCTTCCATGATGGTACACTTGCCTGTAGGACTAACAGCTGGCATGCAGTGCTGTTGCCAGTGCTTTCAGACTTGTGTTGTGCCCGTACGTGTTGAGAAAAGGATCTCCTGGCATTTTCCTCGTTGAGGACATTTGTCGAACACTAGCGGACTTTTAAGTGACGATCTCTTAAAAAATCAACGACTTTGAGAGAGCATAAACAGAAAAGGAAAGGAAAAGGTGAGAATTCTTTAGGGCATGCTCTTTTGTTTTTGGAAGGTTCCATGTCTGGTATTTGAACTGGAAGACCAAGACAACGTGTTGTGAACAACTAGGAAAAGCTTTTTTTTTTTTTTCAAATTGGAACTGTCAATAATTTTTTTAAAAGAAATAGCATAATTTAAGTATATTCGTTATCCTTTTTGCTTCTTCTGATACTTAATAGATTACATTATTGACATTGATACAAGAATCTTAACGTCTTGATTTATTGAAAGAAATGGATGGCGCTCGTGTGTGAAGAGAGAATTTGGGCAAGTTTGAACACTACGCTGGAAACATACAAGGAAGGAATGGTTGAGATGGGGACAAAAGAAAGCAAATAATTCAAGTTGTTCAGCGGCTGAAATTTTCAAAGATTGCGGTAGTAAAAAACTGCAGCGACAAGTAAGAACATTTTGTTTCGACAGTTCCACGGCAACAACAAATAAAAGAAAAAATAACGCAATCATGTTCTGGTTGTGGAACTGATGCAATCAGATCATTTTTATTATGCGCAAGTAAGATTTTCGCAACCAAAACAAACGTACTATTTATACAATTTTTTCTCATGTTATATTATTTTTTGAAATAAATTTGTTAAGTGTGCTAATTTGAAAAAAAGAAAACTCCTTCAAGTAGAATCTCTACTTTCTAGTACTGCCCTCAAAAAAAGATGTTTTTCAATCAAAATCATAACTTAATCTTGTGTGTTGCATGATATTAAATCATGGATTTCCATCATTTAAAATAAATACAATATAAAGTAGATGCTTTTCAAAAGCCAAAACTCTCATTTTGAAATCCAAATTTTTCTTTCTAAAATAGCCCTTCAGTTTTCAAATAATTCATCTAAGTAATTCATTTTTCAAAATAGCGTTAAATTCTTGGGATAAACATTCTTTTTCAACCAACACTCATTTAAACGTGTGCCTAACATAAAATCTAAAATTATGATCTATTTTGGACTTTCTAATCAAAGAAATCTAAATGTTCCTATGATGAAAATTTATATTTTCACATTTACATCTTATAATGATTTCATTATAACTATTGGAATTACATGAGCATAGTCATTAAAATTTATAGCTTGGTCTTTAAACATAAAAACATGATTCCTAGAAAAAAAATATTTTATAACAAAGCTTTTCATGCCTAAATTTGCAAAGTTCTTAGAAAAAATGATGATGATGTATGCCTTTTAATGGCTATATAAAAAAATTAAATACAACTAGAGGAGCAATTTAGTTTGAAGAAACCCTTTGTAAATAAAATATCCAAATTATGACATTAAGAACCCTATCATAAGTCATTAGTGGTAGAGGAAACAACTTCTTCATGATGATGAAAAGTGAGCAATACTAAACATATATCATTAGACTACACTTAAAGGTAACAATAAGTAGAGCCAATATGGGATAAGATGATGATCAAGCCATACCAAAAAGTGGAGAACATGAGAAGACAAATCCATAGTGAGCCCAGAACGCACTTATGTCACCTAAACAATTCAGGCAAGCTAGAGATCACTTATTGACACTTTCACAACAAAAAAATCTCCGAAGAAAGAGATGATACCAAAATAGGAAATTAACCTTTCAAAATATAAAATTTGTGATTTCCCTAATCTTTAAGAGGTATTATTTAGAATAATATAATAATCATTTACTGCTATAAAACAGATTCCCTATATAATTGAAAGTTCCTTCTAACTTATCTCTTATTAGGAATAAAATATATTTTCAAACATTACTTCAAGATGATTTCTTTATAAAATGACAAGTTTTTAGAATCACTTCGAGTTGATCTCTTTTTAATACAAGTAAAATTTTGAAATTACTTCAAGATGATTTTTCTATGAAATGACAAACATAAAAAGAAAAGTTAAAAATCACTTTGAGCGAGTTTCTATAAAAATATAATTATTCAAGGATGGTTTCCTTATGAGTTGACCTATTTAAATTTCTTCAAGGCTAGTCACCTAATAATGAGACCTCATTTGAATCTTCTATCAAGGTTATAATTATATCTTGTTTAAATTTTATATTAAGGTTGGTCACCTATAATATAGACCCATTTTTATTTCATGTTGAGGCTAGTCATCTAATAATATGAACTAATTTTTTTTTCATATTTAGGTTGGTCACCTGATAATGAAATCCTATTTTTATTTTATGTTGAGGGTTGTCACCTCATGATATGGACCCTTTTATTTTATATAGAAGTTGGTCACTTGATAGCATGGATCATTTTCATTTTATATTGATGTTGGTCACCTAATGATATGAACTTTTTTTTATTATTATTATTTCATGATGAGGTTGGTCATTTTACAATTTGACTTATTCAATTTTCATATCAAGTGTTGTTATCTATTTTGGGACCCTACAAAAAAACATAAAAAATCATAAAAAAGAACAAAAAAATAAACAAAAAATTAGAAAAAGGAAATACAAAAACAATTATAAAAAATGGAAAATTTATAAGTGGAAAAAACATGAAGAATGCCTAAAAAATTATCAAAGATCGGTAGGGGAGAATCAAATTATACAAGGTTGGAAAAATTGGTAGTCTAATATGGACCGGTAAAGGCCACTTGAATAGAAAAATTGAATTTGCGAAGGAAAATTCAAAATTGGATGTTTAATGACTTAATTGATATTTTTCCAGGTTTAATTGAATTTATTAAGAGCTTAATTGTAAGAAAATTAGTGTTTAAAGGTCAAATTACAATTTTTAAAAGATAATGTTGTCGAAACAAGGGCTTATTTGTATAAATATTAAAGTTTGATGGTTAATTCGAGGTTTAATTAAGTTCAAAGCCAAGGACCGAGACTGTAAAAAGTATAAGACTTCAGGGATTGATATTGGTTTTATTAGGGGCCAAGCTGTAAAACATTAAAAGTTTATTGATCAACTATAGGTCAAAGTACATAAATTGATAATCAAGAACTTAACTAGAAAAGACGTTGAACCTTGGGTTGACAATTGAGTTTGACAGGGGTAAAATTACATGGGTTTAAAGGTTAGAAGATAATTATGGGTGCAATTAAAGGAAATAAAAGGTCAAGGAATAAATTGAATTTTTATCAAATCCCTAATTTCTCGGTCGTTAACCTAAACATGTTGTTTGGTTCATGTTCAAAATACATCGTTTGGAATAGAGGGTAGACAAAATGTTGTTTGCCCATTATTCATCTTCTTTTTTAGGCAATTCTAGGCCAATCGAGTTGGTATCTTCAAACAAATAAATGTGAAGCTATAAAATTTTAATTTGAGCAAGGTTGGATCCAAACAAAATGTGTGCACTTGCTTTACTAACTTCAAGCAGTCTTTGACAATGATGATGTCATAGCTACTATATTGAGACTTTAAATATGGTTAACTCAGTTAGCCATAATTGTGATACCCGTTATACGAAACCATTTATTTTTATCTTGTTTTCGTACTTCAAACCTTCTTAGTGAATTCTTATCAAAGGTTGACCAGTTTCTCTCATGATCAAAAGGCTAAAAACAACTCCTTACCCTTCAAATTTGGTAAAACCACCAAAATCTCTAAAAACCAAGTTTGTTGCAAAAACCAGCAAAGTACAGAGCTTTCAGCTATCAAAACTTGCCTAAAACTCTTGTATTTGGATCAATGGGTGAAACATTGATTAATCATGATCAATACTTGATTGAATCCATAAAAAATAACCTTAGAAAAGGCTTATAAATACCACTAAAAATCCAAAAAAAAGGAGGAGATAAACATATTGATAAAGAGATCAGTTATAAAGGTTCATAAGCCTAGCATAAGGGTTTTTTAGCTTTGAAAAGGTAGAGATTTGTAGAGGTAAAATTTTACAAAAGATAGCAAAAAAGATAATAACCATTGATTGAAGCTTTGAAGTTATAAGCCTTTTCTAAACTAGTAGGTGATATCCAAGAGGCACGCCTCTACCTTTTCCTTATATGTTTTAATAATATGTTGAACTTGTATTGGTTTTACATTCTGTTGAGCTTGGATTTTGAGTAATGCATAAAAATATTATCTTCTTTGCTTAAACCTGATTTGAGTTTGTTGTTAATGTTATTGGATGTCAAGAAGATATGTTTGTGATTGTTTTTTTTTTTTTTTGGAATGAAGTAGTTTTGGAGCTTGCAAAATATGGCAATAGGCTTTTGATGTTTGCTTTGATGTATGTTCTTGGTTTTTCGGTTTGTGCGAGTCTTATTAAATGTTAAAATACTAATTTTGAACATTAGATTGTTGAATATGTTTGGTGTTTTAATTTGGTAGCTTTAGGAACTAGGATATTAAGCATGATTTTAATGATTCAGTATTGTTTGTTGTTCATGTTAGTTCAGTCATATAAAACAATGATAATATGGTTTTGTGTAAACCAAAAAAGCTTGGTTTTAAGGCTTGGAATGCATCTTCCAGGGATAGGTAATAACTAAGTTTTTTAGGTTTAAGTTTTATGTGTTCTTATAAAGAACATTATGTTGGTTTCATGATCTGGACTAATTTTGGTCCAATTCTTTACACCAATAACTTTGTGAGATTTTTTTAATTAATAATCAAGGATTAATTTACATCAATAACTATTTTTTTTTAGTTTTAATCTTAGAGTTTCGTCTTTGCATCGAAACCTATTTTGATCAAATCATGATTATTGGTTGATAATCATTGATATTTGATGCTTGATTATTGTTTAGTAATTGATTTCTAGCATGCTTATGTCTTTGTTTTGTTCTTATCTGGTCAGGATTTTGATTCATATTTAGTAGGCATGTTCTTCGTGTTCTTGAGTTTTTTGGATTTTGATTTGTTATGACAAAAAACCTTTCATGTTTTTTTTTTTTGCAAGTTTGATATGTTTTGGATTTTTGGTTTCTTTTTGGGATCAAACTAGTTTTTTTGTTTGGTTTATAGTCAAACCAAAGATTTTGAGTAAACTTGATTGGATCAAATTTAGATTAGATAGGTAAGGACTAGTGTGGTTCTCAATCTTTTTTATAAAGAAATTTTTGGCTCAAGTGTTTGTTTGGAAAACATGCCCTTAAACCTATTTTGACAATGTTATCCATAAAAAAAAATGAGTTTTTGCCAAACAAAGCATTAAAAATAATAAAACATATTATAAAAAAAATAAAAAAGTTTTTTTTCATGTGGCCAAGAATCCTAAAAATTATTTAAGCATTTTTTTTTAAAAAAAATCTAAAATAATTTGGCATGTTTTAAGACAAAGTGTTGTATGATTGTAAAATTCCAATGGATTTTGGCCTACATTTAAAAAATATTAAAAACTTATTTATGGAAAGGAAATATATTATTCAATTTTAATATAAAGATAAGAAAACCTTTATGGGTGTCAATATTTAAAATGTTATTAGAAGTAACACAACTTATTCATTTTAATATAAAGATAAAAATAATAAGTAATTTTATCTGAAATATTATTTAGAATGATACAATAGCTAAAAATTTCAAGTTGGTTCCATAATAAGTAAGGATATTTCAACATATATTTCATAATACAATACAAGAGTCATGAACACATGAGATATCATAGACAATAGAGAAAATATGAAATGCAGAGAAGCTGTGTTTTCTTTGTGTTGTTGAGATATAAAAACAAATATTCCTCTTTCTCTCTCCTTTTAAACCTTAAAATATATAGTCTTCCTTGTAAAATATATGAGTAGCTCATGATTAAAGGTGACATCTTCCGTTATTGTAGCTCTAAAAATTCTTGGAAAATGGGCTTAGGCAATAGTATAAAAAAGTAGAGGAAGATAAGAGAGAGTAAGGTTAGCCCTTTAGCTTTGAAAATCAGCCCAAAAAAGTTATATGGTAGCTTGGTTGGGATAAAAAAAAAAAAAATTCAAGGTAGCTCGGTCATAATATAGCTTGGTTGGGTAATCTATTTTTTTTTTTTTAGTGTGTGTATATATATGTGCATAATATTTTTAAAAATAGTTAATGTGGTCCTTGAATATAACAAATGTGGGAGAAAGGCTATTAAAGAAAGAAAAAAAAACTCTAACAAAAGTTGCACTAGTATAGTTATTTGAAGAAATTCAATAATCCGTAACTATTATTTTCTTTGATTTGTAGGCAATATGAAACCAGAACACGAGAAGAAAAATTATTTACGCGGTGGGCGCAGCCTTGTCTAGTCTTCTTTCGGTCCGCGGGACCCGATGAAATTTCCTCCGATGTTTACCATTCTTTCAATTAAGATGCACAGGCGCCTTAAAAATCATCCTTAATTTCCTCCGATGTTTACCATTCTTTCAATTAAGATGTATTAGTAAGGGTTTGTATCTTTGATGTAGGCAATGATATAGCTTGACTTGTAAAAATAGAAAGTTCTAAGTAATTGGATGAGAATACGATAATATGAAATCTACTTATCTATTTATATAGATTATATAAATGGTGTAATAGATGCTTTTATGAACTAGTAAAGAAAAAAAATATTGTATCTTGTAAAATATAAGTTTATTCGAAACATTATAATTATTGAATTTTGCAGCACATAAAATAATATATAATCCTTCTAAATAACACTAATAAACTCTTATTGGGTTGCAAACTAGTGAGCCCAAGTTAATAACTAGCTAACACAAGCTTAATACCTAAAATAATTATGAAACATTGATTTTAAGTTAAAACAAACTCAAATTAAAATTCAAGCTCTCAATTAAATGTAAATATCCAAATAATAAAATAAAACAACAAATAAAATCTAAAATCATTCAAATTAATAAAAAGAAATAATTTATCTCAAAAGTAATATATCATTAAATATTTCAACTCTTGTTTTCTTGTGTAGCTGAATAAATATAAATTTTTTATAAAAAAATAATTTTGGAACATTAAAAAATCTTCATCACATTTAAAAATTATATTGCTACCTAAAGATTCTTGTAAAAATATAAAAACTCTAAAAAATAAGTTGTTGAATATTTTTGCATTATAAGGAAATTAATCACCTCTAAATATAAAATTTACAAGTTAAAAGATAACAAATAACAAAATATGTATTATTATTTTCTAAAAAAAAATTAAAAGGTGCTAGCTTTTTTCTAAAAAAAAACCTATGAAACTAAAGTCGGGTACACACCTTCAAACAAAAGAAATTAAAAAAGAAAAACATGTTATGAAATGTGAAACATAAGGTCACGTGTTTTGTTCCAACTAGCATCAATATCCTCGTACTTCTTTTTCTTGGCTCGAGGAATAAGGAGGAATAAGTTGAAAGAAACAACCAATGCCGTTGTTAATTTCTCATATGTCAAACAAACCTCAAGTGTAATGTTTTGAAAATTAAAAAGATTGGAAAATACAATAAAGTCCCTAGAGGCTTAAAAGAGGGTATAAATGATTGAAGGGTAGTGTGGTAATTGACCAATAGTTGATAAATATATATAAGAAAAAAAAAAAAAAAGAATGATCTGATTTTGAGAGAAAGAGAGTTACGGGAGAAGAGAAGAAAAGAGGAAGAAGAAGAAAAGAAAGGAGAGAAGGAAAGGAAGGAGAAGAGAAGTAAAGGAAATAAGTAAAAAGGTAAGATTTATGGTTTTAAGTGTATAATATGTTAAATTTCGGTTTTTGATTAATTTTAAAGTTTTGAATTTTGAGTTTATTGATGAATTAGTTTGAATTAAGGGGTTGATTGATGTGGGTATTTGATTATTTAGTTGAATTGGAGAGATTGTAGAGAAATATGATGATTTTGAGTTATGGTTGAATTGAATGATGAAGTTGAGGTATAAATCTGGAACTAACAGTAGGTGATCTGTTGAAATTCTGGGTTTGAGGTTGAAGATGACAAAAATTCAGTTTGGTCCCTCAATTTGTGAAAGTTGTAGTTTAGTCCCCGAACTTTGGAAATTTTACAGATTGGTCCCTGGAGCATAAATTGAGGTTCTGAACAGAACTGAGGATGATTTAAGGACAAAATTCCAGTATAATTAATATTTTCAGTTTGGTCCTCCAATTTGACAAAAAGTATAATTTGACCCTAAAAATTTGGTAAAGTTCCAGAATGGTCCTTGGAGCATAATGATATATCCTGGACAGAATTGAGGATTAATTATGGATAAATTTCAGTATGGTTATATATTTACAACCCGGTCCTCCAATTTTGGTAAAATTACGTTTTGGTCCCTGTTTTGGAAAATTGTCGTTTTAGTCCCTAAACTCGGGAGATTAAGCCCAATTTATTTTATGCATTTGTATCTTTTGTTTGATTTGTTTTTGAGTATATTTCATATATTTATTGTAGGTTCTCCTAACGATCCTTAATCGGATTTTCGGGTCTTTTGCCTGACATTCCTTTAGTTCAGTATTTTCCGGGTGAGTGGAATAATCTTTAATATGCATATAATATAAATAAATATGTATGTTGATTATACAATGAGTACGACTAGTAAATTTCTTGAATATTTATATATGTTGCTTTATTTTCCGAGTACTCATTTATTCTTGAATTTGCACTCGCAATCTGATAAAGTAAATTCTATTTGATATGATATACGTTTCTTTGATGATTCTGTGAATATCTATTATGCCTTGATATGGGACTTGTCAGTAACTCCATGCTAACGGAGAATAGTTAGCCTGTGTGCACATAGTATTCTGTATACCTAGCTGATGAGAGAGGCATCAGCTTGTGGCGATTGATCATCCCACAGTGGTCACCGACGGGTGTCATCTGGTCACCGACGGGTGTCATCTGGTCACCTTCGGGTGTCATCTGGTCACCTTCGGGTGTCATCTGGTCACCTTCGGGTGTCATCTGGTCACCTTCGGGTGTCATCTGTTCTCTGACATGTAATCCACTACGTTATAATAATATGTTTAGTAAGTATATGTATATGTATATGTATATCAAGATAAATCATCTTACAAATAATATCTGAAATATATGAAATGTATATTAAATGTTATTCCCCTCACTGAGTTGGTTGAACTCACCTCTCATTTTTTTTAATATTATTTCAGGTTCTTAATTTCTGAGACTTTGTTGAGTGTTTTCGCTTCTTCAGTTCTGGTCGGTATGCCTTGCTTGTTCGCGAGGCTTTCCTTTCAGTTTTGATTTGATGTCTTAGACGCTCCACTGTTACCTTGGTTTAATTAAATTTGGATTTTGAAAATGTAATGAGTATTATGAATTATTATTTTTGTTTTAATAACTATCTTTCGGTTTTATCAGTATTTGAATAATATAATATTTCTGAATATTATGAGCCGCTGCGTATTTTTGAACAAATTGTTCTTTTGATATGTCCGTTCTGAGGCTTAGCGTAGGTGTGGTGTCCTTTCGACACCGCTCCTACGTTGCCGGTCACGGATCCGGGATTCGGGTCGTGACAAAGGTGGTATCAGAGCATGGTTTTATTCAAATCTCGTAATCTATTTTATTTATTTATTATTATTCAAAATTTCGTAATAAGTGGAGCATTAGGATCCGTATCGTTTTGTTTGTTGTTTTTTAAAATTTTGAATTCTCATCAAGCATGTCTTCTTTCTTGTGATAAATATGCATTTTGTTTTTAGAAATATGCCGAGGGCTAAACATGTAATTAATACCGATGATCAAGAGGACATTCCTATCGCTCAGCTTAGGAAGGAGAGGCGCAAAAAGAGAGTTAGAAACCCTTCGCCTCAACCAATTGAAGCAGAAGTTCAGGATGAGGTTGAATTTGAGGGGGACTATGGTCTAGATGTTGGTGGTCTGGATGTTGGTAAGAACCAGGAGCAGGAATCCCATGATAGGGTGTCTTATACTGATAGTGCTTTGGATAAAATTGGACAGGCCATGCAGACCCTGGCTAACCTTTTAACTGAGAAAGAAAAGGAGAAGGATAAGAGTGCATCTTCGACTTCCCATACTGTGCATGGGGTGAAAGTGCCATTGGCAGAGTTCCTTAAGTTGGCACCTCCTACCTTTAAGGGTGTAGATAACTCTGAGGACCCACAACAGTTTTTAGATGCAGTGTGGCGTAGGTGTGAGGCCATGGGGTGCACAGATCATCGTGCAGTGACTTTAGCATCTTTTAGGCTAGAAGGCGAGGTGGCTTTGAACTGGTATGAGTCCAAAAGAGGTGAAAGGGCACCTAGTTCTCCACCGATGGCGTGGAAGGAATTTTCTGAGATGTTTTTGGAGCGTTTTCTACCTGAAAGTGTGAGGGAAGCTAAATCATACGAGTTTGAGAAGTTGGTTCAGGGTGACTTGACTGTGACAGAGTATGAAGTTGAATTCACGCGGTTGTCCAGGTTTGCTGGGTATTTGGTACCAACTCAGGAGAGGAAGATCAAAAGGTTTATTCGGGGTCTTAATAACTACCTATTCAAAGCTATTGGGGCTCATGAGTTTAAGACGTACTCGGCCGTAGTGGATCGTGCCCGTGCTATTGAGGCACGAGAGTTAGAGGATGAATTATCAGTGGGTTCGGTCAAGAGGCCCAAGGTGGAAAATCAGTTCTCTTTTCATCAGCGGTCTGATACAGGTCCTAACAGGGGACAGGGAGGTCGGCAGTATCCTCATCGTTTTAATAATCTCGGTAAGTATTCAATCTTTTCTATTAAGTTTCGAGGACGAAACTTTTATAAGGTGGGGAGATTGTAATGTTTTGAAAATTAAAAAGATTGGAAAATACAATAAAGTCCCTAGAGGCTTAAAAGAGGGTATAAATGATTGAAGGGTAGTGTGGTAATTGACCAATAGTTGATAAATATATATAAGAAAAAAAAAAGAAAAAAGAATGATCTGATTTTGAGAGAAAGAGAGTTACGGGAGAAGAGAAGAAAAGAGGAAGAAGAAGAAAAGAAAGGAGAGAAGGAAAGGAAGGAGAAGAGAAGTAAAGGAAATAAGTAAAAAGGTAAGATTTATGGTTTTAAGTGTATAATATGTTAAATTTCGGTTTTTGATTAATTTTAAAGTTTTGAATTTTGAGTTTATTGATGAATTAGTTTGAATTAAGGGGTTGATTGATGTGGGTATTTGATTATTTAGTTGAATTGGAGAGATTGTAGAGAAATATGATGATTTTGAGTTATGGTTGAATTGAATGATGAAGTTGAGGTATAAATCTGGAACTAACAGTAGGTGATCTGTTGAAATTCTGGGTTTGAGGTTGAAGATGACAAAAATTCAGTTTGGTCCCTCAATTTGTGAAAGTTGTAGTTTAGTCCCCGAACTTTGGAAATTTTACAGATTGGTCCCTGGAGCATAAATTGAGGTTCTGAACAGAACTGAGGATGATTTAAGGACAAAATTCCAGTATAATTAATATTTTCAGTTTGGTCCTCCAATTTGACAAAAAGTATAATTTGACCCTAAAAATTTGGTAAAGTTCCAGAATGGTCCTTGGAGCATAATGATATATCCTGGACAGAATTGAGGATTAATTATGGATAAATTTCAGTATGGTTATATATTTACAACCCGGTCCTCCAATTTTGGTAAAATTACGTTTTGGTCCCTGTTTTGGAAAATTGTCGTTTTAGTCCCTAAACTCGGGAGATTAAGCCCAATTTATTTTATGCATTTGTATCTTTTGTTTGATTTGTTTTTGAGTATATTTCATATATTTATTGTAGGTTCTCCTAACGATCCTTAATCGGATTTTCGGGTCTTTTGCCTGACATTCCTTTAGTTCAGTATTTTCCGGGTGAGTGGAATAATCTTTAATATGCATATAATATAAATAAATATGTATGTTGATTATACAATGAGTACGACTAGTAAATTTCTTGAATATTTATATATGTTGCTTTATTTTCCGAGTACTCATTTATTCTTGAATTTGCACTCGCAATCTGATAAAGTAAATTCTATTTGATATGATATACGTTTCTTTGATGATTCTGTGAATATCTATTATGCCTTGATATGGGACTTGTCAGTAACTCCATGCTAACGGAGAATAGTTAGCCTGTGTGCACATAGTATTCTGTATACCTAGCTGATGAGAGAGGCATCAGCATGTGGCGATTGATCATCCCACAGTGGTCACCGACGGGTGTCATCTGGTCACCGACGGGTGTCATCTGGTCACCTTCGGGTGTCATCTGTTCTCTGACATGTAATCCACTACGTTATAATAATATGTTTAGTAAGTATATGTATATGTATATGTATATCAAGATAAATCATCTTACAAATAATATCTGAAATATATGAAATGTATATTAAATGTTATTCCCCTCACTGAGTTGGTTGAACTCACCTCTCATTTTTTTTAATATTATTTCAGGTTCTTAATTTCTGAGACTTTGTTGAGTGTTTTCGCTTCTTCAGTTCTGGTCGGTATGCCTTGCTTGTTCGCGAGGCTTTCCTTTCAGTTTTGATTTGATGTCTTAGACGCTCCACTGTTACCTTGGTTTAATTAAATTTGGATTTTGAAAATGTAATGAGTATTATGAATTATTATTTTTGTTTTAATAACTATCTTTCGGTTTTATCAGTATTTGAATAATATAATATTTCTGAATATTATGAGCCGCTGCGTATTTTTGAACAAATTGTTCTTTTGATATGTCCGTTCTGAGGCTTAGCGTAGGTGTGGTGTCCTTTCGACACCGCTCCTACGTTGCCGGTCACGGATCCGGGATTCGGGTCGTGACATCAAGCATGGACAAAAACTAATTATTAGTTTATAAGTAAAGCAAGTGGACTTAACAAACAAACATACCATATAATTAGATTGGTAGCCGCACAATGCTATGGACTAGAATAAAAAAAAAAATTAAACCCAAAAAAATAATTAGAAGATGAAAAAGAGGGATTCAATGAAAAGATTAAATCTTGATTAATTTAATAATATAATATAAAATAAAATAACAATAACAAATTAAAAAAAATATTTGTCTGGCAAAGTTGGGCTAACACATGAAACTCATGACTTGTATATTAAATATGTCTAGATTACATGTCTATCGTATATCCTAAATCATGATATCAAGATAATTTAAAAGAAAAAAAGTGACAATAAAAAAATAAAAATAAAAATAAATAAAAATATTTAATATCGCAACATGAATCATTTACTCAATTGAGTTTATTAAAATCAATTTGTAAAAAAAATCAACACACACATAAATTTTATTGAATAAAATAATTGAAAAAAAAACAAAACTATGCAGGGTTGTACATTTTAAAAATATTATAAAAAAATATTTTTAAGAAATAAATTTAATTTTTTTATATAAAAAAAATCATACTAACATCCTCAAAAATTAAATACACCAAATATAATTAAAATAACATCGCCATTTAAAATATGCTAAAGAAGCAAAAGAAAAAAAATCACATAAAATGGGTATTAACTGAAACATAAACTTTAAAATTATATAAAAGAAGATATATAAAAAAAGGTATTAACTAAAAAGAAAAGAAAAGAAAAGAAAAGTGTTGTAACCTATTTTTGGGTACCCTATATATATATATATATATATATATATATATATATATATATAATAGAATAGTGTCATCTCTCTCTCTCCCCGCATGCTGCTACAAAACCCCATGACTAGAAAACAGTGTAGGCGTACCCTGCAAAGCCACACCCGTTGGAGAACTCACCCGACAGCAGGCCGCTCCCCATGCGCAACAGCAGGCTGCTCCTCTTTGCTCTATAAATACTGCGCCCAACACCATCTGAAAGGGAGGGGATTTGTTTTGAGGGAATGGAAGAGAAGTTTGAACGAGAGAAAAGAGAACGGAGAGAAAGGAAGGAAAGAATATCGGGGGGAAGTTTTTGAACAAAGAGAGAAAACGAAATAGAGAGAGGAGGGAAGAAGACAGGGAAGCTTGAAACAGAAGGGGGAGTACAAACACGCCAGTATTGCCAAGGATCGTCATTTTTTTAGCTCATCATTCTTCACACACAGTGTTGCACCATTGAAGAAGAAGAAAACAGCTGCTGTCATCGAGCTTCCCAGCCATTGTCACCTTCCTAACCACCGTGAGGAATCGTCGGCTTCCTCTCCACCAGCACCAGCACCATCAACGCTGCCAAAAAACAACAGAATCACCGTGAGAGGGAAGAGCACTGTGAGAAACAGAAGAAGAAAAGAGAAGCAGAGGAGAACAAAGTAAAACAAAAACACAGAGAAAAAGGAAGAAAGGTCGACCACCATCCCAACCATCCTCCGGTCAGCAACCGCCAGTAGCACCGCCTTCAGAACCACCACAGGTCAGCCTTCAACCCCTTATCTCGTTTTACTGTTCATCTTCTTGCATGCAGAACGTGCACTGTGCGCGTTCTACAAGCAAAGAAAATAATTACCCGGTTACTGTACATGTGCATAGTAATTGGCTAATTAATTAACTGATTTCTGTACACACAGTAACTTGTGCATGCTTGTTTCGGGCTAGGACCCCAGCCCTGTAGAAACCGGGCCCTAATTTATTTTGGGTTGATTTTGGCCCGTTCGAAAAAAAATTTCTTCAAAGAATTATTTCAAAAAAATATGTGATTTTCCCCAAGTTTGTTGCTGCATTTTGGTCAATATCGGTTTGTATTTTTATACTGTAAAGATACAAATCCGGTATTTTTCCACAAGTCATCAAAAAAATAAAAAATAAAAAAAGGTTTTGTTTTCATGCATACGGCCTAGTCTCTCCAATATATATATAAATATTATAACATCATATTTTCACACAACAAAGGAAATTTCAAAACAATATATGTATTAACATGTATTTTGGCTTTGATAACTAGTTTATTCAAGCTATAAGAACTAGGCCAATATTTCAAAATTCTAAAAACATTATTGTGTTTTCTTTTAGTATTCGGGGTTACGATCTTATACGTAAGACGTATTCTGAATATTAAATTCTTTTATTAACGTCAGAATTACCCATTAAGATAAGAATCTCCTTACTGAAAAGGACTTTTCTTGAACCATACCAACAACTAGGAAAACACGAAAAGATCTTAGATTTTATCAGACAATAAAACAATGCAGCTTACCTTAGGTAGGGCGTATTTGGGGTGCTAATACCTTCCCTTTACGCAACCAGTCCCCGTGCCCGATCTCTGAGACCAGTTAGGGTTTCTAGTGACCAAAATACTAGGTGGCGACTCCCATGCCATTCTCCACCAACAAAAGACAATATTTTCTTGTCTCTCCAACATTTTCAAGAGATTATATAGATATACACTTCCTGATAAAAGTGGAACCGATTTCGCCGCGACGCCGCACACGTGCGACAAAAAGAATGAGGCCAGGTGTTATTGGCCCAAATAAGCCATGCTAAGTGCTTAGCTTATCAAGAAGTGGCACGTGTTAGGTTTTTTTTTTTTTTTTTAAGTTAATGGATCATCCACCCCATTATATTTTGACAAAAATAGATGATGCATTGTCTGATTCCCAGATTCCAACCACTATGGTGCTAGAAAAATGGGGTTCATGTATTTTTTCATCAAAAACCTATTTTTGACCCAAAACACCTTGAAAACACCCTAAGAAACTTGTCAAACCAATCCATGGCCTTAAAAAATAATAATAAAAAAAACACCTCAAACCCTGAAATCAACCTGAAACCAAAACTCTTTGTAAGCTCAGATTTATTTTTTTAGGCACTTTCATGGCAAAAACACCTAGTTCGAACTCCTCTCATCATATTAAACTATTTGATACAAAATTCGATTGTTTTAGTGCTCATAATTCTTGTTAATGACAACTTCCTCACTTTATATTGGAAGCTGGAGATCCTCTCTCTCCTCCAACTAAAAAATTAGGAAAATAAAGTTGGCTATCAAAATTGAATTTTTAAAAATTAAAGAGATTGGTTACTTAAAAACCAAATAAGATGGGGGATGTAAATGAACTTTTAAGACAAATTTCACAGCCACCACCTATGATACCCTTTCTTTTAACTTCAATCCTATATCTTTCAATTAAACCCTTCATTCTAAAAAAATTATGCAATTGAGTGCTAATTTGGGCTCAAAATGGCTAAATCATGCAAAATAAAACTTCAAGGATCAAATCCAATTTTTTTATAAAAAATCAATGCTCTAATCTATAGTGATCTGCGAGATGGTAAACAATATTTGTGCTCTAGTACAAGAAGGAGCTCTTTTAGTATAAAGTTAATTATTTGATTCGCTTTTCTCCATCGGTCAGATAAATGTTTTGGCAAATAAAAACAATAAATATGCAAGCTTTTTCAAATGCATTTTTTTTTTACAAAAACAATCCTAATTATAAATATAAAAGCCTATGCATGAATTTAATTAAATTAATCAAGAACATTTGTTCTAATAAACATATATAAAAAAGTGTTAACGCGTCCTTTTGACTCGCCTAGCTGCAAGTCAAATAATATATTTTTTTTTCTATCACACTAATTAATGTGTAAGTTTTATTAATGTGTTTTTTGACATAATGTAAAAAGTATAATTGTGAATAAAAAAAATTGATGTTTATATATAATAAAATAAAAGAAAGGAGATAAGAACAATAATAATGGTGTAAATAAGACAAATGTAGAATGATAAATATTCCAAGTATATAAAAGCCAGACACAACCACAATTGGGCTTGGTAATGTGCCAAATATCGGGCATGTTGGGTCTGGCTCTAGCCAAACATGACCACACTACCAAGCCCCGAGCACGTCTAAGGGAATGACCATTCTCCTTAGACATGCCTAAGAGAATGACCATACCATCCTTTTTGGGCATGCCCATAGGAATGACCATCCTTCCTAGAAAACGCTCATGGGAACGATCATCCTTCTTTGATCATGTCCAAGAGGATGACCAGACTCCTTTGGATCTAGCCTAAAGGAAGAGCTCAACCTTTATGAGATCACCTATATTTAACATCTTAGACCCTAACTTTCCTACACCTTTTAGGTGTATAAAGTCCTTTAGGGACCCATCATATGTCCATCAAACATTAATATAAATGTAAGAGATATTTGTCCCTAGTTAACTGTTATCAAAGTAAATTACATTCCAGACCCTTATTTTCATAAATATAAAAAAAAAACTCATGGGCTATTAATATACCATGAGACATTCAGAACAAAGGTTCACAATCTTCATTCTCTACTGCATATATACTTTTAGAGTATCTCATTTTAGAATATTATTGTATTTTCTCTGTCTAAAAGATACTTATTTAAGCATTAGATAATCCCCCCCTCCATCAAAGAAGATATTTTTGTAGGTACTAGCAACAAGCTATATTGGCTTACCAAGCACCAAGTATAAGTTATCAACCACCTTAGCTAGAGAGAATGGATAAGATTGCTATAACCAATTGATTAACTGATTGTCCAACCTAGGAACCCTATTCCTAGCCTACTTGAATTTTTAGGACATCATCACTAACCCCGCACAATATATTAAAGACAATTATGTCATGGTGAATATACAAATAGTCCCCAATGCCTAGTTCAATGGTTTTATTTTGCAAGGGCAATTTCATAATTTTACTACTACAACGAATAGTAATTTGTGTCTAAAAGCATTTTAACTTTCCTTTAAGAATTATTTTTTTTGTTAATATATTAGCTCTTTTTGGCCCTTCATGATCCTCACTTCCCCATCATTAATTTTTCTCAGATTCAATACATTATTTTAACAACCCTTTATGGTATTTTGGTGATAAAAACTAAAGATAGTGGCAATGGTTTTTCAAACCTACCATTAAGGGTTTATTTATCCTTTATCGATCTGTGAATGATAAAATTATGATCAAAATTTATGTATTGAAAATAATTTTCTAAAATAATTTTATTGTCATTTTAGGTCAACTTCGAAGGATCAATCTCATTAAGGGTTGATTTGTCATATGTTGAACAATAGATAATAAGATTAGCACTATATTTATTTATTTATTTTCTTGTGAAATGTTTTTATTATCATTTATAAGTTGTCTTCTAAGGAAAAAATCATTGAATTTTTTAATTTTATACAAGTCTACGACAATAAAAACACCAACAAAATAAAAACCCATAAAATAAAATATAATAACAACAAATAAAAATAGAGCACAACAAATCAAGAGCAATTTTCACAAAATATCTACAAACAACCTCCACTCTTCAAATATTTCAGTCATCCAAAATAACATGAATTACACTCAATACACATTAAAAATTATTCAAATCCCACAAAATTCATTACAATATTCATCAAAATTAACAACATACTGAAATATTATTCAAAAACCATGTTTAAGGTTCAAAATCAACCTTCAAAAACAACTCGAGTTGTTTGGATTTTTCTAGAATTGGTGGTAGAAGTTTTAGCTCGTAGGAATGACATGCGATCATGAATGGCAGTGTGTGAGGGTGATGCTCTAATGTGTTAGATGCCGAGCGACCCACTAGATTAGGCAGTCCTCCTTTTACTTTTCAAGCTAGTGTCGATAGGGTGTTATCACTCACTCTAAATCTTAAGAAATGTTAAACCAATATAGAATAATATGTCTAGAAACTCTTAGTAAAATTTTAGCTTAATCCAACGATTGGATTGAGAATTATGCTTGATAGCATAAAATTTAATAATATATAACATTACTCTAAAACCAACTTTAATTGTTCAACCCTTACATATATCGTATAATTTGGGATGATTAGGCTTGATTAGCACCTTAAAACTATAATATTGAGAGATCCAACCGTTATATCGAGCCTAAATTTTTTTAGATGATTCTATGATAATTTTTCTTAGAACAACCACTACATCGTTAAATAGACCATCAGATTTCTCATATTTGAATATGTAAGAAATCTATATCAAACAAATCCCTTACTCCTAATTAGGAAAATCAAATTAAAAACTCTACAAAATAAATAGAAAATAAATTCTAAAACAACTAGAAAAATAAATACAATTTACAATATAATTATGGTCAATTGATCATTATGGGATCATGGCTAATTATTGTCAAATATGATCTTAAAAAAACCATGTTGAACTGATCAAATTTTTTTAAGCTTTGTTTTGTCTATAATTAAAAAAACAATGTCTCGTGTTAAAAGCGTATTATTGATTTTTTGGAATACGAACTCACAAACCCCTGTCATTAGATTATAAATTGCACGTTGGCTTTTATCTTAGAAATATTATTGAACGTTGGCTTTTATCTGAAAAATATTGGAACATTGTTTCCCTGTAGATGTTGTGGCTATAAATATGCAGTTCGCGACAATAAATATTTTCAGATCTAAACATTAAGTTATTTACAAACTAAGCTATAGAAGAAGAAAACATCATCAAAGTAGCAATGCATTTCATTTCCATGCTTCTTTTTTGCTTCCTTTTATTGCTGGATAGAGAAGTTGCCACAGCCATTGACGCCATAAACACAACTCAGCCTATCCTAGATGGTGATACTATGGTTTCTGCAGATGGAACCTATGAATTAGAAAACACATGCTTGAGATATATATAGAAGAAAATTTTCTTCCATTCCTTTTGGCTGTCTGTTTCACTAATGCATATTCTATGGTCTTTCCTATTGTTGTCTTTTAAATCCACTTTTTCTCTGCCATGTTTTAGATAATGGAGATGGCGCAAAGATAAATACCAAATCCAATGCGAAGAAAAGGATCATAATAAGCACTGCATTGTCTACTGGAATTCTGTTCCTTGGCCTAGCCCTGGTCTTGTATATTTGGAAGCAGCGGCAGCAGCAGAAAAATAGTACGTTATTCACACCATGAAAATTTAACTACTCCTATGCTCCATCTTTCGATTTTCAGATAAGAAGATTTGTTTCTTTTAAAATTTTATTTTTAGAATAATTAGATACATAAATGTATTGACGGCTTGAAGAAATTTTAGTATAACAGAAGATATTGTTCACCTACTTCTTTCTTGAAGAAATTTTAGATGCATCTTCCCAGTTCTGCGTGCAGGACAATCAAATAACATGCGCAAGAAGGAAGACCTGGAACTACCATTTTTTGATTTTGGTACCTTGGCATGTGCAACAAATAATTTTTCCACCGACAACAAACTTGGAGAAGGCGGTTTCGGACCAGTTTACAAGGTACTAATCTATAATCAATCAAGCATCTTGATGGCTTTTAAATTTCACGGTGGAAACCCATGGCAACAATGATATTTGTGGTCTTAGTTTCTTTGAAACATCGACCATGGGATTGAGCCTTTTAAGCATAAAATTATGACTGCTTGGACAGTATTCAAACTTCAGAGTTCCGAAACATGCTTGGACAGTATTGATTTGCTTAGGATACTGAGTTATTATTTGCAGGGAACATTAGCAGATGGACGAGAAATAGCTGTCAAAAGGCTTTCTAAGAATTCGAGACAAGGACTTGATGAGTTAAAAAATGAGGCAAATTACATTGTGAAACTTCAGCACCGGAATATAGTGAAGCTTCTAGCTTGCTGCATTGAAGGAGATGAAAAGATGTTGATCTATGAGTTCTTGCCCAACAAAAGCTTGGACGTTTTAATTTTCGGTATGGGATCTCTCAAAACGCCTACAAATTAATTAAACTTATTGCACTTGTCAGTGTTCAGGCACCAAACCAACTCTGAGTGAACAATGCCATGAGCTGTGGCTTAAGATAAAAAGTTCAATAGATCAGTCGGGGATACAAGTTACTAGGAGAAAGTGGAAACCATATACACCAAAACAAGAAGCTGTTGTGCTTCCTTCAAAACCCTTGGGAAAATGGATTGGAGGGAAGACTTCTCCACTTTAATGGTCACACATGCTGCCATACCAATTGTAATTTTAATTCAACATGACAACATTCATTAAGTATTTACGTATGGATTACCTTTCTTTCCTAGTTTTTCATATGCATTTAGGAATCTGACAAGAGCTAGAATGAATTGACTTGGCAAAAATTTAGCAGAAAAAACACACAGCTTGCAACAAGATTGGCCCAAGCGCTACAATATTATCAATGGGATTGCTCGTGGACTCCTTTATCTTCACCAGGACTCAAGACTAAGAGTAATTCACAGAGATCTGAAAGCCAGCAATATTTTGTTGGACTATGAACTGAGCCCAAAAATTTCAGACTTTGGCCTGGCTAGAAGTTTTGAAGGGAATGAAACTGAAGCCAATACTAATAAAGTGGCTGGTACATTGTAAGTGTCTCCACCAACATATGGTTTTATTTCATTTTTTGAAAAATGCAACTTAACATTCCATGAATAAATGCAGTGGCTACATATCTCCTGAGTACGCAAATTATGGACTCTACTCACTAAATTCGGACGTCTTCAGTTTCGGTGTATTGGTGCTAGAGATAGTAAGTGGGAAAAGAAACAGAGGATTCTGTCATCCAGACCAGTACCACCTCAACCTTCTTGGGCATGTAAGTTTCAAAACTATGTTGTCTCACTTTGCTCTCAAGCACCTATGTTAGGTTCCGCTTCAAAGGCATGAAATATTTGTAAGAACATCGAAAACTAATCCAACCCGACAACGGTGTGCATGATGGATTTAGATTTTTGAGTCCAGAGAACATAGAGTTAATAATATTTTCTTATTTCTAGATATCAAATCCATTCTAATAACATGGTTTTCTGCTTATCAGGCTAGGAAACTTTTCAAAGAAAACAGGTCTGTGGAACTGGCTGCAGAATCCTTTGTTATAACATGCAATTTATCTGAAGTGTTACGTTCAATTCACGTGGGTTTATTATGTGTGCAAGAAGATCCAGAAGACAGGCCAAACATGTCGAATGTAGTTTTGATGTTGGGTAATGAAGATGAATTGCCCCATCCTAGACAACCAGGTTTTTTCATTGAAAGGGATCTGATTGAAGTAGCTTATTCTTCCAGCTCGAGAAAACCATGTTCAGCTAATGAATGCTCGATTTCAGAGTTAGAACCAAGATAGATTGCTTGTCGTTCTGATATATTGTTTCTAAGTATTTTATGCTTACTGTACGAGGGACATATGGATTAGTCATCTCACAGAGAAAAAATGTGTTTTGATTGTTTGGTCGACAGTCACTATGTATCGACGTTATGTAAGGCAGGTGTTTGTGTCAACATTCTCATGGATAGATCTTCTGAAACATTTTGAACGTATAAAATCATTCAGGATTAGTTTGGTATGATTGGTTGGTTTTGGAAATTGTAAGTAATGCATGGGTTTTCTTATCAGCTAATGAACTAAATAATATGAAATTCAAATGTTTTTTAAAAATATGAATCTAACCTCTAGATTTGGATGGAAAACCATAGGTTAAAATAAGAAGAAAATTCTAAAATATGAGATGAGGAAGAATATGCAAAAATCTAAAAAAATCAAAATAAAATCTCTTGCTTTATCCTTTTTTTATAGTGAATTTTAAAAGTTAAAAAGTTAATAAGAATTAATTTTTATCATTATCAACTTTTGATTAACCTCTATAAATTAATAATAAAATTTAGAAAAACCAAGAATTTGTTAAAGAAAAAAACAAAGAGTTATTTAAAATTAATTTATAATTTATTTAAATCATGTTAATTAAATAAATTTTTAATAGATTAACCTCTCTGTAAAATATTTCACAGTGTTTTAAGCCAACGACATTACCCCCTGCAAGAAAGCATTGAACAAAACATTTTTCTCTCAAACCACCTCTCCAATAAAATAAAAGTTAAAGAACAGATAGTACAGATTTTGTTTTTGTCTTTCTAATTAAAGATAGATATGCCTATTAATTTTCATTGTGAGTTGAATAATATTTAGAAGGTATTTAAGAGTGTATTAATAGTTATTTTTTAAAATGTTTTTTTTTAATATATTAAAATAATGTTTTTTTATCTTTTTAACATTAATACTTTTAAAAAAATTAAAAGCATAAATAATTTAAATTTTTAAAAAACATTATTTTTAACATCAACACATTAAAAAAAAAATTAAAACATTTTTAGAATTAATATGATCACTAGTATGCTGCTTATTTCTACATTTATGCCACTACGTTCTAAAACTTGAGATAATTTCGTGGATGATACAAATAATAAGATATAGATTTAACATTCTTTTCCTTATCAAAGATCTTAGAATTGAAAATTCTTCTCCTTATCCTAAGACTCAATGCCATGCAGGTCATATGCTAAAAACACTAACCTACCTTGTATAGCTCATCACTTTTCTTTTTGAGTTAATTTCAATCTATTCTTTTAATTCTGATATTTTAATTGTTTCTCTTTTGACTATTCTTTTAATTATCATACTTTATTTTTATGTTTCAAAAATCTTTTTAAAAAAATTTGATTTTTTTTTAATTTTGTTTTTCACATTAATATTGTTTTGGTATTTTTAAATCATTTTAATATGCTGATGTTAAAAGTAATTTTTTTTTTAGATATTATTTTAATGCATTTTCAAATAAAAATTATTTTAAAAAACAACTATAGCTATACTTCTAAAAAACTACTTTCCTTCTGTTTATTCGAAGTAAGAGGAAAAAAAAATTTTGTAAGTCACTAAACTAACTTTATAAAAGAGAAAACTCTCTTAAAATAATTTAATGAGATCGAATATTTTAGTCAAATGATATGATTCAAATAATACCACATAAATTGTTTATATTTAAAAATGTAAAATACAAAAAATTATTTTATTTAAATATAATTTATATTGAAACAAAAAAATAATCTTAAAAAAATTGAATTAGAAAGACCATAAAAAATTAAAACCTTCAAATTTTAAGAAACTTTAGCCCAAAGTAAAACAAGTTTTAAACTTTTGTATTGTCACGAGGGTATAAACATTATCTAACAAACTAAAAATATATTTGATAAACCAATTAATCTATAAAATTCAAACATGATATACGTTTGACTCATAAAAAAAACATAAATTTTTTTATTTATTTATTTATTTTATAATGAGCTCCGTAATTTATACTCTATCTTTACTTATAATATTTAATTTGATACGATAATCTACTATTTTTATGATTAACATATTTATACTGCTAAATATAAGAAATGTAAGTGACATCACTTAAAATTGAAAGTAGAATTTATATCAAATTATTTTTTTTTAAAAAATAAATTTAATTAAATTCTAAAATATTTAGGAATTGAAAAATTAATAATTCTTATTAGTTGATTTGATATTGGAATTTCAATGAGTCCATGAAACTTCTAACAAAAGAATAAAAAATCTTCCAACCTTAACTATAAATTAAAATTCATTTTTTCTTTTTGATAACATATAAACAGTTTATTTTTGTATTTTAAAGTAATTTAATTTTTTTTTACTTGTTAATATTAAAATAATTTTTTAAAAAAATATATATATTATTTTAATATACTTAATACTAAAAGTTCTCGTGGCCTATCAGCGGACGATAAACGGCCCAGAAACTACCTTAAATTAATAGTCAAACAAACCACATTCAACGTCCCCACAAATCATGACGATGTTGTGTCTGAAAGCCGCAAGCCTACTCTCTACCAAACCATTTGACCTCCACTTTCCCGTCCCTAAACACCAGCTCAGCCCCTTCTTCTCGTCCTTCAGGCCCAAGAAGCCTTCCTCTGCTTCAGCATCCCGATCCCAAATCAGGATGTCGTCGTCATCCACTCCGCCCCAAACAATTGAACACATAGTCCTCTTCAAAGTCAAAGAAAACACCGACCCCACTCAAATCAACACCATGATTCATTCCATCACCCGTCTGATATCACTCGACTCCGTACTCCACTTAACCGCCGGTGCTCTCTACCGCACCAAGTCCTCACCTATTCCCTTCACTCACGTGCTCCACAGCCGTTACTCCTCTAAAGAAAACCTCTCCGCTTATGCCCTTCACCCGACCCACGTTCAAGTAGTTAAAGAATCGGTTCTACCAATCTGCGATGACGTCATGGCTGTCGATTGGGTCACCGGTGATCTCAACGGCGGTGATTCATTGGTCCCACCTGCTGGGTCCGCGATTAGATTAACATTCTTGAAGTTAAAAGAGGGATTAGGGGATGAAGTGAAAGATGAGATACTGGGAGTAATTCAGGGGATTAAAGATACATTTGGAGGAATTGATCACATCAGTTGCGGAGAGAACTTCTCCCCTGCTAGAGCCAAGGGCTATTCGATTGCGTCACTAGCTGTTTTTCGTGGATTGAGTGAATTGGAGGCGGTGGATTCGGAGAAAGAGTTGGCGAATTTGGAGAAAGCTAAGGTTAGAGATTATCTGGAAAGTGTTATGGTTTTTGATTATGTTGTGTCCTCTTCCAGTGTTTGATTGATGTTGTCTTTTAGGCTTTGAGATCTTATGTTGTTCTTGGATGGATTGAGGTTCCATAAAAATTAATAATGTAATGCCAACGTATTTGGAATTTTTCTGTTGTTTGTGCTTTGCTGCTGGTGGTGTAGCATCAAGGTCAGTGCTCGTCTCTTCGTTCCGGCTCGTCTCGTGTCCTCTATTCCAGTTAGCTTCTTGTCTTTTGTCTGAAACAGCGTTACCTTACTTCATTCATCTAGTTTACTGTTAATTTCATTGACGTTGCGGATGTAATAAAGCTCAATCGTTGTAGTATTCATCTGCAAAACTTGATTAATCGGGCAATGCTAGCAAAATGCCAACCTTTTTCCGTTAATGAGAAGAAAAGAACGTAAATCTACTCGGCCATTTTGGGCTTCCTTTACCAAATAAAACTAAAAAGCCGAATGGATGATGGACTCTCTGAATTAAAAATAAAAATAAAAATTAAAGATGGCCTGGCTCGCTTCTATCTGCCGTCAAGTACTGTGATTGTTACTTCATTGGTGGAACTCAGGTCTTTCATGTTTTCTTCGATCAATTTTCTTTCTGTGAAAAAACCTGGCTCGTTAGGTTGAGGCAATAACCCATTTCCCTCCAACATAAGAACCACTGTAGACATGCTTGGCCTGTGTTCTGGAGAGTGTTGCACACATAATAGCCCCACATGGATTGACCTTAACACTTCAGGCACATAGCAGGATTCTACTTTTAATTCATCAATCAACTCCAAAGATCTGCCTTCCTTGTATAGCTTCCATACCTGAAATTTGAAATCATTGTTTTCTATGAAAATGATTCTTAAACCATTGTGCCAATGCTATCTTGAAAAAACAAGAAGAAAAAATAATATTCCTTACATGCCCAAGAAGGTTGAGTTCGTGTTTTGGATGTGTAAATCCCCAGTTTCTTTTCCCACTGACAATCTCTAACACCAAAACACCAAAGCTAAACACATCGGATTTTATCGAGAAGAGACCATCAATGGCATACTCTGGCGACATATAACCACTTCATGATATAATTAAACAAGTTAGTGAGATTCTTCTGCTAAGATGTTAGGCATTTCTAATACATTTTTCTTTGCTAACTCAGAGAAGGGGAATAAAGAAGTACTCTTACTATGTCCCAACTACTCTTCTTGTAGTCGCTTCTGTTTCATTCCCTCCGAAACTTCTAGCCATACCAAAGTCTGAGATTTTTGGATTCATATCATTATCTAGTAAAATGTTGCTCAGCTTAAGATCTCTATGAATAATTCGTAGTCTAGAGTCTTGATGGAGATAAAGCAGTCCCCTTGATACCCCATTGATGATGTGGAACCTTTTAGGCCAATCCAGCAACTTGCTTCGAATTTGATCTGCCCATTATATAAAAAGTCTGCAGGTTAATTCATATGGCTGCTGATTTTACTTATAAGTGCGACTTTAACTAACAGTGAATATTATTTAGAAACAGGATAGTAAAAAAGAAAATCCTTGTAAACCAAGTTCTCATGGGAGTACTCAAATATGTTTTGCAGCTAGTCTTTGATCAGTAGGATTAGAGATGAAACAGAAGTTGTAATACCTTCTTTCTCTCACATATGTAAGAAGCAACTCAAATGAAATTATCTTGAAAAAACATTTGATGAATATCAAGATTCAGAGATCCTAACCAAATATGTAGATGTCTAGACTTTTGTTGGGCATGTATTCATAGATCAAAATCTTCTCTTCATGTTCTATGCAATATCCCAGAAGCTTTACAAGGTTTCGATGTTGAAGTTTTGCAATGCATTTTACTTCATTCATGAATTCATCAAGCCCTTGTCTGGATTCCTTCGAAAGCCTCTTCACAGCTATGTCGTGTCCACCTTTAAACGCACCCTGAAAAAACAAGACAAGTTCCAGATTTTTGTCAGCAGGCAAGTCTTGAGGGGGATATCCACCAATCATAATCATAGAAGCATGGTGTCTTCCTTTACGTTGGTTTTTCCTTTTTCCTTCTTTTTTTTATTAATTGTCTACCCCTTTGTTTTTATTTTCTTGTTCACATTCTTCCTGTGCCAGTGAATTTTAGAATGTAGTTTTTCTATCTTAACACAATAAAAGGCATGTGGTTAGGTATCATCACCTAGTAAAAAAAGCTGGGCATAGTATCATCGCATCGCATTGTGTTTTACCTTGTAGACAGGTCCAAAGCCACCTTGTCCTAGCAAATTGTTGAATGAGAAATTGCTGGTAGCATTAGCTATTGCAGTAAGGTCAAAATGTGGTAAATCTAGACTTTCATCCTGGCTCTTCATAGACCATTGTTCTTCTGTATTGTTTTCCTTTTTCTCTGTGACACAGCAAGTAAAGAAGGAATGACAATAAAAATTTCTTATAGGGATCGAAAAAAGTTAATGAACATCCATGACTTTGCTCTACAGAATATTTTTATTGCAAGGTAACTTACTTGTCCTACCAAGAGTATTATGTCTATTATGCTTCCTCTTCTTCTGGAGGAACAAGCACAGACCAAGGCCTAGGAGAAGCAATGCTGATAACACAACGCTTACAATGATGCCCACTTTTTTCTTCTTGGGAGAGCCCTCTAGAGTGTGAGCTACTACAAGCAGGGAGATAGCAATGTATCAGTGAGAGAATATTTCCAATCTGTTACGTTTCAAAGCATTAGCCATGGATTTTTGGTATTATGCAATGCAATAAATATATTATATTATATTATATTATATTCAGCATGTAAGAATGTGCTTATATTTGCCTATTTCAGAAGAAGCCATTCAAATATAAAGATCTTGGCCATCTTCTGTGTATTGTCTGATGTCCACCAGGTCACCAAACCAGAGAATGCATCCGCTTCCATTTCCCCTTATATCTGAATTTGTATAAGCCATGCAAGAACAATTATTCAAGCATTTCACCCTGCATTCCTCCGTTGTCATGCTTTTATTCATTGCCCGAATCTTTGAGTCTGGCAATTTAATGTTATAAAACTTTATAAATCCATCTCCATTCTGGCAGTTCAGCGGTGTCCTCCGAACGCAGCCGCTAGACCAGTCTGCCCTTGCCCATTCACTTTGGTTTTTTGGCAGGAATCTGTTCAAACACCCACATGCCGGGGAGTTCCCGATGGTGCACCTGCCATAGGCACCACATAGTGCATAGTTATCGCAGTTATCTCCTGGTGCACTTGAGTACACTATCCAATTATTAAGGCGGTCAATCCAGGCGAGCCGCTCCAGGACACCGTCTTGATCAAAAACCAAGGTCAAAGCAATAGAGCTGTTAATATCGTAAGTTAAGTATGCCTCTTTGTCATTCAAAACAAAAGCATAGCTTAAAAAGGGGTCTGGTTTCAAAAGAGGCAGGCCACTAAAGCCAACACCATTCCACGGCCCTGATCGAGACTTCAGAACTGAATTCTGTCTGACGACCAACTCTAAACCCTTCCCATCAATCTCAAAGGTATAAGGGCCTTGAGAAGGATCATCATTGCTCTTCCATGATGATATAATCACATCCAATCCAGAAGCTAGTCTTCCAACCTTCATTCCAGGTAGAAATGTATTTCCAGGATGTTCAAAACTTTGCCAAACGAAATTTTTTGTGCGACGATCATTTTCATTCCTGACCACAAGATTTCCTGAATCCAGAAGCTGAGCAACCGGGTTCTGCGCGTGCCTTGATGTATTGGAAGACCAAATGACACTACCATTCTGAATGGCAAGGATGAGAGCTCCCCTCTCATCAAACTTTAAGACTCCTGACTTATCAGTTATAGGGATTTCTCTATTGGCAACCCACACCACCTTCCCTTTAGATATCTTGTTGTACCATATTCCCAAATACCGCCGCGTGGAATTACCAGGGCTGAAAAACCCTAGTTCAAATCTCTCGCCACTTGAAACTATGGTCTCTCCATCGCCGATAGTGTGATTTGCAGAGATGGTGTCTACTGCTAGGGATGTAAAGAAGAAAGAAGTAAAACAAAAGCAAAGTAGGGTAATGTTATTCATTGATGTTTTTTTTGGTAATTCGTGCTTTAGCTGAAAGACTGGTCCTAACCATTGGAAATGGTACTAAAATAGTAGGAGTTTAAGGGCTGCAGCTGGCAGAAGTCAGACTGTCATTCTCCATGAATTCAATTAAGTACAAATGTACTCGAAAATGGAAAGAAAGTGCAATTGCGAGGGAGGCTTGGATAAACCCAACATTCCTGAGTCATCTAAACTCGTTTTCAGTTCTTGTGATTGGACTAATAGGAATCCACGTGGTGGACCAAACCAATTGAAATTGAATGCGTATTTATTAGTGGCCACGTTGAATGGCTACGCTGCCATCGCCATTATCCTGGAATTTTTGAATTTTGAGTAATTTTCTTGACAGAAAAGGTGAGAGTGCCGTGTGGGAGGGTAGCGGTAGGTGTATAGGACCCAAAATTCGACACGGCATGGCCTTCTACATTTGACCATGAAAGTATACCGACGATGGCTGGCTGCCAAGTAATATAAATTATTGACTATCAAAACCAAGAAAAGACATGACATCCATGTTTACTATTCATCATAACAATGCAAGCATGGAATCTCAAGCATGCTACTATCTTTCGCTCAGTACTAAGATGTCATGCTGGCATGATGCCGTGAATTTGTCGTATGTTTATATATTATTGTAGATTTACATATAAAAAAAATCAATGAAAAAAACTATTATAGTCCACAATATTTTTAAGAATTTATGGTATATTTATATATTGTTGTAGATTTATATAAAAAAATTCTATGAAAAAAAACTGTTATAATCCATAATGTTTTCAAGAAAAAAATTACAAAATTAAATTTTTAATCAGGTTAATATTTAAAAAATAAAATAAATAAAGAAAATTTTGGAAAAAATCATAAGAAAAAAAAAATAAAAGGAAACAAAATCATGCAGAAAAATATTGTCACAATCTATAATGTTTTATGAGGAAATTTACAGTTGTAATTTTTAACTAGCTAAATACACCTATTTTTTTAAGAAAGAATCCATGTTTTTAATTTGTAATAAGATGGGATATCTTGGTATTACTTTTTTGATGTTAATAAAAAAATAGGTCTCCTCCTTAAATAATCTTAAAAGCATATAATTAATATTGATGGGATTTATTTAATAAATTTATTGTACATTATTCCAAGTTTTGAAATTAATCATTTAATTTTCACAATAAGAACCATTCATGATATGCTAACTCAGTAGATTTATGACACTTGCTGACCTAGAGCAGGATGTCATAAAGAACATGGTACATATTTCAATCTTAGTGGACGCAGTCGAAACGTTTTCGATCTAAAACTTCAAACGGCTCCCTGTTCATTAATTTAAAATTTATGAGATATAAATATTCTGATAGTTGGTGCTTCCTGTGCTATATAATAATAGAAATATTTAATTTTTCTAGCAGAGAAAACGAAAATTTTAGTTGGGGTAGGTACAAGATATTGCCTCAGATTGGAAGAGGAAGACCAGGTGATCATGGACGAAAGAGATGAAATATTTGCCAAATTGAAAGAAAAAAAACGAAAATCTTGATTGAAAGTTAGTCCCAATCTAATGATCTTTCAAGCTTTCAAGTCATCAAGTTCCAGTGTCCCACAGAATTTGGGTCCTGTCCTCCTCAAATGATCCCAACAGGTGAGCTTTTACTATAAATATACGTATTTATAGTTGTTTTTTAAAATATTATTTATTTAAAAATATATTAAAATAATATATTTTTTAATTTTTAAAAAATTATTTTTTACATTAGTATATCAAAATAATTTAAAATACTAAAAAAAATATTAATTTAAAATAAAAAAATAAAAAAAATTTAAACTTTTTAAAAACATTTTAGAAACATAAAAATAAATACGGAGCGTCAACTATCAGCAACACGATTTTGGCTCGAAAGGCAGTTTTGAGAGTTTATTGCCCGAGAAGAAGGCAACGCAAACAATGGACGAAACCACAGTAATTCTATGGTGCTGAAAGAATAATTAACCTTGGTTATTCTCCTCATTTATAATTATTAAAAAATAAAAAAGAGAAAAGAAATATTAGATAAAACAAATTAATATAAAATCACATCATAAATATCTAGAAGTATCACTAATGCCAAATGAAAAATGAGGACATAGACAACATAGATATTGTTGTCCTGATAGATTGTCTATAATTCCTGTAAGCATTGATAAATAACACCAATTACACTTCATGCATTCAGATGTTTTTTAAATGGTAAGGATTGGGTTCTATGGAAATTTTGTATTTTTTTTAATGGATATTTGAAAATATCCTTATTATTATATATAAAAAATTATCTTAATTTTAAAAATTAATTTATTTAGTGAGACGTAAAAAAATAATTTTTATATTACTCTTCAACAATTTCCACTAAAAATAAACATTGAATGCACAAAAGATTTTGCAAAAACAAAGAATTTTTCTTTTATTTGGTAGGAGGGGAGTTATTAAGCGCTGATTGGAGAATTTAACGACATTTTGTTGTTGATGTTGCAAAAAGGAAAAAAATATAAATAAATCACCGTACGTTGCCTTGTTGTATAATGCATATATAGAACACATTAGTGAAATTACTTGATAAACATTAGCTATAGTCTAATTATTTTATCAAATATTCAGCTATTATCATAACATTTCAATAATATAACAGTTTAAAAACATGAAATTTCATTAATATTGTAGATTTGTAGTTATGAACCGCAACATTAGTAAAATATCATATTTTTTAATAACAACATCTTTAAACTATGTTATTTTAGCAAAACTTTTTTATCATATGTTATTTCAGTATTTAATTATATTTTGGGTGATAATTGCCTTTTTTTATCCCTCTCATTTTCACCATTTGGTTTTAAATAGTTATGTGACCCGCGCTTTACCACATGTCAAATATTTTTATTTTTCTTAAAAAAATATATATACAGGTTTTTTCAGCGTATTTTTGTAGTTCAAAAAATTTAGGTGCAAATTAAAAAGTGTATGAACACATGTAATCAAATAACCTGAGAACTATATGCGCTAATAAATAAATAAATAATCATTAACGACAACTAAAAATAAAACTTGAAAAATCAAAAAATAGATGTAGATCAAGATATTTAATATCACAAGACGGAACATTTACTCGGTCATGTTAGCTAATTTTTGTTTATTAAAACATTTTTATTTAATCAAATAATAATAGAAATAGACAAATATATTAAATTAATTGAATAAAATAAAAGGAAAAAAATAATAATATGCAAAGCTACACATATTAAAAATATTATATGAAAATAAATAATTTTTATTTTAAAAAATATAGTTCATCTATACAGAAGATAAAAAAAAATATAGATGAATCAGAAAAACCTCTTCGAAAATTAAATGCATAACCAAAAAATCATCATCATTTAAAAGAGGTTCTCTAAACAAAATAAAAAAAAAAAGAAGGGATAAATGTAAATATAATTAAGTTTTTAAAAAAAAATAAAAAAAAGCATCTATTGAAATAGAAAAAATTAGGAAAAAAAAGGATCCAGCAATGTCGGGAGCAAGACAGGCCAACCCTACTAGCTCATTTCACCAAGGCCCACGTGCGGGCCCTTTTTTCTTAACTGCACCTAGGGCGGACAATATGTCATCCGCCCTAACTTTTTTGAAAAAAAAACAGATAACGCGTTGTCTATTTTCCCCAAATTACGACCATTATGGTTGTTGGAAAATCGGGGTTTTTGCTCTTTTGATCTAAAACACCTATAAAACACATTAAAAACAATGATAAACCTATCCATGGCCTAAAAATACCTAAAAAATAACCGAAAAAACCGAACTCAATCCAAAAAAAAAAATCAACTCAAGCTCAAATCTACTTTTTCACGAACTTTTAAGGTACAAAAATATATAATATAAACTCCTCTCATTAAATGGAATAATTTGACATAAACGTCATTTATTTTGGCGGTGTAAATCAGTGTCAATGACGTATTTCTCTTTCTACTACTGGAATTTGGCGATCTCCCCCCCCTTCTCAACTAGGAACTAAAAAATAACAAAAATAAAATTTTATACCAAAATGGAAATTGAAAAACTTTTGAGGGGCTAAAATTGCATAATTTGCGTGATTTTTTATGTTGGAGGACCAAAGTGTATCTTTTTCGAAACTTATGACACGTTATCCATGTTTGTCGCCTTTTACATTTTTGTTTCTCCTCCCAATCCCACCTTTTCATAAAACTTTAAAATTAATTGCTCTTAATTAGGACTAAATCACCTAAAAAGAATCAAATTTAAAATAAAAAAAATTGCACAGTCCATTTACCGTAAATATATGATAGGATGCACATTGAAAATCCCACCCCATTTAGATTATAGACTAGTTACATGACTCGCGCGATGCCGCGGGTTGATTTTTTATATATATAAAAAATATATAAAAAACTAAGATCTAAAAGTGTTAGGTCTTTCTGCAAAGCTATATCCAAGAATCTTGGGTTTGGCTATAACGCCTGACCGAAAAGTAATATTTATAATATTAATAATAACATTAAACTTGCATGACCTAGTAGGTCTAGCTCCAATACCAGATCCAATAGCCTTGTATGCGGATATGGCTGCAAGGTCATGCCATAAAAGTGTGATAATTAAATAAATTAATTAAAAAGAAAAAAAACCAATAGAAAGAAAAAAACTAATGAAGAAAAGGAGAAAAAATCTGAATTAACTGGGTTAACCTGTCAAACCTTGGATTCGTGTCGTGAAAGTTTGATAACTAAATAGAAAAAAAAATTGACGGGTTAACCTAGAATTAATCGGGCTAACCCGTCAAACCAGGTTACCTGTCAAACCCGTGATTCGTGTCATGAAAGTCTGATAACTAAACAGCAAAAAAAATTGAATATCAACAACTTAAACTAAACAAAAAAAAATTAATTAAAAATAATATAAAAAAACAAAAAACATAAGCATGTTACTAATGAGGAAAAAGAAAAAAAATCTAAATCAACTGAGTTAATCCTTTAAATCAGGTCAACCCATCAAACATGAGATTCGCGTCATGAAAGCTTGATAACTAAATAGAAAAAAAAATCGATGGGTTAAACGAAAAAAATTAACAAACTAAACTAAACGAAAAAAATTGGTTAAAAAGAAAAAAAACAAAAAATTTTTTTGGTTAACTCGTCAAATTAAGTTAATCTATTAAACTCGAGATCCATGTCATGAAAGTATGATAACTAAATAATTTTTTTTTTCAAATTAACAAACTAAATTAAATAAAAAAAATTCATTAAAAGAAAAAAAAAACACAAAGAAAAAAGTAAAAAAAAAAACCTATAGGCATAAAAAAAAAATAGAAAAACAAAAACGATAAAAAAATACTACTACAGAAAAAAAACCAAAAACAAAAACAAACTGCTAAAAAAAAAAACACTCTAGCTATAATAAAAAGTTTACGCGTTTTAGAGTATTTTATAATAATAATATTAGAGGGTAGGATTGGAATCTTTCTAAGGTTGACGTTCTACCTTTCATATTGTTAAATCAATCAACATTAATCAGCATAATTCTGTTGTCAACGCCTGTCACTTGAAATATGAAAGAAAAGAATTTGGTAGGTTAATTTTTAAGGATTTTCTGACTGGTCGCTGAATGACTAGGACGTGTTTTTTTTTCTTTTTGTCACATCTTTATTAGGTATACTCTATATATAGAAATTTATGACGCATAGATGTTTTTTAAATTATGGGTTTGAGCTTTTTTTATTATACGTATAGAATCAAATCAAATTAATATTAAAAAAAAAAGATTTGGACCTAAAACTAGTAGAAATAGAATTTTTTTATTTATTTTTCATCGGAATTTGTTATTTCGATGAACCAATAGAGAAATTGTTCTCTTTCTCAGATTTTTCTTAAGCGCTTTCTTTCAATCCATCCTAATTTTTCTATCGATCCTAGCTAATTAATAAATTTTTTGGCTTCGTCAAGTATCCTCATCAAAAACATGAAATGAACTAGCAATCCACAAGCAAGAAAAGACAGGAAAAGCACTAAATAAAATACGACATAAGAATATTAAGACTTAATGTTGCATTCATCCACAACAATCTCCAATACAAGGGATGAAAAAAACGCATATCTTACCTAGTTGAAGTGGTAATTACATAGCAATACCAATCCTATACATGCTCCGGTATTGAAGCAAAACGCAAAACCATGTCTGTGTTTTACCTCAACAATCATTGCATCAAGTTAGAAAGCGTATAAGGCATGCATATCCTAACTAAAAATTATACATGGATTTTCCTTACTAGAATTTCTGGATTTACCAACAAAATTTTCTATCGATATTTATACTCATAGTTCGTCAACACAGATTTTCTTGATGGACTCACGAACAAAAATAATTCATTGAAAAAACTCTCGTCAATGATTTATGGTCTATCAATGAATATGTCGATAATAATTTTACCAATGGATTAACCAATGAAAAAAGCACGCCAAAAGAAATGTACCCGCTTCATTATGTCGGTATTTTCATCGATGAATATAATATATCACCAACATAAAAATTATATGTCATTCTATCGATGATTGTTTTGTCCAGCAGTATTTCCTTCGGTGAATTTGTCATATAACCATTAAAAGATCGGCTATTATTCCATTGGTGAGTAAACAGTGGCGATGACATTTACAGTAATTCTTTTTCAACTTTCTGAAATATATCGATGGACTTATGTCGTTGGTAACCTCGTTAGTAATAATATATATATATATATATATATATATTTAAAAAAATCTATTAAACAAAAATAGAAAATCAATGGCATTTGAAGTAATTTTCTTAACTCTCTAGAATATATTGACGGACTAAGTTCGTCGGTAACCCCGTTAGTAATAATATATATATATATATTAAAAAATAGAAAATAATTAAATTAATATAAAAATAAAATATTTATTACAAATTTAAACATTTATAAGTTCAAATATAATTAATCTAGAATAGAGGCATTGAGGAGGAGAAGGAGGCAGGTCTTTCAGCACTGAGTCATTCTTAATCAGCAGCAAGATGGGTCGTCCGAGCTTGAATTCATTGGTTTAAAATTACCTCAAACTCCGGAGTTTGAGTGCTTAAAACCGATGTAAGCATCCAATGGTTGAAACACTACAGGTCGTCTGTAAGTCCTCAACCGTAGTGTTAGATAGACTGTACACCCAATTTATATCAAGGCCACCAAGTATTCATGCCTTCAACTATAAATTTGGATCAAGATCTGGGTGGGTCGAAGAATCATCACCGTATCTCTCCTTTAACCGGGTGTTATATGTATCATGAAAAAAAAAAAGTCAGCAAATTAAAAATAATAATAACTTCAAAAAAAAATGGTTGAAAACCAACATACCACAAAGTGTTGAGTTTAGCTATCCACGAGCTGTTGCACCTTTTTTTTGCTGTCATAAATCTGCATGTGCATTTCCATAAAAAGTTTCATCGAGTTTGGCTTGCATCTAAGAACCGTTCCTTAAAGAGAAAATTATTGTTAGTTAAATATATTTATAAAAAAACAACAAATAAAAAAATAGATGTAATTGAAAAAGAATCGTACCATCCGCTTAGCATGCAATACAAATGGAACGGACCTGCCAATGTGTGGTAATGGAACTGTGAACATGTTGGTTCTGGTTCTCTGCACTGGAGTGTGATCGTCACAAAAAATGTTCAAAAGTCACGTGCTTAATAAATTCCACCCATACAATCTCTAAGACGTATGGCAGTCTGAAATCCTTCTAAGCTACCACCTCTTTTTAGTCTTGAAGCTCTCTTTCTTTCATATATTTTTTAGCTTTCTTTTGCATCTCGTACAAAAAATCATGCAACTTATATGATACAAATGAGTTATCTATTAGTAAATGAAAAGTAAAATTTTATAAAAGTATTAAAAGTTCTTATCTTGATTTCAATCTTACCTAGTTACAGCATGATTCTCTCAAACCCTCATTCCAATAGCGTTGTCAGCTCACCCATTCAAAATTTTCCTTACAGTTAAAATTTGTAAGGATAAATTTCATTAATATCAATAAACTAACTGAATTAACATAAAAAAATATTTAAGTTAATACTAACATTAAACCTTTCGAATTATGTATCAATCATAGGTTCTATTAAGGATATTTGGAAATATGACTTAATTGAAACAATGAAATTTCCATCGCCGATGTTATGGTTTTGGCAACCTCAATGTTTGTAAATCTAAAATTGCATTTGTTAGTTGAAATTAATTTTAAAAAATTATTAACATGTCGTCGCGAAGGGAAAACAAACTTGCATTGAAAGATTATTCTTCCACTAAGAGTAAATGGATCTTGTTGTCAAAGGACCCCCTCGACATGGATGCATCATACTCATCAAGCCTGCGTAGAGCGTGGCCGCATATATCTATGGTGCTTGCTCTTGGTCGACACCTAATGACTCATGGTCATGAGAAGCACTGCTAGAAGAACTAGTAAAGATGATGTTTGTACGATGCACTATTTACTTTCCCCTGCGCATCTACACAAATTATTTCTGTTGGCAAAGTTGAAAAACCACTGCATGTCATTGCTACCATCGGTGTTAGTAACCAATTGATAGCAGCTTATGAAAACATTGACCATAGGTTCGAGCCCAACGATCCATCCATTGGATACAACTGGCCTGGACCTAATTGGTAGTAAACAGACACTTCCCTCATGAACCCTTAAACAGGGAAGGAATACCACATTATGTATATACAATTGGGGCAGTGATTTTCAAAATAACCCTGGTGGAGCCTAGGGTTTGCTTGCTGATACGCAATGCAAGGTCGAGCATCTAAGACATATACTCTTCAAGTTAGTGACAATAAGCTTTACATCCCCAGCACTTACATTGCTAAGGACGTCGTCTATAGGAGTTTTGAGCAACCTCTTTTTATCTTGAGTATCTCTCACAAGAGTAGGAGAAGAACTCTTGTAAGACCTCCTTTCCTAAGTATATCTGGCATGGGCAGGAGAAGGACTTCTACAAGAAGGTTTTCACACCTCCTTAGCAAAGGAGGATACCAATGTAGCACCCCCACTTCTCCTAGGACCTAGTCTAATGGACCCTTGTCCCTTTTTGTTTCTTCCAGGCTTGAGTTAAAACTTGAACTCCTCATCGGGGACAAGAGTTCTAGAGTCTATTTGTTCTATTTAAAAGAAAGATAGAGAAACAAGTTCCAATAAAAGAAATGTCTGAAGTAGGTTTTTATCCTCTTGGATTAGAGTAAAGATGATTTAGGGTCTTGTTGCGAGAGTAGATTTTCAAAAATCACTGAAAGTAAAAGTAAAAGAAAAGTAACAAGCAAGAACAACATGGTTATAAAAAAAATATATTCCCGTTCTTACCGCTAGATGAAAAACCTTTCATATCATCATAAATCTAAAAAAATCCATTTAATTACCACATTCAAAGCCAGCCACTATTTTATTTGCCAAGGGACACTTTCTCCCAGTAAAGACAAGGCACCTGGACTTAAAGATCCCAACAGTTCTATGCGGGACACATGAAATCTTATGAGAAAGGTAAAAAGGGTCTCATCTACTGTTGACAAAGACTTTAAAATCTTTGCATATAATACACAAAGACTTGGGGCTACTAATAAATCAATATTTTTTTGCTTTTACCTCAATTTTTTTCTAAAAGAATAACAAAAAACAAGGTAATAAGCCAGTACTCTTGTATTCAGCTAAGAAATGAGCCTAAACATATAAAGATCGACAAATTGTCGGTCGTCTCTAGTATGAGAAGGTTGCTCTAACCTCATTATCTTAAGTTTCAAATATGGACAATAATTTGAATCGTGGGTTTTAAATCAGGTGACTACTTGGAAAGGTTTCAAATTGGTACAACAAGCTCGGAAGTAGTGTTTATCCATTGCCCCAAGATAAATATTTCTTGTTCTCCATCACATGTAGTCAAAGAGTTCTAGACCCCCAGGCCCACCTTTCACACTAAAAATTCATAAATTCATTTCACATGTTAAGCTAGCTGACCAATGTGACCACAATAATAGGTAAGAAAGAGAAAAGAGAATATAAAATTGTTTTGAGAAGTTAATTTTGTCACTCTTACCTAATGAGACCATCTTTAAACCAGGGACAAAACAGCTCATTAGTTAGGCAACCAAATTAACCATCCATGAAAGGTCTTACACTAGTTTCTTTATGTTCCATCTTCTTCATCTTCACACCCTCCGATGGTGCTGATACCATAGCTGTAAACCAGTCAATCATAGATGGAGAGACCATAGTTTCAGCTGGGAGCAACTTTGAGCTAGGATTTTTCAGCCCTCGAAGTACAAGTTTGCGTTATGTAGGAATATGGTACAAGTTCTCTAGTGAGACTCTGGTTTGGGTTGCCAACAGAGAAGCACCACTCAATGACACATCGGGTGTTTTGCAAGTGACCAGCAAGGGAATCCTTGTCCTTCATAATTCAACAAATGTTGTTTTATGGTCTACTAATACATCAAGAGTGCCGCAGAATCCAGTAGCTCAGCTTTTGGATTCAGGAAATCTTGTTATAAGAGAAGCAAATGATACAAACGAGGATGATTACTTGTGGGATAGTTTTGACTATCCTGGTGACACGTTTTTGCCAGGCCTCAAGTTTGGCAGAAACTTGATTACTGGCCTTGATCGGTACTTGGTGTCATGGAAAAGCACTAATGATCCTTCATTGGGCGATTCTACAACTATGCTTGATCCTGGTGGATATCCGCAGATATTTATCAGGGTTGGTGAGAACATAGTTTTCCGATCAGGACCATGGAATGGTCTTAGATTCAGTGGGATGCCTAATTTGAAACCGAACGCAATTTACACATACGAGTTTGTTTACAATGAGAAGGAGATTTATTACAGGTACGATCGGACAGACAGTTCAGTTGTGACGCGTATGTTGCTGACCAATGATGGGATTTTGCAGCGTCTCACCTGGACTAGTAGCACAAGAACATGGAATCTGTACTTGACAGCCCAGATGGATAATTGTGATAGGTATGCAGTTTGTGGTGCATATGGAATTTGTAACATCGACAATTCGCCTGCTTGTGCATGCTTGGACGGATTTCAGCCAAAGTCTCGTCAAGATTGGGATTCTGGGGATTGGTCTGGAGGATGTGTTAGGAAGAATGAATCAATTTGCAGGGCAGGAGAGGGTTTTCAGAAGGTAACAAGTGTGAAATTGCCAGATACAAGGACATCCTCGTTTAATGTGACAATGGACCTTGAAGAATGTCGAAGGGTTTGTTTGATGAATTGTTCTTGCACAGCTTATTCGACTTTGAATATAACAGATGGAACTGGGTGCTTGCTTTGGTTTGAGGATCTTCTTGATATCAGAGAGTACACTGAAACTGGACAAGATTTTTACATTAGATTACCTGCCTCTGATTTAGGTATGAATTCTTTCATATTATTTTCTTGGTCTCTGTTAGATTATTTTCTTTCATTTCAGTCACATGTTAACACAAATTCCACTAGTGCTGCTGATGCTTTAGACCTATGGATACCTTTTGATTTCCAATATGAGAAGGCCAAAGAACATAATTGAATGCACACGGGATTTATTTTTTAGTTATTGTTATTGATTGTTAAATGTTAGAGCCCACATGAAGTCTAAATCTTCTTTCATTTTCTTTTTTTATTGAGCATGGATTTTGCTAGTAGATACAAACGTCCCGAGCTAAAACTGAAAGGACCTAGTCAAATTTTATTAGCAAGAACTCAATAATTCACACCTCAACTACTTAAAAATTATCTAAGATTTAGTAAACATGGAAAGTTTCACAGGGAAGAATCCAAACTGATCAAACCTATGCATATTGAACAAGACTTATTTGTATAGTATATCAACGAGTCCATTTCGGGGTGGATCAATATAGAAAAATGCTACCATTTCTAGCTGTATTTTAATTTGCTTTGACGAAGAAAATTGTAAAGACTTTTTTGTCCCAGGTGAACTTCCAATTGGCAATTTTTAATTAAGGTAGTGGGAAATTGAATAACATTATGGTTGTTTAATTTTTTATGATTTCTAGCTGAAAACTTAGTGGTACTGGAAACTGAAACCAATACCAGTGCACAAAACACATTTCCTGTATTTGTATTATTTAAGCTTTACTGATTTTAAAACTTGGTCATGTTGGCTATGCAGAGCCAACTGGAAGTCCTAAGAGGACGACGCGAGTGTGGGTTATAGCCATCTGTTTGCTGGTTGGTGGAATTACCATCCTAGGCTTTTGCCTGCTGTTTCTGATGAGCAGGAGGAAGATGAGGACAGCAGGTAATTTCTATCAAACGCTCTAATTGACGTTTCTGGTTGTTGATTCAATGAGTAGGGAAAGGAATTATTGCATTGGATATTAATGCAAAACAGATTACTCTTTGGTATACTTGATGACTTCCATAATATCTGTTCTGGTTGTTTACAAAACCTGATGATCACCATGGTGGAAGAATTTCTATGCTTCTATTGTTTAATTAAGATTGGGGAAGAGTCTGAACTAGCATTTTAATTTTAAGATATATAAACTTGCTGACATACATGATGGCTAGTTTATTTCTGCAAGAAGCACGCAAAAGAAATTCAAAGAAAAACGTAGACCTGTTTGATTTATGCAATGCATTTCCCATTTTACAGCAAGGATGGTTTCGATGCAAGAAAGAGACCGCTCAATTAATGGCACCGATAAAGATTTAGAGCTTCCAGTATTTGACTTCGCAACCATAGCTATTGCCACGAGCAATTTCTCAGGGGCCAATAAGATTGGAGAGGGTGGATTCGGACCTGTCTACAAGGTAAAGCCTTGGATGAGAGCATTTGCTGATGGTTCATTACACCAATGTATACGGTGCTAGTCAATTTTGATACAGGGTGACAATGACTAGTTCAAATAATCTTTCAGGGCAAGCTAGGAGATGGACAAGAGATAGCTGTGAAGAGGCTTTCAAAGACTTCGACACAGGGACTAGATGAATTCAAGAACGAAGTTATATGCATTGCGAAACTTCAACACCGAAATCTTGTCAAGCTTCTTGGTTGCTGCATTGAATCCGAAGAAACAATGTTGGTCTATGAATATATGCCTAACAAAAGCTTGGATGCCTTCATCTTTGGTATGGCCATCTCAAGACTTCAATCTAATTAGTTGACTTATTACTAATAGCATATTGAAAACTGCAATGATCTTAGTCACTGCCAACAGTGCCACCAAAAAATCAAGTTATACTCGTAACTTAATTTTATTGGTATTATGGAAACATATTCTGTGGTTGTGCTTCATCACAAATTACCGTGTAATTAATTTTATTATGATGAGATTCATACTCGTGACTATTTAATTATTAAGACTACCTCATTCTAAAAACTTTAATGTTTAGAAAATATTTTAAAATATAATTTATATTATTTTTTAATATTATTAACATCCATTAAAATACTTTCAGATCAAAAGCAGAGCAAGTTATTGGACTGGTCTACGAGGAACAACATTATCAATGGGGTAGCTCGAGGACTTCTTTACCTCCATCAAGATTCCCGGCTAAGAATCATTCATAGAGATCTAAAAGCCAGCAATATACTTGTGGACTATGATATGAACCCAAAAATCTCAGATTTTGGCATGGCCAGGAGTTTTGGTGGAAATGAAATTCAGGGAAACACAAAACGAGTAGTTGGAACATAGTAAGCATTTCAAACAGGCTGCATAGTTTCAAGTTTTCTCTGCTTGCAACATTAATAACTTTGTTAAACGATTTCTTGCAGTGGTTACATGTCTCCAGAGTATGCAATTGACGGGATCTTCTCTATAAAATCCGATGTATTTAGTTTCGGTGTTTTGGTGCTAGAGATAGTAAATGGAAAGAGAAATAGAGGATTCTTTCATCAAGACCATAACCACAACCTTCTTGGTCATGTAAGTATCAATGCGAATACCCTTCTTCTTCTTCTTCTTCTTCTTCCTTTTCTTCTGTCATATTAAACTTCTTCTGGTTTCTTTGTTGAAACTCAAATGAATTTGTTCTCGGAATTCAGGCATGGAAACTTTACAAGGAAGAAAGGTCATTCGAGCTAATCAACGATTCTTTAAAAGACACCTGCAACTTATCCGAAGTTTTGCGGGTGATCCATGTGGGTCTACTGTGTGTGCAACAAGCTCCTGAGGATAGGCCTACAATGTCAACTGTGGTGCTAATGTTAAGTAGTAACATTGCATTGCCTGACCCTAAAGAGCCTGGATTTTTCACAGAAAGGAAACTATTCGATCATGAGTCTTCATCTAGCAAGGTTGATACATGTTCCGCGAACGAAATTACCATCACATTGTTAACTGCTCGATGACAGATTATTTTTTTACCAACGTTTTTATAAATTGTATCAATTAGAGGTATATATTCTTATTTTTCTGTCAGTCCTTTCTTCTTCACTTAGGAAAAAGTTTGGGGCAAAAATGACGTGGGGTACTTTCTTTATTATTCTTGACATAATTATTTATATTGTACAGCTTTTTAAATTATTAAATTTTCTAGGTTTTGAGTAATTCTGTATGAATCCAATGTGTAATTTGATAAGAATTAGCATATTTTTTTATATATCAGATTATTGGATTAAATTGAAATTTTACTAGATTGTTCTAAAGGTCTATTTGCATAGGGGTTAACTTAGCTCTTTTTGTTTTCAATCTCAAATTAGATTAGAAAGCTGTTGTTTTGAAATTCTCTTTATTTTCCTTGTTGTTTTTAGATTTTTTTTAATATTTTAATTAAAACTTTTGATTTTGTTAGAAATATACTAATTAAGAGACTATAAAACTTTAAAGAAAAATAATACTATGAGAGGAAGGTATAAACACAAATCATGATAAAAATGAGATGTGCTCAGAGACTTACTTTGGGATGAATCAAACTCTAGATTTACTCCTATTAATTTGTATAGGCATCAAATCTATGGAAGGTGGTATATACAATAAACGATACATTGAAAACTCAATTAGCAGTCAACTTTTTCATAGACACGTTCCAAAATTAAAAGAGATTCCTTTCTTTAATGGAATTTTTTTAAAGAAAGAATTAATTATTAGATAGTGATTAAAGCTAGAAGCTTAATTTTATTTGAACAAGTTGTTTATTATCGGAAAGTATGATTTTCCATACACAAACTTACTTATGATACTAAAGAATGATGGTTTAAAGTTCTAGAATATAAAGCTTATATTGATAATATTTTAATTTTGTTATTGGCAAACATTGACATTAAGAAAACTATTAATTTTGGAGTTCGTACAAAATAATTATGTGGAAATTTTTTATTGGAAATTTAAACAATAATGTTATTATTATTTGACTTGTGTTCAACATTCTTTATGAGGAGCGAGGAGAAACCTATATGAGATATCATCTCTTAGATGTAGAAAGTTTCAACATCACAATAGTGATGACAATGAGAAGAATTAGATCCAAAAGTCTCTAGTTTTGAAATTTTGAAGTTAGGCCATTGTGCTAATGATAGCATGATGAAGGAAGGAGTTAACATTATGTTAAAAGAAGATTGTGGCAAATTGTGATTACTCTTTTTTTTTTTTTTTTTTCATGGTTGAAAATCCAGTAAACAATGACACGGGGGACATGGTAACCTTTGACAAGAAGTTATCTAGAGATATTATGAAAGATTATCTTGGAATTTCTTTACATACAAAGGTTAAAGTACTAGGAGTTATAAATGATGAGAACAAGTTTGAATTGAAAGAATTCATGAATGAATATCAAGAAGACTTTATAATAACAAACGTGTAACATTTGATATGGTTTTTTTTTTCCCCTTAACTTGCACACATCACGCATTAAATTTTAAAGTTCATAGGTCAAAGTTATACTATTTCTTGAATAGACTAGCTACAATATTATATTGAAGTATATATTTCTTAGAGATGGAAGTGTTCAATTTGTAATATTTAACTCAAGGGAAAATGCTTTGTATTTTTTTCTATTTAGATTAGGACCTTCAATTCAATTGAAATTTTAATAATTAGGATGTTATTTTTTATATTTAAATAACCTTATAAGCTATTTTTTTCAAGGATAACTTCCTTGTTGATTAAGCAAGTACAGAAAAAAGAATCACGGGCCTCCTGGAAAGTTGCATGCTGCTGTAATTTTTCATTTCTCTTTTCATGGACCGGTCTGTTAGTGAATGGAGGTCTTCACTTCTTTTATTATTGGAAGAGCAACTACGTCAATAGTCGGTATTGTACTGCTGCTCGACAAAAAGTTGCTTCGGTAGGAAAATATACGTCCAATCCAAATTCCAAACCTCACTTTGGGGTAGCTTTGACAATGGTGTGCAGCCCGACCATAAAAGAAAATGAAATTTTTGAAGCTAATTACCCACCAACATGATCTTGAGAAGAGCACGTGATGAGCATAAGCAGGGCTACAATATTATTATTATTGATTACTGTAGGAGATAGTATTTAATATCCTTATTGATGACATGTATTATATGATGTTATTATAATCAAATTAGTCAAGAAAGATTATTATTTCAAGAATGATAAAAAAAGAAAAGAATTGTAGCATATGATTAGAGTATTATATTTCTGACTTCAAAGCCTTGTAGAACATTCTACTACAACTTGAGCATTGTCAAATAATTGAATTTAAAGTTATAACCACTTTCAACATAATGCTCATTTGACACGTTCAAACTTAACTTCTTCTTGGCTTCACCTTCTCCATCCGGTTTATAAATTTATGTTTCATGTCAGCTGATGTGGGCTGAGACAAATTTTTAGTTTTGATATAAAAAGAAAAAACTATTTAAATTATAAGAAATTCATTTTGGAAGTTTTTTTTTTCATTACTTTTATGTATAAATAGAACTAGAATGCATAATAAATTAATAATTTAATTATTAATAAAACATATTCATAGCATCATGATCCTTACAAGGTGCGGGCAATAATTAAGTAGCATCATATCCAAAGCAGAGAGACAAATTTGATCCACAGCGTAAGATCCTGTAAATGATCAGCTGTGACTGGCTGGCTACTTGGCTGGCATTGGTAGCCCTGATTCTGCTTCTAATTATTGGCTTTAGCACTCTGTACCGGAATGGTGGAATTTTCGAGAAACCAGCTGTTTGATCAGAAATCTTATTCCTTCTGCAGTTATGTAATGACAGGCTACCGGGGATCTAATGAGATCAAACTAACCTCGTCACCTGAATAAGTCACATGCCTGTTTGAGGAAGTGCTCTGTTCGAGTGGATTCTCCCCCATAAAAAAACCAGGTTGTTTAGGCTGCGGCAATGGAATCTCACTTCCTAATATTAGAACCACAGCTGACATGTTTGGCCTATCTTCCGGGCGTTGTTGCACACATAATAAAGCCACTTGAATGCATCTTAGCACTTCAGATAAATTGCACGACCCAATCAAAAATTCATCGATCAGCTCCAATGGTGTCCCTTTAATCCAAAGCATCCACGCCTTGAGAAAAAACAAAACCAAGAACATTTATATATCAGCAGACTGGCCATTCTAATTTCCCTGTTACTATCCTAGTTTTGCCATAACATCAATACTTCTATGATATTTCTGAAAGCCTCAATAATTAGGCAAATTTGTTTGTTTGATCTCATTTGAAATGCCTGAAAGGGACATCAAGATTTAATATTCACCACCGTCTTCATCAAGGTTGTATGTATTAAAGTATTATTTAAAAGCTTACATGTCCAAGAAGGTTAAGGTTGGGGTCCAGGTGACGAAATCCCCTATTTTTCTTTCCGCTCACGATCTCGAGGACTAGAACACCGAAGCTAAAAGCGTCAGATTTCACTGAAAAGTATCCATTCGATGCATACTCGGGAGACATGTAGCCACTGAAAATGATACTAACAGGTTAAGTTCACAAAATAGTAATGAAAATCAGCAAGACAAGATTGGGTTTCTGTACTTACTATGTTCCAACTATCCTTCTAGTTTTGGCCTCTGTTTGATCTCCACCGAAAATTCTAACGAGGCCAAAGTCAGAAATTTTGGGGTTTAGCTCATCATCCAGTAAAATGTTGCTGGCTTTGATATCTCTGTGGATGATTCTAAGTCTAGAGTCTTGATGCAGATAAAGAAGCCCTCGAGCAATTCCACCTATAATGTTGATACGCTGACTCCAATCAAGTAGTTTTCTTCCTGTTTGGTCTGATGAATTTCTCAATTAGTCCAATTAACTAATTGATTTGTAACAGTTAATAGAACTTATAGAACTTCAATCTTATTAATTCAGAAGGGTTAGCACCAAAAATAAAGGAGTCCAAGCTCTTGTTGGGCATGTATTCGTAAATTAACATTCTTTCATCTTCATGAATGCAACAACCCAGAAGCTTTACAAGACTGCGGTGCTGAAGTTTAGCAATTAACATAACTTCATTTTTGAACTCATCCAATCCTTGACCTGAACTCTTTGAAAGCCTTTTCACTGCTATTTTCTTCCCTCCTATGAGTATTCCCTGAGTGATTCACACAGTTCAGCTAGTTTTTTTGTTAGAAAATGGATTGTCAGGTTTCAGATTTTTTTCATACCTTGTATACGGGTCCAAAACCACCTTCTCCAAGTTTGTTGCTGTTCGAAAAAGCATCGGTGGCATGTGCTATAGTGCTCATGTCAAATATTGGCAATTCCATGTCTTCCTCCCTTTCTTCACAGTGGTTTTTCTTTCTAAGATTCCACTTCCGCTTGGAAATGATGAATCCTAACATTAGCAAGCCAATGCCTGATACTATTGCGCTGGAGACTATTCCTGCTAGCTTCTTATTAAATGTCCTCTTTTTCGTAGGTACACCTGAGTGCACAGAAGAATGGTTAGAAGAACCTGATGTATAACCCAGTTCAAGAGTTCATTGTTAAATATGGACAAAGCAGCAGAGCAAAGACCTACTTTCCATTGTATATGAATTCAAGAGAAACAGAAATATTTTTTCCTCAGTACAAAGGTAAAATGAGACTGTATGAATAAATAGTTTCATATTTGGAATACTTACCCAATTCTGAAGCATTCATCCTAACAAAAAGGTCTTGTCCATCCCCAGTTGACCTTCTTGTATCAATCAGGTCACCAAACCAGATCAGGCATCCACTTCCACCTTGCCTGATATCTAAATTGGCATAAGCAGTGCAGGAGCAGTTCTTCAAACATAATCCCTCGCATTCCTTGAGACTGATGCTCTTGTCGTACCAGGAAGACGATGTGTCGGGCAATTTCATCCCTGTATATTTCAGAAAGCCAACCTTGTCGCTGCATTCTAGCGGAGTTCTCCGGATACACCCATCTGACCAAGCTGAAATGTTCCAATCTGCTAGAGACTTGGGTATGAATCCATCCAAGCATGCACATCTAGGAGATCTACTCATCTCACAGCGAGTATTTGGACCACAAGAGGCATAATTTTCACACGGATCAAACTGGCCACCTTCAGTAATCACCCAATCATTTGTTCGGTCATTCCATGTGAAGCTCTGTGGAAGGCCCAATGGACTGAGTGTGAGCCTTGAAAAGACCGATGTTTGGATTCCAAACTGGAAATAAACCTCTTTGCTGTTGAAAACAAATTCATTGGAAATAGGCATCGGGCTAGGATTTGCTATGAATTGTAAGCCATTCCATGGCCCCGCTCTAAACAGAGTAGTGTTTCCCCTCTTCAGAAGTAGCTGGGGATACCCGTGAGTATCTATAACGAAAGAATATTCACCTCGAGCAGGATCTTCAGCACTCTTCCAAGATGATAAAAACTTGTCAATCTTTGTTACGAAGTTGCTCCCCAATTTCATTCCTAATATCAAGGTATCACTTGGATGGTCAAAACTCTGCCACAGAAAGTTGTCGGGATTACTATCATTCCCTTCTCTCACAACAAGATTACCTGTCTCCAAGAGCTCTGCAACTGAATCCTCTGCAGTTCTTGATGAATTCGATGACCAAACAACATCATTTGTGCTATTGTACAGGACAAGTATCCCTTTGCTGCTTATATTCAGAGCCCCCAGAGTATTGGAAAGTGGAACTTCTCTGTTTGCTACCCATATAACTGTACGAGGAGACTTCTTATACCATATTCCCAAGAAACGTTTTGTTGAATTTCCAGGGCTGAAAAATCCTAGTTCAAAGTTTCCCCCGGTTGAAAGGAGAGTTGCACCATCTCTTAAGGATTGGCTTGGGTAGATGATGTTTGATGTGGCGGAGTCGATTAAAATAGAGAATAAGAACGAGCATGCAAACAGCACTGAAAAAGCTCCCATTCAAGAGAGTTTTCATAAATGTTCTGGTTTGATCACGCAGAATAATGTATTGTTATTAGTACAAGCTGCCGGTCTAATCTGAAGACGGTTTCCAAAGATATTGACTCCATGTAGCTTCGGTAAAAATTGGCTACCGTTTTTCAACAGCCGGAAAAGTCCTATTTCAAGAAGTTTCAATAATTTCGCCCCAAAGACATCTCCAATGGGCATAACAAAGCGTCAGCTTAGTAGCTTCCCTGACGCTGCGAGTTGTTGGATTAAAATTTTTTTATCACATAAAAATAATAATTTTTTTTTACTATAAACTCAAAATCTAATGTTTACGTTAAATAAAATACTTTTAAGGATTATATGAAATCAAGAGAAGAATATAATTAAAGATATCCGATTCAAAAATAGATCACACGATGAATCAAAAACTCGATTTGATTAAAAAAATTAAAATGTTATATATTGAGATAATAACATTGACTTTCGTTGTGAAAAGATGGAGGGAAAAGTCTATAGTTCACATAGAGCGTAAATCTAAAAGAACATTGACTTTCGTTACCCTCTAATTTTTAAAAAAAATACTTAGTGAATGATGATAGGCTATTTTATCAATATACTTCTGACTTTATAAATGTAAAGAGATTACGGATCCAAATTCTTTCCTTCCCAAGGAATTAACAAAGGCTAAATATATAAAATATTGTGCTTAAAAAAGTAAGTGATCATTGACCCAAATAAAAATTATATCACAACTATTATTGTCAACCATTCGATGCCCTTGGACGCCATGAATTCCCATTCCTAAATGGCACAACGTCCAATTTGGGTCCACGGCATCTCTTTATCTTCCTTCCTTTCTTTTATTTATTTATTTATTCTTACCTTAATTAACTGCATTTCAGTGCTTCGAGTTCTATGACTTGTCTTCTCGTCTCCTATGGCTGTGTATGTAGGCCTACACTTAGAGCCCACTAGACCACGTTGGCCCACGTTTCTAGGCTAGACCCATGTTTCCAATGGGCTGATTTTCATTTTAGCACATGCTGTCTCGACTCTCGACGATTATATTTTTTTACCGAAAGAGAGTTACATAATAACCAGTCATCTTTATTATTGAAAATTAATACAGTTGTTGTATAGTTATATATCAGCCTGAATATAGTTGGCTAATGAGTTATGAGTCATGTTGCATTTAAGAGCATAGTTTCAATTAATTTATATACCACGTTATAAGAAATTAGCTTATTGAAGATCTAATTTAAATTTAATGATGTAATAAAAAAAAATGAATGTATAGATACATAGTGGAAATAGCTACTAAATTATAAGGATAAATTAAACTATTTTAAATAATTCTTTCATTAACATAATTCTCAAGTAATTACACTGTGTTTTGGAGAAACTACGTTTGACAGGCCCTCGGATCTATCATTTTGTTTTTAAAAATTATGATAACCCAATAAAAAAAAACCAAGAAAATCAATTCCAAATAAATTAAAAGTTGAATAATAAAATTAAAATAAATTAATTTTAAAAAGATAATAAAAAAAATCAACTCATGTTAATCTTTGAAGCCAGTGACTCTAGTTATGAACCCAAAAATAATCTCATAGAAGGCAAACCATAAAAAATAATAAAGCAAATCTAAAAAGATTGGGTCAAAAATAAAATAAGAAAAAACATTAGCTTTTAAAAAGGAGAAAAAAACAATAAGCCAACCTGAGCAAACCTCTTACACCTGGTCTAATTTCTAAAACTCACAACCCATGAAGTTCTTGAACCGAGTTCAATTAAGAAGCTTAATTCCTAACTAATTTAATTCTAAAGGATGAAATCGTGAGAAATAATCAATTTAAAAACTTGACGCAAAATAAAAAATAACAATAAAAAGAATAGATATCAAATCTGAAAGAAAAAACTATGGAGGATGAAATTGTAAAAAAAAATATAACTTAAAAAATGATCCCAAACAAAATAAATAGCAATAAAAAAAATAAAATTTGAATTTGAAAGATAAAAAATAAAAGGATGTGAAATTGAATAATAATTGTGAGTTTATAGCTTATTAAAAAAAATAGTGATTAAAATAATAAGAACCGAATCTAAAAGAGTAAAAATTAAAAGGTGGTGAAATTAAAAAAGTATTTGTAATTTCATAATTTATTAAAAAAATAATAATTAAAGGAAAAAAATCAAATATAAATAAGAAATAAATTATAGGAGCTGATATGATTTATTAAAAGGATAAATATAAAATTCAAAAACGAAAAAGAGAGAAAAAAAAAAAAAAACACCAAACTCAATGCATTTTCAATGAGTGTTCAGAAGTGTAATAGTAATTATTTTTTAAAGTGTTTTTTACTTAGAAATATATTTAAATAATTTAAAAAAAAAATTATTTTTAATATTAATACATCAAAATTATTTAAAAACATAAAAAAAATAAAATATTTAAATATTTTTAAATATTTTTAAAATACAAAACTCAGACGGTGCCTTAGATCACACCCCACACGCCGCTACATTGTATTGGGCCCGCCGAGATCTTTGAAATATAGCCTTGGAAAGCAGTGTTTAATTGCCGACAACCTCTTGTACACCACCCAAATAGCTAGAAAGTCTTGTAAGATTGGGTATTTTATTGTAATATTAACAATATACTAAAACGCGTAGTTAAAACACTGTAGCTAAAGCGTTTGGTTTTTTTTCCTTTTTTTTTTCGTTTTTGTCCTGTGACAGTTTTTTTTTCCTGTTTTTTTTATGCCTATGGGTTTTTTTTTAGTTTTTTCTTTGTGTTTTTTTTTCTTTTAATGAATTTTTTTGTTTAATTTAATTTGTTGATGTGAAATTTTTTTTTTATTTAGTTATCATACTTTCATGACACGGATCTCGGGTTTGATGAATTAACTTGGTTTGACGAGTTAACCCAATTTTTTTTTTGTTTTGTCCTTTTTAATCAAATTTTTTCGTTTAGTTTAGTTTGTTGATTTTTTTTCGTTTAGCCCATCAATTTTTTTTTCCTATTTAGTTATCAAACTTTCATGACGCGAATCTCAGGTTTAACGGGTTAACCTGATTTGAAGGGTTAACTTAGTTGCTTCAGATTTTTTTTCTTTTTCCTCATTAGTAACAGACTTATATCTTTTGTTTTGTTTGTGTTTTTTTTTTAATTTTTAATTAATTTTTTTCATTTAGTTTAGGTTGTTAATGTTCAATTTGTTTGCTATTTAGTTATCAAACTTTCATGACACAGATCCTAAGTTTGATAGGCAACCTGGTTTGACGGGTTAGTCCGGTTAATTCTGGGTTAACCCGTCAATTTTTTTTTTCTATTTAGTTATCAAACTTTCATGACACGTATCATAGGTTTGACGGGTTAACTTGGTTTGATGGGTTAACCTGGTTAATTCTGGGTAAACCCGTTATTTTTTTTTTTTCTATTTAGTTATCAAACTTTCATGATGCAAATCCCAGGTTTTACGGGATAACCTGGTTTAAAGGGTTAACCCAATTAATTCAATTTCTTTTTCTTTTTCTTCATTAGTTTTTTCTTTTCTGTTGATTTTTTTTCTTTGTTTTTTTTTAATTAATCTATTTAATTATCACACTTTTATGACACGACCTTATAGCCAGACTCACATCCAATATTCTTGGGTCCGATGTTACAGTCAGGCTCACTTAAACTTGAGTCATGTAAGTTTAATTTTATTATTAATATTATAAATATTACTCTTAGATCAGGCGTTGCACTCAAACCCAAAATTTTTGGGTATAACTTTGCAGAAAAATTCAAGATTTTTATATTTTTATTATTTTTAATATTTTTTATATAAAAAAAAATAACCCGCAGCATCGCGCGGGTATAAAGCTAGTAGAGTCTTAGTTGTTGTCTTGTCAAAATTTCAATCCTAAATAGATTTAATTGGTAACATATATATGCCACGTATTCAAGATGAGGTTTTGATAGTAACATGTCACGTAGCTTTGATCAAAATAATTCAAAGCGTACAAAGACCAAATACGGGCAAAACCCGTTTCTTATGCTCTCAAATCATTTCATCCCTTAACACTTCCAATTTTTAACTTCGAATCAAACACAATCTAATTGTAATAAATTGCATGGTTTATTATCATTGTTGTTTGAAATAAACTCAAGGTAATAGGTTAATAGGCCGTTTGAAAATGTGGTATTATTTATTTTTTAAAATATTTTTTATTCAAAAATATATTTAAAACAATGTTTTTTTATTATTTAAAAATTATTTTTATATTAATGTATCAAAATAATTTAAAATATAAAATAATTAATTAAAATTTTTTATTTTAAATTTTAACCAAAACCAAACAGTGGTTAAGTTCTCATGTTAAGCCTAGGTAGTTAGCTTAGAAAGGGTAGATTTAAAGCCCAGTAGGAAATAAAACATCAGACAAGTCCAAAAAAAAATAAAAATAAAAAGAAGGTAAAGAAACCAAACAGTGTTTTGGAAGAGATTTTGATAGTGTGAACCTAAATAAACAACTGTATCTTTGCTTTATTCCAACTAAGGAGTTTCTGCTCTGTAAAATATTATCTGCTTCTTGTATTATTTATCTGTTCAACAACTATATATATATATATAGAACAGTAAGAAAACCTATTCTACTTAGAATCTTATTCTAAGTCGGACAATAATCTGTACAAGAAAACAAACAAATTTCCTATAATGTTGGAATCCACATATATCTCCCCAGCTAACATGGATTTAGCTCTAATTCCTATTGACTATCAATTTAGTTATGATGTGAAAGTTCAAGCTGAGAATATAAAGAAGATGCATAGGTAATTATGTGACCAAATCATTAAACAAAATGAGAATTATAATGATCAAACTCAGAAACATAAGAAACAAATATCTTTCAAGGGAAAAGATTTGGTTTGGGTTGACCTTCGAAAGGAATCCGATAATTTTCACAAAGTAAGATTCAAAGTTAAAAGATACTCTTTGTGATGTAGATAGGGGCGGAGCTAGGATCATTTGTTAGGAGGGGCCAAAATTAATATAATAAAATCTAATATTTATTTTAATTTATTATATATGAGTTGTAAAAAAAACCTGTATAATTTAGTTTTATTCAAATAACTTACTACAAACATATAATAACCTTTGTATAAAGTAAAAAGGTTTGAAGCAATATTAAATTAAGTCAAAGCAACGAAGTTAATTTCATCTTCATAATATATTCATCACTTTAATGTCGTTGGTCTTTATACCTATCAAATATAAACATACAAAGTATATAAGAAACATTAGTTAAAGCGAAGCGTTATTTATGTTCGATAAACTTTGAAATAAAGCAAAAAATAATAAAGAATGATTCTCACTAATCAACGCGGGTTCTTTGTAAACTGAAATGCATTGGAGTTGCTCAACCATAACTTTAACATTACACATTAGAGTTGGTTCATTAGGCTGCAAGTTATCAATATTTTCTTTTTCAAAAAAAAAATAATCAAATTCTTCTGATTTTGTTCATGGTTCAACTTAAAATCAAAACATATATCGTGAGAAAAAAATGATAATTTTGATGGCTCTGCTAAAAACAAAACATTAAAAAAATCCAAGTATAATCAAAATAAACCAATAAAATATATCTAATTAATTAGAAGAAAAAAAAACACTATAACAAGAATTCAAAAAACAATTGGTAAAACTAGCAGATCTGAAAAAAAAAATTAAGCAAAAATGATAGAATTATATATAAAAAAAACCTCATTAAATTATTAACAAACATCTCAAAACAAAAAAAAATAGATTTTAAATTTAAGTTACCTTATTTTGTTTGATGAAAAATAAATTAATTGGTAGCTCTGCTTCAATCTTTTCATTAAAAATTTTTACTTGTGATTTATATTTATATTTTAATTTTTGACTGGTTGTAGGATTTATTGTGCAAAGTAATGATTTTATATTTACAGGATTTATATTAGGGTTGCGTAAAATAATTCAAAGAAAATTAAATTGAAAAATTACACTTAATTATTGTAAGAAAACTCACCTTTTTAGAATAAAAAACCTCCTCCACACTTAATTACCCAATAATATATATATATATATATATATATTAAATGAAAAGAAAAGGTAAGAATACATATTAAATCACAAGAAGAACCACTTATTATTGTTAAAAACCTCTAATTAAATAATAATTCAAGAGTGGCTATTTAGAGTTTTTTAAAACCAACAAGCCTGCACTTACCGGCTACTGTTTCTACAGGATATATATATATATATATATATATCTTTTTAGGGGGGGCCCGGGCCCTTGCTTGCCCCCCTTCCTTCCGCCCCCAGATGTAGAGACTTTCTACTAGTATTCTCTCTGTATCTCTCATGTATAGTAAAAAATATAAATTATATTTTAAGATCTTATATAACAATTTAAACTATTTGGTTGAGATAGTTCTTTAATATGGTATTAGAGCCTTAATGATCAAGTAGTCACGAGTTCGAATCTCATCATTCTCAATTTATTTGATAAAAAAATAAACAAAAGGTAATATAAGTTTGTGCAAGTTTCAAGTCTAAAAGAAAAGGCTTTCACTTGAGAGGGTGTATTAGAGAATAATATAAATCATATATTAGAACCTCACCTAACAGCTTAAACTATTGGATTGAGATGCTTCTTTGATAGAAAATAGGTGAATGAGAAATTGAATTTAAAGTAAAGTTAGTTTGATTAAAACAAAGAGTTGTGTCTATTTGAAATAAAATAATTTATTTTAAAATTTAAATAAAAAACTGTCAGACAATTAGGTATGTTCATGAGAGAGTTATGTTTATATTTGTTTGTTTACCATGTTAAATGTTGTTGATGATAAGTGATTGAATAAGCCTAAAAAACGACATTGTAATTAAACTATAAACACTACAAGGCAGGTAATAAATAATTTATTTCTAGCTTAGGCTACCATTACAAGAACAGATGTCACTACATTTCTGGAAGCATAAATAACAAAATTCCTCCTCTTCCATTCTTTACGAAACGAAAGCAACAGTGAAGTCTTTTGAGCTAGTATTCCATGTCCTAATTTCTTTCTGATAAATAGTAAACTGATTTAGAGGGGTTTTAGACCACTTTAAAGAAAAAATTAAAACAAATTGGGCAATTTATGGCTTTCACCGCTGTTTCTTATTTGACTAGGCTTCTTTGAGGTGCAATTTTAGAGTAGGAAAGCAAAGGCTCAAGTCAACAGGAAAGCTTAAAATAAACAGGCAGGCCAAAATGTTGAATAACAATAACAATAACAATAACAATAATAATAATAATAAGATTTCTGTTATCCTATATGATAATGACTTGATACTATGCAGTTAACTAGACAAGCAAGAACTGAAAAAAATAGACGAAAAACAAGTGTGCAGTCCACTTTGCTACACATGAAGACTTGTCAAACGAAACAACTATAGAAATAAAGGACGACTATTGAAATCATTTAGCTCCAATCACTCTGTCGTGGAATGGTGTGACTGGTAGAAAGCAGGAACAGATGTCACTGCATATCTGAAAGCATGGAATTTTCTAGCTTCAACTCCGTTGTCAATCGACGATAGGCTACCGTGCCTCTAATAATGTCAGACTAACCTCATTTATTGAATGAGCTTCATGCTTGCTTGATGAACTGTCCTTTTCAGATGAATTCTTTCCCATAAAAAAACCAGGTTGCTTAGGCTGAGGCAATGGATTCTCACTGCCTAACATTACAGCCACAGTCGACATGGTTGGTCTGTCTTCTGGTCGCTGTTGCACACATAATAAAGCCACATGAATGCATCTTAAAACTTCAGCTAGATTGCTCGAATCACTCAAACCTTCATCAATCAGGTCCAATGGTGTTCCTTTGGTCCAAAGAATCCATGCCTTCCAAAACAACACAGTGTATCAGTGGATGGATCATTCTGATTTGCATAACAGAAATGAATATATCTTTATTCAGTTGCCTATAGAAGTATCTAAAAGGAAAATGCTATGGCATGTTGTTGGATGTGCCTCTTTGGATAGTTTGATACCAGCACTCTTCATCACGATTATATATTAACATGTTTATACAAAAGCTTACATGTCCAAGAAGGTTAAGGTTCTGGTCTGGGTGACAAAATCCCCTGTTTTTCTTTCCACTCACAATCTCCAGAACTAGGACACCGAAACTGAAGACATCCGATTTCACAGAGAAGTGTCCATCTAATGCGTACTCAGGAGACATATATCCACTGCAAAATAATATCGGCTAGATAAGTTCTGAAAGCATATAAATGCAATACAACGTGGCCAATTTAAGAATACTTACTATGTCCCAACTACCCTATTAGTATTGGCCTCCACTTGATCTCCACCAAACATTCGAGCAAGGCCAAAATCTGAAATTTTTGGGTTTAGCTCATTATCCAGTAAAATGTTGCTGGCTTTAATGTCTCTATGAATGATCCTCAGTCTAGAGTCTTGGTGAAGATAAACAAGCCCTCGAGCTATTCCTACAATGATGTGGATACGCCTACTCCAATTCAGTAATTTCCTTCTGGTTAAATCTGTTCAATTTCTCTATCATGTTAGTCCAGCACCAGCACTTGTTATAGAAGCATTAATTGATAAATGATAAATGATAATAAAACATGCTATCTATTGATCAGTGTAGGTTCAAACCAAAAATAATGGAGTCCAAGCTCTTGTTTGGCATGTATTCATAGATTAACATTTTTTCATCTTTATGGATGCCAAAACCGAGAAGCTTCACAAGGTTGCGGTGCTGAAGTTTAGCAATTAACACAACTTCATTCTTGAACTCGTCCATTCCTTGCCCAGAACTTTTGGAGAGCTTTTTCACTGCTATTTCTTGTCCATCTACCAATGTACCCTAAATCACAAATAACCAACAGAACTTAGTTTAATATTACTATATTGTTTGCACAAGTAGCAGAGTTCTATTCACCTTGAATACTGGTCCAAAACCGCCTTCTCCCAGCTTGTTCATGCTAGAGAAATTATTAGTGGCACGTGCTATCGTGTTCAAATCATATATAGGTAACTCCATGTCTTTCCTCTCTTCGCTGTTGTCATTCTTTCTGAGATATGTTTTCGTTGTGTAGCAGACAACTCCTAGTATCAGCAAACCTAGAACCGATATGACAGAGCTAGCAATTATTACTGCCTGCTTCTTCTTATCGACGGGTCTTTTTTTCTCAACATTTTCTGCAAGCAAAGAGGAGTTGTTAGTGGACGCATTCTTTTAGTTCAACATCACTTCCTAAATAGAATTTGAATAAAATCTTGTAATTTGTTTTCAGTGCTGAGGGCTATTCTCGAAATGGAAATTAGGAGAAGTGAAATTTTAGAGCATGTTCAGATGGGAAGATGGAGCAGAAGAAACGACGCTTTCTAGTTTCTAGTTTTGATGAATGAAAAGTGATGCAGTCGGGCTTGAGATAATAAGTGATTCTGATTAGTCAGGCGTGCATCTGCCACAACCAGATGAGGATCTGCCTCAAACAAATTATTTAGATGACCTAACAAATTATTTCTAGGCCCAAAAGGAATTAATTATGGAAGCATCAAACTAGAATGATGGCTTAAAAAGACCATAACTTTTGATTTGACCATTAGATCGGGCTCAAAGTTTTATAGGAGTAGCTTTTATTGCACTATGTGAATTGCCAAATCTTTAAATATAAAAAATCTCGCCTTGAGGCCTCGATTTGGGTATGTTTTATTATTTTCCTTGTTTTATTCGGATTTCATGTATTGTTTCGGATTTTATGGTTATTTTCATTGTATTTTTATTTTGTTTTCTAGTTGAGGAAGGGTTTATGACCTATTGAAGGTTTTGGAAACCTTCTTAGGAGATAAACTTTATCAGTATTATTTTTAGAGAGAATAAAGCAAGAAATTTAGGGTTAACATTTACAACTCTTTTTGCTTAAAAAATTTTGTGTTCTGTGTTTGCTTGCTATCTTTAGCTTTCGCTTGCATCAATTGGTATCAAAGCCTAACAATCCTAGGTTTATTGTATGTTGTGTGTTGCAATCCTATGTAAGAGAATTTGTTTGCTTGTTGTGTGCCGCTAACAAAACATTGTGGAAAGAGGTCGTGGAGTAGGGTATTGCCAAGAAGCGGATGAGGAGCCCTCCCTTGATTGAGGAACATCCAATAGCTTGTCATCGAAGACATGCAAAGGCAGATCATAGAATTGACTCGTAGGCTAGAGGAAAGGGACCAATAGGATCAGGGGCAGTGTGACCAGGACTAGGAAAGTGATCCTAGGTCTCTGGCCAATACTGACATTCAGAGGTGAATTTAGAGGAGACAACCTCTTGAGCGAGAAGAGAACAAATTTAGGGATTTTAGCTTTCGTATCGAAATCCCTAAGTTTTTAGGAACTTTATAGCTAGAAAAGTTCATAGTCTAGTTGAATGAGGTTGACATGATTTTTGAATAAAAAAACATATTTGAATAAACGCAAGTGAAGTTGATTGCGATCAGATTAAAGGGCAGGGCATCTGCTTGGTGGGGAAATTAAAGAAGACACGAGAGAGCAAAAGCAAAGCTAGAATCAATGATTGAGACAAGATGAAGAAGAAGACAGGAGAGCGCTTCCTTCCTTTTAGCTACTCCCAAACTCTATACTAGAGGCTCCACACATTGAAACAAAGAGGTAATTGTGTCAATAAGTACACTGATGAGTTTTACCAGCTAGTTTCTAGGAATGATATGACAGAAACGAAAAAGCAACTGGCGACAAGGTGCTTTAATTAATGACGTACATCAATCTATCTAGGATGTATTATGTCTTTAGGCCTTATGGATGATTTCAGAAGCATATCAGAGGGATTTCATGGTAGAGAAGCAGCATGCTGCTAGGGATGATAACATAAACTTCTAGGTATAACAAAATAATAAAAGATGCAGTATTGACCCAAGATAGACCACCAACCATAATAGGTCTAACCAACAAAATTAATGAGTAACAAGTCAAGGTGGCTTTATTTTTATTTTTTTTTCAGATGTGGTGAGTTGATACACCAGATTAGCGAGTAGAACAAACCAAAGAGTTGTCTAGGAAATAATCTACTAATAGAAGAGAAACCCATGAATTTTGCTAACAATGAAGATGATTCAGATAGTGATGGGGATGTCCTCCTTGGAGATGGCAGTACAACCCTTGTGATTAGGAAGTGTTTATTGACACCCAAGGGTGATTCAAATGAGGCTTTGAGTCATAACAATATTTTTCACTCTATATACACCATCATAGACAAAGTCTATAGTTTGATCATAGATTGTGGGAGCTACAAGAATATGGTATTCGTAAAGGCAATAAAGAAATTCCAGCTAGCAACTGAAAGTCACCATAAACTCTAGCTAATATGTGTTAATGCTTAGGAGTATTGTCAGAGAAGAGGAAAAAGTAGATGATAATCCTGATGAGGTACGACGTGTGTTTGTAGAATTTTAAGATTTGATGTCGAATGAGTTTCCCCAAGGTGTACCTCACATAAGATGGATATAACACCATATTAACTTGATCTCGGGTTTTAGCCTGCCAAACAAACCAACTTATAGACTTTGACCTAAAGAAGTTAAAGAAATAAGTGGTGGAGAAGGGGCATATCCAAGAAAGTATGAGTTATTGTGTTTTGTCAGCCCTTTTAGTCCATATAAAGGATAGATCATGACATTTGCGTGTACACATCCACACCATCATCTAGGTCATAGTAAAATACATGTACCCCATACTGCATCTAAATGACATGTTAGACTAGTTGGCAAATTCTAAAGTATTCTCCAAGATTGACCTCAAGAGTGGATATTATCATATCATAATCAAACTAGAAGATGAATGGAAAACAAGCTTCAAAACTCATTATGTGTTATATGAGTTCATGATTATGCCATTTGTTTTGTCCAATGCTCCCAGCACCTTTATAAGGTTCATGTATCAGATATTAAGGTCACTCATGGTTAGATTTGTTATGGTTTATTTCGACAACATTCTAATTTATAGTCTTACTCTAAAGTCTCATTTGGAACACCTATAAGTTATTCTTAGTACTTGATGGAAGAAATAATTATATGTCAACCAAAAAAAGTGTAAATTCTTTACTAATATTGTTGCTTTTGTTTTTGGCTTTATTGTGTTTGTTTATAGTGTTTAGGCTAATCAAAGTAACATTTTTACAATTATGGAGTGGCCAACACCGAGAAGCATTCATGATGTTTGGATTTTTCACGACCTTGCATATTTTTATAGAAGGTTCATCAAGAACTTCAATTCCTTTATTGGACATATTACAAAGTGCCTAAAGGGACATACCTTTTAGTGGACAGATGAAGCTAAAACTAGTTTTTAGTTGGTAAAGCAGAAAATGATTGAAGCTCCAGTGTTGGCATTACCAGACTTTGAGAAACTATTTGAAGTAAACTGTGATGCTTTTGTGGTAGGTATTTTGGGAGTTCTTTGCTAGGATAGGCACCTAATTGCCTTCTTATGTGAGAAACTGTCCAGCTCAAAGAAAAACAACTCCACATATGATCTGGAGCTTTATGTTATTGTTCAAACTCTAAAGCATTAAAGGCACTACCACATACAAAAGGAGTTTATTTTAATTATAGATCATAAAGCTTTAAAGTACATAAATGGGCAACAAAAGCTGAGTCATTGGCATGCGAAGTGGGTGTCATTTCGGCAAGAGTTCACCTTTTTATTAAAACACCAATCAAGCAACTTAAATAAGATGGTTGATGCTCTCGGTATAAGGGTTGCCTTGCTCACGCATAAATGTGTCAGGATTTAATACTTTCTATGAGTTGTATTCAAAGGATTCCTTATTTAGATAGATTTATGTTAAGTTTTTAGAAGGAGGTAAACGAGAAAGCTTTATACTAGTAAATGATTTATCTTTTTCATGGTTTACATTTATGTATTCCATTTTTTCTTTTATGTGAGCATATCATTTGTGAATCATATTGTGAGGAGCATTCTGGATGGGATAAGACACAGGCTCTAATGTTAGCAGATTATTATTAGCCTAAATTATCGGGTCAGGTTTTCAAAAGTGTGTTATTTGTGAGAGATCCAAGAGGACTTTATCAAATGCTGGATTCTACACCATATTACTAATTCCTAATGCTCCATGGCTAGACATGACCATGAATTTTGTAGTAGGCTTACCCCGTACTCAATGAGCCATGAATTCTATTTTATTGTTGTTGACAGGTTCACAAAAATAGTCCATTAAAGACCATAAACCCATCTTGGGTAGCCTAACTTTACTTCAATGAGGTGGTTCGTTTGCATGACAATCCTGGGTCCATCACTTTGAATAGGGATTGTGAAGTTCATGAGTATTTCTAAAAGAGCTTATGGGCAAGGATGGGTAGTCAGTTGAACTTTAACAATGTTTATCATCCTCAAACAAATGGTTAAACAAAGGTGGTTAATCATAATTTCAACAACTGACTACGAAGCCTGATCGGAGATAAGTTGAAACAGTAGGATATGGCATTGTGACAGGTAGAGTTCACTTATAACAGGTCTCAAAATTGGACCACCTAACTGATTTCTTTTGAGATAGTCTATGGATAGGATCCTTCTAGAGTATTAGAGCTAATTTATGTTCCTTGCATCGGACAACTAAATGTATAAGCTATAAATATGGTACATTACTTGCATGGAACACATGAGGAGGTCATGTAGACAATCAATGACAACAATGCCAAGTATAATGTCTTAGTTGATACTCATTAAAGAAGAGTGGTGTTTGAGGTTGGTGATTTGGTATGGGAAGCCCTTACATGTGACAAGTTTCTAGTGGGTGAGTATAACAAGTTGAAAGAAAGGAAGATAGGCCCATGTGAGGTGTTGCCAAAGATAAATGATAATGCTTACAAGATTTGTCTTCCTAATCACCTAAAGACTTCTGAGGTCTTCAATGTCCAGCACTTGACATCTTATTTAGAGGAGGAATAAAACTTGAGGACGAGTTCTCTCTAACATGGGAAGAATGATGTAGCCATGCTTGAGATAATAAGTGATTATGAGTAGTCAGGTGTAGATATGCCATAATTAGATGAGGATCTACCCCAGATAAATTATGTGGAAGGCCTAGAAGATGTATTTATGGACTAGTGGGACAAGTCTAGGCCTAAGTGGAGGTTTGGTCACTTCAAACTAGAATGATGACTTAAAAAACTATAACTTTTGATTCGACAATTAGATCGGTCTCAAATTTTTACAGGAGTTTTCACAGACCGTTTTCCATATAATAGCCTCTATGATGCTATGCAAACCAATGCATCTTCATATATCCAAAACCTTGCCTCGAGGCCCTGATTTGGGTCAATTATGTTATTTTCCTTGTTTTATTTTGATTTCATGCATTGTTTAACATTTTATGGTTATTTCCTTTGTATTTTCAGATATTTATATTTATTTATTTTCTTTAACTTCTACTTGCATAAAAAAGATTCATATGTCAAAAATCAACCTAAAGGTGCTCAAAATATTGTAGGGAAACCATGTCTATACCTTTTTAAATGCTTCATATTCAAGTGTGTTTGGTATTATGGTAGCTGTTGTGGTTTGAAAAAAATTATTTTATAAAAAGTACTTTTAATTGAGATTGGTTTGGAAAAATAAATGTTTGGTTAAAACTGTAGTTGAAATTGAGGTTGAACAAAAAGTAGTTTAATGTGTTTGGTTAAGAATGCTTTTCAAATTGAGGTTATAAAATAACTAAAAAAGACATATATTAATATTGATGGTTTTTAATTGAAATATTGTAGATTTAACTACTGCTATTATATCATGAAATAAACAATACTTTATATAAAGTATTTTTTATTGTTTCATTAAACTATTTGCAATTCCATCATATACGAAATCTATCCGACAAATATTACAGTTTCCATGGCTTCTTGAGTGTGCAACAAAATCAAGTAAAATATCATCAGGAACAAAATTAGGATTGCGATCAAATTTTAAAAATGCTACGTCATCATGCGATCTTCTTCTAATATAATTATGTAGTGTCATTGAATAATGTTAAACACTAGTTTTTTAATAAAACATAATATCTGAGAAAGTTTTTTGGATTTTTTTTTATTTTACTAGGTCGAACCCAAACACCAAGCATTTAGGTTTGGGTCAGACCCGGTCCGACCATGAACAATGGATATGCTCTTAACTGTTCACATGCAACGTGAACAGTGAAGAATACAGAAGACGAAGGAGAAGGAGAAGGGGAAGAGGAAGAGGAAGAGCAGTGGTTGGCGGTGGAAACAGTGAAGGCCAATGGTGAGCTGCTCTCCACTATTCACATGCAACATGAACAGTAGAGAATGCAGAAGACGAAGGAGAAGGAGAAGGGAAAGAGGAATAGCAGTGGTTGGCGGTGGAAACGACGGAGGCCGGTGGTGATCTGCTCTCCACTATTCACTTGTAACATGAACAGTGAGAATGCAGAAGATGAAGGAGAAGGAGAAGGGGAAGAGGAAGAGCAGTGGTTGGTGGTGCTGTTCACTGCTCTGTTTATGTTCTTCTTCTTCCGCGCCTTTGTTTACGTGCTTTGTTTTTGTTCTTCTTCTTCTTCCACACCTCTGTTTACTATTTTTATAAATACAATTTGCAACTTATCACAAAAGGCAGCTTGAAGTTGCTTTTGGTTGTCTTGCGATTTAACCGCAGAGGGTCATGGGTCCCACAAACAGTAATGTGCGTTTAGATCGTAACCAAACACATGACAATAGTGTTTTTCTGTAAACACAGTCGCAATGCCAAACACGCACGAAGGGTGTGTTTGGTATTGCGGTTGCTGTTGTGGTTTGAAAAAAATTGTTTTATAAAAAGTACTTTTAGTTGAGGTTGGGTTAGAAAAATAGATGTTTGGTTAAAATTGTAGTTGAAAATGAGGCTGGGTTAGAAAAATAGATGTTTGGTTAAAACCGTGGTTGAAAATAAGGTTGAACAAAAAATAGTTTAATGTGTTTGGTTAAGAATACTTTTGAAATTGAGGTTATAAAATAAATTAAATAAATATATATTAATATTCATGGTTTTTAATTTAAATATTGTAGATTTAACTATTGCTATTACATCATGAAATAAATAATACTTTATATAAAATATTTTTTATTATTCCATGAAATCATCTACAATTCCATTACGTACGAAATACATCCGACAAAAACTACAGTTTCCATAATTTTTTGAGCGTGTAATAAAATTAGATAAAATATTATCAGGTATAAAATTGATATTACAGTGCGAGTGAATTTAATTCACTTTATACTAGTTTTTCTGGAAAAAAAAATATTATTCACATCACAGTGCAAGTGAATTTAATTCACTCTAAATTAGTTTTTTTTTAATGTTAAAAAAATTAACACACTGAAAAAAAAAAAAAACTAAAATTGTTCACGCGAACAGTGCAAGTGAATTGCAGTACTCATTGTTTTTTAAGTGAATAGTGCAATCCTCTTGCACTGTTAACATGAATAGTATATCATTATATATTGTTTATGCTAATTGCATTGTTCATTGAACAGCGCAGTTAGCATAAACAGTGCAAGAAGCAATATTTTATTGCTTCCAAAAAATCATGGTCCTACCCGCTTTACATGGTGGGACCCATTTTTTATTTTTTAACAATATATAACTAAACAACTAATTAGTGCGTTTTTGAAGGAACGTGAACGCTAACCCGTAGCAAAACGGGTTCGAAGTGAAGTGTTTTCTCTTGCTTAAGAACAAACAATGGAGAATATTAAAAAATCAGTATTAATTCGCATTAATAAAAGGCATACCTAATTCTGAAACCGCAATTCTGACATAAAGGTCTTGTCCATCCCCATTTGACCTTCTTGTATCGATGAGGCTACCAAACCAAATCAGGCAGCCACTTCCACCTCCTCTGATATCTAAATTTGCATATGCAGTGCAGGAGCAGTTCTTCAAACATATTCCCTTACATTCCTCGAGACCAGTGCTTTTATTATACCAGGAAGAAGATGTGTCAGGCAATTTCATCCGTGAATAATTTTGAAAGCGATCTTTGTCACTGCAAGGAGTCCTTCGAACACACCCTCCTGACCAATTTGACAACTTCCAATCTCGTGGAGACTTGGGCATGAATCCATCCAGGCATGCGCACATAGGAGAATTATTTAACTGGCAGTATGCATTTGGACCGCAAATAGAATAGTTTTCACATGTATCATGCTGGGCAATTTCAACATACTGCCATTGATGTGTTCGATCATTCCATATTGAGCGCTGTGGAATGCCCCATGGAGTTAGTTTAAGCCTCGGAAAACCTAAGCTTGTGTTCCCAAAAACGAAATATCCCTCCTTGTCGTTGAGCACAAAATCATCTGTTGAAATTGAATCAGGTTTCGGAATTATTTCTGCAGCATAACGTATGCCATTCCATGACCCAATTCTAACCTGTGTTTTATTACCCTTCTTCAAAAGTAGCTGCGGATACCCGTTAGGATCTAGAAGGAAAGAAAAATCACCTCGAGCAGGATCTTCTGAGCTCTTCCAGGATGACACAGAGCTTTCAAGCCGAGTTACAAAGTTGATTCCCAGTTTCATTCCTGGCAGCAAGGTGTCACAAGGATAGTCAAAACTCTGCCACAGAAAGTTGGCAGTGTTGTTATCATTTTCTTCTCTTACAACAAGATTTCCGGTCTCCAAGAGCTCTGCGACTGCATTCTCTGCAGTTCTTGACGAATTCGACGACCATACAATATCTTTGGTGCTATTGTATAGGATAAGTATCCCTTCGCTGGTGATATTCAGGACTCCCAAACTATTGGAAAGTGGAATTTCTCTATTTGCCACCCAAAAAACTGTCTGAGGAGACTTCGTAAACCATAAACCCAAGTATCGGTTTCTTGAATTTGTAGGACTGAAAAATCCTAATTCGAAGCTTCCGCCATCTGAAGGTAGAGTCTCACCATCTCTTATGGAGTGGCTTGGATTGATAATAGCTGGTGTGGTGGAGTTGGTTAAGATGAAGAATAAACAGCATACAAAGATCGCTAAAAATCTTCCCATTGAAGAGAGCTTTTCACACTAATCACTTCCGATTACAGCAAAACTAACGTTTTGGTATTAATTTACAGGTTGATTGGTAAGAGACAAGCTTAGATACTATGGAGTTTCTCACCAGAGCTCTTCTGAAACGGAAATGACACAAGGGTCTCACTTTTCAAAGTCCATCACACATTTTTGTCATAAATGATGGTTGAAATTTCTAGCGTTTAGTTTAACTAGATATGATTTATCATAAATATAAAATTTTAATTAAATTTAATATCTTAGGACTTAGGTAATTTAATGAAAGTTGCATTAAATTTATAATAACCAAATAATAAACTAAACAATAAAATTCATAGATTCAAGGAGAAATCATGCAATAATTACGGGCATTGCAGGTTAATCCAGTTAACTTAGTTTTATTCTTTTTTTAAAATTGATTTTTTTTTTAATTTCATAATTTAATAATATGTTTGAATGAAAATTAAGTTTAATGATTTATTTTAATTTGATTTTTATAAGGTTATCTTGACCTTATGACCTGTGAATAATGCTTAATTAACGAGTTAACCTATATTGATTTCTTTCATTTTTTGTGTCATTTTTAAATAAAAAATTTGTATAAATTTCATCGTTCAACATCGGGTTCGATAGGATTGATTGAGAATTGAGCTTCATAATTTTTTTTCATTTGCTCTTTATAAATTTATCTTAGTCTCGTAACTAAAATTGTGAATTTGGCAAGTTAATCTATGTTAAACCAGATAATTTTTTTTTCTATGAGGTTATCTTGGTCTCATGACTCGGGTCATTGGTTTAGTGGATTGACTTGGGTTTATGTTCTTTTTTTAATTGATTTTTTTTTTGTTTCATCCTTCAACATTGAACTTATTAGGAATTGAACTTCATAATTTGTTTTTTTTTTCTTTTTCATGGTGTTATCTTAGTCTTATAATTCGAGGTGTGAGTTTAACATGTTAACTTAGGTCATTTTTTTTTAAATTTGTTTTTTAATTGATTTTTTTATTTCATCATTCAACATTGGGCTGATTGAAAATTAAGCTTTATAATTTTTTTTATTTGTTTTCTATAAGGTTATCATGGTCTCATAACCCGAATCATGGATTTGACATGTTAATCCGAGTTGACCCAAGTATTCCAATATGTTATTATCTTAATATTAAAAAAAATATCATTTTGAATTTTTTTTTGAATCAAACTATGTTTTTACGAGTCGTCCGGGTTGTTTTTGGACTCGCAAAGTCAACTGGGTCACATCGATTTAACCCCCACATGATTTTTTTTTTTCCACTAAAAAAACACATTAGCAATATTTAAATATTTTATTTTATTAAGAAAAAATTAACCCCACCCGCGGGTTAGAAATCTAGTTACTTCTAAGCATGATAAAATTGCTGCTACGCGCCCTGAGTCCTCCTGTAACCGCTGCGCACTTGAAAGCAATTGCGTCGTCTAGCTTTTATTGTTTTGTTTTACGTATCTATAAAGCCAGGTCACATGAAAGCTATATGAAGAGAAACCAATTGCTGCCGTCCTTAGTCCTCCGGTAACCTCTGCGCATAACGCATTGTAAATATGTATATCACTGTACCTTACAGTATGATTTTCACAAAAGGTGGGATTCTTGATGGCCCCACATCATAAATATTATGTCCCTTTTCATTTAATTGGAATGGCTCCACATCATAAATATTATGTCCCTTTTCATTTAATTGGAATGGCTCCACATCATAAATAGTAGTAGGACGTGGCAATAATAATAATAATAAAATTAGTGTAAAATCATAATGTATTTGTAGATGAATGTAGGTTCATGGTTTTATCCTCTACAAGTCATACTATTATGAATGTAAAATCATAATGTGTTGTATTTTAAATGATATTATTTTGCTTAAATGTTATTGGTAAGATAAATGAATGGTGTTTACCATGGATATGATTCACGTGAAGACAAATATTTTGAATCTTGGGTTATGTTTGAAAATGTGAAAGTATAAGAATTGGTAGATTGTGTAAATGTTGAGGGTTATTAATGATGTTGTGAGGAAATTAACTTTGGTGCCTTGGTTGATAAGTGGTAAAAGGAAAAAAAAAAAAACATTACAGGGAAGGTTTACGACTTGTTGTGAATATCATAGTGTGAATTACTAAAGGATAATTATTGTTGTCATAGGCGGAGGCATGGTAATGACTGGGGTGGGCTTTAGCCGAGGTCAAGATTTTATCAATATTTTTTAACTAGTTTTATGTAAAAAAATTTATAATTCTCAATTAAGTTATTAAAATTTTTTGAAAATTTGAGTGGAGCCTTCTAATATGATACTTTAGCTTGAGTTAAAATTTCAGAATTTTTAGAAAAATTTAAAAATTTGATGAAAAATCATAATTTGATCAGTTTTACGTTATTGGATGTAATTTTCAATCCGACCATCAGATTGAGTTGAAATTTTACGAGGGATCTTAAAATATATTTAATAAAATCTAGTTAAGATTTTAGGATGAACGAAACTTGGTAGTGCTAACAAAAAAAAGAACTGTCAAATAAAAGCAAAATGACTCATTAAGAGTAAAATGATTATTTGCCATTAAAAAATAAAACAAATCAGCTCCTCCTTCTTTTTATATGTTGTCGACTGAGCAAAAACAAAATAGAAGAAGAAAGAAAAGAAAAGGAGAGAGAGAAATAGAAAAAAGTAAGGGAAAAACATAAAACAATTCCAAGGAAAAAAATAAGGAGAGAATAACCTTGTAAACTTACAAAGTCCAACTTATAAAACACTAATCTAGGGAAGAATCAAGTGAAGAAAGAAGGAATTAAAAGAGGAAAAAATTTTAATTACTTTGTTTTTCAGTTAACATAAGATTGTTATTTTATCCCGGTTGAAGGGTTGTTACAATATCGATTCAGATTCGATTATAAATGAATTATATTCCACAAAATATTGAAGGATGTAACTTTAATCACTACAAGATTTCACAGTTTTACCGACGGAAATATTCCGTCGGTGTGTGACAGAACGTTCGTCGGTAAAGTATTTACCGACTATATTACCGACGGAATACTCCCGTCGGAATACCTTTTGTCGGTGATTCCACATTCCGTCGCTATATCAGTCGGTAATAAAAAAAACACGTTTACCGACGGCCCATGCGCGCCAAAAAAAAAAGTTTCCCGCTGAGAATATACCGACGGAATACATTCCGTCGGTGTTATATAAATACCGACGGACTACCTCCGTCGGCAAAAGTGTCGGTGATATTTCATACCGACCGAATAAATCCGTCTGTAAATTCGTCGTATTTTTATACCGACGGATTATTTCCGTCGGTGAGTATGTCGGTGATGGGATGGCATACCTCAGACACTGTCCAATGCCGACGGATTTATTCCGTCGGTAAATCCCTGTGTAATTTTTTTTTTTAATTATTTAGAAAAAATAATATAAATTAATAGTAATACAAACCAATTATGTAAATAAAATTTATATTAAGCAACAAAAACTCAAAGTTAAATAATATTCATTACAAAATGAATGTGTTTAAAAAAAAAACAATTAATATAAAGGTGGAGGAAGAGGAGGAGGAGGAGGGTGGGGGTTAGGCGGCCAAAAAGGATTAGGCGCACATGTTCCGCCTTGTGTCATATTCATGACCATTTGACGAAGCTCTTCATAGGCCGCTCTTTGTTGTTCAGACTCTGCTCTGCGTTGTTCGTCCGCCAATCTGTGTTGTTCGTTCGCCAATCTTTGCTCTTCTTTGAGTTGTGTGTACGCCTCTGATAGGTGGTCGCACCTTTGCTGCAAGGCCACAAACTCCTTAGATTGGGAGCTCGATACAGATTGGGAGCTCCCACCGGTTGAAGCAGTACCGGTCGACCGCAACTTGGCAGCGGTAGTGTTGGAGAGCCCGTAAACCCGATTTTTATCGGGTCCACCTGACGATCCAGCCTCCATCCACAAATCCGGATCGAATTCCGAATGGATCGAAGGATCATCCCCGTATCTCTCCCTCAACCGATTATTATAGGTCTCCTGAAAAAAAAAATCATATTCAATTCAATAAACATAATAATAACTTACAAAATAAAATGGTTGAACAAACACACCACAAACTGTTGAGCACGGTTGTCAACGAACTGTTGCGTCCCCTTTTGGCGGTCATGACTCCGCACGTGCGTCTCCACAAACAGCTCCATAGGGCTCGGCTCATGTCCAAGAGACGTAGCCTATATATAATGAAAACAATGTATTAACAACAAATTAATTGAACGATATATTTCATTTAAATTAATCTTACCATCCGTTTCGCATGTGCAGCAAACGGAACGGAGCCGCCGGTGTGCGTTGTAACCGAGCCATGAATTTGCCGATTCCGGTTGCCGGCACCGGACTGTGAGCGTCGAGTGAACCGCTCAGACGTCACGTGCTGAAGATAGTGCGGCCATATATCTTCCGGGATGTATATTGGTTTGAAATCCCTCCAAACCGCAACATCGTTCCAGCCTTGTAACCCCTTATCCCTCGCTGTTTTTTTTGCTTTTTTCTGGGCGTCATACCAAAAATCACGCAACCTAATTCACGCACGAAAAAATTACATTTCAAAACATAAATAATTATGTAAAAAAAAGTCGTATTGTTTTCGATGTTACCTAATTGCCGCGTGATTTTCCCACACCCTCCTCACAACACTGTCATGTTCATCGTCCCAGCAGAATCGATGCTGTATATAAAAAAATAATTTTTTAAAATGTTAATAATTTATTTACAATTATAACTTGAATTTATTAGAAATAAGCTGAAAATTATATATTAACACGAACCTCAAATCTATGAAACCATGCATTGATTTGAGGCATCCATTCAGGATGTCTGGATATCTGACTCCATTGAAACAATGGAATCTCCATCGACGCTTTAAACGCCGATGATATTACTCGGGCGGCCTCAATGTTTGTGAACCTGAAAAGAAATGAAATTAATTTGTGATTACTTCATAAATTATGTTTTAAATTTGGTTTTTTTTATATAAAAAAAACTAAAACCTTAACAAACTTACATTGAAAGATCGTCCTTCCACTGTGCCTCGAACTGGCGGGTAAATTCATTCCGCTTCGAAGGCATGCCGTGTCTGCGATGTGAAACATCGCTGGAAGAGACAGCATCGGTTGACGGCGCAGGTGGTGTAGGTGCCTCTTCTTGAGAGGCACCTAAGGAAACATCATCATCGCTGCTAGACGAACTTGATTCGACTGGACGACCAGCTCTGGTTTTCATTTTGCGCATCTAAACAATTTTATATTAATAATTGTAAAATAAAATTCAAAAGTTAAAAAAAAATCGGCAGCACCTCCCCTATACTGGATACTACCCAAATCCACAAACCTGCAAATATTAACAATAGCCACAACCAATCGAACCAATCTATACTAATTATTCCAACATATTCAACTATTAATCCTAAGATAAATTCAACGTTAACAATTACAATTCACAAATTAATCAATAATTATATTCAAAACAATAAAAAATATAACAAAAAATAAATTCAACAAATTCAACAAATTATACTTCAACAAATTAACAATTACAATTCAACATTAACAATTATAATTCAACAAATTCAAAAAATTCAAAAAATATTCAAATATTCAACTTTAACTAATTCTAAGTTAAATTAACTAATAACAATTCTAACAACACAACAACAAAAAATATTCAATAAATTCAACAATTAAATTCAATTATTCAACAATTAAATTAACAAATATTCAACAAATTCAAAAAATTCAAAAAATATTCAAATATTCAACTTTAACTAATTCTAAGTTAAATTAACTAATAACAATTCTAACAACACAACAACAAAAAATATTCAATAAATTCAACAATTAAATTCAATTATTCAACAATTAAATTAACAAATATTCAACAAATTCAAAAAATATTCAAATATTCAACTTTAACTAATTCTAAGTTAAATTAACTAATAACAATTCTAACAACACAACAACAAAAAATATTCAATAAATTCAACAATTAAATTCAATTATTCAACAATTAAATTAACAAATGTTCAACAAATTCAAAAAATTCAAAAAATATTCAAAAAATTCAACTTTAACTAATTCTAAGTTAAATTAACTAATAACAATTCTAACAACACAACAACAAAAAATATTCAATAAATTCAACAATTAAATTCAATTATTCAACAATTAAATTAACAAATATTCAACAAATTCAAAAAATTCAAAAAATATTCAAAAAATTCAACTTTAACTAATAACAATTCTAAAAACACAACAACAAAAAATATTCAATAAATTCAACAATTAAATTCAATTATTCAACAATTAAATTAACAAATATTCAACAAATTCAAAAAATATTCAAAAAATTAAAAAAAAAAGGAACGAAATATACATACCTTAATAATGTGTCAAATTCAAAACTTTATCTACATTGCAACAAAAAACACCAACACAACAAAAATAAAAACAACTAAAAATAAAATAAAATAAAATAAATTAGAAAAAAAACGCATACCTTTTGATATAATGAAGATTTACAACACCAAATCTTTCTAGAGATTAAAGGTGAAAGTGTTTAAGGATTGAGGGGGGAAAAATGAAAAATCTAAGGTGAAAAACGGAGGAGAAGCGAAGAAGCGGCGGGGAGAAGAAGAAAAAATGAGGCGAAGCGGCGGGGCTGGAACTTATAGGTCAATTTTACCGACGGCATCACCGACGGAATTAACATCCGTCGGTAAAAGGTCAAAATTCCGTCGGTAACAGATCAAAATTCCGTCGGTATTTTTCGAATTTCGCCCCGAATTTTTAAAAGCCCTCCAAAATTTTCGCAGTCCGTCGGTAATCTAACAAGTTCAGAGGCGCATTAATTAACGCACTTTGGAAAACGCGCGGTCCATCGGTAATTCTGTCGGTAATATGTGTAACTGACAAATTACCGACGGACCTACGCCGTCGGTAATCCCGTCGATGGTGGTGTTATGTTTTCGAGCTTACTGTGAGATGCCGACGGACTATAGGCCGTCGGTAATCCCGTCGATGGTGGTGGCATGTTTTTCGAGCTCACTGTATGATGCCGACGGACTATATTCTGTCGGAATCCCGTCGATGGTGGTGGATGTTTTTCGAGCTTACTGTGAGATGCCGACGGACTATAGTCCGTCGGAATCCCGTCGATGGTGGTGGATGTTGTTCGAGCTTACTGTGAGATGCCGACGGACTATAGTCCGTCGGTAATCCCGTCGATGGTGGTGGCATGTTTTTCGAGCTGACTGTGTGATGCCGACGGATTTCATTCTGTCGGTATAGTTGTCGGTATAGTTGTCGGTGAAGCCGTCGGTAATTTCGTCGGTGTTGGTGGCATTTCGCGTAAATATTTTCGAACTCTCTATAAGATACCGACGGATGGTTATCCGTCGGTATGGCCGTCGGTGATTGTGGCATTTTGTTGTAAATATTTTCGAACTCTCTGTGAGATACCGACGGATGGTGATCCGTCGGTATTGACGTCGGTGATTGTGGCATTATGCAGGAAAGGTTGTCTTTGTATTGCCTGTTTACCTTCCTGCAATAACTTAACTGATAAACTGTCTATCACATAAAACAATAACCACATTGCTTAAACAATAAATATTTTGTTTTACAAAATACATCATCAATAATCTAAATTACATGAGACAAATGTTTTTACATAGGGCTTCATTTTTATAATTAGTCGGAATTTTCTTCTTCTTCCTCATCAATTGAATTGTCATCATCTTCATCGTAATCTTCAATATGGATATCATCTTCTTCATCGACATTTGGTTGTCCGCTAGAGCTGAGAACAACATTCAACTCCTCTCCGTCAATATCAACAAGACTATCATCGAGAACTCGAAAATTTGAATTTTCTTCCAATTCAATCGAAGGAGCAACTCGATATGGTTCAACCAACTCACGAACTTGAAAGACTTCATCTCGCACACTTGTGTCTTCGTTCTCATCCTGAACAACCTCGACACGACCCCGTGGTTTCGTTTTTAAAACGGACAACCAATCAACTCTTGAACGATCCTTTCTAAATGAAGGGGTGTATGTGTAATAAACTTGTTGACATTGCTTTGCGAAAACAAAGACATCGTTTATGTTGCGGAGTCTAGCTTTTGAGTTGATTTCGACCAGACCATGGTGCGAATCAACTCTGATTCTTCTGTCCGTCGTGTCATACCAATAGCATTTGAATAAAAACACTTCATTCTGCTCGCTATGATATTGCAGTTCGACGACCTCTTCTAATCTACCATAGTAGTCAACTTCTAACTGGCTACTTGTGGATCCCTTAACACAAACACCGCAGTTGTATGTCTTTCTTCCTTGCCCGTATTCTTCAGTATGTAAAACATATCCATTGACAAAATACCCGTTGTAGCACTTAACTTTTCTTTCAGGGCCAAGGCTTAGTGAAGACAATGACTTGGGCGCACTCCTTCCCATTTGATAAACCTTGTAAATATATGTAATTAAATGTACATCAATACACGGTAAATGAACGAGAATCTCGTAATGACATGCATACGTTAGAATGAGTTTGTGATAGTGCTTACATGTGTTCTGAACCATGTGGCAAATTGTTCATCTTGTAATTGAAAGATCTGGGATTCGGTCAACTGCGAGTTATTGGAGAGCAAATATTGTTGATGTTGCCTGCAAGTGATAATGAGTGTATGATATTACAATATATAATTAATAGTATATTACTGACAAAGTTTAATTACTATTACACATATATAGACTTACTGAATAAATGGTCTCAGCTCATCACAGTTAAATAGAACATAGTTGTGTGCTTGTTTGAATTCTATTTCCGACAAATATCTTCCTCTTACGGCATTTTTAGGTGTGGGTCGTCCAGTATTGGAGAATATTGACAAGTTCCCACTGGAAGGCACTTCACCGCCATCGTCATGTCGTGGAACGCGATTGAGTCTTGTTCTCAGATGAGGTTCGAAATAGTACGAGATAAATGTTGATATCTCTTCAACAATATAGGCCTCAGATATCGAAGCCTCAACATGCGCCTTGTTCTTAACCTTTTTTTTTAGATTAAACAAGTACCTGCATTGAAGTACAATTCAAGTATTTTCAAATAAGAAAAACATAGAAAATACTTTAAGATATGAATTCCATTGCAACTGTAATATCTCACCGTTCGAATGGGTACATCCATCTATACTGGACCGGTCCTCCAGCTTTTGCCTTGAACGGTAGATGTATAGGGAGATGCTCCATTGAGTCAAAAAATGAAGGAGGGAATATCATCTCAAGTTTGCATAGTGTCTCGATGATATTCGTTTGAAGCATCTCAATGTGCTCAACATTCATCTTGCTGGAGCATATATCTCTGAAGAAATGACTGATCTCCGTTAGTGCATCCCATATTCCCTTTGGCAACAAATCACGAAAAGCTAATGGGATGAGTGTTTGCATAAACACGTGGCAGTCATGGCTCTTCATTCCATACAATCTGCAGTCCTCTATGTTAACAAGCCTTGATATGTTCGATGCATGTCCATCCGGGAAACGCAGACTTTTAAGCCATTTGTAGACTAGCAGTTGTGCGTTTTTCTCTAACACGAAGCTTGCCCTTGGTTTTGCAACCCGTGACTCGTCATAAACCAACTCCATATTTTTACGGTTACAGTATAAAGCTATATCCAATCTAGCCTTCATGTTGTCCTTTGTCTTCCCCTTCACATCCATGACGATGTTGAAAATATTCTCAAACACGTTCTTTTCGATGTGCATGACGTCAAGGTTATGGCGGAGAAGATTAGTCTTCCAATACGGAAGCTCCCAAAAGATACTTCGCTTTACCCAATTATGGGTCAAACCAAAACCAGAAAACTTTTGCTTACCTGATTGAAGGCCAAACACAATGTCACCGTACTCTGATACAACATGATGCAATTCTTCACCAGAAAGACGCGGGGATGCAACATCTTTTTCAACTCTACCAACAAAGAAATCTTTTCTGTTCTTTCTGAACCTGTGATTAAGTGGCAAGAAGCGACGGTGACAGTCAAAAAAAGAAGCTTTACCTCCATTTGCTAGCGTGAATGCCTTGTTGTTTTCCATGCAGTATGGACATGCGAGTTTCCCATGCGTGCTCCAACCAGAAAGCATTCCATAAGCTGGAAAATCACTGATAGTCCACATCAAAGCCGCCCTCATAAGGAAATTTTGTTTCCTAGATATATCATAAGTCAGAGATCCGGAGGACCACAACTGCGCCAGCTCATCTATCAATGGTCGAAGACAAACATCTATATTCCGCCTCGGGCTGCTTGGACCGGGTATGACAGTAGATAGAAACATGAACTCCGGCCTCATACACATTCCCGGTGGCAAGTTATAAACTGTGAGAATGACCGGCCAACAAGAATAGGGAGCAGCAAATGACCCAAATGGGTTGAACCCGTCTGTACACAACCCAAGTCGAACATTCCTTGATTCAGCAGAAAAGTCAGGATGAACACTGTTAAAGCGTTTCCACGCTTCGCCGTCAGAAGGATGCACCATCACACCATCAACAACATCGTGTGTTTGGTGCCATGTCATGTGCTCAGCAGTCCTTGGTAACATAAATAACCTCTGCAGTCTAGGTGTGATCGGGAAATATCTAAGTTTTTTATATGCCACTAGAGTCTTCCCCCTGCCAGTTCTGGGTTTGTAACGAGAATGCCCGCATGTCATGCACTCGGTCATCACAGCATTTTCAAGGTAGTATAACATGCAGAAGTTAGGGCACATGTCAATTTTCTGGTATCCTAAACCGAGGGGTTTCATCATGGACTTCGCAGCATAGAAGTTCTCTTTGAGGCTGTTCCCTTCTGGTAAAATGCTTCCTGCCCAATCAATAATTTTGTCATACCCGGCCTCACTCAACCCGTGATCTGACTTGATGGTGAACACCTGTGCCACAGCCGATAATTTACTGTGGTTTGTGCAGCCATCCCATAATGGTTCGTCAGAATCTTTCAACAAATCAAAAAACCTAGCTGCCTCTGCATTAGGTTCTTCTTCTACGATTGGACATTGATTGACATTATCTTGATTCATTCTCATTGCATCCATAACCATGTTTCTGTAAGGATTAGTGTTGTCATTTGCCGCTTCATGCACGTTGCTAGCACTAGAAGTTGACCCAACCACCGTTTCTCCCATTCTCCTATTACTAACAAATACCTCTCCATGTGCATACCAACACTCGTAATTCTCCACAAACCCTTTGTGTAGAAGATGCATCATTACAACATCTGGATGCAGATACTTTTTATTTTGACACTTCCTGCATGGACACCTAATACCGCCTCCAGTAAAATTTCTGGGAATAGATGTTGTGAAATTAATAAAACCCTGAACCCCGTTACAATAATCCATCCTCCGCAATCCTTGGGGTGAATCTAAATACATCCATGAACGATCATCCATGACTTCTATCGAACCTCTATAAAAAGGACCCATTAATTAAGCAAGCTCTTAATTATTTCAAAACACAACATGTAATTCGGTAATTCTACAAATTAAGTTTTAACAATTTTCAAACAAATACAATCTTACAAAATCTAAAACAAACCATAACAAGTATAAAATTATACATTCATATACTACAAGTTTGTTTGAGAAATAACAATAAAACATGTACATCTACTAAAAAAAATTAATACATATACTAAAAAAACAATAAAATTAACATTTAAATGTTAAAATTTTAAAAGATAGAATTACTTACAAAAAATGATAAAATCCGTCGGTAAATCAGAACACGGATGCTATGACCACAAAACAAATACAACTTGTTGTGCTGAGATGAGAAAGATTTTTGTTTTGGGGCGAGGGAGGGCTGGTTATTTTGCAGATGGGGAGGGTTAGGATTAGGAAGAAGAAGGAGAAATGGGGGAGGAGAGTGTCGGCAGAGTGGCCATATATTCACTTTTGCCGACGGACTTACCGACGGTTTTTATTCCGTCGGTGAATCCGTCGGCGAAACCATCGGTAATTCTGACGGGCAATCGACACGTCACCGCACGGACCTGCTATTCAAATCCCTCGGTGATTCCGTCGGTATTTTTAACGGTGCACCCGTCACGTCACCAGTACGGATCTGGCATTTCAAATCCGTCGGTGATTCCGTCGGTATTTTTTGTTGGTGAATAGGTCCCATCACGCGTACGGGCCCTAGTTTTTAATTCCGTCGGAAAAATCACCCTCCAAAACCTCCGCGCCACTGCCCGCCCTTTTTTCATTGATTCTGAATTTTCGGTCGGTAATTCGGTCGGTAATTACCGACGAATATTTGCCGTCGGTGATTTCGGCCGAAAAATACCGACAGAAAAAATTCCGTTGGTATTTAGCAATTTTCTGGTAGTGAATAGTGAGTTTATTTTTATTTTCACTTTAATTTTATATACTTTCAAATTTATTTTTAAATATTTTAAATAGCGATTTGAATTAAAACTTTACTATTAATTTCAAAAATCCATGTACATGAGTTAATAATCAATCTTAAAAAATATTTATATATTTATTTAATAGCCTAAAACAAAAAAAATTCCCGCCCTTGATTGTTGTCCATGTATGTAAATGAAGAAAATGTAGAAATTGGATTGAATTGCATTGATTTTTGATGTTTTGGTGATGTTGTAAATGTTTGAGATTTGTTGAAATATAACGATGTGAAATGATTTGGTTGATTTTTGGTGATGTAATTTAAATGGAGAAAATGAAAATATAGAAAGTAGTCAAAAAAAAAAAAACGTGTTAAATGATGCCTTCTTACTGGTTTGTGTTTGGTATCTCCTCTACTGACGTAAAAATGCAAGAATCCCCCATCCAAAAGCGTGGTGGGGCATAACGCATTGTAAATATGTATATCACTGTACCTTACAGTATGATTTTCACAAAAGGTGGGATTCTTGATGGCCCCACATCATAAATATCATGTCCCTTTTCATTTAATTGGAATGGCTCCACATCATAAATAGTAGTAGGACGTGGCAATAATAATAATAATAAAATTAGTGTAAAATCATAATGTATTTGTAGATGAATGTAGGTTCATGGTTCTATCCTCTACAAGTCATACTATTATGAATGTAATATTGTGTTGTATTTTAAATGATATTATTTTGCTTAAATGTTATTGGTAAGATAAATGAATGGTGTTTACCATGGATATGATTCACGTGAAGACAAATATTTTGAATCTTGGGTTATGTTTGAAAATGTGAAAGTATAAGAATTGGTAGATTGTGTAAATGTTGAGGGTTATTAATGATGTTGTGAGGAAATTAACTGTGGTGCCTTGGTTGATAAGTGGTAAAAGGAAAAAAAAAAAAAAACATTTAGGTTGGATGCACAATGATAGTAGGAACGCGAAATTGTATCTTAAATGCAAATTAGAATCATGGGAAAAGGTGATATTGTACTTGACATACAATAAAAAATGGCTTAAAATAATTTGAGGTTCTGATTGGGATGTTTTCCTGGAAAATCAATAGGGACATATGAGGTTGTACCAACCGTCGATAGAGCACATATATACTATTGAAATGTCATGTAACCAACTTTCTTTTATTATAACCTTTCCTCATTATTTTATTTAAAAATATATTTTTGTTAGTTTTCCTATATACTTTTGAAATATGTTTGGAAAGGATTACAAAAAAAGAGGAAAGGTTATAACAAAAGAAAGTTGGTCGCACTGGAAACAACTAATCATGTAAGGTGGGGTTGGTCAAAATGATGAAGTTTATAGTAAAGAAAAACAAAACAACAAGTAATTCGTATGAAATGAACTATATGTAAGGCATAATTACATGCTAAAATTCATTATCTACACTACTATGTATGGTCCATCATATCTACAATTACAACAGTGATCTTGTTTATAAGACTTTATATATAGTTTTTGTATGAGGTAGAATTTTGTAATTTATTATCTTATAATAAGTATTTAAATTAATGTATATGTAAACCTAATATTTTATAATATGAAGACTTTTCCAGGGTTTGAACCTTCTTATTTTCTTGAGAATTTTCTAATAATAGAGTTCTTCTCTCTTTTTTTCCTGATCGCAGGGTTTAACTACTAAGATTCTTGATGGTAGGGTTCCTTCTTTTCTCCTTTTATGATGATTGGGGTTGATCAAGCTCTTCCTGAACTCCTAGTGTTTTCTGATTGCAATGTTGACATCAATCTTTTCTGATGACAGGGTTAACTGGATTTTCTAATGACAATGTTGAATTTCTTGATGTTTCCTAATTGCAGGGTTTAACTAAGATTTTTTGCTATCATAGCTCAAAGATTATTTCTTTGTCAACTCAGATTCATCAAACTTTTACTAAATGTCATTGAGGATTTTTTCATGAAAAATCTAAAAATATTTATTCAATGTTTTGGGGTTAGTGACATGCATCTATCCTTACATGGTTTGAAATATAGCCCCTCTCTTTGATGCTCCATCGTCATAGAGTGTCATTGGGATTGCAAAGATATATAGTTTAAGAATTGTGAAAGGAATAAACAAAGATGATATTTTCTCATTTCATGCAAGGTTAATTAGAACCGATAAGTTTTGAAATTGTCCAGTATAATGATTTGAACTTGCAAAGAACCATGATTCGCGAGTCTATAATTACCAAATCCACTACAAGTCAATATGCATACCATTAAAACTTAGCTCTATGATGCATGGTTCAATTTTGTATGTGAGTTTAAAATTTCTTATGTCATTTCAACAAACATCAAATCATTTCTATAATCAAATCTTTTTTAATTTTTTAGGATTAGGTAGCCTTTACTTCGCATGTTGGAGTTTGATCAAAATATTTTGTCAAAATACCATTTGAAAGAAGCATGTCTTTATTTCAATACAATCATAAGAAAAATAACACTACCATAAATTCATCTAAAACCAACGAAATTACCAAAGGAATTTTTATGTCGGTAATTTACGGTGATATTTACCGATGGATGTAATTTTATTTGTAATTCTCCTGGTAGATACCGACGAACTAATTCCATCTAGAATTTTATTGGTATACACTTGTTGTAACCCATTTTTGGGTCCCCATAAAAAAAATAAAAAAAAATAAATAGCCAAAGAAGGTTAGAAAAATAACAGGAGGCAGAAGCGCTCAGAAAATGGTCGGAAGATTGGTCAAGGAGGTTAAAAAAATACAAAGATTGGATTTTTGACAGTATATTCTTGAAAGATGAGAGCCCTGTTGAGAAGGAAAATTTGAATTTTTGAGGAGAAAAGCCCAAATTTGGATGTTTATGGACTTAATTGGATTTTATTTGAATTTATAGAGGATTGGAGTGCAAGAAAAATTGATTTTTAAGTCAATTTGGGCTTTAATTGGAAGAAATTTAAGTTCAGGGGCCAAAATATAATTTTTTGGAATTTTATTAGGTCAAATCAGGGGCTTAATTGCATAAATATTGAAGTTTAATGGCTAATTAGGGGCTTAATTGTGAAAATCCGAAACCACGGACCAATTTGAAAAACGCGGGTAAATAAAGGGGGCTGTCTTGATTTGATCCAGGGGCGTAATTGAAGAAATTGGAAGTTTATTGATCAATTGAGGGCTTAATTGCATAAATTAGAGGCCAAGGACCAAGGTGAAAAACGCGGCCAACTATTGGGGTGAGGACCGAAATTGGCAGGGACGCAATTGAAAGAATCAAAAGATAATTGAGGGCTGTGTTCAAATTTGGCGCATTCTGGCGCCCTTTTTAAATGAAACGGCGCATTTTCCCCAAAACGACGCCGTTTCATAAAAAAAAAAAAAAGAAGGACCGAACGGTGCCGTTTTGAACGGCAGTGTTCCCCTTTCTTCTTCCTCCCCAAACGTGCAGCGAGCATGGAAAAAAACTTTGTTTAATCAGCCGGTGCCCCTCTCTCCTCGCGTGCGCTGACAGAACCCGGAGCCCATACACCTCGGACAACGCGAAGCCAAGAGGGCCACGCCTTGATCAACCACGCTCGCCGACCAGCCGACCGGCGCTGTGCTGCTCCCCACGTTGCCCACGCTGTCCTGCTCAGCCCATGCAGCCCCGCTCCCTTTGCTCGCCTATAAAAGAAGGGGGGAGACTGGAAGCATGGGAGGAAAAAGGAAGGAAAAAACCCGAGACCAAGAGAGAGAGAGACTGAAGGAGAGAGAAACAGTTGAACTAAAGTAATAAACACATAAAACTCAAGGAAACGAAACTGGGAGAAGGGGGAAGAGGACAGAAGTCGGGGAAGAGCTTAGAGAAAACGAAGACCGAGCAGCACCACCGGGTTACCGAACCGTTGGGAACCGCCGCTTTGAGCCACCAACCTCCGCTGCAGCACCATCAACACGGATGTTCGACCAACAGCATCGCCTCCGCCGTGCCAGGTATTCTTCTCCCCCTGCATTTTTCATTTGCCCTTACTTTAGTTTTTTCCTCCTGCATGCAGAATCGTTCTGCATGCAGGAGTTAGGGGAAGGGAAAATAATTCCCTTCCCCGTTGGGTTCTTACACTGGGCCGGGTTTCCGGCCTAGTTTTGTTATTAGTTTTTTGGTCTGGCCCAGTCCAAAGAGAAGTTTTTGTTGGGTCGATATTGGCCCAGCCTCCTTGCGGGCCGAATTCGGCCCAGCCACCTTGCGGGTCGAGGTCGGCCCAGCCACCTTGCGGGCCGAGTTCGGCCCCTCCTCCTTGCGGGCCGAGATCGGCCCAACCTATTTTGGGCTGATGTTTGGCCCATTTCCAGCTGGGTTGGGTTCGGCCCAATTATTTGGGCCGGCCCAGCCCGATTTTTATTTTTATATATATATTATGAATTATAGTATATTGTAATATATATGTGTGTATATATATTTTTACTTAAAAAAAATATATATTTCAAAAAATCTTAAAAAATATTGTTGATTTCCTTGAATATTTTTGTCAAAATGGGTTAATGTTGGTTGGTATTTTTATACTGTAAAGATACAAAACCAATGTTAAAAATACCCGGTTTTCGTAAAAATATCAAAGATTTTCATAATAAAAAATGTTTTTGCTTTCAAAAAAATTTGTAATAAATCCCTAAAAATGTTGTTGATTTTTCTGCATATTTTCATTAAAGTGGACTAATATTGGGTTGTATTTTTATACCGTAAGGATACAAGCTCAGTATTTAAATACCCGATTTCCGTCAAAGCATAAATAATAATAATAATAATAATATTTTCAAAAATTGTTTTGTTTTAAAATACGGCTTAGTCTCTCCAATATATATAGATATAAATATTATAACATCATATTTTTTTACACAACAAAGAAAATTTTCAAAACAATATATGTATTAGCATGCATTTTGGCTTTAATAACCAGTTTATTTAAGCCATGAGAACTAGGCCAATATTTCAAAAATTCTAAAAAATCTTTTTGTTTTCTTTTTAGTATTTGGGATTACGAATTTATACGTAAAACGTATTCCTAAATATTATTTTTTTTTGGTATAGACGTTAGAACGGTTAAGATTTTACCCGATAAGATAAAAGACCTTCTTACTGAGGAGGATTTTTCTTGAACCATAGACAGACCAACGACTAGAAGTACAATAACACCTTAGTTTTTATCAGACAATAAAACAATGCAGCTTACCTTAGGTAGGGCGTATGTGGGGTGCTAATACCTTCCCTTTACGCAACCAATCCCCGTACCCAATCTCTGAGACCAGTTAGGGTTCCTAGTGACCAAAATACTAGGTGGCGACTCCCATTCCATTTTCTACCAATAAAAAAAAAACAATATTTTCTTGTATCCCCATAGATATATTTACATTGTAGATTTAAAAAATGAAAAAACTTAGATTTTCGCCGCGACGCCGCACACGTGTGACAACACCGATGGAATAATGTTGTCAGTATACACCGATAGAATTCTAGATGAAATTTATTTAATTTTGAAAAAAATAACAGTGTGATGATGTGGAAGTTTTTGGGGGCGATTTTACCAATGGAATTACAGAGGAATTCAAACTGGGATCTCCGTACAATAACGTGACCTCTTCACCAACAGAAGTGCCAATGGAATCACCGACGGAATAGTTTCATCGGTAAAAGTTAATATATCACTCATGCTGTCGACCCTCTCCTCCCTTATTTCTCCTTCTTCTTCCTCATCTCTACATCTAAACAAACTCTCCCCTCCCAAACTGCAAGTAACCACCCCCCAAAACATCCATCACTTCTTAACGCAAATCATCTTTCTTCTTTTTAATAGTCACAATATTTGTGTTCTGATTTGTTGTGGATTGTCATTTTTTGTAAGTAAATCTATCTTTTTTACATTTAACATTAAAATGTCAATTTTATTATTATTTAATGTTTTTTTAAGTATATGTATGTCGTTAGTGTATGTACATGTTTTCTTGTTATTTCTCAAACAAATTGTAGTATGAATGTATAATTTTGTACTTGTTATTGGTTTGTTTTAGATTTTATAAAATTATATTTGTTTGTAAATTGTTGAAACTTATATCAAATTATCGAATTAGATGTGTTGTGATGAAATAAATAATAGATTGTTTAAAGGGCCCGTTTTAATTTTTATCAATGCTATTGCAGAGTTGTACGTCACTTTCATAAATTTATGTGTATAAATTTGTATGGATGTTGATAATTGATAATGAATATTTAAGAGAAGTTTTAATTAGCTTGTTGGATAATCTCGAGTTAAACCAATATTTTAGCAAATTTTTTTACTTGACATAGTTAATTAATACAAGTTGTCATCGTTATTTTATAGAGGTTTGATAGAAGTCATGGATGATTGTGCAATGATGTATCAAGATTCACCACAAGAATTGTGGAGGATGAATTATTGTAATGAGGTTCAAGGTTTTATTAATTTTGCAACATTTATGCCGAGAAATTTTAGTGGATGTGATATTAAATGTCCATACAGGAAGTGTAAAAATAAAGTACAATACTTTGAAAATATGTGATGGAGTCATGATACATGGAAAACATATTGAAGCAAACTGCAATTCTCATTCTCTAGGTAACTTCATATTATCTATGCCTTGACATCATTTTACAAGCTATTGGTCATTGCTGAAGATAGGGATGGGGTGATTGTGTGGTAGGTACCACAAATCTTCACAAACTCAATATGTCATTTGCTCATCAACTTCTAGACATGATACTTGAAATTTTTACAATTTTCAATCGAATGGCCTAGGACCCCATCATCATATTCACATCTTGCATCTAGATTATACCACCTAAGAAATAGTGATTGTATGAGATTTGATGGAGTCGGGGCAACAAGTCTGAAGTCTGACAGATGTTGGTAGACAAACTCGAGAGGCAAAGGTATGTCAATCTTTGACAAAGGCACTTGAGCAGTTGATGCTACAATAAGACCTGGCTAGACCACATAACTAATATGTCCCACCTGAGAGCCACCTTCTGATTCATCTCTTATCATTATTCTAGAACCCATGATAGGACCTTTAATATTTCTTATTTTGATAGCTTGTTCAATTCTTTCGACAATCCTCATAGTATCACATAATTGTTAAGTAGTGAACAATATCATCATTTTTGTTTCTATTAGCGGAGGATGGAAATGTATTGGCTTATCTTGCCATCTTTGTGCATATGCTTTCACGGACTCTTGGTTTCCCTTCTCCTTGACCACTAGACTAGTTTTGTCAGGAGCAGTTTCCATATTGAATTTATACTTCTTCAAGAAGGCGTCTACCAAATCCTTTCATTTATTAATCTTGGTACCATGTAATCTCATATACCAACTCATGACATATCTTATAAGACTATTCTGAAAGAAATAGATTATCATTTTGTCATTATGAATAACTTCATCCATCTTGTTGCAGTATGATCGGAGATGAGTGTTTGGGCATTCTATTCTGATATACTTGACGAAGTCTGGCACTCTAAACTCTTTTGGCACCATGATGTTTTAAACCAAACAAACTCCAACTACTAATACAGGGTCATTTAGATCATTTCAAAAGTGGTTATCATTGAATTAAAATGAAATAAGGAGATGAATGGAAGACAACATTTAAAATTAAATATGAATTGTATGAATGGTTAGTAATGTCTTTGGTTTAACTAATGCCCTTGTACATTCACGAGGTTAATGAATCATGTGTTGAGATTTTTCACTGAAAAATTTATTTTTGTCTATTTTGATGATATCTTGATTTATAGCAAGAGATTAGATGAGCATATTAATCATTTAAGACATGTTCTTGAAATAATCAAACTTGTAATTGATATTATTCAAAGTTTTAACATACATACTAGTTGCAAAAAATATCCATGTTTAAATTAATATAAAAGAGGATACTTACTTGTTAAAGTATTTTAAGGTAATAAAACTTTTGTTGTTCTTAAAGATGAATCATTTTTTCTTAAAGTTTTATTACTCACCACTTATACAACTAGAATGTTTGTAACATGTCTTTTAAGATTCCAACACCACCACCTTAGTTTAGATGTACTTCTAAACAAGGTATTTGAACCAAAGAATATAAAACTTAAATATTTCTCAATCAAATAAACCTAATGTCTAGATTTAAAAGGAAAACAAAAGCTTAAAGTGAGAAGAAAACATTAAAATGTGAAGTGAAGAAGAGTATGTAAAAACCTGAAAAATTCAAGTTGAAAACTCTTTCTTCATTCCTTTTTTATAATGAATTTTGAAAGCTAAAAAGTTCAAGAATTAATTCTCACCATTATCAATATTTGATTAGCCACCAGAAATAAAAAATTAAATCTAGAAAAACAAAATTATTTAAATAGTAAAACCAAGAATTTTTTAAGATTAATTTATTATCCACCTATAATTTATTTAAATCACATTAATTAAACAAATTTCCACCGCAAACAATATCGTATGTGCTATAGTATAGGACAAGTATCCCTTCGCTGCTAATATTCAGAGCCCCCAAAGTATTGGATAGAGGAACTTCTCTGTTTGCTACCCATATAACTGTACTCCAGGACACTCTTTATACCATATTCCCATGTGACGGTTTTTGAACTTCCACGGCTGAAAAATCCTAGTTCAAAGCTTCCTCCGGTTGAAAGTAGTGCTGCACCATCTCTTATGGATTGGCTTGGGTAGATTATGTTTGATGCGGTGGAGTTGTTTAAGATAAAGAACAAGAAAGATCAAGCAAACAGCACTGAAAAAGTTCCCATTCAAGAGAGTTTTCGTATATATTAACGTTTGATCACACAGAAAGATGTTTTATTATTAGAACAAGTTACTGGTCAAATGGGAAGAGTTTTTCAGGAAATGACACCAGAGAAATGTTTTTCTTCCTCAGAGACTCCAAATATCTGACTCCAAGTAGCTTGGGTAAAAATTGGCCACCTTTTTTTCAGTAACCATAAGATCCATCTATTGAAGACAGAAAAGTCCAATTTCAAGAAGTTTCAATAATTTCACATCAAAGACATCCACAATGAGCATAACAAAGCTTCAGCTTAGTAATATACACAATTAGAACAGTAGATGCACTTGATTGTTGAGGTTGAAATGAAGGCATCATCCAAAACTATTTCAAATGACCTGTGAACTTATCATGAATCAAAGCTATCTTTGCGTATTGGAAATGATGCTGCTTGCTGTTCTTGTTAATAGCTAATGCATTGCAACACCATTTTCATGTATTGTTCAGAGCAGAGGTGGAAAGCAGAGCAAAGACAAAACGGAAGGTTAAAATAAACAGGCAGGCAAGAAAAAGATGACCAATAATCATAGTTTCATTGTAATATATGATAACTTAATAACGATTGACTAGACTGTTTCAATAAAATTGCAAAACACAACGGTATATATATAGCTCTACCATGCCGTTTTGGAACGGTAGAACCGGTAGAAAACAAGATTGGATATCAGCAAATAGAATTGCTGAAACCATGAAATCTTATTGATCGACTTAGTCTGATCTCTCTCTTTTACTTGAATTTTCAAGTGATGAGTTACCGTGCCTCTAATGATGTCAAACTAGCTTCATTTGCTGAGTAAACATTGTTCCTGTTAGATGAAGTATCCTGCTCAAGTGGGTTTCTTCCGATGAAAAATCCAGGCTGTTTAGGCTGAGGCAAAGGATTCTCATTGCCTAATATTTGAACAATAGTCGGCATGTTTGGCCTATCTTCGGGTCGTTGTTGCACACATAATAAAGCCACATGAATGCATCTTAGCACTTCAGACACATTGCTAGAGTTGGCCAAGCATTCATCAATCAATTCCAAGGGTGTCCCTTTAATCCAAAGTATCCATGCCTGAGAAAAAAAAAACAGCAACATCTTTTATTAACTGCAGAAGCCTCCTTGATGTAACTAAGGTACCATGGCATGCCTTTTGACGAGTCTGAAAGAAACTGCGCAGTATAATATCACCTCTCGGTTAATAAAGAATATATAATTACATGTATAAATAGAAGCTTACATGCCCAAGAAGGTTGAGGTTCTGGTCCGAGTGACGAAATCCCCTGTTTTTGTTTCCACTCACTATCTCCAGGACTAGGACACCAAAGCTAAAGACATCGGTTTTCACAGAGAAGTGTCCATTTGATGCATACTCAGGAGACATGTAGCCACTGAAGAACATTAATAATAATAAAAATCTTAGAACACAAATGAAAATCTTTAAGGCTAGATTATGGACACTTACTATGTTCCAACCACCCTATGAGTATTGGCCTCCGTTTGATCTCCACGAAACATTCTAGCAAGGCCAAAGTCTGAAATTTTTGGGTTTAGCTCATTATCTAGTAAAATGTTGCTGGCTTTGATATCTCTATGGATTATTCTCAGCCTGGAGTCTTGGTGGAGATAAAGAAGCCCTCGAGCAATTCCAACAATAATGTTCATGCACTTGCTCCAATCCAGTAATTTTCTTCTTGTCTGGTCTGATCAATTTCTATCCATTTTAGTCAAATAACTTCTTCAATTCTTACAGAAATAAAAATATAGATGATAACAGATCAAAAACAAAGTGCTGTTGATTCAGACATGTGCTCACCAAAAATAAAGAAGTCCAAACTTTTGTTAGGCATGTATTCATATATTAACATTTTTTCATCTTCTTGGATGCAGCACCCAAGAAGCTTGACGAGATTGCGGTGTTGAAGTTTAGCTATTAATATAACTTCATTTTTGAACTCGTTCAATCCTTGACCAGAACTCTTCGAAAGTCTTTTCACTGCTATTTCTTGTCCTTCTGCCAATATTCCCTAAGTTATCATCAACATTCTTCAGTTAGTTTCATGTTAGATGATGGTTCGAACAGGTAGGTGACTTTTTTTTACCTTATATACTGGTCCAAAACCACCTTCTCCCAGCTTGTTTCTGCTTGAAAAATTACCAGTGGCATTTGCAACGGTGCTCAAATAAAATATCGGTAACTCCATGTCTTCTTTCCCTACATCCTTGAAGTTATCATTCTTTCTAAAATTCTTCCTCCGCATGCAAAAGATCATTCCTAACATTAGCATGCCCACGCCAAATACAGCGGTGCTGGCAATTATCCCTGCTTTCTTCTTCCCATTGTTGTTCCCTTTTTCCACGGCTACTCCTGAATGCATACAAGTATTTTTAGAGGACCCCTTAGAGGACCCCGAACATATTCCCTAGTTCAAGACTTGCATCTTAAATAAAAGTTGAATTAAAGTTAATTTTAAAGGGGAACAAAAGAAGAAAAAGAAACCGGAAATTGAAACTTGGGGAAAATAAAGTTGAAGTGGTGGACTAAGAAAGCAGACTCAAGACTTTTCTACACAGGTAGTTAATTACTATGCTAATGTTTTCCAGGCTTTTGAAGTCTGAACCCAAGAGAGATGCTTCTTCAATTTTACATGGTCTACCTACATATTAAAGATGGGAAAGAATTAAATCAATAATTAATTGTTTAATTGGAGACATGCCTGATTCTGAACCAGCCAACCTAACATAGAGAACCTGTCCATCCGCATGTGACCCTTTTATATCAATCAGGTCACGGGACCAAATCAGGCAGCCACTTCCACCTCCCGTGATATCTGAATTTGCATAAGCTGTGCAGAAGCAGTTCTTCAAACATATTCCCTCACATTCCTTGAGATTGATGCGCTTGTCAACCCAGGAAGAAGATGTTACTGGAAGTTTACTTACTGTATATTTCGTAAAGACATCTTCATCGCTGCAATTCAATGGAGTTTTCCGGATACACCCGGCTGACCAATCACGCAAATCCCAACTTTCTGGAGACTTGGGCACGAATCCATTAAAGCATTCACACGGAGGAGATGCATTTACCCGACAGCTAGCATATGTACCACAAAATGCATAATTTTCACACCAATCGAACGCGAACAAAGAATAAACCAACCAAGAATGTGTTCGATCATTCCATTTGTAGCTGCTTGCAAGGCCCGATGGAATTAGTCTAAGCCTTGAAAAACCTGAACTTTGGATAGCATATTCGAAAGAGACCTCATTGTTATTGAACACAAAATCAGTGGAATTTTGACCGAACGTAATATTTGGAGTAGGGGGGGATGCATTGGTTCTTGATAGTGTTATATTCCCCCTCTTCAAAAGTAGCTGCGGATACCCATTATTAGGATCTACAAGAAAAGTAAATTCTCCTAGACCAGGATCTTCGTCACTCTTCCAAGATGACAGAAATCTGTCCAGCCGAGTTACCAAGTTGAATCCCAATTTCATTCCCGGAAGTAATGTGTCACAAGGATAATCAAAACTCTGCCATAAGAAGTTATCAGGGTTATTATCATTTCCTTCTCTTACAACCAGATTACCTGACTCCAGGAGCTCTGCAAATGGATCTTCTGCAGTTCTTGATGGGTTTGACTCCCAAATAATACCGTCTGTGCTACTGTATATGATATGATAAGTACCCCTTGACTGGTGATATTCAGGACCCCCAATTGATTTGAAAGAGGATCTTCTCTGTTTGCTACCCATACAACCGTCCCCGGAAACTTCACATACCATATTCCCAAGTATCGGTTGTTTGAATTTCCAGGGCTGAAAAATCCCAGTTCAAAGCTTTCGCCAGCTGAAACTAGAGTCTCACCATCTATTATGGAGTTGCTTGGGTTAATAATAATAACTGGTGTGGTGCAGGTGGATAAGATGAAGAATAAGAGAGAGCACGCAAAAAACTCTGAAAATCTTCCCATTGAAGTGTTTTCACGTTTGTTCACGCAGACGAATGCTTTGTTACTAGACAAGTTACTGGTCAAATGGGAGGACTCTTTCCAGGAAATGATATCGGTCTTTTTCTTCCTTTGAACAGTAAATAGTAGCCCCACATTTTGATTTTGAGGTAGACTAGCGTGCTGGAGAACAAATCACAAATATGCTAATATGGACAGAAGTTATTCTTGCAAAAATTCCAAGTCGAAACAAGATGGATGTGAACTGCAATGGCTCAAGGATCCTAACAATGAAAACTTTGGTAGCTGTTATTACTCTCGTTATCCTTCACTATTGGCTTTATTCCAACTGAAGCTTTTGTTGGTTCGCCCGATAGGCTCTGTAAAAATTGATCTCGGCTTCGTTAATTTCTTGAAATGATCTCTACCGTTGATCTTGGCTGGAATGGGAAAAACCAAAGGAGGGAGGAGAAAACTGAGAATGGATGGTTAAAATACCCATCTGTCAACGTGTCGCTTCGAAAAAGGGCTTGGATTTCTTAATTTACAATTGGGCTATGTCCCTAGCTGTGGGCTCGCAAATGCTTGGTTGTGAGGCACATTGCTCTGACTTTAAATTCTCTGGCCCAGTTCTTATTTAATTCTTTCGCTCTTTCTCGTGTTTTATTTATTTTGGAAGAATTTCAGAAATTTATAAAGGTTATTATCATTATAATTAAAAAAAAATATGGGATTGATTTAACTGTTCATATAACAGTAAACCAGCTTAATATATTATTTTACGCACTTTGTTGACAAACTTCAAGTGGCTAGAGTGCGCGGAGTAGCTGAGATCGAGGGTTTGATTCATAGCGGAAGAAAAATCATTTTCATTTGATATATGAAAGAGGACATGTTATATGTTGGTTATTTTTCAAAAATAGAAAAAAAAAAAAGGGAAGAATGACCTTACATAAAGCAACCAAAAAAGAAAAAAAGAAGAGAAAATTGGCCCAGACACGTAGCTTGCCTAGGCTGCTTTTCATAAGCCTATAGTTTTTTGTTGTTAGTCATTTGGGTTTTATTTTACCCCTTTTTTTTCTTATCTTTTGAATTTTTTTTTCAATTTTATCCATGGAGTGTTATTTGTGTTTTTAGATTTTTTATAATATTTTTTAATTATATCCTTTAATATAATATTTTTATTTTATTTTATTTTATTTTATCATTAATATTAAAATAATTTTCATATTTTTTATCATGTAATAAAAGTTTCTTTACCCCTTTTTTTGGTGTAATAATTTTTTATTGAATTTCATCATTTAATTTAATATAAGGTTTTTAATTCCTTTGTGTTTTTTGACCCATCCTTTTTGTTTTTTTTTCTTTGTACAAATTCTATCGTTTAATATAGAATTTGTATTTAATTTTATCTTTTAATATTGAATTGTTTTTCTTTTCTTTTTTTTATCTTTGAATCTGTCAAGTAAACATGATTATGTTAAAGTAACCTTTTTATAATTTAATTTAAAACTCGAAGTAAAAAAATAGTCATATCAGGATATTTGAAGTTTGAATTATTATACAAGTTTCATGATAATACCAAAAAGTTTTTAATAATCTAAATATTATTTTTATATATTTTTTAAAAACATTAATCCAAGCCATAACAAAAGCGTTGTCAATAAACTAGTGTATAAACTAATTCTTATGTTATTTTATTCTATTTTCTCCTGTAAAAACAAAATAAAAGGAACAGAAAGAACCACAAAAAAGGTAAATAATTAGTATCCTAAAAAGGTAAATGATACAATATCGATCCATGATACAACAAACATGCATATTGTAAGAAATAAAGTTGTTAATTTCGTTGGGGATAGTGTTTTGTTTTTTAATTGGAACAATATATTTCTATTTGGAAACATTTTAACATGTCATTTTAGAATTTTACTTTATATATATAGTATATACACACACAATATCCATGTCCATAATTTGGTTTTATTTTTTTGTTCTTTTTCTAGATTGGTTTTTCTTTTCAATTTTATTCTTTAATCAAATATAAAATTTATTTTATATTTTAATTTTGATCCTTATTTTTTAAATTGCTATTATTTGCTTTTAATCTTTTTGTAAAATTAAAAATATTTCTTTAATTTTATCCTTCAATATTTAATTGATTGAGAATTGAGTTTCATGGTTTTTTCAGATAGATCACTTTAGGTCTAATGACCCAAGTCGTGGATTTAAAAATTTAATACGGGTTGATATATTTTTATATGAACTTTTGTTATTTTTTTTTCTATCAAGTTATAATTTAATCTCATGATATACGACGCAAGTTTGCCAGGATAATCAAAGATGGCTTAAGCCTAGTTATCAAGAACACATTTTTATCATGCTAACTCAAGTTCTCTTTTAGAAAAGAAATTTCAAGTTATTATTATATTTTTTAAAAAAATAAATTTATTTATTGTTGTTGTCTATTTTTTTTTATCTAACTAATATAAAAACAGCTTATTTAACTCAACTAAATGTATAACTCAAATCACAAAATTTTATTCTCTTTTGTATTTCTAGTACCTGAATATTATTTTTTACCTAAATATTATTTTTTTAATAAAAAAATATTAGTCTAAGGCGTAGCATGGTCCACCCTAGTGTGATTTAAAAGTGTTCAGGTTCGATCCATGTGTTCTGATAGGCTTAAATATTTCCACCTTGATTATTTTCTATAAGATGTGTACGAAAATTTGGAACAACGGGAGTTATCCTCTGGATGTTTGGTCATTAGGCATGGATTGCCATATTGTCTAATTATGCTTGTCTTGGAGTTTGACAAATTGATTATATAAGGAATGAATAGAGATGGTAAAGCTATAAAGGATGACATATTTACTTAGAATGAGATTGTGATAAGGTGATATTTTAAAGTATTTTTAGCTTAAAAATATATTAAAATAAAATTCTTATATTTTTTAAAAATTATTTTTGATATTAACAAATCAAAATAATTTGAAAATATAAAAAATATTTATTTTAAACAAATAAAAAATTTAAAATTTTAAAAAACTCCGTTTGCACCTCATTTTTAAAAGGCCTTAAAAGACTAAAGCTAAGGATATATCTACTTATACTAGCTCTCTTGTTTCAATTATTTTTATTTTTATATATAACCAACTAAATATTACAAGTTATGTTTGCCTTACAAGGCCTTACCAGGCAATTGTCGATTGATAAGTAGGTTGAATATTATTTTGGTCCTAAGAGCTAATTATTTGACCATACAATTGGCCATAAAGCTGATTATTTATTCCTCTAGGTGGCCAATTATAATCTTGAGTAGAATTGTCAACATACCAACCTGATATGGGTTTGAAGAGTGTGCAGATGCCACCAAAATGTTCTAGATGTGTACAAATTCATAGATAAATTCATAAACATAAGTAATTTGTTTTATTATTAACATGAATGTCTGGACTAGCTTGTGTGTACCTCAATTAATCTCACGGGTCCTGAAGTTAACGATCATGTAAGCTTCCAGTGAGTTATCATATGAGCAACCACAAGACTCAAACATGAAACCACAAAGGGATCAAACTCTTTAGTCCTAAGTTTTTACCACTGAACCACTTCTTAAATGATTAAAATGAGTATTGCTTACCTTGACATGACTAAACATTTCAATTTATATGTTACCTTTAAAGATTTTCTTTTTATATAAAAACACCTAGAAGTAATAGCTAGGAATTAACTTGTGAGGCGATATCAACTAGCTCACGATAAAATGGACGAAGATTTTATAAAAATATTGTCAAGTTAAAGAATAATAAAGCGGATCAAAATAGATCAAATAAGAGATTAAGGTCTTAAAAAAACCAAGTAAACACAGAGATTTAAAGCAGGTGAAATACTTAAGGTTTTTAAGATAGAAAAACATAATAAACTATAAGAGTTTTTTGGTTTTAAAAAAATTTAAGAAAACTAAGAACTATGCTAAGTAAAGCAGTAAGAAAAACAGTAAACAAAAATATAAAGAAAAACAGTAAATAAAATTGTAATTAAAATAATAAGCTTATAAAAGTAAATTGTATGAAACATAAAACATAGATATATAGACAAAGATAAATTGCAAAGCATAAAGTTTGAGGGAAAAAAAACTTGTATTGAAATTTTAAAAAATTAATAAAAAAATTATAATGAAAATGCTTCGGCATTAATAAAAAAAAACTTAATGAACCAAACTTTAAAACTAAACTAAACTAAACTAATTATATTTTCTAGATAATTATTATTCTAATTAAATTCAATATAGGAGAATAATTGTCGTGCTTGTGATAAATTGTCGTCATTACGTGCAAACTTGGCCTTAGCTGTTTGGTACTGTGGTTACTTTTGTAGTTATGATTTTTAAAAAAAATAGTTTAATAAAAAGTGTTTTTTGTGAGGTTTGTTTTTAATTTTGATGTGTTTAGTTAAAATTGCGGTTGAAATTATGATTAAAAAAAAACAGTTTGTTGTATTTGATTAATATGTTTATTGTATGAGGTTTGATTGTAAAATTACTTAAAAGGACATTATATATATATATATATATATTAAAACATTGTTATTTTATAATTATAATTACATAACAAAATAAATAATCCTTGTACATTAATAAAAGTTTTTCATTGTCCCATCAAATTATTTACAATTTCATCTCGTAAAAAATCTATACATCCTTGAATATAGGTACAATATCATAAAAATAAATTGAATAACTATACAGTAAATGTCATGTTTCTAATTCCATGCTTTACAATGTAAATCTGTAGTTTCCTTGGGATCAATATACAATGTAAAGCATGTACTGAATATTCTTCCTCTTTTATATACGAAGAGGTGAAGACACAACCGAAACCACCTTAAGTTATGAATCATTAAACACTTTTTTATTATATCATAATAATTTATTTTATATCTCATTAACTTAATTAATTATTTTGTGGTTGTGATAGTTATTAATATTGCAATACAATTATGATTTAATTAAATACATATTTTTAATTTAAAAAAGTACTATTCACTTTGCAAAGATTAAATAATTATAAGCTGTTAGATAGATTTATTAGTTACACTGTAAAAAATTAATTATCTTCTTCATAATTAGTTAATTGTTTCCAATTGTGATAACTATGAATAGTAGACTATAATTTTAAAAGAAGGATTTACCATTATCATAAAGAAGATAAAAGTATTATTTAAGTCATAAAAATTCATTTTTAAGAAATTATGAACTAAAAATTGTTTTGTACTTAATGCATCATAAATTATACCTTATTACTTTGTAAACTTGAATACATTTTTAAGTAACCATAGTGAGCACAAAAGACTCCTAGAAAACTTGACAACTAACCCATAAAGTTTTCCACAAAAGAAGAAGAAGAAGAAGAAAATCTTAGCAATTAAGAAGTCATTGTTCATAAATAGTTATTATATTAAAAAATATCATGTTATTTGTTGATTATATAAAATTTAGTTTTTAATCTTTTTATTTTTATATTTTGTTTTTCAGTTTTATCCATTAGAATTTAATTTGATTTTTATATCCACTTTGGCCCTCATTTTTTTTATTGTTATTTGTTTTTCTCTTATTCTTTTTTTAATTGATTTTTTTTTTATCTATCAAATTTGAGCTTCATTATTTTGATTGTTATTTGTTTTATTTGAAATAATTTATGAAATTAGATTATTTTGTTTCATTTTCAACCTCCTTCAACTTTTTCATATATTAAATTTGATATTCATTCTTTTAATAAACTTGAAAAGAAAATTAATAAGTTATTTTTCAGCTTATTTTTCAAGGCATAACAAAACACTAGAAAATTAATAGTTTTTTATCTTGTTGATTGTTAGTTTTTGATCTTCTTGTTGATTGATTAGCTTTGCAATGGTGAACATATGGGAAATGAATCGAGTGAGCTTTAGTTTTTTCTTCTTCTTATGTTTTATTATTTATTGCGATTTTTAAGGAATCTTTTGGATTTGTTGGAAGCTAATACCATTCTATTTTTGTTCGACTGCTTAAATTTTAGTTACACAAGTATTTTCTTCTTCGTTCGGCTTCTTATGCTAAAAATGGGTAGGAAAAGGTAAGCAATTTATTACTGGGTTTTGCAGTTTAAGGATGATGTAACAGTTTGATTTCTTTATATTTAAGGACCCGGGGTTGACCCACAAGACCCGTGACCCGGTTATTTTACCGGGTCAACTACCGGGTCTGGTTTTATAACTATGATGTGAACTGCTATTCTATATGAATTCAAGAGAAACAGAAATTTCTTTTCCTCAGTGCAAAGGTAAAATGAGACTGTATGAATAAATAGTTGCATATTTGGAATACTTACCCAATTCAGAAGCATTCATCCTAACAAAAAGGTCTTGTCCATCCCCAGTTGACCTTCTTGTATCAATCAGGTCACCAAACCAGATCAGGCATCCACTTCCACCTTGCCTGATATCTAAATTGGTATAAGCAGTGCAGGAGCAGTTCTTCAAACATAATCCCTCGCATTCCTTGAGACTGATGCTCTTGTCGTACCAGGAAGACGATGTGTCGGGCAATTTCATCCCTGTATATTTCAGAAAGCCAACCTTGTCGCTGCATTCTAGCGGAGTTCTCCGGATACACCCATCTGACCAAGCTGAAATGTTCCAATCTGCTAGAGACTTGGGTATGAATCCATCCAAGCATGCACATCTAGGAGATCTACTCATCTCACAGCGAGTATTTGGACCACAAGAGGCATAATTTTCACACGCATCAGACTGGCCAAACTCAGTAATCACCCAATCATTTGTTCGGTCATTCCATGTGAAGCTCTGTGGAAAGCCCAATGGACTGAGTGTGAGCCTTGAATGGACCGATGTTCGGACATTCCATGTGAAATAAACCTCTTTGCTGTTGAAAACAAATTCATTGGAAATTGGCATCGGGCTAGGATTTGCTATGAATTGTAAGCCATTCCATGGCCCCGCTCTAAACAGAGTAATGTTTCCCCTCTTCAGAAGTAGCTGGGGATACCCGTGAGTATCTATAACGAAAGAATATTCACCTCGAGCAGGATCTTCAGCACTCTTCCAAGATGATAAAAACTTGTCAATCTTTGTTACGAAGTTGCTCCCCAATTTCATTCCTAATATCAAGGTATCACTTGGATGGTCAAAACTCTGCCACAGAAAGTTGTCGGGATTACTATCATTCCCTTCTCTCACAACAAGATTACCTGTCTCCAAGAGCTCTGCAACTGAATCCTCTGCAGTTCTTGATGAATTCGATGACCAAACAACATCATTTGTGCTACTGTACAGGACAAGTATCCCTTTGCTGCTTATATTCAGAGCCCCCAGAGTATTGGAAAGTGGAACTTCTCTGTTTGCTACCCATATAACTGTACGAGGAGACTTCTTATACCATATTCCCAAGAAACGTTTTGTTGAATTTCCAGGGCTGAAAAATCCTAGTTCAAAGTTTCCCCCGGTTGAAAGGAGAGTTGCACCATCTCTTATGGATTGGCTTGGGTAGATGATGTTTGATGTGGCGAAGTCGATTAAAATAGAGAATAAGAACGAGCATGCAAACAGCACTGAAAAAGCTCCCATTCAAGAGAGTTTTCATAAATGTTCTGTTCTGGTTTGATCACTCAGAATAATGTATTGTTATTAGTACAAGCTGCTGGTCTAATGTGAAGACGGTTTCCAAAGATATTGACTACCGTTTTTCAATAACCATAATGATCCAAAGACGTCTGCAATGGGCATAACAAAGCGTCAAAGACGTCTGCAATGGGCATAACAAAGCGTCAGCTTAGTAGCTTCCGCGACGCTGCGAGTTGTTGGATAAAAAAATTTAACACATAAAAATAATAATTGTTTTTTACTATAAGCTCAAAATCTAATGTTTACTTCTAATAAAATACTTTTAAGGATTATATGAAATCAAGAGAAGAATATAATTAAAGATATCCTCTTTAAAAATAAATTACACGATCAATCAAAACTCGATTTCATTAAAAAAATTAAGATATTATATATTGAGATACTAAAATATTAGAGTAATTCAAATTAATTTAAACTAATTTATTATACTTACGATTTAGATTATTAATCAAACTACTTTTAATAAAAAAATTTAAGAATTTTTGCATTTTAATAACAAAATTGAGCTCTTAATAATGAAACCAAATAAAAAGGATTATGATAAGTTGTATAAAAAATGCTTTTTATTTTTTAAAAAAATATATATATGATATTAATAAAAAATAAAAAAACAGAGTTAAAATTCAATAGTATTAAAAAGTGTTTTTTTATCTAAAAAATTATTTTCAACTTAAAAACATATAATAAACACTCTAGAAACCCTTAAAAAGCCAAACTCATCCGCTGAAAAATAGTCCAAAGACATTTTTCCAATGGGCTGATTTTCATTTTAGCACATGCTGTCTCGACTCTCGACGATTATATTTTTTTACCGAAGGAGAGTTACATAATAATCAGTCATCTTTATTATTGAAAATTAATACAATTGTTGTATGGTTATATCTCAGCCTGAATATAGTTGGCTAAAGGATGAAATCTTGAGAAATAATCAATTTAAAAACTTGATGCAGAATAAAAATATAGCAATAAAAAGAATAAGTATCAAATCTAAAAGCTTACATGTCCAAGAAGGTTAAGGTTCTGGTCTGGGTGACAAAATCCCCTGTTTTTCTTTCCACTCACAGTCTCCAGAACTAGGACACCGAAACTGAAGACATCCGATTTCACAGAGAAGTGTCCATCTAATGCGTACTCAGGAGACATATATCCACTGCAAAATAATATCGGCTAGATAAGTTCTGAAAGCATATAAATGCAATACAACGTGGCCAGTTTAAGAATACTTACTATGTCCCAACTACCCTATTAGTATTGGCCTCCACTTGATCTCCACCAAACATTCGAGCAAGGCCAAAATCTGAAATTTTTGGGTTTAGCTCATTATCCAGTAAAATGTTGCTGGCTTTAATGTCTCTATGAATGATCCTCAGTCTAGAGTCTTGGTGAAGATAAACAAGCCCTCGAGCTATTCCTCCAATGATGTAGATACGCCTTCTCCAATTCAGTAATTTCGTTCTGGTTAAATCTGCTCAATTTCTCTATCATGTTAGTCCAGCACCAGCACTTGTTATAGAAGCATTAATTGATAAATGATAAATGATAATAAAACATGCTATCTATTGATCAGTATAGGCTCAAACCAAAAATAATGGAATCCAAGCTCTTGTTTGGCATGTATTCATAGATTAACATTTTTTCATCTTTATGGATGCAAAAACCGAGAAGCTTCACAAGGTTGCGGTGCTGAAGTTTAGCAATTAATACAACTTCATTCTTGAACTCGTCCATTCCTTGCCCAGAACTTTTGGAGAGCCTTTTCACTGCTATTTCTTGTCCATCTACCAATGTACCCTAAATCACAAATAATCAACATAACTTATTTTAATATTACCATATTGTTTGAACAAGTAGCATATTTCTATTCACCTTGAACACTGGTCTAAAACCGCCTTCTCCCAGCTTGTTCATGCTAGAGAAATTATTAGTGGCATGTTCTATCGTGTTCAAATCATATAGAGGTAACTCCATGTCTTCTTTCCTCTCTTCGCTGCTGTCATTCTTTCTGAGATATGTTTTCCTTGCGTAGGAGACAACTCCTAGTATCAGCAAACATAGAATCGATATGACAGAGCTAGCAATTATTACTGCCTGCTTCTTCTTACCGACGGGTCTTTTTTTCTCAACATTTTCTGCAAGCAAAGAGGAGTTTTTAGTGGACGCATTCTTTTAGTTCAACATCACTTCTTAAATAGAATTTTAATAAAATCTTGTAATTTTTTTTCAGTGCTGAGGGCTATTCTCGAAATGGAAATTAGGAGAAGTGAAATTTTATAGCATGTTCAGATGGGAAGATGGAGGAGAAGAAACGATGCTTTCTAGTTTCTAGTTTTGATGAATGAAAAGTGATGTAGTCGGGCTTGAAATAACAAGTGATTTTGATTAGTTAGGTGTGGATTTGCTACAATTAAATGAGGATCTACCTCAAATAGATTATTTGGATGCCCTACCAAATTATTTCTAGGCCCAAGAGGAATTAATTATGGAAGCTCTAAACCAGAATGATAGCTTAAAAAGACCATAACTTTTAATTTGACCATTGGATCGGGTTCAAAGTTTTATAGGAGTAGCCTTTATCGCACTATGTGAGCCACAATTATTAAACCCGGCCCGGCCCGGCGGGTTGACCCGGGACCCGGGACCCGGTGGCTGGATCGGTCCGGGCAAGGTTAAAAACTCTTGATGATCATACTTTTCATTTGGTAGTGATAGAAAAACGGTAGGGTTAAACATTTTTTATTAGGTCTGTTTGGACCAAAATGTTTTAAAGTTTTTTAATGGAACTAAAAACTAATTCAAATAGATCAGTTTTTATTTTTTAGATTAATATGGATGTTTGGGTTAGCTTGCGCGTACCACGACTAGTTTCACGGGCCCTGAAATTAATGACCATATAAGCCTCTAGTGGCTTTGAAATTTGTGGGACTCGATCTGATGATCTCTAAAAAATAAATTCAGGACCTGATCAGTTGAGTTATACCTTTCAGAGTTAAATATTAATCTTGATTTGGTTTGATTAGGTATTTTTTATTTTCAATCCGGTTCAACCAAAATTATTTTGCTAACACTGGACTTTTCCGCATTTCATCTAAAAAAGGATCTAAGCTAAGTAAGCTAAATAGTGCACGAATGGCAAGCTCCGGTCTTCTCTAATCCACTGTAACTTTCATTATTGCAGGTAGCTTGACTCTTGGTATAGCTCGTAGTAAGCATAGAGGAGTAGTTATCCTTCATTCCAGTGAATCTTTTTACTTTAGGAAGAGTCCCCCCGTATCCATACATCTTGAGGTCCTGTGAGAAATAGAAAGAAAGAGAATAAAAAAATTATTAGAAAAAGTAAAGAGGGGCATGCCTTTGATTGAGAGGACTGTCCAGCATAAAGCTTAACAGTTGTGGAGCATTGATGAGGAGGAGGCAAATCTGAGAGCGACAAGAGACATAAAGAATAGAGGGATGGTGCGGCTACTTAATTTTGTCTTATTTATAATTTGTTTTTGCATTTTAAAAATATTTTTTTAAAAATTTAATCTTTTTATTTTTTTCTTTACTTCATTTTAATAATTTCTTTACGAACTGAAACAAAAGCAACGGCGAAATCGTTTGAGCTAGTATTCCATGCCCTAATTTCTTTTCGATAGATAGTAAACTGAGAGAGGTTTTAGACCACTTTAAAGAAAAAATTAAATAAAATTGGCCAATTTATGGCTTTCACCGCTGTTTCTTATTTGACTAGGCTTCTTTAAGGTGCAATTTTAGAGTAGGAAAGCAAAGACTCAAGTCATCTGGAAAGCTTAAAATAAACAGGCAGGCCAAAATGTTGAATAACAATAACAATAACAATAACAATAATAATAATAAGATTTCTGTTATCCTAAATGATAATGACTTGATATTGCAGTTAACTAGACAAGCAAGAACTGAAAAAAATAGACGAAAAACAAGTGTGCACTCCACTTTGCTACACAGGAAGACTTGTCAAACGAAACAACTATAGAAATAAAGGACGAATATTGAAATCATTTAGCTCCAATCACTCTGTCGTGGAATGGTGTGACTGGTAGAAAGCAGGAACAGATGTCACTACATATCTGAAAGCATGGAATTTTCTAGCTTCAACTCCGTTGTCAATCGACGATAGGCTACCGTGCCTCTAATATTGTCAGACTAACCTCATTTAATGAATGCTTGTTTGATGAACTGTCCTTTTCAGATGGATTCTTTCCCATAAAAAAACCAGGCTGCTTAGGCTGAGGCAATGGATTCTCACTGCCTAACATTACAACCACAGTCGACATGGTTGGTCTGTCTTCTGGTCGTTGTTGCACACATAATAAAGCCACATGAATGCATCTTAAAACTTCAGCTAGATTGCTCGAATCACTCAAACCTTCATCAATCAGGTCCAATGGTGTTCCTTTGGTCCAAAGAATCCATGCCTTCCAAAACAACACAGTGTATCAGTGCATGGATCATTCTGATTTGCATAACAGCAATGAATAAATCTTTATTCAGTTGACTATAGAAGTATCCAGAAGGAAAATGCTATGGCATGTTTATAAAAAAGCTTACATGTCCAAGAAGGTTAAGGTTCTGGTCTGGGTGACAAAATCCCCTGTTTTTCTTTCCACTCACAATCTCCAGAACTAGGACACCGAAACTGAAGACATCCAATTTCACAGAGAACTGTCCATCTAATGCGTACTCAGGAGACATATATCCACTGCAATATAATATCGGCTAGATCAGTTCTCAAAGCATATAAATGCAATACAATGTGGCCAGTTCAAGAATACTTACTATGTCCCAACTACCCTATTAGTATTGGCCTCCACTTGATCTCCACCAAACATTCGAGCAAGGCCAAAATCTGAAATTTTTGGGTTTAGCTCATTATCCAGTAAAATGTTGCTGGCTTTAATGTCTCTATGAATGATCCTCAGTCTAGAGTCTTGGTGAAGATAAACAAGCCCTCGAGCTATTCCTACAATGATGTGAATACGCCTTCTCCAATTCAGTAATTTCCTTCTGGTTAAATCTGCTCAATTTCTCTATCATGTTAGTCCAGCACCAGCACTTGTTATAGAAGCATTAATTGATAAATGATAAATGATAATAAAACGTGCTATCTATTGATCAGTGTCGGTTCAAACCAAAAATAATGGAGTCCAAGCTCTTGTTTGGCATGTATTCATAGATTAACATTTTTTCATCTTTATGGATGCCAAAACCGAGAAGCTTCACAAGGTTGCGGTGCTGAAGTTTAGCAATTAACACAACTTCATTCTTGAACTCGTCCATTCCTTGCCCAGAACTTTTGGAGAGCCTTTTCACTGCTATTTCTTGTCCATCTACCAATGTACCCTAAATCACAAATAATCAACAGAACTTAATTTAATATTACCATATTGTTTGCACAAGTGGCAGAGTTCTATTCACCTTGAATACTGGTCCAAAACCACCTTCTCCTAGCCTGTTCATGCTAGAGAAATTATTAGTGGCACGTGCTATCGTGTTCAAATCATATATAGGTAACTCCATGTCTTCTTTCCTCTCTTCGCTGTTGTCATTCTTTCTGAGACATGTTTTCCTTGTGTAGGAGACAACTCCTAGTATCAGCAAACCTAGAACCGATATGACAGAGCTAGCAATTATTACTGCTTTCTTCTTCTTATCGACGTGTCTTTTTTTCTCAACATTTTCTGCAAGCAAAGAGGAATTGTTAGTGGACGCATTCTTTTAGTTCAACATCACTTGTTAAATAGAAGTTGAATAAATTCTTGTAATTTTTTTTTCAGTGCTGAGGGCTATTCTCGTAATGGAAATTAGGAGAAGTGAAATTTTAGAGCATGTTCAGATAGGAAGATGAAGCAGAAGAAACGACGCTTTCTAGTTTCTAGTTTTGATGAATGAAAAGGGATGCAGCTGGCTTAAGATAATAAGTGATTCTGATTAGTTAGGTGTGGATTTGTCATACTAGATGAGGATTTATTCTAAATAGATTATGTGGATGGTCTAACATATTATTAATTTCTAGACCTAAGAGGAATTATGGAAGCTCTAGACCTAAATACTAGCTTAAAAAGGCCATAACTTTTTATTCGACTATTAAATTAGATACTTTTGAAAGGATGGGCCATGATTTTTGTGTGTAGACAACCACACCATCATCCATATCATAGTAAAATACACGTTCCCTATACCACGTTTAGATTGCATGTTAGACTAATTAACAAGGTCTAAAGTATGCTCCAAAATTGACCTCAAGAGTTGATATCATCATATCAAAATCAAACTAGGACATGAATGGAAGACAACCTTCAAAACTCACAATGGGTTATATGAGGGGATGATTATGCCATTTGGTTTGCACAATGCTCTTAGCACCTTCAAAACTCACTTATGGGTAGATTTGTTATGGTTTATTTCGATGACATTTTAATTTATAGTCTTATTTGGAGCACCTATGGCCTATATATTTTTAATACTTTATACAAGGAACAATTATATGTCAACCAAAAGAAGTGTAAATTCTTTACTGATATTGTTGCTTTTTTATATGCTTTATTATTTATGTTGATGGTGTTCAGGCTAATCAACGTAAGATTTTTACAATTGTGGAGTGGCCAACATTGAGAAGCATTCATGATGTTTGGAGTTTTCACAACCTTGTATATTTTTATAGAAGGTTTATCAAGAACTTGAATTCTCTTATGGCACCCATTATAGAGTGCCTAAAGGGATATACCTTTTAGTAGACCGATAAAACTAAAACTAATTTTTAGATGGTAAAGCAGAAAATGATTGAAGCTACAATGTTGGCATCACTAGACTTTGAGAAACTATTTGAAATAAATTGTGATGCTTCTAGGGTAGGTATTGGGATGGACACCTAATCGCCTTCTTTAATGAGAAACTATCCCGCTCAAAGAAAAACTACTTCAGATATGATTTGGAGTTTTATGCTATTGTTCATATTCTAAAACATTGAAGGCATTACCTTGTATAAAAAGAGTTTATTTTAATTACAAATATGAAGCTTTAAAGTAAATAAATGGGCAACATAAGCTGAGCCCTCGACATGTAAAGTGTGTCGTTTCTGCAAGAGATTACATTTCCATTAAAACAACAATTAGCAACCTAAATAAGGTGCTTGATGCTCTCGGCAGGTGGGTTACCTTGCTTACCACTATACACATACATGTGTGATGTTTTGAAAATAAATTAGTAGGAAAAGGTAACCAAGCTCTTGGAGGTTTAGAAGTAAGTATAATTAAACGAGGGGTATTATGGTAATTGAACAATAGTTGATAAATATAAATAGAAAAAAAAAGAAAGAGGGATCTGAAAATTGAAAGAGCAAACTATGAGAGGAAGGGAGGAAGAAGAAGAAGAGAAAACAGGGGAAAATAAGGGGACAGGAAGAGATTGGGAGAAAACAAGTTTAAAAGTAAGATTTAGGTTTATAAATGTATAAATGTGTTCTTTGAACTTTAAATTTCGGTTTTGATGAATGTTAGAGTTTTGAAGATTGTGTTTTGGGTTTCATTGATGAATTAATTTGAATATTATGGGTAATTGATTATTTAGTTGATTATGGAAGATTATAGGTAAAGATGATGATTTGTGTAAATGGTGAATTTTGAGTTAGAAATTTGGAAAGAAAAATATATTTTCTGTTGAAATTCTGGGTTTGAGGTTGAAGATGACAAATTTTCGTTTTGGTCCCTAATTTTATGACCATTACAATTTAGTCCCCAAACTTTGGAAAATTACAAATTGGTCTCTGGAGCATATTCTGAGATTCTGAACAGAATAAAATATGAATTATGGGCAAAATTCCAGTAGAGTTATTAATTTTTAATACTTTCAATTTGGTCCTCTAATTTGACAAAAGTTACCATTTGACCTTAAAATTTTGGTAAAATTCTAGAATGGTCCCTAGAGCATAATAAGATATTCTGGACAGAATTGAGGATTAATTATGGTCAGAATTTCAGTATAGTCATGGATTTATGACAATTTTAGTTTGGTCCTCCATTTGACAAAGAATACAATTTGGCCCTAAAAATATGATAAATTCTAGATTAGTCCCTAGTTGTAATATTATTAGCTTTTTCAGATTGATTTGATGAATAAATGAGGGTTACTTAGTGAATTATTATCAAGTTTTATTATTTATTTTATTATGGATTAGATTTTGGGAAAACCATTAATTTTTAGGTTTTCGGGAAAATAACTAGTTTAGTCTAAAAACATATAGGGTTATGGAATATACCCTTAGATAAGTGTATTAAATAGGTTGTATGTTCTTTTGAGTCATTCTTGAATATGTCTTCTTTGTATTTAGATAATCTTGATATTCTACCGGCGGGACGTCAGTAGGATTTCCTTCGATATCTGCTTTTGAGTTCTGTTTTCTTTCGAGTTAAGTGAGTGGATAATTTTCCATATGCATGAGAAATATTATAAATATTTGATTTGTTAATATGAATTGGATCATGCTTCTTGATAATATATATGTTGATTATTATCCTTGTTATAATAAAGTATGATCAATTGTTGAATCTAAATTCTTAATATGAACCAGTATATACTTTGAATTGACTTCTGAATTGATAGCTCCTCATTTGATTGATGTTATGAGTTGAGCCTTAAGATTTAAATATGTCTATTTGATTATGATTATGAACCTATGGTATGCAGTCAGAATATCCATGCTAACATGGTAGTGTTAGTCTTTGTGCACATCGTATCTGAACCCTAGTTGGTCGGGGGAGTCACCGACCTGTGTGGACTAATCATCCCACAATACAGAGCCTCATGTTCATTGCATTTTGACTTTCTGACAAGCTTTACCTTATGATATCCTTGTTATGGCCTATTTGAGAAACCTTCCTATAAGAACATAGAGCTATAATTGTATATATATTTCTCATTGTTGTATTACCTCGTGTGTGTGTATTGAACGTTATCTACTCACTGAGTTGTTGAACTCACCCTTTTATTATTTATCCTTTTCAGGTTTATAGCTTGATAGCAGGTCACTTTTGTTGGACCTTCAGAACCTACTTTTTTTGTTGTAATTTGTACATTTTCCTTTATATCTAGTTAGTGCTCCAAAACCATGAAATTATATTAACTCTTGTATTAAGACAATTAAATTATATTATGAAGTTAGTTTGTTGTTAATGTTGTGTTAAACTCTAATTGAGTTGTTTAAAGGATAAGATTATATGAAAGTTTGGGTTCGCATAGGTATGAAATCTTGAAGGGGAACATTGCCTATGTGCCGGTTATGGATCCGGAAATCGAGCCGTGACAATATGTGTCAGGATTTAATATTTTCTGTGAGCAGTATTTAAGTGATTTCTCATTTAGAAAAATTTATACTGAGTTATTAGAGGGAGGTAGGAAAAAACTTTATACTTGTGAATGATTATCTTTTTTGTGGTTTCCATCTATGTATTCCAATTTGTTCTTTACATAAGCATATCATTCATGAATGACTTTGTAAGGGGCATTTCGAATGGGTTCAGAGATTGACTCTAGTGTTAGCATATTATTATTGGCCTAAATTGCCAAGTCAAATTTTCAATTTTGTCAAGAAGTGTGTTATTTGTGAGAGATCCAAGGAGACCTTATCAAATGATGGATCGTACACCATATTACCAATTCTTGATGCTCCATGGCTAGACATGAGCATGAATTTTGTATTAGGCTTACCCCATACTCAATGAGCCATGAACTCTATTTTTGTTGTCATTGACAAGTTCTTGAAAATGACCATAGAAAGACCATGGATGCATCCTGGGTAGCCCAACTCTAACTTCAATAAGGTGGTTTGTTTGCATGGCATTCGTAGATCTATCACTTTGAATAGAAATATAAAGTTATGAGTAATTTCTAAAAGAGCTTGTGGGGAAACATGGGTAGTCAATTGAACTTTAGTAGGTTTATCATCCTGAAACAAATTGTTAATCATAATCTTGACAACTTACTATGAAGCCTAGTTGAAGATAAGTTGAAACAGTGGGATATTGCATTGCAACAGGTGGAGTTAAACTTATAATAGGTCTCATAACTGGACCACCAACTGATTTCCTTTGAGATAATCTATGGATAGGATCCTTTTTGAGTATTGGAGTTAATTCTTGTTCCTTGCATCAAACAACTAAGTATATAAGCTACAAATATGGTAGATTACTTGCATGGTCAAACAGACAAACAAATTTTTGTGTTCTATGTTTGTTTATGTCTTTTAACTTCTGCATGTATAGAAAAGATTCATATGCCAAAAATCAACCTAAAGTGCTCACAATACTGTAGGAAAACCAATTCTATACCTTTTGAAATGCTTCCTATGAAGTGTTTTCACTGGCTTAAGAACAAACAATGGAGACTATTAAAATCAGTATTCATTCGCATTAATAAGAGGCATACCTAATTCTGAAACCGCAATCCTGACATAAAGGTCTTGCCCATCCCCTTTTGACCTACTTGTATCATTGAGGCCACCAAACCAAATCAGGCAGCCACTTCCACCTCCTCTGATATCTAAATTTGCATATGCAGTGCAGGAGCAGTTCTTCAAACATATTCCCTTACATTCCTCGAGACCAGTGCTTTTATTATACCAGGAAGAAGATGTGTCAGGCAATTTCATCCGCGAATAATTTTGAAAGCGATCTTGGTCACTGCAAGGAGTCCTTCGAACACACCCACCTGACCAATTCGACAACTTCCAATCTCGTGGAGACTTGGGCATGAATCCATCCAGGCATGCGCATATAGGCGAATTATTCAACTGGCAGTAAGCATTAGGACCGCAAATAGAATACTGTGCACATATATCAGGCTGGGCAATTTCAACAAAGTCCCATTGATGTGTTCGATCATTCCATATTGAGCGTTGTGGAATACCCCGTGGAGTTAGTTTAAGCCTCGGAAAACCTAAGCTTTTGCTCCCAAAAACGAAATATCCCTCCTTGTCGTTGAGCACAAAATCATCTGTTGAAATTGAATCAGGTTTCGGAATTATTTCTGCAGCATAACGTATGCCATTCCATGACCCAATTCTAACCTGTGTTTTATTACCCTTCTTCAAAAGTAGCTGCGGATACCCGTTAGGATCTAGAAGGAAAGAAAAATCACCTCGAGCAGGATCTTCCGAGCTCTTCCAGGATGACACAGAGCTTTCAAGCCGAGTTACAAAGTTGATTCCCAGTTTCATTCCTGGCAGCAAGGTGTCACAAGGATAGTCAAAACTCTGCCACAGAAAGTTGGCAGTGTTGTTATCATTTTCTTCTCTTACAACAAGATTTCCGGTCTCCAAGAGCTCTGCGACTGCATTCTCTGCAGTTCTTGACGAATTCGACGACCATACAATATCTTTGGTGCTATTGTATAGGATAAGTATCCCTTCGCTGGTGATATTCAGGACTCCCAAACTATTGGAAAGTGGAATTTCTCTATTTGCCACCCAAAAAACCGTCTGAGGAGACTTCGTAAACCATAAACCCAAGTATCGGTTTCTTGAATTTGTAGGACTGAAAAATCCTAATTCGAAGCTTCCGCCATCTGAAGGTAGAGTCTCACCATCTCTTATGGAGTGGCTTGGATTGATAATAGCTGGTGTGGTGGAGTTGGTTAAGATGAAGAATAAACAGCATACAAAGATCGCTAAAAATCTTCCCATTGAAGAGAGCTTTTCACACTAATCACTTCCGATTACAGCATAACTAACGTTTTGGTATTAATTTACAGGTTGATTGGTAAGAGACAAGCTTAGATACTATGGAGTTTCTCACCAGAGCTCTTCTGAAACGGAAATGACACAAGGGTCTTACTTTTCAAAGTCCATCACACATTTTTGTCATAAATGATGGTTGAAAGTTCTAGCGTTTAGTTTAACTAGATATGATTTATCATAAATATAAAATTTTAATTAAATTTAATATCTTAGGAATTAGGTAATTTAATGAAAGTTGCATTAAATTTATAATAACCAAATAATAAACTAAACAATAAAATTCATAGATTCAAGGAGAAATCATGCAATAATTACGGGCATTGCAGGTTAATCCAGTTAACTTAGTTTTATTCTTTTTTTAAAATTGATTTTTTTTTAATTTCATAATTTAATAATATGTTTGAATGAAAATTAAGTTTAATGATTTATTTTGATTTGATTTTTATAAGGTTATCTTGACCTTATGACCTGTGAATAATGCTTAATTAATGAGTTAACCTATACTGATTTCTTTCATTTTTGTGTCATTTTTAAATAAAAAATTTGTATAAATTTCATCGTTCAACATCGGGTTCGATAGGATTGATTGAGAATTGAGCTTCATAATTTTTTTTCATTTGCTCTTTATAAATTTATCTCAGTCTCGTAACTAAAATTGTGAATTTGGCAAGTTAATCTATGTTAAACCAGATAATTTTTTTTTCTATGAGGTTATCTTGGTCTCATGACTCGGGTCATTGGTTTAGTGGATTGACTTGGGTTTATGTTCTTTTTTTAATTAATTTTTTTTTAGTTTCATCCTTCAACATTGAACTTATTAGGAATTGAACTTCATAATTTGTTTTTTTTTTCTTTTTCATGGTGTTATCTTAGTCTTATAATTCGAGGTGTGAGTTTAACATGTTAACTTAGGTCATTTTTTTTTAAATTTGTTTTTTAATTGATATTTTTATTTCATCATTCAACATTGGGCTGATTGAAAATTAGGCTTTATAATTTTTTTTATTTGTTTTCTATAAGGTTATCATGGTCTCATAACCCGAATCATGGATTTGACATGTTAATCCGAGTTGACCCAAGTATTCCAATATGTTATTATCTTAATATTAAAAAAAATATCATTTCAACAAAGTCCCATTGATGTGTTCGATCATTCCATATTGAGCGTTGTGGAATACCCCGTGGAGTTAGTTTAAGCCTCGGAAAACCTAAGCTTTTGCTCCCAAAAACGAAATATCCCTCCTTGTCGTTGAGCACAAAATCATCTGTTGAAATTGAATCAGGTTTCGGAATTATTTCTGCAGCATAACGTATGCCATTCCATGACCCAATTCTAACTTGTGTTTTATTCCCCTTCTTCAAAACTAGCTGCGGATACCCGTTAGGATCTAGAAGGAAAGAAAAATCACCTCGAGCAGGATCTTCTGAGCTCTTCCAGGATGACAGAAAGCTTTCTAGCCGAGTTACAAAGTTGATTCCCAGTTTCATTCCTGGCAGCAAGGTGTCACCAGGATAGTCAAAACTCTGCCACAGAAAGTTGTCAGTGTTGTTATCATTTTCTTCTCTTACAACAAGATTTCCCGACTCCAAGAGCTCTGCGACTGCATTCTCTGCAGTTCTTGACGAATTCGACGACCAAACAATATCGTTGGTGCTACTGTATATGATAAGTATCCCTTCGCTGGTGACATTCAGGACTCCCAAACTATTGGGAAGTGGATTTTCTCTATTCGCTACCCAAAAAACCGTCTGAGGAGACTTCGTAAACCATAAACCCAAGTATCTGTTTGTCGAATTTGCAGGACTGAAAAATCCTAATACGAAGCTTCCGCCATCTGAAAGTAGAGTCTCACCATCTCTTATGGAGTGGCTTGGATTGATAATAGCTGGTGTGGTGGTGTTGGTTAAGATGAAGAATAAGAAACAGCATACAAAAATCACTAAAAATCTTCCCATTGAAGAGAGCTTTACACATTAATCATCACTTCTGATTACAGCATAACTAACGTTTTGGTATTAATTTACAGGTTGATTGGTAAGAGACAAGATTAGGTACTGCGGAGTTTCTCACCGGAGCTTTTCTGAAGCGGAAATGACACAAGGGTCTCACTTTTCTCCCGATGTGATTCCAAAGACTCAAAGTCCACAACGTACTTTTATCATAAATGATGGTTGAAAGTTCTAGTTTTATCATAAATATAAATTTTAATTAAATTTAGTATCTTAGGTAATTTAATGAAATTTGCATTAAAATCATAATAAAATAATAAACTAAACAGTAAAATTAATAGATTCAAGGAGAAAGCATGCGATAATTGCATGTGTGACAGGTTAATCCAATTAATTTATTTTAAAAAAAAATTAATTGTTTTTTTTTTCAATTTCATCATTTAATAATATGTTTGATTGAAAATTAGATTTCTTGATTTATTTCAGTTTGATTTTTATAAGGTTATCCTGATCTCATGATTCAGGAATAGTGCTTAACGGGTTAACCCATATTGACTTGGCTCATTTTTATGTCATTTTTTAATAAAACTTTGTACAAATTTCATCTCGTTCAACATCGAGTCTGATATGATTGATTGAAAATCAAGTTTTATAATTTGTTTTTATTTGCTCTTTATGAAGTTATTTTAGTCTCATGACTAGAATCATGACTTTGGCAAGTTAATCTAGGTTAAACCATGTACTTTTTTTATTTTTTTATGTAATGTTATCTCAGTCTCATGACTCGAGTTATTGGTTTAACGGATTGACTTAGGTTGTTTATTATGTTTTTTTTTTAATTGATTTCTTTTTTAGTCTCATTCTTCAACATTGAACTCATTGAGAATTAAACTTCATAATTTATTTCAATTTTCTTTCTACAGGGTTATCTCAGTCTTATAATCCAAGTCGTGAGTTTAATAGGTTAACTTGAGTCGCTTTTTTATGTCCTTTTTTTAATTGATTTTTTTTTTAATTTTATCCTTCAATATGGGATTGATTGGAAATTAGGCTTTATAATTTTTTTTATTTGTTTTTCATGGGATTATCAAAGTCTCATACTATGAGTCACGAATTTGACATGTTAACCTGAGTTAAACCCAATAATTTTAATAAATTGTTATCTTAATATTAAAAAAAAATCATCTTGAACGTTTTTTAGTCAAATTATGTTTTTACAGGTTGTCCAGGTTGCTTTTAAACCCGCAAAGCCAACCAGGTCACATTGATTAACTCCCATAATTTAAATTTAAATTTTAAAAAAACTCCCATAAAAAAATCAAAAATTTATATTGTGGGTTCGACTGGCGAATTTTTTTTGTTTTTGGTTCTTTGGAGTCGCCACCTAGTATTTTGGTCACTAGGAACCTAACTGGTCTTAAAGATCGGGTACGGAGACTGGTTGCGTAAAGGGAAGGTATTAGCACCCCAAATACGCCCTACCTAAGGTAAGCTGCATTGTTTTATTGTCTGATAAATTAAAAAAAAAACTAAAGTGTTATTGTGTTTTCCTAGTTGTTGGTCTGTCTATGGTTCAAGAAAAATCCCCCTCAGTAAGGAGGTCTTTATCTTATCGGGTAAAAATCCTAACCGTTCTAACGTCCATACCAAAATTTTATTAATAATATTTAGGAATACGTTTTACGTATAAATTCGTAATCCCAAATACTAAAAGAAAACAAAAAGATTTTTTTAGAATTTTTGAAATATTGGCCTAGTTCTCATGGCTTGAATAAACTGGTTATTAAAGCCAAAATGCATGTTAATACATATATTGTTTTGAAAATTTTCTTTGCTGTGTGAAAATATGATGTTATAATATTTATGTATATATATTGGAGAGACTAGGCCGTATTTTAAAACAAAAACAATTTTTAGAAAATATTTTTTTTTTATGCTTTGACGAAAATCGGGTATTTTAATACTGAGCTTGTATCCTTACGGTATAAAAATACAACCCAATATTAATCCGCTTTTAAAAAAAATATGCAGAAAAATCAATAACATTTTTAGGGAATTTTTAGGAAATTTGTTTTTGAAAGCAAAAACATTTTTTATTCTGAAAATCTTTGATATTTTGACGAAAACCGGGTATTTATAACACTGGTTTTATATCTTTACAGTATAAAAATACAAAACCAAATGTATAAAACAAACAATATATTTATATGAAAAGAAAATAACAACCAGATTTTTTTAGATTTTTTTTTTAAAGAAAAAAAACGTATATATGTATATACACATATAATAATAATAATATAATATAATTATAATATAAAAATATATTAAAAAGGGGTTGGGCCGGCCCAAATCAAACTGGGCCGGACCCAGCCCTAACAGTCGTTGGGCCGAACTCGGCCCAACAGGTACTGGGCCGAACTCGGCCCAGAAACTAATTAACCTCGGTCTGGGCCGGACCCGGCCCAGACCGCTGGACTGGGCCAGATCCCTCTGGCCCGTCCCACATAACTCTGGGCCAGACACAATCTGGCCCAGAGAAAAAAATAAAAAAACACGGGGGGGGGGGGGAATTAATTATCCCCCTCGCCTCCTGCATGCAGAACGATTCTGCATGCAGGAAGCAAAACATATATATATTAACAAAAAAAATGCAGGGGGAGGCAAGGAGGCGTACCTGGTGCGGTGGAGGAGGTGGTTTGCTGACGGGGCTGCGGTGGTGGTGGCAGTGTCCTAGCTTCACGGACGGCGGCTTCTCTCTCCTCTGTTACAGTGTTTCTCTCTCTTCCTCTCTCTCTTCGTTTTTTTTTCTTTGTTTCGGGGTTCCTCTCTTTCTCTCTTTTTTCTCGTCCCGTGTTCTCCCTTGTAGTCCTCTATTTATAGAACCATGGCGCGTCTTCGACGTGGACCCAGGAGCGGGTTGAGGAGCGGCTGTCGGGGAGCGGCGGGCCTCCCTCAACTTCGGCCACGAGGTGGATTGTCGGCCATTGTTTCTGTCGGTGGCCCACCGGCGTGGGGTCTCTGTCGGTTGGTAAGGGGGGACCTGCAAAAAGAATAAAAAATACAAAGTTTTTCTTCTTCCCCGCTGTAATGTTCGGGGGGAAGAAGGCAGTGAACAGTGCCGTTCAAAACGGCACCGTTCGGTTTCCCCCTTTTTTTTTTTTTTATGCATGAAACGGCGTCGTTTTGGACAAAATGCGCCGTTTCATTTTAAAAAAAAACGCCAGAAACTTTGTTTTTAAATCAGTCCCTAATTTGTCATTTGTTCTATTAAGTCCTTCAATCGAGTCCTTCAATCAAGAATAAAATTCAATTGCGTCCCTGCCAAATTCGGTCCCTACCCCTATAATTGGCTGCGTTTTTCACTTTGATCCTTGACCTCTGATTTTCACAATTAAGCCCTTAATTGATCAATAAACTTCCAATTTCTTCAATTAAGCCCCTGAAACAATTCCAAACAGCCCCCTCTATCTTTGCGCCTTCTCCAAATTGGTCCCTGGTTTCGGATTTTCACAATTAAGTCCCTAATTGGCCATTAAACTTCAATATTTATGCAATTAAGCCCCTGATTTGACCCAATAAATTCCTAAAAAATATATTTTGACCCTAGAACTTAAATTTCTTGAAATTAAAGCCCAAATTGACTTAAAAATCATTTTTTCTTGAAATCAAATCTTCCATAAATTCAAATAAAAATCCAATTAAGTCCATAACAATTCAATTAAGTCCATAAAAATCCAAATTTGGTTTTTTTCTCCTCAAAATTCAAATTTTCCTTCTCAAAAGGGCTTTCATCCTTCAAGAATATACTGTCAAAAATTCAATCCTTGTATTTTTAAATTCCTTGACCAATTTTCTGACTGTTTCGTGAGCGCTTCTGCCTCCTGTTATTTTTCTAACCTCTTTTGGCTATTTATTTTATTTTTCATGGGGACCCAAAAATGGGTTACAACAGATGCCCCCTCTTTATAATACTTACGGAGCATGGGTTTTGCGCAGTAAGTGTTATAAAGATAAACCCAAAACGGAACTCTCGAAACTGATCTGGTCGAAGCTTGATTGATCTGAAACACTATCCTTTATAACAATCCTCCTTAGCCCCAAAAACCATGATCGAAACTTAGTCATCTCAAGATCCTTATCCAGCGATCCTTTGAATTCTTAATTTAGTTTGATCAATCATGGAAATCCATCTAAGATCCCATCTGGCGATCTCCTTTAACCTGGAATCCCATCCGGCGATTCTTTTACTTATAACCAATACAAAAATGTGTGTGTGGTCTCATTATGATGGGTGACCTGCCCGAGTGGAAAAGAGAAAGAGTGGTCTTATTCTTTGGGTGACCTACCCAGGGGGAAGAATGGCCTCATTCTTATGGGTGACCTACCCAGATAAAAAAAATGGAGAATGGTCTCATTCTTATGTGTGACCTACCCAGAAAAATATGGTCTCATTGTGATGGGTGACCTACCCAGAAAAAAGGAAGAGTGGTCTCATTCTTTGGGTGACCTACCCAGGAGAAGGAATGGCCTCATTCTTATGGGTGACCTACCCAGATAAAAAATAAAAAAAATGGAGAATGGTCTCATTCTTATGGGTGACCTACCCAGAAAGGTATGGTCTCATTGTGATGGGTGACCTACCCAGAAAAAAGGAAGAGTGGTCTCATTCTTTGGGTGACCTACCCAGGGGAAGGAATGGCCTCATTCTTATGGGTGACCTACCCAGATAAAAAAAAAATGGAGAATGGTCTCATTCTTATGGGTGACCTACCCAGAAAAATATGGTCTCATTGTGATGGGTGACCTACCCAAATAAAAATATGGAGAAAATGGTCGCGTTGTAATGGGTGACCTACCCAGAAAAATGTTGGTGAGGGCTCAAAGGCGCACTTGAAAAGAGGTAGGGTTTAGAAAACGCACTACCCGAGAAGTGAGGGCTCAAACAGCGCACTCGAAAAGAGGTAGGGTTAGAAAATGCACTACCCAAAAAGTGAGGGCTCAAACAGCGCACTCGAAAAGAGGTAGGGTTAGAAAACGCACTACCTGAGAAATGGTGATGAAATCCCGATCTGACAAATGTTGAAAGCAATATATTATGGTTAATATGCATGTATGTTTTTGTTACCTATCTTGGAAACATAGGTCCCCCTTTCGTCGTAAACCTCTTTGCTCTTGTTTTAAGCTTTTCTCATGAAACGGAATATCTTTCATATCCTTTTAGTGAAGAGATCTCTAGTTCCTTATGGGGCCCTTTCTTGCTCCATTGAGTTTTGTGCCAAAGGAAAACTTGGTTTTATGAAAACTGAAACTTTTAATGCAATCAGCAAATCCTATAAAAGATGCTTTTTTAGAAGTTTTTATTATGATACTCTTTTTGGGCTTGGGTTTACTATAGACCCTTACGTGCACTTCGTGCACCTTTTGCCCCCTAGTGTGATGTGCAACTATATGTCAAGCAGATTTGACTTGGTTCTCCAATTGATGGAGTCATCTTTTTAGTCATGCCAAAAAAAAAAATTCTTTTGAGCAAAAGATTCCAAATGCTATGAGATCATGTGTTATATAAAAGGACTCTTTACAAAGAGAATTCATGGCCGAAATTTATTTTTATTGACTGGGAAATTATGAAATACATCAAGCGTAGTATTTCTTTACAGAGTCGGAATTCACAGGCCTAGCTAGATCTTCTCCATCCATTCTAGACAGTAGCAAAGCTCCTCCTGAGAATGCTTTCCTCACCACGTAAGGCCCCTCGTAGTTAGGTGCCCATTTACTCTGATCTTCTCCAGGTAAAGGTAATATTTTCTTTAGTACAAGATCTCCTTCGTGGAATCCTCGAGGTCGAACCTTCTTGTCATATGATTTAGCCATCCTTCTTTGGTAGAGTTGATGATGACAGATCGCGGCTATCCTCTTTTCACTGATCAGATTCAACTGTTCATATCTAACCTTTGCCCATTCTACCTCTTCCAGCTCAGAGTCTAACAACACTCTCAATGATGGGATTTCCACTTCTAAAGGCATCACCGCCTCCATTCCATATACCAACATGTACGGGGTGGCTCCAGTTGAGGTTCGAACTGCGGTGCGATATGCATGAAGGGCAAATGGCAACATCTCATGCCAATCCTTATAGGTGACTACCATCTTCTGAATAATCTTTTTGACATTCTTGTTAGCAGCTTCTACTGCACCATTCATCTTTGGTCTATATGGCGAAGAATTGGAATGCTTGATTTTCCATTTAGTGCAGAGCTCTATTATCATCTTGCCGTTGAAATTCTGGGCGTTATCAGTTATAATCTTTTCTGGTGGACCATACCGACATATCAAATCTCTCTCAATAAATTTCTTCACCACTTTTTGCGTCACATGAGCAAATGACCCAGCTTCTACCCATTTTGTGAAGTAGTCGATAGCCACGAGAATAAACCTATGACCATTGCTGGCTTTTGGGTTTACCGGTCCAATTACATCAATTCCCCACATCGCGAAGGGCCATGGAGATGTTAAATTAAACAGAGGAGCCGGAGGAGCATTGATTTTGTCACTGTATACTTGGCACTTATGACATTTCCGGACATAATCGATACAATCCTTCTCTAACGTCATCCAGAAGTACCCGGCTCTTTGTATCTTCCTGGCCATCACATGTCCACTAGCATGAGTTGAGCAAATCCCTTCATGGACTTCCCGTACCATGCTTTTTGCCTCAAATTCATCCAAACATCTCAGCAAATGATCAACATTGAGTCTCCATACACATCTATCTTTTTTATGTTCATCTCTAATGCAGCCTCTAAACCAAGAATGCAAGCTTCATACTCAGCCGTGTTGTTGGTGCACCCGAACTGCAGCTTAACTGAAACCGGATACTGCTTCTTATCAGGAGAGATTATCACTGCCCCCGCTCCGTTACCACATACATTTACAGCACCATCAAAGTACATAACCCACCAATCTGACTTCTCTTCTTCGATTGCAAACACATCTTCATCGGGAAAGTCAAAGTTTAACGGCTCATAATCTTCCATAGCATGGTCAACCAGGTGATCGGCAATAACACTCCCTTTCACGGCTTTCCTTGTCATATACACTATGTCATACTCAGCCAAAAGAACTTGCCATCTTGCAATTCGGCTAGATAGATAAGGCTTCTCACAAATGTACCTTAATGGGTCTAATTTGGAAATTAACCATGTAGTGTGATACAACATATACTGACGTAATCTCTTTGTAGCCCATGCTAGAGCGCAACACAGCTTCTCAATCACAGTATATCTAGACTCATATTCCGTGAACTTCTTGCTTAGGTAATAAATTGCCCTTTCCTTCCTTCCGATTTCATCATGTTGCCCAAGCACACATCCCATTGCTGTTTCGGTTACTGTTAGGTATAAAATCAATGGCCTTTCTGGTACGGGAGGAACAAGCAGAGGTGGATTTAACAAGTACTGCTTGATTTTCTCAAAAGCTTTATCACACTCTTCATTCCATATTCCAGGGTTCTTCTTCCTCAACAAACGAAAGATCGGGTCACAAGTCGCGGTTAAATGAGATATAAACCGAGCGATGTAATTCAACCTTCCTAAGAACCCTCTCACCTCCTTCTCAGTCTTGGGGGGTGGCATAGATTGAATAGCTTTTACTTTTTCAGGATCCACTTCTATCCCTTTGTCACTCACCACAAATCCCAACAGCTTACCGGATTTCACCCCGAATGAACACTTTGCTGGGTTAAGCCTCAACTTATATTTCCTTAATCTTTCAAATAACTTCTTCAATACTTGGACATGATTCTCTCCCTCTTTAGATTTGGCAACCATGTCATCCACGTATACTTCAATCTCTTTGTGCATCATGTCGTGAAACAAAGTCACCATAGCCCTTTGGTAAGTGGCCCCAGCATTCTTTAAACCAAATGGCATGACTTTATAGCAAAAGGTTCCCCATGGTGTTATAAAGGTTGTCTTCTCCCTATCCTCTGGCGCCATTCTTATCTGATTGTAGCCTGAAAACCCATCCATGAATGAATATGTGGAGCTGCGTGCTGCATTATCTACCAACATATCTATGTGTGGTAAAGGGAAATTATCTTTAGGGCTAGCCCGGTTTAAGTCCCTAAAGTCCACACAAACTCTGATTTTACCTTCCTTTTTGGGTACCACCACTATGTTTGACACCCATTGCGGATACTTCACTACTTCCAAAAAACCAGCGTCCCATTGTTTTTCAATTTCCGCTTTTACTTTGATTAAGACCTCCGGATGAGTTCTCCTTAACTTCTGCTTAATCGGCTTGCATCCTTCCATCAGTGGTATTCTATGCACTACAATGTCCGTATCCAGACCAGGCATATCCTCGTAGGACCAGGCAAAGACATCCACATAATCCTTGAGCAGTGCAATCAACTCTTCCTTTGCTGCAGGGGTGATCAAAGTCCCTATCTTCAGCTCTCGCTTGATTTCTTCATTGCCTACATTTATGGTTTCAAGTTCCTCTTTAGCGGGCCTCCAAGCCTGTTCGTGTTGTTCTATTAATTTTGTGAATTCCCATATGTTTTCCTCCTCCCATTCCTCATCTTCTACAGCCACTATGTATTCTTTAAATTTTGGCCATTCATTCTCAATGTGAAATGCAGGTGTTGTTGTGGAGGATCCGCTTTCAGAGTTCCTGAAAGCGGAAAGTGATGTGTAAATGCATAGTAAGACATCAAGATGAATTTTGAAAATGCATGATCTCATTAAAAATAAAAGATTGGCTCACAACAAAATAAAATCCCATTGACATCTTGAGCCTCGATTGTCAATAAAAACAAAACAGAAAAAAGGCAAACAACATAGATAAAAAATATAATCCAATCATCATTGTTGATTACATTTTAAAAACCAATGGAGCTTCTTGGGTCTCCCAATTCTGGAACTTCTCCCCTTCAGCTAGCTTCCGGACAAAAGTCTTGACGGTGACTTCTTCCAAAGTGTGGATGGTTAATTGTGGCAGCTCTTCAATCCTCCTTTCGAATTCGATTTTCTCAGCAATGTCCTTGACTTGATTTTCCTCTAGAGTGTTTATGTTCATTGAAGAAAGCTTCTGAAAGAGGTCTCCATGTCCCCCATCAGGTTGTATCACATACGCGGCCTTTGGGAATGAAATCCTGATTGGAGGGATGGCTAAGTTTTCTTCTACAGGCTTCCTTCCTTCAATCCTAGCCATTCTCTTCTCCCTTCTTGCACCAACAGCTCGTTTGTAATCCTCTTTCTTGGGCTTATATCCAAGCCCAAACCTCTGTTCTGCAGCTTTCAATTTGATTATACCCCTCCATTCAGGCCTTCTTTGCTCCATATCGTATGGGAAAGGAATCTTATTTTTCAAAAAGATTTTAGCGGCCATTTTAGTGGCTTCAGAGATTTCTGGCTTCCTCAACACAGTGTTCTCGGGCACCCACTCGGTATTCACAATCTCAAATGCATGAAGGTTTCCGTCCCTACAATCTTCTGCTTCAATGAATGGAACTGCCACATTTCTTACCATCGATATAGTCTCCTCAGCCTTAACAGTAACCAGGACACCGTTGGCAATGTACTTTAAACATTGATGTAGCGAAGAGGTGACAGCTCCCGCAGAATGTATCCATGGCCTTCCTAACAGCATGCTATAAGAAGGGTGGATATCCATCACTTGAAGGGTTACTAGAAAGACTTGTGGACCCACAGCTAGTTCAACATCAATTGACCCTATAACTGGCCTTGATGAGCCATCATACGCTCTCGCTGTTATCACACTGGGTTGCATATGTGAGGGATCTATCGGCATTTCATCTAGCACATGCCTTGGTAACACATTCAGGGCCGAGCCGTTATCAATGAGAACTTTGCCGACGAGACAATCCTTGCATCGGACCGTGACATACAAGGGCTTGTTATGTCCAGTTCCTTCAGCGTCAAGTTCATCTTCCGTGAAATACAAGTAATTGGCAGCATGAATCCTCCCTACTAGATGTTCCATAGTCTTTTGCTCGATATCTTGGGGCACATAGGCCTCATTCAATACTTTTTGCAAAGCATTACGATGTGGCTCCGAGTTAAGTATTAAAGACATGATGGAGATCTTAGCAGGGGTTTTCTTCAACTGATCCACTATACTGTACTCACTATGCTTCATCAGTTTCAAGAACTCATTTGTTTCTTCCTCGGTCACAGGTTTATTCACCTCAAACTCTTTATCGAGGTCCAGCTCCTCCTTGCCTTTAGCCTTTCTTTGTCTTTCTAGTTCTTCAGGTGTGTAACAACGACCACTCCGAGTTAGCCCACTTATCTCCGTTTGGAACAGCGGCAAAGGAGCTTCAATATTCGAGGTATAACCATAATCTCCAGGCATCGCTCCATAGTTTACTTCGCTTGCATAGGAGGGCCTAGTTAATACCAGTTTTGAGCGACCATTAGCTGTTGATTGGATTCTACATTTTTCTATCATCCCTACCTCTCCATTGTCACTTACGTCCTCAATCCTCAACTCTCTTAGAGCCAGCATTCTTGCAACTTTTTGATGAAATTCACTGCATTCATCAATGTGATGCCCTTCCTTTTTATGGAAAGGGCAAAAGTTACTTTCCCCTGTGCAGTACTCAGTCGTTTCTTCCAAATGTCCAGACTGTACCAACATCAAGTATAGCTTGGCCATGGTCACCTTCAACACCCTCTTTTTGCTACCAATCTCCATGGTATTCACTCCTCCCCTACCATCAACATGTTTAGGTAAAGGGTTTGAATTCTGATTAGGCGAATCCTCAAAAGTGACCCATCCCACTTTGATCAGTTGCAACACCTTTCTTTTAAAAGCGAAGCAAGACTCAATGCTATGGCCTGCGTGACCAGCATGGTATTCACAAGTCACCTCGGGGTTGTACCAGGCAGGGAAAGGTGGCTGCATAGGTGGTATGGGTAGAGGAGCTATCTGCCCAATACTCAACAGCTTGGCATACAATTCTTTTAAGGTTATTGGTAGAGGAGGTAGTTGTTCTTCTGCAGGTTGCTTATCCCTTCTTTGGTAATTGTTGTGGTTATTTGCAGGGAATTTTATTTGATTGGGCTGGTTTGGAGTGGGGGGTTTGGAAAAGTTAATACTAGTGACTCGGGGGTAGGTATTTGGTAGTTTTTGCTTCTTCTTTCTAGGTTGTTCACCTCAATTTCTTTCTTCCTTCCAATGAAACCTCTCTTCTCTAGAGGTTCTGCAATTCTCCCGCTTCGGATCCCTTGTTCAATCCTCTCGGCGATCCGCACGACATCATAGAAATGTTGAGCTGAACTACCCATAAGGTGTTCATAGTATGGAGCCTTGAAAGTATTGGCAAACAAAGTCACCATTTCTGTCTCTATCAGCAGAGGTTGCACATTGATAGCTTGGTCTCGCCACCTTTGAGCATAAGCCCTCACGGACTCTTGACTTCCTTTCTCCATGTTGATCAGACTGGTCCTATCAGGAGCAATCTCTAGATTAAACTTGTATTGCTTCAAGAAAGCGTCCGCTAAGTCTGTCCACTTCCTGATCCTAATATTGTCCAACCTCATATACCAACTGAGGGCCGATCCGGTCAAGCTATCCTGGAAGAAGTAAATTAACATTTTGTCGTCGTGGATAACCTCTGCCATTTTGTTATAGTAGGAGCGGAGATGGGTCTTCGGGCATTCCATCCCAGTATACTTAACAAACTCCGGCACTCTAAACTTCTTTGGAATGACAATATTAGGTACTAAACATACCTCAGCGGCCCTAATTGGGTCAAACAAATCATTTCCTTCAATTGCCCTTAGCCTCTCTTCTAGGGCAGTCCACTTATCATCTCCTTCATGATTAGAGAATTTAAAGTCATGTGGATCTTTGTTTGTTAAATCCATTGTAATAGGGATTTGGAGGGGCCGAGCAGGACTCTGCTTAGTTGGTGTGTTCGCCCCTATGTTTATAGGTGCGACAGGAATTTGCGATGCTGCTGGTGCTTCATTAGGTTGAGTAGATGTTCCCGCTCCATCTCTGGCTCTTAATAATTGCTCTAACATACTGGTTAAGTGTGCCACATCATTCCGAACTCCTTCAAGTTCTCTTTGGTACTGAGATTCCGGTTGTGACCTTCCTTCGTTTTCCATTCTTGCTCTTTGCCGAGTGTAGTGGACTTTGGAAGGGGGACCTATGTTTCGCGATCTGGAATGCATATGATAAATTAAAAAAAACAAAAGATACGTGATGCGAATGTGATGCATATGTAATGTGTATATATGCATATTTTGCGAGCTGATTCATGACTTTCGTAACCTTTAAGCAAGATTTCTGAGTTGACCCGATTACCATAAAGGGGGGTTTGCCAAGTTCTTATCATAGTGGCTTACCAAACTCATCAAGAAAGGAAATACGTCATGGACTTCTTATAAATAACAAAAATTGCTCATACAAAACAAATAATGGGAAAGAAAGTCCTATACATTGCTACCTCTAGAAAGCATTTCCTCTATTCGCTAAATCCCCAATAAAACCGGCCATGGCCCCCATGTATTCTCGATACTTTGAAGCATCATTTCCAACTTGGGTGGCTTGTTGTTGCAACCTTTCTGCGTAACGGGCTACTTGCTCAACCTGTTTTTCCATGTGTCTTATTCTGGCATGGAATACGGTGTTATCTTCGATTATTGCTTCGTTGCTGGCTCCTAAGGCTTCGTTGCTTCTTTCCAATACTCGCACCATACCCTCTGATTGTGCCAACTTATCTCTTGTCCTTTGTAGCTCTTCCTTTTCGATATCCAGCTCCGCTGTTTTGGAATTGATCTGAACTGCAAAGCTGTCCATGTAGTCTTGGCATTCTTGACGCTCTTGCTTAGCCTTACTCATCTCTTCTTCCATCTCGCAGTAGTGGCTTCTCAACTCCCTTAACTCTTCTTTTCGTACCTCGCTCTCCGCTTGTAAAGCCCTCATCCTTCCTTTTGAAGACTCAGCTCTCTTCTGGTAATCTCTCATGTCAGACTCAGCGGCCATTCTCGCATTTCTTTCTTCCTCTAGCTGCACCATGTATTGAGCTCTAACCTTCCTTTCTTCTTCTATGTCGAGGTTGGCTAGACGATTCTTCTCCTTCTCAACTTCTATTTTCTTTAAAAAAAGTTTGCTTCCCTTCTTCAAAGAATCCATCGTCTCCTTATCATCATTCACGCCTTTTGTTGCCCTCTTAACCTTAGCCAATTCTTTTTCTGCTATCCCATTCTTCTTGACCAACTCATCATAATCGGCTATTCGATTCCTTAACTCAGCCTGGACCCCCGTTGTTATGTCTTCAGCTACCTCAGCCCTTTTCTGCCATTCCTTTAAAGACATTAGCTGCTTCTCTTGTTTTTCTAACCGCTGATTCAAGAAAACCCTCATCGTATTTTCCTCCTCTAGCTGGTTCTTTAACAATTGTTGCCGCCCCTTACTTTTGCTGAGTTCTATTACACACTGATCTAGCTGCTTTCTTAGATCTTCTTCGTCATCCTTTCTTTTCCTTTTCTGTGTTTCTATCGCTGCCTCTGACTGTTCTTGTGTAGAGAGACCCTTTACTTCAGAAAAATCCTCATTCCTCCAAACTGTATAATTATGGCTGAATGAGGTTTCAAAACTGCTTCCTTCTTCTCTTTTCACCTTCACGGGCCTTTCCCAATCCTGTCGGATAAGCTCCATTTCTTTGATGAACGGTTGGTGCTTGAATAACCCAATGAAATCAGCTAAACCCAAGGTTCTTGGCGTATATTGCATTCCGCCTAACTGCCTTGTTACGAGGGCGGGCGCATAACTAATGTAACCAGTTACACCAATTAAAGGAACCCATATCTTGCTTCCGCAGCTCATTGTGCAAATAGCGTTGTTCATCCACGGTGCTTTCCATTTGAAGTTGCTACTTGGCAATGCTGCATACTTATCCCTCCATGCCTTCTCATCCCAATTCTTCCAAGTCTCATCTATGATAATCTTTAACGGTCGCAAGTCAAACCACCAAAAGTTGTTGAAGATGTCTCTTGGTGCTTCGATATGACTGATTATCCATAGGTACAACATAGGGACGCAGCACCTCATAGCTCCTTTTCCATGTGTTCGGCAGTGATTGAGAGATAACATGGTTTCCCCCAAGATGGCTGAGGAAGGATTGATCTGGTCATGCTCATATTCGATGAAGACACTCGCTGCTTCTAAACTGATGACCCCAGTTTCAGAAGGGAACAACACTAGCCCAAAAATGGCGAAGGCCACCAACCTATATCGTTCGTCTCCCAACTTGCCTTCTTCGGCATTTTTCTTCATTCGAGCTTCAATGACCTTCCACTTAAAACCCCCTTCAGCACTTCTACACTGGCTGATCTTTCCTAAGCCTAATAAACTGCCTACTTCCGAAGCTGTGTCTTCAAATCTGCGTCAGCGGTAGATTCGGCAGCTGTCATTTGGAAAATCCAGGATTCTCTCATATTCTTCCAAGGTGGGTGTCATATCGATGTTTCCAAAGGTAAAGCAACGATAACTGGGATCCCAAAAATTCAGAAGGGCTTTGATCGCCGCTGCTTGTACAGGCAACTTCATTATATGTGCAATCCTCCTATATCGCCTTTCAAACAGGGTCTCGTCAACATATTCCATGATAGGCAATAACTTTCCTAAATCGTTTACCATGTGATTTACCTTGGTAATGCATGGTAACTCACTAGCATCGATTCTTGGACATTTTCCTTCGGCGATCTGAGCCAACTCAGACTCTTGCCCATATTCTTGGAAAGAGAGGTACTTAGTCATGATTTCAGCTCAAAACCTGAGTTGATGAAATTAAAAATTAATCGTGATGCAAATGAAAATAAGATTCATAACCTAAAGACAAGCTCTATTTATTAAGTGAGAGAGGGTAGTTTTTCTATCTGGTCTCGAAGGGTCTCATATCTGCCCAGTGACATTCTTCGTAAAGAAGTATGGGGGCGTTGCAAGGAACAGTTAAGACACGTATGCCCACCATTACCAAGCAGGCACTCAGATATGAGTTGGGTGTTTCACGCATTTAAACCCTGACCAATAGTCTTAGGGTAAATCGCTAATTCCCCACTTAACTTAAAGCTTGTGTGTGCTTTTCAAATTTAAGGCAAGTGATGCATGAAACAATTATATACAATGCATGAATAATATGCGTAAACTAAAAAATAAATACGCAAATAAAAGGAAGGGCATATTAACAATAAACACACAAAAAACCAACAAATCAGACAAAAACAAAGCTTAGTCTACAACGTCCCCAGTGGAGTCGCCATTCTGTCGCACCCCATAAAAAAATCAAAAATTTATATTGTGGGTTCGACTGGCGAATTTTTTTTGTTTTTGGTTCTTTGGAGTCGCCACCTAGTATTTTGGTCACTAGGAACCTAACTGGTCTTAAAGATCGGGTACGGAGACTGGTTGCGTAAAGGGAAGGTATTAGCACCCCAAATACGCCCTACCTAAGGTAAGCTGCATTGTTTTATTGTCTGATAAATAAAAAAAAAAATAAAGTGTTATTGTGTTTTCCTAGTTGTTGGTCTGTCTATGGTTCAAGAAAAATCCCCCTCAGTAAGGAGGTCTTTATCTTATCGGGTAAAAATCCTAACCGTTCTAACGTCCATACCAAAATTTTATTAATAATATTTAGGAATACGTTTTACGTATAAATTCGTAATCCCAAATACTAAAAGAAAACAAAAAGATTTTTTTAGAATTTTTGAAATATTGGCCTAGTTCTCATGGCTTGAATAAACTGGTTATTAAAGCCAAAATGCATGTTAATACATATATTGTTTTGAAAATTTTCTTTGCTGTGTGAAAATATGATGTTATAATATTTATGTATATATATTGGAGAGACTAGGCCGTATTTTAAAACAAAAACAATTTTTAGAAAATATTTTTTTTTTATGCTTTGACGAAAATCGGGTATTTTAATACTGAGCTTGTATCCTTACGGTATAAAACTACAACCCAATATTAATCCGCTTTTAAAAAAAATATGCAGAAAAATCAATAACATTTTTAGGGAATTTTTAGGAAATTTTTTTTTGAAAGCAAAAACATTTTTTATTCTGAAAATCTTTGATATTTTGACGAAAACCGGGTATTTATAACACTGGTTTTATATCTTTACAGTATAAAAATACAAAACCAAATGTATAAAACAAACAATATATTTATATGAAAAGAAAATAACAACCAGATTTTTTTTAGATTTTTTTTTTAAAGAAAAAAAACGTATATATGTATATACACATATAATAATAATAATAATATAATATAATTATAATATAAAAATATATTAAAAAGGGGCTGGGCCGGCCCAAATCAAACTGGGCCGGACCCAGCCCTAACAGTCGTTGGGCCGAACTCGGCCCAACAGGTACTGGGCCGAACTCGGCCCAACAGGTACTGGGCCGAACTCGGCCCAGAAACTAATTAACCTCGGTCTGGGCCGGACCCGGCCCAGACCGCCGGTCTGGGCCAGATCCCTCTGGCCCGTCCCACATAACTCTGGGCCAGACACAATCTGGCCCAGAGAAAAAAATAAAAAAACACGGGGGGGGGGATTAATTTCCCCCCCCGCCTCCTGCATGCAGAACGATTCTGCATGCAGGAAGCAAAACATATATATATTAACAAAAAAAATGCAGGGGGAGGCAAGGAGGCGTACCTGGTGCGGTGGAGGAGGTGGTTTGCTGGCGGGGCTGCGGTGGTGGTGGCAGTGTCCTAGCTTCACGGACGGCGGCTTCTCTCTCCTCTGTTACAGTGTTTCTCTCTCTTCCTCTCTCTCTTCGTTTTTTTTTCTTTGTTTCGGGGTTCCTCTCTTTCTCTCTTTTTTCTCGTCCCGTGTTCTCCCTTGTAGTCCTCTATTTATAGAACCATGGCGCGTCTTCGACGTGGACCCAGGAGCGGGTTGAGGAGCGGCTGTCGGGGAGCGGCGGGCCTCCCTCGACTTCGGCCACGAGGTGGGTTGTCGGCCATTGTTTCTGTCGGTGGCCCACCGGCGTGGGGTCTCTGTCGGTTGGTAAGGGGGGACCTGCAAAAAGAATAAAAAATACAAAGTTTTTCTTCTTCCCCGCTGTAATGTTCGGGGGGAAGAAGACAGTGAACAGTGCCGTTCAAAACGGCACCGTTCGGTTTCCCCCTTTTTTTTTTTTTTTTTATGCATGAAACGGCGTCGTTTTGGACAAAACGCGCCGTTTCATTTTAAAAAAAAACGCCAGAAACTTTGTTTTTAAATCAGTCCCTAATTTGTCATTTGTTCTATTAAGTCCTTCAATCGAGTCCTTCAATCAAGAATAAAATTCAATTGCGTCCCTGCCAAATTCGGTCCCTACCCCTATAATTGGCCGTGTTTTTCACTTTGATCCTTGGCCTCTGATTTTCACAATTAAGCCCTTAATTGATCAATAAACTTCCAATTTCTTCAATTAAGCCCCTGAAACAATTCCAAACAGCCCCCTCTATCTTTGCGCCTTCTCCAAATTGGTCCCTGGTTTCGGATTTTCACAATTAAGTCCCTAATTGGCCATTAAACTTCAATATTTATGCAATTAAGCCCCTGATTTGACCCAATAAATTCCTAAAAAATATATTTTGACCCTAGAACTTAAATTTCTTCAAATTAAAGCCCAAATTGACTTAAAAATCAATTTTTCTTGCAATCAAATCTTCCATAAATTCAAATAAAAATCCAATTAAGTCCATAACAATTCAATTAAGTCCATAAAAATCCAAATTTGGTTTTTTTCTCCTCAAAATTCAAATTTTCCTTCTCAAAAGGGCTTTCATCCTTCAAGAATATACTGTCAAAAATTCAATCCTTGTATTTTTAAATTCCTTGACCAATTTTCTGACTGTTTCCTGAGCGCTTCTGCCTCCTGTTATTTTTCTAACCTCTTTTGGCTATTTATTTTATTTTTCATGGGGACCCAAAAATGGGGACCCTCTCAGGTAATTTAATGAAATTTGCATTAAAATTATAATAACCAAATAATAAACTAAACAATAAAATTCATAGATTCAAGGAGAAAGCATGCGATAATTGTAGGTGTGACAGGTTAATTCAATTAATTTATTTTTAAAAAAATTAATTTTTTTTTTAATTTCATCATTTAGTAATATATTTAATTGAAAACTAGGACAAAGTTTTGTATTAATGAACACTTGGAGAAGTTTCCCCTTCCTTTATCTATATATATGGTTCAAGCTAATTGAATTGCTTTACTGCTTTTGTGAGGACTTAACCTAGTTAGTTAAAGGTAAGTATGTGTCTAGGAGAAGATTTCTTTTATAATTAAGCAATGGTAATGATGGTTGAAAGTTCTAGCGTTTAGTTTAACTATATATGATTTATAATAAATATAAAATTTTAATTAAATTTAATATCTTATGTAATTTAATGAAAGTTGCATTAAAATTATAATAACCAAATAATAAACTAAATAATAAAATTCTTAGATTCAAGGAGAAAGCATGCAATAATTGCGGGCCTGGCAAGTTAATCCAATTGACTTAGTTTTTTCATTTTTAAAATTGATTTTTTAAAAATTTTATAATTTAATAATGTGTTTGATTGAAAATTAGGTTTAATGATTTATTTTAATTTGATTTTTATAAGGTTATCTTGAATTTATGACTTGTGAATAGTGCTTAATTAACAAGTTAACCTATATTGATTTGGCTCATTTTTTGTGTCATTTTTAAATAAAACTTTGATTAAATTTCATCGTTCAACATTGAGTCCGAGAGGATTGATCGAGAATTAAGTTTCATAATTTATTTTCATTTGTTTTTTATAAAGTTATCTTAGTCTTGTAACTAGAATTGTAAATTTGACAAGTTAACCTGCGTTAAACCAGATTTTTTTTTTCCATGAGGTTATCTCGGTCTTATGACTAGGGTCATTGGTTTAGTGGATTGACTTGGGTTTATGTTCTTTTTTTAATTGATTTTTTTTTAGTTTCATCCTTCAACATTGAAATGATTAGAAATTGAACTTCGTAATTTGTTTTAATTGTTTTATATATGGAGTTATCTTAGTCTTATAATTCGAGTTATGAGTTTAACATGTTAATTTGGTTCACTTTTTATGTTTTTTTTATTGATTTTTTTTTAATTTCATCATTCAACATTGGGCTGATTGAAAATTAGCCTTTATAAATTTTTTTTATTTGTTTTTTATGAGGTTATCATGGCCTTATAACTCAGCTCACGGATTTGACATGTTAATTCTAATTGACCCAAATATTTCAATATGTTGTTATCTTAATATTAAAAAATATATATCATTTTGAATTTTTTTTAATCAAACTATGTTTTTACAAGTCTTCCAGGTTGTTTTTGGATCCACAAAATTAACTGGATCACATCAAGTTAATCTCTACACGATTTAATTTTTTTCACTCAAAATACATCAGTAATATTTAAATATTTTATTTTGTTAAAAAAAATTAACCCCACCCGCCGGGTAAAAATCTAGTTACTTCTAAGCATGATAACATTGCTGCTACACGTCCTGAGCCCTCCTGTAACCGCTGCGCACTTGAAAGCAATTGCGTCGTCTAAAATCGTCAAGTTTTTATTGTTTTGTGTTACGTATCTATAAAGCCAGGTCACATGAAAGCTATATGAAGAAAAACCAATTGCTGCTGCCCTTAGTCCTCCGGTAACCGCGGCGCATTTGGAAGCAATTGTGTCGCCTAAAATCGTCTAGCTTTTATTGTTTTGTTTTACGGATCTATAAAAAGCCAAGTCACATGAAAGCTATATGAAGAGAAACCCAAACCAAAAGTTTGGCTAAATTTTGTTCTTCTTGTCCTAAAATTCCTCTATTTTCTCTTTACTTAATTAATTATGGGAAGAGTGTAAGTTACCTGAAATCCTAGAAAGAAACTAAAAAACAAAGCAGAGAATTGTGTGTGTGTGTGTGTGTGTGTGTGTGTGAGAGAGAGAGAGAGAGAGAGATTTGGGAGTTGGGGGATATAGAGAGAAGTTGATCAAATTAGAAGAAAAGGGAGAAATCTTTAGAATTGAATTTAAAAGGCTTCCTTGATTGGATGAACTAGTTGTGGGAAGAGGTTCTCTTTCATTTAAATACATTTTTATTCTTGATTATTGATGGGGGATTGAAAATCCTCAAATTGTAAAATTTAGGGTTATATGTATTTTGTGAATGAAATTATGAAATGATGTTAATTATTAGTTAGTTGTGGGTTTGAATTACATGATTAAGAAATTAATTGAAAAAATTAAAAACCACATTAGAGGAAATTAAGACTTTAAAGCCAACCATTATTGGGGAACTTAGGAATTTGATTTAAATTGGGTTGATTGACGATGTTTCAACGATGTCGGGGAAGGTTTAAGACTTGTTGTGAATACTATAATGTGAATTACTAAAGGTTAATTATTGTTGTCATGTATGTAAAAAAATTGATCCAAGCCACAACAAAGCATGATAAATAAACTAGTGTATAAACTAATTCTTATGTTATTTTATTCTCTTCTCTCCTGTAAAAACAAAATAAAAAGAAAAGAAAGAAACACACAAAAAAAAAATACATGTCATTTTTGTACACAAATCTTCAAAGCACAACAGTTTGACTAATGAGTATCCTAAAAAAGTAAATAATACAATATCCATGATACAAATAAAGTTGTTAATTTCGTTATGGATAGTGTCTTGTTTTTTTAATTGAACAATAAATTTCTATTTGGAAACATTTTAACATGTCATTTTAGAATTGTAACACACACACACACAAAATATCCATGTTCACAATTTGGTTTTATTTTATATATTAATTTTAATCATAATTCTTTTAATTTTTATTATTTGTTTTTAATTCTTTTATAAAATTAAAAATGTTTAAAAATTTTATTATTTAATATTTGATTAATTGATAATTAGATTTCATGGTTTTTTTAGATATGATATTTTAGACCTAATGATCCAAGTAATTAATTTAAAATTTTAATACAGGTCAATTTTTTTTTCATGGATCCATACCTAGTGTAATTTAAAAGTCTTCAGATTCGATCCAAATGTTCTGATAGGCTTAAATATTTCCACCTCGACTATTTTCTATAAGATGGGAGCTGTCCTCTGGATGTTTGGTCATTAGGCATGGATTGCCATGTCCAACTATGCTTGTCTTAGAGTCAGACAAAATATTTATATGTTACGTATCTACTTCTACTAGCTCTTGTTTCAATTATCTCTATTTTTTTTTATCGGTAACTAAATATTACAAGTTATGTTTGCCTTGTAAGGCCTTACCTAATATCTCCCAATCTGTATTGACAAATATATATATATATATATTGAAAAGATTGATGGTCGAGCATACCTTGAGATCGACGGAAGGCAATTGTTGATTGATAAGTAGGTTGAAATCTTGTGCTGACATATATTATTTTATCCCTAAAAGCTAATTATTTGACCATACAATTGGCCATAAAGCTGATTATTAATCGCTCTAGTTGGCCAATAATAATCTTGGGTAGAATTGTCAACATGCCCCTAGGGTTTGAAGAGTATGCAGATGCCACCAAAATGGTCTAGATGTGCAGAAATTCATAGATAAATCCACAAACATATGTAGTTTCTTACCTTGACATGACTATGTCCTACTACACACTTCAATTTATATGTTACCTTTTAAGATTTTCTTTTTAAAAACATCTAGAAGTAATAGCCAGGACTTAACTTGTGAGGCGATGCCAACTAGCTCACGATAAAATGGATGAAGATTTTATAAAAATATTGTCAAGTTAAAGAATATATAATAAAATGGATCAAAATAGATCAAATAAGAGATTAAGTCTTAAGAAAACCAAGTAAACACGGAGATTTAAAGCAGGTAAAATAGTTAAGGTTGTAAGATATAAAAACATAATAAACTATAAAAAATTGTTGGTAAGAAAAAAATTAAGAAAACTAAGAACTATGCTAAGTAAAGCGGTAAACAAAAATATGCAGATAAAGTACTGTAAATAAAATTGTAATTAAAATAATGAACTTATAAAAGTAAATTGTATGAAACATAAAGCATGCATAGATATATAGACAACGATAAATTGCAAAGTATAAAGTTTGAGAGAAAAAAACCTGTATTGAAATTTATTTTTTGGAATTGGTTAAGAAATTATAATGAAAATGCTTCTGCATTAATAAAAAAAAATATTAAACTTAATGAATCAAATGTTAGAAAATAATACAAATCATATCTAGAAATCTCACCTAACAATTTAAGTTATTAAGTTGAAGATGGTTCTTTAACAGGTATCAGAATTTTGATGACCAAGTGGTCACGAGTTCAAATCTCATGTACCACCCCTATTTATTTGATAAAAATCAAATACAATGTAATATGGGCTTGTGCCAGTTTCTAACCCGAAAAGCTTTCATTTGAGTGAGTGTTAGAGAATAATATAAATCATATCTTGAAATTTTATCTAACTGTTTAAGCTATTGAGTTAAATTGGTTTTTTGATACGAAGAAAACTAAACTAATTATATTTTCTAGACAATTATTATTCCAATTTAGGAAAATAATTGCCGGACTTGTGATGAATTGTCGTCGTTACAAACTTGCCATTAGCATCTTTCATTTTCAAGTATGTAGAATGATCGCATTCCATAGTGACCGATGGTGCTTAAAGCATTGAATTTACTCCAAGTCATGGGAAATATTGTAATTTAGTCCAATTAAAAATAATTAATTGACGATAAATTGTCCATCAATGGGTTTAATGACACATTTATTCTCCAGTAGACGAGAACAATGCACTCGATTTATCAAACTTTCACGTTGTCAAATTTGTTCACCGACTTGTCAACATTTTAAAAAAATATCAAGTAAAAAATCTAAATTGTGAGGTGAAGTTTAACAAATTGTTTTATATCTCTCTAACACACAGTGAATTTTCTTTTAAAAATAAAGCTTTTTGTATTAAGATCAGCACAAACTCGTCACTATTTTGTATTTAATTTTATTAGTTTAATAATAAAATCATTGAGGTTTTGATTTAATGTGAGAAAAACCTATATCAAATTATCTAATTACCTTAGAATTAGGGAATCCAATTTCCTCATTTATTATCACCCATACAATTCTCATCTTATCAAGAAACAACGGACAAGACGTGAACGCGACCCCATTTCCAGTCCGGCAGCTATATACATGGTTGTAGTGCGATCTAAAAAGTTAGAAGATTTTTACAGAAAAGATTTGTTAGAAGATATTTACTTTTTTGCACAAGCTGCACTATTTGTCTTTTTTTTTTTCCTCGACAGATGTTTGACTATCATGGAAAGGTGAGTCTTGGAATTTCTTCACCATTAATGCCTTGCAGAGAAGATTCAATGGCTTTGTGTCCACTTTCGTATATTTTTGTGGGAACTGTTATAAAAAATTGGAGGCAAGCTAGCTTTGTCTCCTACTGATAATTCTGCCGCCTCTTCTCAATTATTATTAATGTTGTTTGTTTCATCCCAGCAATTGGGATTCTGGATGGCCATTGTTCCAAGAATTGTACCACTTTTAAGGTTTCAGGTAAGGAATTCTTTTCCCTATAAACCAATTTCGTCTCATTGTTACTAGGGCATTCGTTGTGTTTTTTTTTTTTTTTTTTCATTGAACTGATTCAACAATTGTTTTCCTGCTTTTTTTGTTTGGCGAATCATTAAGGATCCGCGTAGTTTTATGATCGCTTATTTGTAGAGCCTGTTCCATTCAAATCGTGTTTTTTAAAATTTCAAAAAAATTAAAAAATATTTTTTATGTTTTCAAATCGTTTTAATGTGCTAATTTTAAAAATAAATTTTACAATATAAAAAAATATTATTTTAATACATTTCTAAATAAAAAAAATTTTAAATCACAACTATTATTACAATATCAAACAGGCTTTCAGAGCCCGTAATAACCACACTATCATAAAATTAAAAAATTACGATGAAGTATTTTGTCGGTGTATAGTAAAGGTTCCGTCGATATTTTTCAATGCTAATAAAATTGATGATGTGAATACTTTCATCAAAGACTTGCTTGTAGGGATGAGCAAAAAAACCGAGAAACCAAGAAAACCGAAAAAAAAATAACTGAAAAAACTGAACCGTAAAAAAAACCGATTAAATAGATTAAAATTTTGAAAAAACTGACTGGTTCGGTTCGGTATCGGTTTTATAAGCCTAAAACCGAACCGAACCGAAAAAAACCGAGTCAAATCGAGCCAAAACCAAAAAACCGAGCCAAACCGGAAAAAACCGAACCAAACCGTTTTGAACCAGTTTTTTCCCTAAAAAACCGAACCGAACTGAAACCGGCCGGTTCGAACCGGTTTCGGTTCGGTTTCGATTTAAAAAAAAAATTCGGTTCGGTTACTTTTTTTTAATAAAAACCAAACCGAACCGAATTTGATCACCCCTACTTGTTCATCTGAGCTTTCCATTGCAAAGAATATTCCATTAACATTTTCATTTGCGTTTTTTTTTTATTATTATTTTTAAGATCCTCAAACAAACAATTACCAAAACAAATCATGAAAAATAACTAAATCCACAATCAAGTTCAAAAATTCAAAGAAACACATTTAAAATATATATTTATCATCCTAACAATCAAGATAGTCGGAAAAAGCATATTAGAACGTGAATTAATTAACAGATAAAAAATTAGTCAAAAGAAATTACCTCAATGTATTTATTAAAATCAATTTAATTTGATTTTTATAGTAACTTCGATATTTATTTTTTTTATTGTAATTTGTTTTTCTCTTATCTTTTTTTTTTTAAATTGAAATGTTTTTGTTTATCATATTTGATCATTAGTATTTTGATTTCTATTTATTGTATTTGAAATAATTTATGAAATTAAATATTTTTTCATTTTCAACCTCTTATAACTTTTTTATCTGTTAGTTTCGATCTCTATTCTTTTAATAAACTTGAAAAGAAAATTAATAAGTTATTTTTCAAATTATTTTTTATGGCATAGTCAAACACTAGAAAATATTTTTTAACTTATTGTTTAAAATATTGTCAAATATAAAAAAATAATTCAATTTTCAGGAAGTTGTTTTCTATAAAAACTACTTAAAAAAACTATTTTTCAGCAAACAAACATATATTTAGTGTAATTTAATAACATGGAATGCCCAATACACCTTTTTATGAACCATATAAACAAGTTCAAGTAAAAGAAAAAGGTTTTTAAGCACCAAATGATAACTTTAATGAAAATAGGTGTAACTTTTTATTAATGATCAATTTAATGAAAATAGGTATAACTTTTTATTTAAGTTTTGGATCGTGTTTAGATTTTATAAGGAGATTTTACTGTTTTATTATCACTATATTCTACAATGTTTTCAATTAAACTCAGAAGATATTGTTTTTTCAATTTTATTATTTTTACTAGTTAAATATGGATTTTGCCTTTATTTTTTTTTTCTGCTCAGGGTTTTTTTTCTTCTTTTCTCTATCTCTTTTTAGTTAGGTTAGTGAGGGACATATTTAAACCATTATAAGCCTTTTTGTTACAAAACAAATGATGGCAGACTATTTTTATTAAGAATAAACAGTATGATTAGCTAGGATTCCTTGGACCCTTTTCATGACTTATGTTTTGTTTTTTATTCCTAATCTGAATTAGTTCAGGCTACGTAAATTCCTATATGTTCAACGATTCTTTTCCTGCTTTTTTTGTTTGGCAAATCATTAAGGATCTGCATAGTTTTATGATTGCTTATTTGTAGAGTTTATTTGAAAATATGATTGAAATAGTATTTTTTAAAATTTTAAAAAATATTTTTTATGTTTTTAATTGATTTGATGTAATGATTTTGAAAATAATTTTGAAAATATAAAAATTATTATTTTAATATATTTCTAAATAAAAAGTATTTCGAACCATAATCATTACTACAATCTCAACCAAACTCGCTAGTAATAACCACACTATAATAAAATTTAAAAATTCCTATGAAGTATTTTGTCAGCATATAGTAAAGGTTCCGTTGATATTTTTCAATGCTAATAAAATTGGTGATGGAATACTGTCATCAAAAACTTGCTTCTTTGGGTTTTTTATTTCGTTGACATTGCAAAGAATATTCCATTGACATTTCTTTCTGCGTTTTCTTTTCTTTTCTTTTTTGGTTTTTATGATTCTCAAGCCAATAATTACAAAAACAAAAAATCATGAAAAATAACTAAATCCACAATCAAAATAAAAAAAAATCAAAGAAACACATTTAAAATATGCATTTATCATCCTAAACCATCAAGATAATTAGTCGGAAAAAGCATATTAGAAACAGTGAGTTAATCACTAAAAACAATTACAGATAAATTATTAGTCAAAAGAAATTACCTCGATGGATTTATTAGGGTTTTATTAGTCTCCGCGTCAGTGCCAAAAGCAAACTTTGCTTTCTTCAAATAAATAATACAATTAATCGAAAGCTAAACAAAAATTACAGATTCAAAGAATATTTAATGAACAAAAGAGAAGAAACGAAACCAAGAGAGGAAAGTTGCAATAGCGCTAAAAAGTTGGGTGGCTGGATTTTAAAGAAGGACTGTCAAAAAATTTAAAGGAATGGGGTCAGGGTTTAACTTAAAATAAAAGAAGAAAGAGGGGACACCGACTTTCAGATTTTAATTCTTTTTAAAATAATCATTGAAATTTTTATCTGTTGGCAATTTAACATTTTGAAAATGTTCAAATAATTGCTGAATTTTAATATCAGCTTATTTGAAAATGTTTATATTTTTATATTAATTTTGGTTCTTATTTTTTTTATTGTAATTTGTTTTTTTTCTTTAAATAAAAATTTTTATCCATTAAATTTGATTCTCGTTATTTTGATTTTTATTTAAAATAATTTATGAAATTAGATTATTTTTTTCATTTTCAACTTTCTTTAACTTTTTCATATGTTAGTTTTGATCTTCATTCTTTTAATAAACTTGAAAAGAAAATTAATAAGTTATTTTTCAGTTTAGTTTTATGGCATAATCAAACATTGAACAATATTTTTTAATTTATTTTTTATAACATTATCAAATATCAAAAAATAATTAAATTTTTAGGAATTTATTTTCTATAAAAACTATATAAAAAAAAATATTTTCCAGCAAACAAAAATATATTTACTATAATTTGATTACGGTAATGCCCAATTCACCTTTTGATGAACCATATAAACAATTTCAAGTAAAAGAAAAAGGTTTTTAAGCACCGAATGATCAATTTAATGAAATTAGGTATAACATTTTATCTAAGTTCTGGATCGTGTTTAAATTTTATACGGAGATTTTACTGGTTTATCACTCTGTTCTACAATGTTTTCAATTAAACTTAGAAGATATAGTTTTTTCGATTTTATTAATTTTACTAGTTAAATATGGATTTTGCCTTTATTTTTTTATCTGCTCAGGGTTTTTCTTTTTTCTTTTTAGTTTAGCTTAGTGAGGGACCTATGTAAACCATTATAAGCCTTTTTGTTTGAAAACAAATGATGGCAGACTATTTTTATTAAGAATAAACAGTATGATTAGGATTCCTTGGACCCTTTTCATGACTTATGTTTTGTTTTTTATTCCTAATCTGAATTAGTTCAGGCTACGTAAATTCCTATATGTTTAACATAACAGCTAAAAAGCTTGCTAGACAGGATCCATGTCGATCTGTATCACTTAAATTCCGGCTGAACTTTTCATTTAGCCCATCGCATGCAAATTTTATTGTTTAGCTTACGGTGGCGATGCATTTAATTAATTACACCGTAGGTTATTAAGTCCCGGCCAGTCATAGAGCTGCCGACCTGCCGTAGAACCACCAAATTAAATATGTCGTTGTCTGGGATCATCAATTAATGATATGGTCTACTGCCTCTGACTATTTTCCACTTGGAGGCAAGAGCCCGGACTTTGAATCCTCCACATAAACAAAGAGAATAGCTGAGGTAGTAGGAATTGACTATTTGACTAATTATCCCTCATTGAAAACTAGACCGGTAACTTGTGTTATTGGAACTGATTTAAAAAAATATCAACAAAAGATTAGGGACAAAATCTTGAACAAAGAGAAGCTAAGGGGATGATTTGAAAATAAAAAGTGGGGCACAAGAATTAAGGGAGAGAGAGAAAAAAAAAAAAGATCGGCACGCATCACCGTTATATAGAGAAGATACCGAGACAAATCTAAAAATTTTCTAAAATGATATATTATTGTTGGAATCAACCGCATATGTCGTACAAAGATAATGAAGCGACTGACATGTGTCTTGCATGCATCAGCAAATTTTTTTTAAATCCCTTTAATTTATTAAAAGACAAAACTAACCCTCATTTTATCCAATACAACAAAAAAATCAACAATACAAACTTGGAGGGATGTGGCTCAACTAGTCAGATCCTAGGTTTGCTCCCTATAAATTATCAGTTTGAGTCCCACAAATCTTAGTGACATTAGAGACTTACATGGTCGTTAGCTTCAGAATCTGAGAAATTAGTCGAGGTGCGCTCAAATGGGCCCAAACATCCATAATAATAATAAAAAAACAATACAATAATAAAAATTCCCTCAAATACAAGACATAAAAAACAAATCCCTAGGCATTTACCTATACAAGGTTAAATTAGTTATTTTATTGTATATTTTATTAATAAAAATATAATCTACTCTTCAATGATAACAAATATAATCTACTCTTCAATGACACCTAATAATGTATTAATCTTAATAATATTTATGATATTTTACTATACAATTTAAAAGGCAAACACTTTTCCTGATTAATTTAAATATATCAAAATGCTACATTATAAAGACAGTCTATCCGCAACCTTTAGCCTACAGTTTTTTGTTTTTTGAAGGACAAGAAGATAAATTCACTGTTGTCGTCCATGCTGAAATGTGTCGTGTGAAAATGTGAAAATACAAGAAAAAGACATCTAAGACTTTCCAACACATAAATCATAGCTAACTTCATTATATTTTCGAATGTCTTTCAAAATTGGACCTAACACCTTCACGCCATTAATGCCCAGGTTACAATTCAGTTGATCATTTTTCCCTAGTCCAGATAAAAATACACGTGATTCTGTCTCGCAACAGAAGCAATCTACCATGAAAGGAACCACAAAAAAATCTTTGGAAAGACTGCTTTTCTTGTGCTCTTTTGTTCTCTCCAGCATAAGAACCTCTGCTACTCTGGACACTGTAACTCCTAGTCAACCCATCAGTGATGGCCAGACGATAGTTTCACCAGGTGAAAGCTTTGAACTTGGATTTTTCAGCCCAGGTAGTTCAAGAAATCGATATTTAGGAATTTGGTACAAGAAGATATCCACGGGGACTGTTGTGTGGGTAGCTAATAGAGAAGCACCGCTTTTTGATCATTTGGGGGTGCTAAAAGTTACTGCACAAGGAAATCTTGTTCTTCTCAATAGCACCAAAGGAATTGTTTGGTCATCAAATACATCAAGAGCAGCAGAGAATATTCCAGATGCAAGGCTTTTGGAGTCTGGTAACCTTGTGGTGGAAGATGGAAATGATGATGGCCCAGACAAGTATTTATGGCAGAGCTTTGATTATCCATGTGATACCTTGCTGCCAGGCATGAAGCTCGGAAGAAACTTGGCTTCTGGTTTTGACTGGTTTTTATCATCTTGGAAGAGCACGGATGATCCTGCTCATGGTGACTATACATTTCGGATAGATCTTCATGGGGTTCCACAGTTAGTCCTTAAGAAAGGGTCTGCAACACAGTTTAGAGCAGGGTCATGGAATGGCATTCGTTGGACTGGGGCTCAAGCAATGGTGAGAAATCCAGTATACACATACGAATTCGTATCAAATGAGACATACGTTTATTACAAATATGAGCTACTGAACAGTTCCGTTTTTTCTAGGATGGTACTGAATGCGTCTGGTGTTTCACAGCGCTTCACCTGGATTGATAGGTCGCATAGTTGGGTGCTTTATTATGTTGTGATAGTTGATCAATGTGACAATTATGCCTTTTGCGGTGCGTATGCTAGTTGTAACATTAACAAATCTCCTGTATGTTCATGCTTGCAAGGATTTGAACCCAAGTCTCCTCGAGATTGGAGTTTCCTAGATTGGACTGATGGATGTGCTCGAAGGACTCTGTTGGATTGTGATAAAGGAGATGGGTTTTTGAAGCACGCAGGAGTGAAATTGCCAGATACGACTTATGCGTCGGTTAATAAGAGCATTGGACTTGAGAAATGTGGCGAATTGTGTTCTAACAATTGCTCTTGCACGGCATATGCGAACTCAGATGTCAGAGGAGGAGGAAGTGGTTGCATCCTTTGGTTTAGTGCCTTGAATGACATAAGAGAATTCTCTGATGGTGGGCAGGACCTCTATATCCGAGTGGCTGCCTCAGAACTAGGTATCCATCCTTCCTTGATGTTCTTCCTACTTTCTAGATTTGATTATAGCATTCCAATTGACCATATTTTATACATTCTATTGAGATAATGATTAGCTGAGAAACCCTTGCAGAAGCAGTGCCAAGGGTCAAACTTGCAGAAACAGGGAGAAAATTGGCTAACTAATTCTGTTTTTTCTTTCTTTGCTTCAGGGAATATTGGGGCAGAAAGAAGCTCCAATGAGAAGAAGCTACTGGGAATCATATTTGGCTCCGTTATTTTCATAGCAATGCTTGCAATTGGATTAATCTTGTACATCAGGAAAAAGAAAGGTAAGTCTTAGTTGTGGGTGCGTGTTATCTACATTGCAATATGTGAAGAATAAATCAGGTCAAATGGTTAAGTCATTATGTTTGAAATATTGGTACAATCAAATCTGCTTCTCTTACAGCGAAGACGAAAAATAGCCTCGAAAAAGATTGCAATGATGGAGATGAAAACGAAGTCATGGAGCTGCCAATATTTGATATGAAAACTATTATTAAAGCCACAGAGAACTTTTCGATTGACAAGAAGCTTGGAGAGGGTGGTTTTGGAGCTGTTTATAAGGTAATATCATCCTAAGTTTATGTTCTCTAAGATTAAATTTTACGAAGCGAATTTGTGTTTTTGTGATTCTTTCAGGGAAATTTGAACGAGGGGCAGGAAATTGCTGTGAAGAGACTTTCACAGGATTCTGGACAAGGACTGAAAGAGTTCAAAAATGAAGTAATCTTAATCGCTAAACTTCAGCACCGCAATCTTGTAAAGCTTCTCGGCTGTTGCGTCGAAAGAGATGAAAGATTGTTAATCTACGAATACATGCCCAATAAAAGCTTGGACTACTTCATTTTTGGTTAGAATCTCCCCAGCGTGACAGCAGTTCTATCATAATCTTTGTTATTCATATTTTTATGTTTTTTTGGCAAGAGAATTTAGGTATAAAATATAACTTCCATCAGAAATTCTCCAGATGAATCAGGAAGGAAAGAACTGGATTGGCATAACCGCATCAACATTATCAATGGAATTGCTAGAGGACTTCTTTATCTTCATCAAGACTCTAGACTGAGGATTATCCATAGAGATCTTAAAGCCAGCAACGTTTTGCTAGATAGTAAGATGAACCCAAAGATTTCAGATTTTGGCTTGGCTAGAATGTTTGGCGGAGATGAAACCGAGGCAAACACAAAAAAAGTTGTAGGAACATAGTTAAGTATGCCTAGGTTACCATAACCTCTCCATGGCTTGTGTCTAATATTTTATTTTTTATCATTAAAATCTTCCTCTTTTTTGCAGTGGTTACATGTCCCCTGAATATGCAATTGATGGGCTCTTCTCAGTGAAATCAGATGTCTTTAGCTTCGGTGTTTTAGTGCTAGAGATAGTGAGTGGAAGGAAAAACAGAGGATTTAACCATCCAGATCATCAACACAATCTTCTTGGACATGTACGCACAGGGAGCTGTAGATGAGCTCTCCAAAGTCTACTAGTAATATTCATGGCCTGGAAATATGTGAATGGGATCGAACAAACTGACGTATATATGTTGTTCATGTGTTTCAGGCTTGGAGATTGTGGATGGAAGAGAGGCCACTGGAACTCATTGATGATATTCTAGGTGAATCCTGTGTTCTTTCTGAAGTGCTGCGATGCATTCATGTGGCTCTTTTGTGTGTGCAGCAACGACCCGACGACAGGCCATCCATGTCAACAGTGGTTCTCATGTTTGGCAGTGACACGATGTTGCCACAACCAAAGCAACCTGGTTTTTTTACAGAAAGGAACGTGGTTGAAGCAGAATCTTCCGCAAGCAAGAACGATTCGTCAACAAAAAACGAAATCACCATTTCATTATTAGAGCCACGGTAGAAATGGGGTTAAAATATCTGTTACTTTTGACAAAAGAAAATCATTCATGCAGTGATAATCTCTCTGTGTCAACACTGTTAAGATTTTCTGGTTATCTGTGCAGGGATTTAGAGCTTACTTAGGATTATAAATACTTACATATATATTTTGTTACTTGTTATTCGAAAATATGTATGATATGGTTTTTGAAATCCTTGAACTCTATTTTTTCTTTTGAATTCTTGAATCAAACTGACCGCAAACTTGCTTTGTTGAAACCTTGTGGACATGGGTATATCAGAAACTGATATCACCTACCTGGTATAGCAAGAACTTCTACAGGAGGCAGACACCTGAAGAAAGTCTTTGCAGATTCACGTGGTAGACCTTTGGACACTAGAAGAAGACAGCCAACTGCTCCTTGTCAATTCAACAGCCTGTCGGGTGATCAATTTTTTAATCCCACCAGGCAGCTCAAATAAATTTCTTTCTTTTCCACCTGTTGTGTTGTACAAGTTGATAACCATGGATTCAGGTTGCATGAGAGACTTTTCAAATCTGATCAAGCCTCGTATTGACAGTTCGGAATTTAAATATTTCTTTCCTCTTCAATTATTTATTGCACGAAAAGAAAGGACGATAGTGATGGGTCCGTCATGAAAAAGAAGGAAGCAAACTTGAAAATAAAATATTACAGAAAAACACAGAGGTAAATATATATAATTTTTGCTGTACATTTTGTGTATTTCTATAAATTAAGTTATAATTAATTAAATATTTTTTTTTCAAAATATGAACAATATGCTACTAATTGTGGAGAGGAATTCATTGTTCCCTCCTCACATAGCACTGCTATTTCTATTTATTTCTTAATTTTTCTTTGTTATTTTAAGGTTTAGTTTTTATTTTTCAATTTATCCTTCAATGATTCATTCAGTTTACTTATTATCTCATTATTCAGATTGTGAGTTTGACAGGTTAAGTTTGGTTTGTTTATCTTTTTTTAATTGATTTTCTTTTCAAATTTCATTATTTTGCATTTTGTTTTTTTGAAATTAGACTTTATAATTTTTTTTTATTTGTTTTTTATGAGGTTATCTTGGTCTCATTATCTAGATCACGGGTTTGATGGGTTCACTCGGGTACCCGAGTCGCAGGTTTAACAGGTCAAGTGTTGTTTTTTTGTCCTTTTTAGTGGATTTTCTTCCCAGATCTCATCCTTTCATTTTTGTTTGATTTAGAATTAGGTTTTATAATTTTTTTATTTGCTTTCTATGATGTTATCTTGATCTCATTATTTAAGTTACGGGTTTGGTGGGTTAACTCGGATTGACTCGGGTACCTGGATCTCTGGTTTGGTGTGTTAAGTTTCAATTATTTTTTTGTCCTTTTTAGTTGATTTTCTTCCCAAATCCCATCCTTCCATATTCGATTTATTTGGAATTAGGCTTCATAATTTTTTTTTATTTGCTTTCTATAAAATTATCTTGGTCTCATTACTTGGGTATGGATTTAGCGGGTTATCCGGGTTGATTCATGTATTCTTTTGTGCCTTTTATTTAATTATTTTATTTTTCAATTTCATCTTTCAATATTAAGTTTACTGGGAATTGAACTTTATAATTTGTTTTGATTTACTTTCTATGAAGTTATTCCAGTCATATGAGCCAAATTGTGAGTTTAGCGGGTTAACTTGGGTTGACTCAAGTTGTTTGTTTTTTAGTTTTTTTTATTTAATCTTTTTTTTTCAATTTTATTTTTTAATATTAGGTTGATTGAGAATTGAGTTTTATAATTTTATTTTTTTTCTATTAAGTTATCCCGATCCTATAATCCGGATTGTGGATTTAATAAGTTAATATGAGTTGATTGGATCAAATCAATATGTTTTTGTTTCAATATTTTTTAAAAAAAAAAATTTATTTTAAAAATCCTTTTAGTCAATCTATATTTTAATGACAGTCCAAGTTGTTTTTTACTAAAAAAAACTTGTTAATAAAATCTTGATATTTTTTTATATTAAAAATAATTGATCTGATTTATAGAGTAGTGTGAGAAATAATCTAGCAATTATTAAAATGTAAGAAAAGAAAGTTCCTGTATGGTAACTAATGAATAGCTAACACGAGTTCACCTAATCCCACATGTTTAAAAAGATACAACAATTTTTTAAATAAGTAAAAAATTAATTTTGGCGAATTCAAAATTAATACTTAAAGAAAGCTTAGGCTTCAGTTACTGAAGGTAGATGTTGATAATTTTAACTAGAAGTTAAAAAAAAAAAAAAAAAAAAAAAGAAGAAGAAGAAGAAAGTTTAAACCTTACCAACATCCAAAATCGTAAAACAAAACATCCTAAGCCCAAATCAAAATTAGAAAAACAATTCCAACAACAATAGAGCATCCATCACCCATTAAGCATGAAGCCCAGCTCCATTATCGGGTCTACTGTCAAATAAAGCAGCAAATAAATTGATTCTATTAGAAAGTATTTACAGATATTATTTTTTAAAATATTTTTATTTTAAAATATATTAAAATTTTTTAAAAAATTAATATTAGAATATTAAAACCATCCAAAAATATTTAAAAAATTAATTTTAAAATTTAGCAAAACATCATTTGAAACACAGTTTCAAATAACCTTTTAGGAAGTGTTTATTTAAATGGTGTGGTCGCACTTATATTTTTTTTGCTTCATATTAGTTTTTTTGTGTTTTTTAATCATTTTGATATACTGATATCAAAAATAAAATTTAAAAATAAATTAACATTATTTTGATGCATTTCCAAATAAAAAATACTTTGAAAAGCAACTGTTATCATAATGTTAAATACTACCTTAAACATTAGACAAAAAAAAAAAGTTATATCAGGTATTAAAATCTATATTTTTTATTATTGTTGTTGTTGTTCTAAATATTATCATCACAACTATTATTATTATTATTATTATTATTGTGATGGTCATCATCATTATCATTAAAAAAAATAAAAACTTTGGACTTGATTTGAAAGATATAATTGAAAACTACAAAAAAATTGACAAAAAGACAAAGGAAAACAATAAAAAATCAAAAGATAAGGGACCAAATTGAAATCATTATTATTCTTATTGAAAAAACAAAAAATCATAAACTTGATTTTAAGGATAAAATTGAAAGTAATAGAAACTTTCACAAAAAAACAAAGAAGAATAATCAAAATTAAAAGCAGAGGAACCGAATCGAAACATATTATATATACAAATTAGAAATCAACGGTTAAATTGAAAACAAATAAAACTCTAACAAAAATAAAAATACTAAAATTAAAAGTAAAAGGACTGAATTTGAAATAACAATAACAATGAGGACCATTGTGCTTTTTTAGGGGTAGGAAAGAGAAACGAAGAGATAAAAAAAGAAAGGGTCATCGACATTAAACCGATCATATTTTGACCGCATGTGCCAACTATTATAAAAGAGGAGATGATGATGAATAAAATGACATGGTGAAAGTCTATTTTTTATAACCGAAAGTCTCTGTATGCACCACCCAAAGTATACGGAGGCTCCCACACTCTAACGCGTGTTGTACATTTGCTATTAGTTTTTTCCAATTAAAAAATTTTATTTTAATGTTAAATTACACCATCCCTCTTAATCAAACAAATAATTAACAAAAAAACTGAGATTAAAGAACCCTAATACCCCTAACCCCAATGAATTAATTTTCTTGAATCTAAGGATATGCGTGTAATAGCATTGTGTATCAAAAAACAAAAATACATAAATATCTGTACCTGAAAATTGTTTTTTTACTTTTGAAAGTATTATGATTATTTTACTGTTCATTAAAATGTTGAATAAATAAAAATATCCTAAACAAATTAATAATGACCAATGCACTGAAAAAACCAAGACACCCTTGATTCAAAAGAAACCAATTTTTTTAGCTAATGCCATAGACGTTCTATGGCTACTGGGAAATTACTCCTTTAGTATATTTGTTATTCTTGACTAATTAGAAACCTAGAACGTTGTCTGCTAAATTTGATTCTTTAGTCAACACGGAATTTGGGTTAGGTGGTAGCTTAGCAGGGGTGCTTGGACAGAAAGCAAGAAATCTTCTAGTTACGTCAAGAAATATCTGATTTCTTTTGACATTATATGCTTAAAATGGGGATTTATACTCAAATTATTTCCAAAATTCAAACTTAAGCCAAGAATATATGATTTAGATATGCTGCAAGAAAAATATACTGTATACAAATGAAAAGCTCAATAAAAAAAGAAGTAAAACACAGAAAAGAATCTGCAGTTCCATCTCTGGAGAAGAGACAAAGCCTAAGATACAGTTGCTATGCCCCAACCCCAGGTCCATAGCATCAAATAGAACTAGTTCTTCGATCATAGCAATTAAAATGAGAATTTCTTTCAGGAAGACGATATAACGATCCTCTGTTTTTGCTGATGCAAAAGAGAAGTTATATGCATTTAGTATTTTGTTGAAGATTACAACAGGGAAGGATGTGTTCTAGAGGAGAACCTTTTTTGGTCAAGTAATGTCTACCGCGGTTCAAACATTGTGAAGCTGATGTTATTCCTAGAAGCTGATCGAATACTGCTTGATGAAGTCTCCGGTTCAGGAAAATTTCTTTCTGTGTAAAAACCAGGCTGTTTTGGCTGAGGCAGTGAGATCTCACTGCTCAACATTACGACCACAGTTGACATGCTTGGCCTATCATCGGGTCGTTGTTGCACGCATAAAAGACCAACCTGAATGTGTCTTAGGATTTCAGATATAGAAGAAGAGTCATCAATCGTTATATTCATCAGCTCCAATGGCCTCCCTTCATTCCACAGTTTCCATGCCTGCAACATATTAGAAGAATAAGTTCTTCAAATTCGTTCTCCTACTACTGGAATTGAGCTAATTCCCAAAAAAAATAAAAAAAGAGTAAAGAAACATTGCCAAAAACATGTCATATCATTTGGAGAGGTCTTAGCAGAATTGAAAATGCAACTTGACATCTTTCATATCACTGTTTATACTTACATGCCCAAGAAGGTTGTGGTTGTGATCAGGGTGGTAAAATCCTCTGTTTTTCTCCCCACTCACTATCTCGAGTACTAAAACACCAAAGCTAAAGACGTCAGATTTGATTGAGAAGAGCCCATCGACTGCATACTCGGGAGAGATATAGCCACTGGAAACAACATTGAAAAGTAAAATTAAACTTCATTTCATTTTCTTTCTTGGCCGCTGAAAGAAAAGAAGAGGGAAAACAGAATGAATGGTGTAACAAAGTGCTGGTATACATACTAGGTTCCCACGATCCTATTAGTATTGGCCTCTATTTGATCTCCCCCAAATATTCTAGCCATGCCAAAATCTGATATTTTTGGGTTCATAGAATTGTCCAGAAGCACATTGCTGGCTTTGAGATCCCTATGGATAATCCTCAATCTGGAGTCTTGGTGAAGATAAAGAAGCCCTCTTGCAATGCCTCCAATTATGTTCATGTGTGTTTGCCAATCAAGTAGGTTTCTGCTTTTTTTATCTGAAAAATTCCTCAACAAAATTAGTCCAATCATGGCTTATTGAAACTATAATGCAAGGAGAAAAGACGAAATATCCATGTTTACAGCAGAACGAACCGAATATAAAGTTGTCCAAGCTTTTATTTGGCATGTACTCGTAGATTAACATTCTTTCATCTCCTTCAATGCAACAACCAAGAAGCTTTACAAGATTGCGGTGCTGAAGCTTGGCAATCAATATAACTTCATTTTTGAACTCTCTCAGTCCTTGTCCAGAATTCTTTGAAAGCCTTTTCACTGCTATTTCTTGTCCATCGGTCAATGTTCCCTGAATGTTCAACAAAAGTCAACAAACCCACCCTTGAATTAACTTATATTGGCAGTATGATGCAATTTTACCTTGTATACAGATCCAAAACCACCTTCTCCCAGTTTGTTATTGTATGAAAAGTAATCTGTGGCATTCTTTATAGTAATAAAATCGAATGCCGGTAACTCCATATCATCCTTCCTGCCGCTCTCATCCTTCAAATTATCCAAGCGGATGCTTGACGTGTGGGCTAAATAGTTCAAGATTAATTAGCCGTTAACAATTACTTTTTAGAAACAAAATGAGTTAAATCTTTAATTAGGCTCGGTATCCACAGTCAAGCAACAACTGACTTTGTTACGAAATTGGCATTTGATCTCATTTAATCCTTTATTTGCATGCTAATCCTGTTTAATTTGTGATACAAAATCAACAACCTTTTTTTACCTTGTCTAGCCTTCCTTCTTCTCCTCATGTACAACATGAATCCAAGTACAAGCAAGACCACAGCAGAAATCAATGTGCCAATAATGATCCTCCGTCGCTTCCTCTTACTCGAACTTTTCTTCTTTTCATAACTACCTGAAACATTGGAAGAGTAGAAGACTATTAAGCAGACAGCCTGACAAGTTCGAATATAAGCTGCCATTGGATGACTCCAAACTTGCAAGATTTATCCTGCTCTTACATCATTCAAAATTAGTTTTAGATGTTCGCATCATAAGTAGTTCCTAAGAAGAAAATAAAGCAGAAGAAAGACTAAAAATATGATGAAGTAAGGAAACATACTTAGTTCTGAAGCAGCCATTCGTATGTAGAGATCCTGCCCACCAAGCGGAAGATGTTTAGTGTCCCTGAGGTCACCGAACCAAAGGTAGCAGCCACTTGCTCCTCTTCTAATATCTGAATTTCCATAGGCCACACACGAGCAGTTTGAAAGGCACATATTGCTACATTCAACTAGGCTCATGCTAGTATTCACCCAGGAATCAGACATGTCTGGCAATTTGACACCAGTGAGCTGCAGAAATCCATCTCCATTTTTACAACCAAGCTGAGTTCGTCTAACACAACCTCCAGTCCAATCTTGTTTATTCCAGCTCTCGGGAGTTCTTGGTATGAAACTTTCCAAGCAGGAACAGACGGCTCCATTGCTGTTGCTGCAAATACCGTTGGCACCACACAAGGTATAAGTGTCACACTGATCAATCTGCACTACAGAGTAAGATCCCCAAAGATTAGTTTGAGTTATCCATGTGAGACGCTGTGGTATGCCCGAAGGATTTATCACCAACCTTGATGGAACTGAACTGTTTAGAAGATCAAACGTGTAATAGGACTCGGTGGCAGTAGAAACAAATTGTTCTCCGTAAACAGTATTCGATATCGTTTCAGGGACTCCTCCCCAACGGAAACCGTTCCATATGCCAGTTCTAAATAAAATTGTAAGCCCCTTCATAAGCAGCATTTCGTTATATCCGCGAGGATCCAACCGAAATGTAAAATCACCTCGAGCAGGATCGTCTTCACTCTTCCAAGATGATATATACCTATCAAGACCAGTCACCAAATTTTTTCCCCACTTCATGCCTGGAAGTAAGGTTTCACTCGGATAATCAAAGCTTTGCCACAAAAAGTTATCCGGGTTGTTGTCGTTTCCATCTTTCACGGCAAGATTTCCCGAATCCAAGAGCTGTACAACAGGGTTCTGGGCAGTTCTTGAGACATTAGATGACCAAACAGCATAATTAGTGCCATTGAACAGAACGAGAACTCCTTGACCAGTTACATTTAGTACTCCTAGCCGATCCACGAGTGGTTGTTCTCTGTTGGCCACCCAAACAACAGTTCCAGGGGTTATTTTATTGTACCATATCCCCAGGTATCTATTACTTGAACTTCCTGGGCTAAAAAATCCTAGCCCAAAACTTCCATCGGCTGAAACTACAGATTCTCCATCTTTTATGGACTGGCCAGGAGCAAGAGTGTCCGATATGGCAGAGATTTTTACATCGGAAATCAAGAGGAAGGTGCACAAAAAGATAACTCTAAATCTTTCCATTGATTTTCCCAGTAGGTTTCATTCTGTGCTTTCGCTTTCTATGTTGCACATGATCATAACGACTAGTCTAGACCAATAATACTCTTAACTTTGCAAAATCCTTGTGTATTTTACACAAACTTGCAACATAATACTCGTTCCCTTCCAGGAACAGCTAAATTTGTCCTAATTATGGAAACTAAAATCGTGGTGTTGAACAATGCTGTGATCAAATGACAGATGCACTGTTAGAAATGTATTGCTCTTCCTTTGTAATGTCAATGAATCATAGAATCTTCCATTGACAATATGATATAATACCATGTTGAAAATCAAAGATCATATTATCAGGTTTCCTTTTTGACCCGATACCTTAGGCTGAGATTCTAGACTTCATAGCGGAAACAAAGAAGCTGACAAGAAATTTTTAATTCATATAAAAAAAACAAGTCGTCCTCTTTAACCTATGAGACAATTTTGTTGTTCAATGTAAGTGGATTAGTTTAGCTGTTGCTATCAGGAATGAACCCGATGTTTATTATTAATTCTCATTATATAATGGCAGTATGAACCGGATCTGCCTACCATTTATGGCTTAATTAATATTTATTTAATAACCTTATGGGTATAGTTTAATTGGTCACACTCTAAGTTTGTTCTCTAAAAGTCGTTAGTTCGAGTCCCACAAACCGCATAAACGGATTATATTTTTTAATTATATGTGTGTGCAAAAATGATGATCAAATGTTAAAATTGAGTAAAAAAAACATAAATTATTAGTCTTGATCACCTCAAGTTAATATGATAAACTTGTAACCATAGTAATTAAGGTTGATCAAATCTGAGATATCTTGTCAAACTCATGATCTAAATCATGAGATTGAAATAACTCGATAAAAAAATAAAAAGGATTATAAAGCTTTTTTAAAAAAAAAAAAAAATTGTACTACCTTTTAAATCCATGACTTGAATCATTAGACCCGAAGCACCTAATCTAAAAAAACCATGAAATTCAATTATCAATCAATCAAATATTAAATGATAAAATTAAAAAAAATAATTTCATTTATACAAAAGGATTTTAAATGATAGCAATTAAAAGAATGAGGATAAAAATTGAAAAACAAAGTAAATCTTATATTTGATTCAAGGGTTAAATTAAAAACAAAAATTAATTTAGTAAAAGGACCAAAAAAATATTCAAAAGAATGAGGATCAAAATTGACATAAAAATAAAAAAACAATGTTTTATTTGAAGGGTGAAATTAAAAAGAATAATAACGTTTACAAAAAGACTAAAATAAATAGAAATGAAAACAATAAGGATCAAATTGGAAAATATAATACCATCAATTTGTATTGAATGATGAAATTGAAAACAAATAAAACTTCTGCAAAAGGGCTAAGAAAAAAAATTAAAAATCCAAAGAATAAAGAGTGAAATTGAAATACCAATAACCAATAATACCATCAAGTTATAATTTTTAAGGAAAAAGAAAGAAAAGAAGAGGGAAAAAATTAAATTCATCGGCAACAAACTGAACTACCACCAGAAACAAGCGCAACACTGAGAGAAAAAAGATATGATTGTACTTCTGACAAAACAAGGTGTCGCATGCACCATCCAAAGTGAGCGGGAAGCCTCTCACATGTCTCCGGATGCATCACATGTTTTTATCTTTTCTTTAGCAAAATACAAAATTTCCCTTATCAAGCATGTTAACATAAAAAAAACCTTTGGGAAAAGATGAAAAAGCCCTTTGAGACTAGTTTCAATTTTGGTTGTTTTGTTGTGTTTTTGATTTTATTTTGTTTTTTTTTAATATTTATCCAAATATAAAATTGCCTCTCATCTTATATGACAATAACTAAAAAAAAAAAACTATTTTGAAAGTATCAAATTGCCCTTTAATGCTAGTATTGAAATTTTTCCTTTTGAAAGCTTTTTTATTTTTTTTACCGTGCTTTTAAAATAAGAAAAAATATAATTACTTCTTATAAATTTGAAAATAATTAATGCACCTTGTGAAAAGATTTTAATGCCTTTAATAATTAGTTATAGGTGTTTTTGTGAGAAGGGAAAAAAGGTTATATTTTTATAATGAATGTAATTTCCCAACTAGTTTTAGTTTTTGTTAATAGTAATAACTCATAACCTATATATTTTACAAGTCCGAGAATATTAATCTAAAAAGGTAAACTAATTATCGCTTTCAAGTGAATTTAACGTGATGATCCATTTGTTTAGTAATGTAGCAAGATGTATTTTTTAATTAAAAATATGTATTTTTAAAATTTTTCATTTTTAATATCAATATATCAAGATTATTTAAAAAAATTAAAAATATTAATTTAATAATTTTTAAATGAAAAAATAATTTAAAAACACTTTAAAAAATAAAAACACTAACCAATTTTCTAAGCCCCTAAGGAAGCACATGATGTAGTTACCTTAAGTAAAGTCGTTTTTACTATTATATTATAATTATAAAATATTCTAAAAGGCTAAGGAAAGTACCGTAGTTTTCTCACGTTTTTTTTACTTTAGTGTTTACCTGTGCATATAATGCACAGTGAAACACTTATTTTTTTTTTCTATTTTTATTTATTTATTTTTGTTTTTTTATCTCTTAATGGGTTTTGTTTTTTTTGCTTTTTTCTTTGTGTTTTTTTTTTCTTTTAATGAATTTTTTTGTTTAATCTAGTTTGTTAATATAAAAAAAAATTTATTTAGTTATCAGACTTTCATAACATAGATCTCGGGTTTGATGGGTTAACCTGGTTTGACGAATTAACCCAAATTTTTTTTTTTTGCTTTTTCATTTTTAATCAATTTTTTTTGTTTAGTTTAGTTTGTTAATTTTTTTTTGTTTAACCCACCGATTTTTTTTTTCTATTTAGTTATCAAACTTTCATGACACGGATCCCGAGTTTGATAGGTAACCTGGTTTGACGGGTTAGCCCTGACCCGTCAATTTTTTTTTTCTATTTAGTTATCAAACTTTCATGACACAAATCCAAGATTTAACGGGTTAACCCAGTTAATTCAGAGTTTTTTTTTTCATTGGTTTTTTTTTTCTATTGGTTTTTTTTCTTTTTAATTAATTTATTTAATTATCATACTTTTATGACACGACCTTGTAGTCATACCTGCATTCAAGACTATTGGCTCTGGTATTAGTAATATTATTTTTAGGTCAGATATTATAGTTAAACTTAAAATTTTTGGATATAACTTTATAAAAAAATCTAATATTTTTAAATTTTAACTTTGTCTTAGTACTTTTTATATAAAAAATAATTAACTCGCATTATCTTGTGAGGGTTATGTAACTAGTGTATTCTATTGCTTGTTAGGATATGAACAAAGTCAGAGACTGCTGCAGCCGAAATTGGTTTAGGGCGTCGGGGGAGGTGTTTATAAAGTCTTGTTTTGACTGTTGACCTTCTGGAAGAAATGATGTACAGGTCTTGATATAATTTTTTATTTAATAATTAGATTTTTTTTAAAATGTTCTACAAATAAATAACTAATTGATATTGAAAAGCCCATCAAGTTAGACCCATAAATAATTGATTTTAAAAATAATAAATAAATTAAAAAATAAATTAATTTACTATATTATCAAATGAAAAAGCTATTTTAAAAAATATCTTACACTGTAATGTTAAATAAACACTTAATATGTTAAAAATTAATTTGTGTCTCCGTTATTCGTTAATTAACAGATCAAGAAACTTGTATAAAAGTCTTCGCTCTCGTAAAAAAGCTATTAAAACACTTTCAAGCCTTCATCATCATCATCATCTACGTTTGAATTCTTGAAGAAACAAAACTATACACGCACGGGATGAAGCCTAGAATTTCATAAACAAACCTTGAAGACAAGTCAAAGACGCCTTTGAGGTATTTATTAAAATATTTGAATCTCACTCCACAACACGTCAAAACCTTGTGTTTCTGTAAAACATCAAATCCTATCTCGTTTTCGTGAAGAATCCAAGTATTAATGAACCATGCATAGAATTATATATTTTTTTTTTAATAAAGATTGTATCACAACTATGTTAATAATAATAAATAAATAAATAAAAAATTAAGCATGGCATGTTGGGATTATGAAAAAATATATTTATTTTTCTGATTAATAATAACAAAAATGTAATAAAGTTAAACATTGCACAGTAAGGTTATGGATCAGGGATTATTTATTTTTGTATTTTAAAAATATTTTTGAAAAAAAATTAATTTTTTTTTTGAAATAAATATTTTTTTAAAAATTATTTTTCTAATTTTTTTTATGTGTGACAAACTTATAGAAAGTTAGTAAGAATGAAATGATTTCTGTTCAAAAAACAAAATTAAGCTTTTATTCTAGTAAAGTGTTTTCTTAATTTTTATTTTTATCTTTGGAAAACACAAGGAAAACATCCCATAATAGAAAGGAAATTGTGACTGTTTCAGATATATATGTGATATATGTTATATAACTTAAAAAAAATATTAATAAGTTATTTTATAGTCTATCGTACTCAACCCCTAGAAAATATTTTTTTATTTATTTTTTATGATATTGCTAAACATCGAAAAATAATTTATTTTTTAAAAAATAAATAAATTACTTTTAAAATAAAAATAAAATAAAAACTACTTTGCACAAACAAATCAGGTTCTAAAATACAATTTCTTGTTCAGATTAACCCCGTAAAACATCAGCTTCGCAATTGATGAACAAATAACAATATTAAATTGGTTCTTGCGTTTTTCCAGTAACTCCTACCCTTCTAAGGTGAAGTGTTGTTGGGTGGTGGTCTTCTAACGTGGATATTGCGCTGTCATGGTGATTTCATATGTTGAAATACATTTATAATTGCTTGAGGAAGACTCTGTATGAGGAACATTCCTTTCTAGGAAAAAACCGGGCTGCTTTGGCTGAGGCAATGAACTCTCACCACCCAACATTAGAACAGCAGTTGACATGTTTGGCCTGTCATCGGGTTGCTGCTGAACGCATAGCAGACCTACTTGGATGTATCGTATTATTTCCGACAGGGCGTGAGAGTCACCTAATGTATTGTCAGTAAGTTCCAAAGACCTGTCTTCCATCCATAGTTTCCATGCCTGAAACATATCAAAAACTCAAGTCACTCCGTTTCACCTCATGTTTACCTCTGTTATCCTTGACCATGCTATCAGAAATGGATATCAATGCATGCGAGTGTGATTAATTGTTCAACACAGAAAGCTTCTTGTATACTTACATGTCCGACAAGGTTGAGGTGATGATCATGACTGAAAAATCCTCTGTTTTTCCTTCCACTAACTATTTCTAATACTAATACACCGAAGCTAAAGATGTCCGATTTCACAGAAAAGAGTCCCTCAACAGCGTACTCGGGAGCCATGTAACCACTGAAAATAATATTGTAAAGGAAAAATGAGTTCATATGAAGCATCATAGATTGAATTATAGGATGGATCTGAGTATACTTACTACGTTCCAACTACTCTATTTGTATTTGCCTCAGTTTGATTTCCGCCGAATATTCTTGCCATTCCAAAGTCTGAAATTTTTGGGTACATATCAGTATCTAGCAGAACATTGCTGGCTTTGAGATCTCGATGGATAATCCTGAGCCTTGAGTCTTGATGAAGATATAGAAGCCCTCTAGCAATTCCATCGATAATGCTAAGGCGCGTAGGCCAATCCAGTAATTTGCTTCTTGATTGATCTGAAGATTTTCTCATTGGAATCAGTGCTATCAAGAACTAAAAGCTCAAAACAAAACAAAAAACAATGGCACATTACCCTTTATGGAACCTATAATAAGTCTGAAGATATGGAAAGGGACTAACCAAAAATGAAATAATCCAAGCTTTTGTTGGGCATGTATTCATAAATCAACATTCTTTCGTCTCCTTCAATGCAACAACCCAGAAGCTTTACAAGATTGCGGTGTTGAAGTTTGGCTATCAACAAAACTTCATTTTTGAACTCTTCAATCCCTTGTCCAGAATATATTGAAAGCCTCTTCACTGCTATGTCTTGCCCATATAATGTACCCTAGAAATGGCCATTCAAAATCATTATACACTTTCGATATAGTTGTTCAAAAAACTGTTGCTTTTTTACCTTGTATACAAATCCAAATCCACCTTCCCCCAACTTCTTGTTGCTTGAGAAGTTACCGGTCGCTTTTGCTATTGTGCTCAAATTAATTATCGGCAACTCCAGCTCTTTCTTCCTGCTGTGGCTATCATAATCCATTTCAAGAATGTTTTTCATCTTCCCTGGAAATAATAGTAGAACGATTCAAGTTTTTAGTTGAGAGATGAGCACTGTGCTGCTAGACACAGACATGTCTTTCTGTAAGTATACTGATCAATTTCTGTCCAGAATTGGAGAAATATAAGAAACCAAAACCAAATGCAAACTGATTTTACCTTGGTTTCTAGTTTGCCTTTTCCTCCTATGAAACATCCATCCTAGTACAGAAACTCCAGTGACCAATAAAATCGAGCAGACTATGAATCCCACTAGCATCTCGCGTTTCGTTCTTTCATTCCTCTTGATGTTATCTAGATAATTGAGAGAAGGGTTAGAAGATGTTAAAGTGCAACTAGTACATCGCAACCTGTCTGAACCTGAACACAGCTACCTACTAAATGCCTCAAACTTGCAAATTTACTGGGTTGCCATGAAGTTCAGAACAAACATGAGAATCTTACAGATTCAAGGTACTGTTTAATTGTGCTATAGAAAAAAACTAAAAAAGAAGTAAGGGTAAGAACCATTAGAGTACCTAGATATGAAGCAGCCATCCGTATATAGAGGTCCTGCCCTGTATTGACAAATTCTCTCATGTCAATCAGATCACCAAACCAAAGCAAGCATCCACTTCCTCCTCCTCTGACATCCGTATTTGCATATGCCATGCAAGAGCATTTTTTCAAACATAACTCCTGGCATTCTTTGAGGCTGATGCTCGTGTTATACCATGAACTCGATGTGTCTGGCAGTTTCATTCCCGTGTGCTTGACAAATCCTTCTCCACTATTACAAGTCAAGTTAGTCCTTCTAACACACCCACCAGACCAGTCTTGGAAACTCCAATCTCTGGCAGATTTTGGCTCAAATCCATCCAAGCATTCGCACACGGGGGACTTATCAATGTTACATTTAGCATTTGAACCACAAAAGGAATAAGCGTCACACTGATCTTCACCAACAGCAAAGTAGCGAGTCCATCTATGCATTTGTGATATCCAGGTCAATCTCTCTACAACTCCTGAAGCATTCACCACAAACCGCGATGCCACTGAACTGTTTAGAAGCTCAAAATTGAAATAGACCTCTTTATCATTCAACACAAACTCGTATCTATATACTGGATTTGGCCTCAATCTAGAAGCCCCTGTAAAACGAATGCCATTCCATGATCCAGCTCTGAATTGTATTTCCCTCCCCTTCTTATAAACTAGTTGTTGATAACCACGAGGATCTATTCCTAAACTATACTCTCCTCTAGCAGGATCATCTAAGCTTTTCCAGGATGAAATGGACCAGTCTAGACCAGTAACCAAGTTTCTTCCGAGTTTCATGTCTGGAAGATTGGTGTCGCCTGGATAATCAAAGCTTTGCCATAAAAAACTCTCTGGGTTGCTATCATTTCCATCTTTGACAACAAGATTTCCTGATTCCAAGAGTTGAGCAACTGGATTGTTTTTCGGTGTGGTCCTATTAGATGACCAAACAACGTCTTTTGTGCCATTTAGAAGAAGAAGAGTTCCTTGATTAGTGAAATTTAGAACTCCTGAATGATCGAAGATTGGATTTTCTCTGTTGGCCACCCAAACAACAGTTCCAGTAGAGAACTTCTTGTACCAAATGCCCAAGTATCTCCTTGTTGAACTACCTGGACTGAAAAATCCAAGTTCAAAGTTCTGGCCAGCTGAAACTATTGTGTCACCATCTCCGATATGTTGACCTGGACTAATGATGTCTGGAGCATTGGAGACTCCAATGGTGGAGAGTAGAAAGGAGTAGACAAAGAGTCCTCGAAGGCCACCTGCTGTCTTCCTCATGCCTCTCTTCATTGAAACTTGATGGTGTAATACACAGAAATAAGACTGCCAAATTGGACCAAATATGATATAGCTCAGCATTAAAGGCATTTACACATAAGGATAAGAGAAGAATCATGAACTTAGATAAACTTGTCAAAATAAAGGATGACCTGCACGTAAGACCTGGTACCATGGATGCGAGTCAACTGGCTTTATGCTATATCTCATGTAAGAACGAGGGTGGTCTTGACCTCAAAACTGGCTCTGATTCAATTGCACTGTTTAAGGTTTGCTTTTGAATTTTCGGCTACATATTTCAGCTTGAATCTCAGCGTTTATTGTTGTCACGAGTATCTGATTCACGGCTAACAAGGAAGCAAGATTTTCAATAAAGGGTTCCCTCAAACAACCGATGTTGTATCTGTCGTTGGACCAGTGATGCCATGTGAATACACGGAGAGCATGCTCATGCCAGTTAGAAGATTAAAAAGGAATCGCAGCAATATGTGGTTTGATTTCATTTTTTTTAAAAGTAATTCATGTGATTAAAATGTTTCAGGTAAAGATCCCAGGTCCAAGTCTTTGGGAAAGTGATATATTTACATTAGATTTGTCCCACTCGTAGAAGCACTATAAGTTTCAATTTCTATAGAGGTATAGAGATATCCTTTCAAATACATTTTAGTATGAAAATGCTCCGAGTCACTGTTCATGCAGCGCTTTTTTCTTTCTGTCATTTTTTTTTAAAATGTTGCTATTTCATGGGAGGTTTTTATTTTAGCATATTATTAATATATTGGCTCGTGGGCAGCAGGTGAATAAAAAAAATTAAATATTAAAATTATAAAAAATATTTTAAGCGTTTTAAGTCATGCGATCATGCCACACCCAAACGAATTAGGTTTGTCAGTCATGTCAGACTTATGAGCCTTACACCAGACCCGAGCACCTTGGGTCTGGTGGGCATGTCAGACCCAAGTCTGAGTAGATGATGATTAAAATATTGAAACTTGTAATTTTTTTTATTTTTTATAAGAAAAAACAGTTAAAATATCATTAAAGTATCCTAAATAAAAATCTAAGTCCATAAATTATTTATAAATAACAAATCATCTTAAAAATTTAATTTGACGTTTTAGATCTAAAAAGTCAAATCACATCTTCCTATTGAAATAATTTATTTTTTATGTTTATGAATTTCTTATTTTTTCAATAGAAATTCTATCTTCTCCTTTTTTTTTTTCTTTTTTTTTTTAACTATATATGTTTTTTAACTCAATGCTTGGGTCTGGCATGACCCAAGCATCTGGACCTGGAATCATGCTAAACCCAAACGATTTGGATCTGAGCAGGTAATAATTCAAATGTTGAAACTTATATATTTTTTTATTTTTTATAAAAAAAAAAACATTTAAACTATCATTGAAGTATCTTAAATAGAAATTAAAATTCAAAAATTATTTATAAATAACAAATCATCATAAAAATCTATTTAACATTTTAGATCTAAAAATTTAAATTATATTTTTCTATTGAAATAGTCTAGTTTTTATGTTTATGAATTTGTTATTCCCTCAATAGAAATTTTATCTTCTCTCTTTTTATCTCTCTCTTTTTTTTCTCTTTCTTATGAATTTTTATTTTTTTTATATTTTTTAATTAAACTCAATGCAAAAAAATGTTTATTTAATGGGTGGTCATTTGCGATTTTTCATTGATGACAACATTATTTTATATTTGTTTTTAACAATACTAGACTATATGTATTTAGTTTCATTATACATATTTTCATTTACAATGCACATAAAAAATAAAAGTTCATTTTTTAAGACATGAAATAAATCACTTAGAAAATAAATTTTTTTTTCATTCTTTCCTCTTCGAATATAATAAATTTATAAAATAAGTTACACGAACAAAAAAGAGTTTATAGTTAAGTTCTACTGCATATGAATGAAAAATCATACTTGAATGAGGCAGTGTTTGTTTTTGCAATCCAATCATATTCTTAGAAAATTTTATATTTTTTGACCCAAGTGTTTGGGTCTAGCAATAATATCAAACCCGAGCCTGGATGACAACCATGCCAAACTTAACCATGATTGCTAGACCCAAGGAGTGTGGTTTCCACACCTAAGATGTTTGGGTATGATTTTTTTGTCATATCCAACTCGCTTAAGTCTGAAATGATTAGCAAATCCATGGTGTTTTTGTCAAACCCAAGTGTCTTCGATCTAGCGTGGTTGTAGCAACCAAGCCAGACCCAAGGCACTTAAATGGCAGAGAAGTAATGAATGAGAAGAAAAGGAAAGCGAAAGAAACGTTTCATAAAAATATGAGAAATTAAAAGTAAAACTACTATTATAATTCATAGTAACAGGTCTCTTGATCTACAATGATTTCCCCACAATATTTAAGCTTGTTGACAAAATAAAACTACTATTATAATACATAGAAATAAGTCATCCAGTATGCATCAAACTTTAGAATTGCTAACATCTTTATGTTTTTTACTAGAAAAAAATTATTTAACCCATAACGTAGCGTGGGTTAAAAAGCTAGTCTACAACAAATTGATAATGATATATATGGTGAAGAGATAAATTATGTGTTCAAATTGCTCCTAATTATATTTGTTTTCTCAACATTAATTGTTTTCTTAATTTAAATTGAATATATAACATTCAAACCAAATTGAATTATAATTGTTAGTGAAGTATGTTGCAAAGTTTTTTTCTTTTTATTTTGTTATTTTAATAATAAAAAAAAAAAAAGAAAAAAAAAGGAGAGAGAGCATTCAAATGTGAATCGGTCAAATTCGGTCACATTCGTACTTGCTCTAACGTTAGACTTAAGTTTCAAGTCACTAAATTCCCAATCAATCTGTTAAGACTGGGTTTAATGGCAATGATGAAAAGCTCGTCTAACCCTAGTCTCATCTAACCCCTAGTATGTGCTTAGCATAGTAGCCCATAAAATGTGTTAATATGATCAATAACTTATATACAATATCCTTAATTCTTGGGTAGCTAAAATTAATTGCATTAAACACTCAATAAATTGTATGTGAAAGTTCATGTAAGATATTGATTATATAAATTAATTTCCATTAATGTAAAATTGAATTCAGTTAATGTTCATATAATAGTTCTTAGATTTTCAAAATATTCAAAACATATGGAAAACTCTAATTGAAAATTAAGATACCATTTTTTCTTTAATTTAATTGGAAAAAGGATATAATGAATTAGAGGAGAAGACGCATCTAATATACTTTATCTTTATATTTATTTTAATTATTAATTGCAAATACAACTACAACATTTTAATTAAAAAAAATTTATTGATTGGAATTGAATGATATAGCATTGTTGGGAGCTCATAATATGTATTTTTCTATAACTTATTGTTTTTATCTTTGACTTTTATATATACATAATATATATTTGACATTATAATATTTTTTGAAAAAAGAAAAAAAACTGAGATATCTAATAAATTCGTGTACTTCGAGGAAAAAAATGAAATGTGGTAATAAAAAGCTAAAAAACACCTAATATATAAGATATCTAATAAATTCAAAAATACTCGAGTACTCAACCATATATGTTTTATTATCAATGTAAAAGAAAATAGTCAATCTAATTTTCCACGAAACAATTATAGAGGTACCTCTGATATAGTTAGAAGAGTTTTTTGAAATCCCAATATATAACTATTTCTCATGCTCAAATGATCTAGGAGGAAAATTAATGTTGAAGTATTATTTAAAAAATATTTATTTATTATAGTTAATTTAATTTAATTTTTAATTTTTATTATGTATTATTATACTTTTTCATTTTTTCTATTTGAATGGGATTTTCTAAGTTTATTTTCTATATTCTATATTACTAAGGTTTTTTTAGTTTTATTTATATGTAATTTTCTCGATATTTAGTAATACAAAATTCAAATAATCACTAAATGATTATAGGAAAATTAGAAAATTTCTTTTTCATTTAAATCCTCGCCGAAATTTTCACAAAAAAATCAGCAGAGTTTCTCTAATATTAAAAATATCCCAAGTTATCGACAACAACCTGTTTATAACAAATTTCATAAATATATGTATGTGTGAATGTAAATAATTTGTTAAAATCTCACTATGTCCCTTAATAACACCCTTTTTATGTTTTCCGAATAAAATTTCAAGATTCCGACACTTATTTATAACAAATTCTTACACAGTTTATTTTGAATTTCATTTAGTTACATGCTAGTACTTTTGATTATGTATAAATCACTTCCATTAAATTTTTATTTGTGTATATGTGTTTTTCTATTTTTTAGGTATTTTTTTTTTTACTTGTGTATAAAATTTTACTTCAAACTCCTTTGTTACTCATTTGTTTTGTTTATTTATTTTATTATTAAATAAATTTTATTCCCCAATTGAATTTTTAACTTTTAAATTTCATTTGGAGTTTATATATATATATATATGAAGGATTGTAATAGTCTTTTAGCAAGTGACACAAAAATTAATAAATTTCATAATTTGGGTGTGTCGTCATAGTTATGAGCGTATTTGACACTGTGTTTCGAAAGTGCTTTTGAAAAAAAAAATATTACTTTGAATTAATATATTTTTGATGTTTTTAAATCATTTTGATGTGTTGATCTTAAAAATAATTTTTAAAAAATAAAAAAAATTATTGACATACTTTTCTGAGTAAAAAATACTATGAAAAGTAACCACAACCATACTTCCAAACACACACAATATTTTTTATGTTTGAGAGTTTTGACTTGTGACAAACTATATTATCATTTGTTTTCATTTACAGCCATTGGTGTCAGAATTCAACTATTCATGATAGTTTTGATTAAAAGTCTATATGATGAATATAAAAGAGTTTGATCACAAGGTAACCAAATCAATTATTTTAATTAAAAAAATAAGGTTTTATTTTATTTTGTTTTTGGCAGGAACTAGTTGGATTTGAACTGAAGTGGAGTTGGTTAATTAACTCATTAAAAATAAGTTTAATTTTTTATTTCTACTTTTAGTTTTTTAATTTGTATAATTATAATTTCTAATTTTTTATTTGAAGGGAATAATTTTACTATTTTATTTTTATATTCAATATTACTAGTGTTTTCTAATTTTTTTTTTTCTATAATTGTAATGATACTTTGACAAGTCAAACAAGAGTTAATAAAATTTGAATATTTTAAATGTTTTCTCATACTTGTATAGTATTTTTAGTAGTGCTACTCAAGTGCCATAAACAGCATGGAAAATTTTTGCAGAGCTGTTTTAAGAGTTTTCTATATAGGTTTTCTGTATATAAATATTCCCCTTCTCATGTTTTGTCTATTTTTTTTCCTCGAAAAACTAACTTATATAAACGTATGCATGATTAATTGCCTTGTGCACTTACGAGGAACTCATGTCCTGATTGGTTCAAAGAATCTTGGCTTTGGACTGGGCTTGATTATTATGGGCGGGCCTTTCTAAATTTAAGTCCAATATTAACAAAATTATAGCCTTAGAGATTGGTTCAAATGTCTTCAGTTAGGCAGGAACAAGTTGGATTTGAACTAAAGTGGAGTTGCTTAATTAGCTCATTAAAAATTTAGTTTAATATTAAGATCTTCAATTCAACTAGAAACTCAACGAGTCTCGAATTTTTGAATTAGTGTGTTAAAGCAGATTGTTTTGAACGCTAACATTTGTTAAGAAGCTCATAAAAAACTTTTCAATGAACTTTTGCAATCTCTCTTCCCTCTTTAAATTTTCAATAGGATATACTATATTAGTAGCTTGTAATATGCTAAGAACCAAATTAAATTTTTTCTACTTTAAAAAAACAAGATACTAATGCGATGCTAGTAATTTTAAAAAAGTGCAAAAAAATCAAAACTAAATTATTGACTTGACTATATTTAATAAATTTAGTTAATTTAATAATATATTTAAAAAAAGCAACAACAATTCATAAACTAAACTAAATTTTTTTTTTACAATAATTAACTACAAAAATAGAACGCATGTCAATATTATGGAAATATATCATTCTAATATTCTTAAAAGATCTCCATGATCTTATTTAATAATAAAATAAAAATAAGATAATCTCATCAAAAGCAAAATGAAAAAAATAATAAAATTCAAAGCTCCATAACTACTGAATCAAACGTTTAAGTAAAAAAGTGAAAAAAAATCAATTTAAAAAAGAACAAAAAAATTGACCCAAGTCTACTAAAGTTAACCTTCCAAATTCATGACCTCATCATAAGATCAGGATAACCTTATCGAAAGAAAATTAAATTAAATAAAAAAGTTTAATTTTCAAACCAATTTAATATTAACCTTAAAAAAAATCCAATTTAAAAATAATAATAATAAAAAAACTCGAGTCAACTCGGTTTAATCCATTAAGTCTGCAACATGTAATATGAGATTGGGATAACCATATTGAAAAGCAAGTGAAAAAAGACCATGAAGGTCGATTCCTAACAAATCCAATATATAAATGATGAAAATGAAAAAAAAATTAATTGTAAAAAAGGACCTAAAAAGACCGAATTCAACTCGAGCTAATCTTTCAAACCCATGACTCTGGTCATGAGGTCTTGATTACTCCATAGAAGGTAAACCCTAAAAAATCACAAAGCTAAATTCTTAATCAATTACTAAGGGATAAAATTGAAAAACAATTTAATAAAGATGGAATAAAAAAATAAAAATTAAAGAATAAGAACTAAATTTGACATAAAAAATGAAACGAAATCAAAACTTAATGGATAAAATTGAAAAAAAAATCAATCAAGAAAACAATTATCAATCAATAATAAGGATCAAATTTGATATAAAAATAAAATAAAATTAAATATAGAGGGAATGATTTGAAAAAAAAAATAATTCAAAATAAAAAAAATAGGAATAAAAAAAATGATAATAAAATTTAATAAAAAAAAAAACAGGACACCTTTAAATTTTAGAAGGCCTAGATCGAATCTTGAGGATAGAAGAAAGAAAAAAGGAAGGAGAAGAATAAAGAATCGTCAACACCTTACCGCTGCTCATTGTCATCAAGCTTGGTGTGTCGCTTTGTTTGGCCACCAAAAAACCCCTTACTCATCGCCTTAATGCAAAAAACATCTTTTATTTATTGACGTGTGCATTGCAGATGCCAGTCTATTTGGCCAACCCATTCACCCCACTTTTTATATTTGTTTTAGTTTCACTTTTGATTCTTTAACATTTATTTGTTCTACTTTATCCAAATTTTATTTTATTTTACAAAATCTAGCATCAACCAAGCTTGGACATGTATTGGAACTTTATTTGATATGTTTATTAGATATAAATTTTTCAAAATCGAAAATAAGAACTTTACTTGAAAAATTAAAAATAATAAAAGCAATGACATGTATTGGGTTGTAATTGAGAAACAAAAGTGCCTGATTAGCTTGTAAACAGGTGTGAGAAATGGTCTTTACGAGCCTTTCCCGTGAACTGCAAACAGCTTCCTATGTTCTCAAGATTGAGGTATTAAGAATTTTTCTTCTTCCTTTTTCTCCTTCAAATCACAAGAAACTACTGCTGTCGAGTTCTCAATTTGCTCCCTTCCCTTCTCTCCTTCTTATTGATCGATCGAAAGATAAGATGTCTGTCTCTTTGACCATTCAAATTGTAGGAAAACTGTTGTTGTCGAGTTCTCTATTTTCCATTTGTAATTACCAGGCTCAAGAAATTCCTTGTCAATGTTTTCAAACCCATGAAATCGAGTATGTTTGACACAACTACAATGCAAACCGAAAATTGTCTAAGAAACATCGACGAACTCAAATATGCACCGAGTTCTCAGTGGCTATTATGCTTAGAAAAACAGTTCCTCAGGTATATACTCTGACGAACACATCGCAGGAATGATCTATCTAGCTTCCAGGATAGTTATACTTGCTTCATTTGTTGAATAAGAGTCTTCATTTCTTGATGGAGCATCGATGACGGAACCCCTTTCTATGAAGAAACCAGGCTCATTAGGCTGAGGCAACACAGCTCCTTCATTTGCTAGCATGAAAACTACAGTTGACATTACTGGTCTGTCTTCCGGGAGCTTCTGGACGCATAATAGCCCCACCTGAGTACACCTGAGAAGTTGGGACTTCCCGGATGTATCCTCCAAACCTGTGTCGATTAATTCCGAGGCCCTGCCTTCAGTCCACGTCAACCATGCCTGTGATAACCCAATATATTCCTGGTTATTCAGCAGGAAAATCAGAGAGATATTACATACTTCCTTTCCATGTGATTGTTCATACTTACATGTCCTAAAAGATTGTGATGGTGATCTGGGTGGACAAAACCTCTGTTCTTCTTACCACTTATTATCTCTAACAGAAGCACACCCAAGCTGAAAACATCAGACTTGACTGAAAATTTTCCATCAATGGCGTATTCAGGAGCCATATAGCCACTGCATAAAAAACACAAACGAACAGATATAGATTTTTTCAACTCATAGAAGCATATGAATTTAACTAAAGAGAGCTTACTATGTCCCAATAACTCTTCTTGTTTTTGTTTCTTTTCCGTCATCGCCGGATATTCTTGCCAAACCAAAATCTGAAATTTTAGGGATCAGGTTACTGTCTAGCAAAACATTGCTTGGTTTGAGATCCCTGTGAACAATTTGAAGTTTGGAATCTTGGTGGAGGTAGAGAAGTCCTCTTGCGATACCCAAAATAATAACAAAACGCTCTTTCCATCCCAATAACGCACTTCTTTCATGATCTGCACATCAATTCATCTCTTGTAAGTCAAACTACAATGTCTGCTGTAGGATTGATACTCATAGGAACAAACTTCAAGGGAATTAGTTTAATACATGAAGAACATTGCATAGGCTTAGGGAAGAAATGTGACAAAAGAGACAATGAGTCAAGGGGATCAAACCAAAGATGAAATAATCCAAGCTTTTGTTAGGCATATACTCATAGATTAACATCCTTTCTTCTCTGTGTATACAGCTTCCCAAGAGCCCAACAAGATTCCTATGTTGAAGTTTGGCAATTAAAACTACTTCGTTCCTAAACTCTTCAACACCTTGTCCTGAATTCATTGACAGCTTCTTCACTGCAATTTCTTGTCCTGACAAAAGTTTACCCTGCAAGTTTTCATGTAGAAAACTCATTTCTTTACCATTTTGAGTCAACAGAACACAATTCCTTATTGTAGTTATCTGCATTACCTTGTAAACAGAACCAAATCCCCCAGCTCCAATTATACTGTCCGGAGCGAAATTGTTTGTTGCAGTAGCAATTGTATCCAAATCAAACAGAGGTGTTTCCATGCCTTCCTTCCGGCGGTCCTTTCCTACTGAAAGAATAAAATGACTTAAAACCTGCTTTCCAATAAAACAGCGTGCTAGCTATTTTTTTCTTAGCGGCGAGGTTGGATAAGAGTTCGTACCTTTTCTCTTTATTTTCCTCCAACTAATGCAGAGCACCAAGCCTGAGACAAAAATGCCTAACAAAGCAGACATTGAAGCCACCAGGGCAGTCTTTAACATTTTCTTCCTTTTCGAGCTACGCACCATTTCTAGAAAATAGCCACAAAGAAAATGCAGTTGGTGAGAATAATTTTCAATGCCACGATTTTCTCTTAATAATAACAAAAAAAAGATACAAATGCAACCAGGATAAGGTCTCGCTTCCTTGTTTTCTCCCGTAGATGAAGGCAAGAAGTCAAATCTTGAAATTCAACGTGTCTTGCTTATGTTTTCTGGATAGACATCTTAATATAACTTTGACAATGCAAGGAAGGTTCATAAATGAGAAGAATAACACATACCTAATTCTGAAGCTGGTACTCGTATATGGATATCCTGTCCTGTCGTGCTTCCTGATTGCTCTCTAATGTCTATTAGGTTCCCGAACCACATCAAGCAGCCACTGCCATCTCCACCTCCACTTAAATTTGAAGCAGCAAAAGCTGAGCAAGAACAGTTCTTGAAGCACTCTGCCTCGCATTCCTTCAGATTCATACTCTCATTCAACCGAAACTCTAACAAATCAGGCAATTTTACCCCTGGAAGCTTGAGGAACCCCTCACCTGGTTGGCAATCTAATGTCAATCTCGCCTCACATTTTCTAGACCCGTAAAAATTCTGTATATCCAATTCTTCTTCTGGTATGGATCTAAACCCTTCCAAACACTGACAGATAGGTGACGTCCTAGTTCTGCAAATACCATTAGCACCACATTGCCCATAATTCTCACACGTATCCACAGGTACTGAGTATATCGTTGTCCATCCAGAGTTCTGATCATACATCACAAGACGTTCTACTGCACCTGATTGATTCAGGGTTAATCTCGAACTAACTGAATTGTTCACAAGCCTGTACGTGTAATATATTTCATCCTCATTACGAACCAGAATCGGTTCAAATACTGAATTGTGGACTTTAGGAGTGCCACCAAAGAAAATTCCATTCCATGGTCCGCTGCGGACCTTCTTCACAGATCCTACAACAATAAACAATTGAGGTAAACCATGAATGTCAAGTCTATAAGTAAAGTCTCCAGGGGATGGATCGCTGATACTTCTCCATGTGATTAAGTACCTTTCTTGACCAGTCTTCAAGTTCCATCCCAGCTTCATGCCTGGTAATAGTGTATCTGATGGCTGGTCAAAACTCTGCCATCGATAGCTTTCACTGTTTCTGCTACTACCATTGTCCCTAACAACAAGATTTCCAGAATCCAATAGCTGTGCCACAGGACCTGCTATAATGCTTGATAAATTTGAAGACCATATAATATTCTTTATTTGGTCGAGAAGAACAAGATTTCCCCTGTTGTCAATTGTTAACACCCCAAAATGATCAGTGAGAGGGTTGTTTCTGTTTGCAACCCATACAACTGTCTCAGGGCTCTTCTTGTACCAAATTCCTACATACCGATATTTTGAGGTTCCAGGAGAGAAGAAACCTAGCTCGAAACTCTGAGATACAGAAATTAAAGTCTGGCCATCTTTGACAGGTAGATCTGGAGTTATGATATCAGCAGAAAATGACAAGTGGAGAGATTGTATGAACAAAGCGCTGAAGAAGATAAAGAAAGGAAGGCTCTCCATTGTTGAAATGAAAGTTTTCAAACATCAAGTGTTAACACATAAACAGTAAAATCTACCCGCATGGTTATGAAAGATTTCAGTGATAAACTCTAGATTGGAGGTGGCAGCAAAACTATTTGGTTTTACATTTAGCAAAACAATTCCATCTCCTTCTACAAAAACAACTGGAAATGTTCAAAAAAGAAGGTAAGAGAAAGAGCACGACAAAGGCAAAGAGCTCTCAACAGTGACTTTTAAAATGGGTGTATCCTGCGGGCTTGTACGCATAATACTTTCCTTCATTTTCTTTTTTCTAGCTCGCAATTTTAGAGTTTCAGAGTTGAAAAGTCAGAGCTGTTATCTTCAATATAATCATCCACTTGAAGAAATATCGGGTGAGGGCTAAGATTTAAGTGTGAAATTGAATATTGTGAGGATGCTCTACAGTTAAAGAAAAACTTGAAAGAGTGACGGCAGATGATGTTAGGTGGACCGTTAGTGAAAAATATTACGTCTTTTTCAACAATGGCAGGGAATATTATATTTAAAATTATGAAGAATATTAAAAGAACACGATAAAATATTGTAGCTGTACTTTATATTTAAAATATTCTTGTTTTTCCATATTCAATCCTTGTAGTTTCAGTTATGTTTGTTTCAGTCCTTAAACTTCATTTTCATCACATTTCGATCATTCCATGCCAAGGAATATCTGACGTTTTTTTAAAAAAAAAAATAATTGCCCCTCACCTTTTAATCTAAATTTTTTCATTTATTTTTTTTCAATGTTATAATACATTATCTTTAAATGAAATGATTAAATGATTGTTAAAAAGTATTCCTTGGATCTGACCTTTTTATAAAATGATTTTCAATGTTATGTCATAATTTTAAACTAATATTAGAGATTTTCTACTTATATTAACAATTATTTTATGAATAATTATATATGAAATTTAAGTTATTTATTCTTTTATTTTTACATAAAGTCATACAAAAATAATCAAGATATTATTTTTTATTTCTTGATTGAAAATTTATTTATAAATCATGATAAGATTTTATATGAGGAACCAAGCTTTTGTAAGATAAAAAGAAGCATTGTTTGACAAAAAAAAAAAAGAATGTATAATGGAAAAATATTTTTATCTAGAGAATATTTTTTTTCTTAAATTAAAACCATTTGAATTCCTATGAATTTCGTTTTTAATTAATTTAACTTTATATTAAATCAACCATGTTGTTGATAAAAAAAAATAAAAAAAAGTTAATGCCTATGTCAATATTTTTTAAAAAAATATAGAAATAAAAAGACAAAGTTTTGACTAAATACATACATTTATTTATAAAAAAGTTTAGAGAATGGCACTTTACAAGTATGCATGGACTTTATAGGTTTGGGCAAGGCGGTGTGACACTCTTTCTAACCAAGCACGGTTTCTTTTTTTTAATGACACTTGCTTTTTTACATTATATAATAAGATTCATTTTAAATAAATTTATTATAATAACATTTAAATAATTTTCCTTTATGCCATAATAATGTTTTTTAATAATATGAGACCTTTTTTGAAATTCAATGGTGGCGTTGTGGGTACAATAATACTCTTCTCCTTGTCTGTCATTTCCTTTCATTCAAACTATTTAAGCGCTTTGGTAATCAGTTATCGAAACAACTTCTGCTTCTCAGTCGTGCTCTGCTACCGTAGAGGTCCTATGACTGTTTTGGAATTTAATATATGCATGCTCTGGTTTCGATTAGGGAGAACTAAAATTTCTTCTTTAATCGTGGTTTTGCATGCTTAAAACTTTCGAGCTTTTACCCTTAGATTTATCTTGTATTTTAAAAAATATTAATTTAATTTAAAAATTTAAATTACTAAATGAAATTTGAAGATATAATTTATATTATTATCTAATACATCTTCAAATAAAAGCTTTTTGAACTTGAAATTTGTATGGACTTATATTATTTTATGTTTAATTTTTATCTAATAAATAAAAATAATAAGATTTGAACTCGTAACATCTTGGTAATCAAGACTCTGATACCACACTACACTAAAGAATTATCACAACTCAATAGTTTAAACGTTGTGTGTGTTGGGTTATTTCCAGAACTCAAACACACACAATTTACGTGGTTCGGCAACTTGCCTACTCCACGGAGCTACTGGGTTGTATTAATTACTCAAAGAAACAATACAACAACAAGAGGAGGAGAATCTTCTCAACTCAACTCTACACTCAAGCTCTCTCTCTGTGTTTCTCTCTTTCTCTTCTTCTCACTGTGTTCTTCGTGCTCTCTGTGTTTCTTCATACACTACTCAGCACACACACACACAGCTATACATATATAATGGATGAGGGAAGGACATCATCATTTATGCCCACCGTTGCCTCCACTTTGTGTCCTCCACCATGTGCTAAGTGGGGGGATTAGGATTCCCACTTGCACATGGTGGGGCTTGCTTGTCTCCAATAATTAACAATCTCCCACTTGGAGACAAACAATGAAATTATCTTTTATCCTTGAAGGCCAACTGAAGTTTTACACAACTTCAGTTTATCAAGTGTAACTCCTTTGGTTAGCATGTCAGCTGGATTCTTGCTTCCACAGATCTTTTCTAGCATTAGTTGCTCGTCGTCCAGCAGTTGTCGGATGAAGTGATATTTAATCTGAATATGCTTCGTCCTGGAGTGAAATGCTAGATTCTTGGCAAGGAAGATTGCACTCTGACTGTCGCTATACAAAGTACCTTTTCCATTCAACTTGCCCAATTCTTTCAAGAAACTCTGCAACCATACTATCTCTTTTGCAGATTCTGAGACTGCAACATATTCAGCTTCTGTTGTTGAAAGAGCAACGATCTTTTGCAATGTAGAACTCCAGGAAACAGCAGTACCTCCTAGAGTATAAACATATCCTGTAGTGCTCTTTCTGCTATCAACATCTCCTGCTAGATCAGCATCTACAAAACCTTCAAGTTTCAAACTACCAGCTGTGAAACTGAGACAAGTTTCTGATGAACCTTTTAAGTACCTCATGATCCATTTCACCGCCTCCCAATGCTGCTTTCCAGGATTGCTCATATATCGGCTTACAACTCCCACTGCATGGGCAATGTCTGGTCTGGTACAGACCATAGCATACATCAAAGAGCCGATAGCTGAGGCGTATGGAATCTTATCCATGTATCCACTTTCTAGCTTAGTTTTTGGTGACTGATCTTTGCTGAGCTTGAAATGATTCCCCAGTGGTGTACTTACTGGTTTAGCATTATCCATACTAAACCTGTTGAGAACCTTCTTGACATACTCTGTTTGTGAGAGCTTTAGTATGCCTTTGTCTTTATCTCTGATGATTCTCATTCCAAGTATTTGTTTAGCAGCTCCCAGATCCTTCATTTCAAACTGTTTCGACAACTGCTGTTTCAGCTTATCAATCTCCTCAATGCTGGATCCTGCAATCAACATATCATCTACATATAATAGTAGAATGATGTAGGAGTTGTCAAAATGTTTGACATAGCAACAATGATCAGCTTGACATCTTGTATACCCGGAACTGCACATGAAGTTGTCAAACTTCTTGTACCACTGTCTTGGAGCTTGCTTCAAACCGTATAGGCTTTTCTGTAGCTTGCAGACTTGATTCTCCTTTCCTTGCATTGCAAACCCCTCTGGTTGTTGCATGTAAATATCTTCCTCCAAGTCACCATGAAGGAATGTTGTTTTTACATCTAACTGTTCCAGATGTAAATTTTCTGCAGCTAATATCCCCAGAACAACTCTGATTGTTGTGAGCTTCACAACTGGAGAAAAAATCTCAGAGTAGTCAATGCCTTTCTTCTGTTGAAACCCTTTGACAACAAGTCTTGCCTTGAACCGTTTGCTTCCGTCATGCTCAGTCTTCACTCTGTAGACCCACTTATTTTGCAAGGCCTTCTTTCCTTCAGGTAATGTTGTTAGCTCCCAAGTCTTGTTCTTCAGCAACGAACTCATCTCATCCTTCATGGCTAACTCCCACTTGCTTGAGTTTCCATCTTGTAAGGATTCTTCATAAGTTAGCGGTTCACCACCATCTGTCAGCAAAATATAATTCAGTAAAAGTGTGAACCGTTGTGGGGGCTTTATCGTCCTTGAAGACCTGCGAACAACTGGTTCAATTGGCTCCGCATCTTCTTGTGTGGAAGTGGGCACAGATGTGCTTGAATCTTTTTGTAAAGACTCTTGATTGTTGTTCTGCTTAGTAACATCGGGAAGCCCTTCTAATCTTATGAATTCAGATCTTTGTGGACTTGTATCTGAATCAGCCATCTCTGTTTCTCCACTTGATCTGTCTTTGTACATAACTTTCTCATTGAAGATCACGTTCCTACTTCTGATAATCTTTCTATTCTGATCATCCCAGAACCGAAATCCAAATTCTTCATCTTCATAGCCAATGAAGAAACATTTCTTGGATTTGGCTTCTAACTTGTTGCGAGCATCAGAATCTATATGAACGTAGGAAACACATCCAAAGACCTTCAAATGAGAGAGTCGTACCTCTTTTCCTCTCCATACTTCCTCGGGCAGTCTGAATTCCAAAGGAACTGACAGTCCACGGTTGATCAAGTAAATTGCGGTATGAACTGCATCAGCCCAGAATGTTTGAGGTAACCCTGAATGCAACCTCATGCTTCTAGCTCGTTCATTGATGGTCCTGTTCATCCGTTCAGCAACGCCATTCTGTTGCGGTGTGCCTGGAACGGTCTTCTCCATTCTGATACCATTGACAGCACAATACTCCTTGAAACCTCCATCAATGTATTCTCCTCCATTATCAGATCTCAAGCATTTCAACTTTAGACCTGATTCAGTCTCAACCATAGCTTTCCATTTCTTGAATGTTTCAAACACATCAGATTTATTTTTCAGAAAGTAGACCCATACCTTCCTGCTGAAGTCATCAATAAAAGTCACATAATATCGAGAACCTCCAAGTGATGCTACTGGAGACGGTCCCCATAAATCTGTGTGTACCAGTTCTAGCTTTCTTGGTCGTAAGGTCCTGCTAACCTTCAAGAAACTGACCTTCTTCTGTTTTCCAAGAACACAGCTTTCACAAATGTCTAGATCGACATTTTTTAACTCTGGCAGCTTTCCCTTCGACTGAAGTACCTTCATCCCCTTTTGACTCATATGGCCAAGTCTACAATGCCATATATGTGCTTGATTTTCTGCTTCAGTTGAGGCAATGATGTCTGCAAATCTTGTGGTCATATACAGGGTGTCGGTTTTCTTTCCATGAGCTAAAACCATTGCTCCCTTTGATACTTTCCACATTCCTCCAGCAAAGAGTATTGAATGACCACTATCATCAAGTTGTCCGACAGAGATCAACTTCTTCTTTAATTCAGGAACATGCCTTACATTCTGCAAGGTCCATATAGATCCATTCATTGTCTTGATTTGCACATCTCTTATACCCACAATATTCAGTGGTGTTCCATCGGCCAGATAGACTACACCATGATCTCCTCCAACATAATTTTGCAGCATTTCATTGTGTGGCGTACAGTGGAATGAAGCACCAGAATCAAGAATCCACTCATCAATTTGACTTTGCACAGCAAGAATTAAAGCATCTTGTACCTCATCCGTGGTAGCGTTTGCAGAGTCAGGTTCAGGTTTCTTCGGTTTTGTGCAATTCCTACTGAAATGACCAGGTTTGCCACAATTCCAACATTCAACCTGCTTTCTGGATCCAAACTTGCTTTTACTTCTGTATCTGGATTTTGATCTGCCTCTGGATGAGCCTCTATCGTGTCTCCTCCCTCGAGTGTTGATGTTGAGAGCTAATCCTGAGCTTGAACTTTCACCTGAGTCTTTCCTTCGCACTTCTTCAGCCAAAATCAAGTCTCGAATGTCATCATACTTCAGTTTGGATTTTCCAGCTGAATTGCTCACGGCTGTCCTCATGCCTTCCCAACTGCTTGGAAGTGAAGCTAGCAAGATGAGTGCACGAATCTCATTATCAAACTCAATCTCAACAGATGACAATTGATTTGTGATGGTATTAAAGTTGTTGAGGTGTTGCGTCACAGAAGTGTTTTCAACCATCTTCAAGTTGAACAACTTTTTCATCAGGTGCACTTTATTATTTGCTGATGGCTTCTCATACATCCCAGACAAGGCTTCCATCAATTTTGCAGTGGATTTTTCTTTCGTAACATTGTGAGCAACCCTTCTTGATAAGGATAGCCGGATAATGCCCAGAACTTGTCTATCAAGAAGTTGCCATTCTTCTGCTTCCATCTTTTCTGGTTTGCTTCCCAATAAGGGAAGATGAAGTTTCTTCCCATATAGATAATCTTCAATTTGCATTTTCCAGTATCCAAAATCTGTTCCGTCAAATTTTTCAATTCCAGCAGCCTTTATTTCATCTGCCATTTTTTACGAATTCTCCGATTCGAATTTCCCAAATCTGACCTTACAGATATGTCCGAAACGGCCAAAAACCTTGGAAATGACACTGAGATCACCCCAATCGGACTTCGGATGGCTCAGATTTTAGCAATCAAAGTTTTGGATCAACGGACGGTTCAGATGCAGCCGCGTGTCAGCCAGAGTACCTCCTGCGTCGCACCGGATAAAAACTCAGTAGCGGTTCTGATGAAGACACGTGTCAGCAGATTACAGCCTGCGTCGCACCGGATCAAAACTCAGTAACGGTGCAGATTCAGCCACGTGTCACCAGATTAGAGCCTGAGTCGCACCGGATCAAAACTCAGTGACGGTGCAGATTAGGCCACGTGTCAGCGATTAGAGCCTGAGTCGTACCGGATCAAAACCCTTCAACGGTGATGATGTAGCCACGTGTCAGACGATTACCGTCTGCGATGCACTAGATCAAAACCCAGATGGATGACTTGGTAGGTGATGTGGGCAGGTGACGTGGACGTTGACCGTGCGACTGTGCTGACGTGGCGGGCAGACCCGACCCGTTTTGCAGAAACCGGGCGAAGAAGGAGCGTGGCGCGCGTACAGCGCGTTGGTGCGCGTGGGCAGTGCTAGCGTCGGCGCGGGTGGGCGCGTGCGGGCATGCAGGACGTCGGTTCTTCGCTGGGTGTTCAACAGTGGATTCGTCCGGTTGTCCTCTACACGATGGTATGTTCAAAAACACGTTTTGAGAACTTTGATTTTTGAGTTTAGATCAAACACCCTCTTTGTCAAGAACAAGCTCTGATACTAGTTGTTGGGTTATTTCCAGAACTCAAACACACACAATTTACGTGGTTCGGCAACTTGCCTACTCCACGGAGCTACTGGGTTGTATTAATTACTCAAAGAAACAATACAACAACAAGAGGAGGAGAATTTTCTCAACTCAACTCTACACTCAAGCTCTCTCTCTGTGTTTCTCTCTTTCTCTTCTTCTCACTGTGTTCTTCGTGCTCTCTGTGTTTCTTCATACACTACTCAGCACGCACACACACAGCTATACATATATAATGGATGAGGGAAGGACATCATTATTTATGCCCACCGTTGCCTCCACTTTGTGTCCTCCACCATGTGCTAAGTGGGGGGATTAGGATTCCCACTTGCACATGGTGGGGCTTGCTTGTCTCCAATAATTAACAGTGTGAACTTTCAAAATATAATTTATAATATTTTATAACAAAAAGAAAAACTTGCATTATATGTCTAGGATGTTTCTAATCGGTGTGTTTGGGGAAAATAAAGAAATGCTTCCTGTTTATACTCGTAAGTTCTCATACACATGAATATGCAGCTTGCCATCTTAAATTAATGATATCTAGGCTTGGTTTTTAACAAGAGTTTGGCATAGCTAACAACACTGAGAAATTTGTTGTCACTAGGTGGAGATGCGATGTATTGGACCTCTGTGGATCTTGGATTAGGTTTTATTCAGGAAGCTGTGCATGGTTAAACACATACATATATATAGACCTGTGCTTGGTCTATTTTGTTTTTCCAAGGATTTATATGGAGCGGCAAAACAACGAAAACCCACGACATGGAAGGTTTCGCCATTGAAGAAGCTGACAATTTTTTTATTTTTTTTTATTATATAGTGATCCCATTTGGACTTTAAATTATGATATTGAAGTGTCAGCTTCATCTGACTCTGATCGCAACACAGCTGCGCAGCCTCATTTAGTTCACTTACGGCAGTAGTCAATCTCAAGCCGAGACAACTTTCCATTGCTGTTGACGCGGATAGTTCATTCTAAATTTCATCCAATCGAAGGGGTTCAGTGAACTTCAACAATGGCGTCTTCTAATTATATAATAATTAAAGATTTTAGCAGTAATCATTCACGTGATGTATCTACCTGTGCTTTTTTCAGTGTTGAGATAAGGTTATGCCTTGTATGGTTTTTGTTAACAAATGCTACAGCAACTTGCTCTCTTCAAGCTCCTTAGAACCTGTGCTTGCTTGATTCTTACCTTTTCAAGCACAAACATTTGGTCGGACAGCTTATTTAAAAAAACAAAGAAAAAGAAAAATTGAGTACACCAAGACTGCAGCACACGTTGACTGCTCATTTTGTTCCCCTCTCAAAAACTTTCCATCTTGGTTAACCCGATACCTATCTCGATCTCGGTGCAAGGGTTTTCACCTTTTTTGGGTTTATGAATGTGTTTCATCCTCCTCTGAGCTAGCGATCTCCTAAGTTTTCACAGTTCTTCGGTGGAAAAGTTTAATTACCCCGTGGTCCGTCCACCACCTCCTGAATTTTAGATCAATTCTTGAACCCATGTAAAGGACGAGTCTCCAAACAATTTCATGGAAATATAATAAATTTGGCTGCTAAGGCTGATTGGGTTAATCTTTTTGGGGCGGCGTCGCAGTTGATATGAAGGCAACGACAGGCAATAATTATGCTAGAAGGGTAGTACAAACAATCAGAACAGTGTCTTATTTGTTCAATTTGGTTGAAGATGAAAAACAGCAGCCAGACATCAAGTTGTCTGATATTTTTTTTTATTTTTTTTGTTTTTATTTTAATACTTATTAAAATAATTGATTTTTTTTACTAAAATAAACTAGTTTGATCAAAATTCACTGTTTTATTTAAATGAAAAGACATCATTTTGATGTTTTTAGAGTTTTAATTAGGGATTTGATTAAATTTTAATTTAGTTATTTGGCCTTTAATTTTTATTAATTGCATCCCTAATTGACTTTGAACTTTTCATTTTATGTGATTTTACCCTCCCCGAACTCTAATATCAACCCTGAATTTCAGCACCTCGTTCATTTTGGTCTATGATTTTGAATTTATGCAAATCGATCCTTAATTAACCATTAAAATTTTAATTTTCTTCAATTTCACCCATGTTTTTGCCCCAATTGAGTTCTTAGAGTTTAGTGCCTCTTTCAAAAAACCTATTGGTTATGAATTTCTTTAATTTAACCCTTAATTGAACCTAAACTTTGATTTTCTTACAATTTTGTCCCTGATTTCAATCAATTGACATTGTAAAAATTGAGTTTGGTCTTTTAAAATTTCAATCTTCTTGATTAGCCCAAATTGAGCACTTAAACTTAATTGTTTTACCAATCAAGTCCCCAATAAAATTAATTTGACCCAAATTAATTCTTAAACACAATTAACTTTTAATTCGACCCATGATTAAATCAAATTGGTCTATTAAAAATCTAATTAAGTCCTTAGAATTAATTTTTTTTTATGCAGATTCATCAAATAATTATTTAATTTGACATTAAATTTGCATTGTCTCTTCTGTCTTGGATACAATGGTGTATGATTAGGCTCATAAGTTTATCAAAAACTCCAGCTTGATTTGTCTACATATTTGAAACCTTCCTTAGTCTATTTTTGCCTAGTTGTCACTCTTCTTGTTATTATTACTTTTATTTTTTATTTTTTTATTTTTTTGAAAGGAAAAGGGTAAATTTGGGGGGAAGAACCCAAAAATGAGTTATGAAAATTATAGAGCTTGTTTATTAAATAAGATAACCAAAACACCCTTTAATAAAAAAGTGAAAGATATAATGAATTATTAGGTCTAATATATACAGATGTATGTTGACCAATAACGATTTGTGACAACAGAAACTATTCGATAATATTTATATCATTTTATTGAGCAAAAGTATTTGTCTCAAAAAAATACAAATTTTTTTAAAAAAGAATTTGATCTTAAAATGAGCAGTTGGCAGAAAATAAAACTTCTAGAAGTTCAAAACTATAAACTGACACCTAAATAGAACCTAAGTTCGAGGCTATAAAGTAGGATGTTCAGCCTAAAACTCAAGAGAAATAAAAACTCTGTAGATCTGATAAGACATGTCATACACAAATGAGATATGGATTTCTTATGAAATCTAAAATTGATGAGTTGCTCATAATTGATGAGCCTATCAATTATATGTAATCAATATTTGATATTGATTCTAAAAAATGGCTTAAGCCCAGGGAATTTAAAATGGATTTCATATATACTAACCAAGTATGGACCTTGATTGATCTACTTGAAGGGATAAAACTCATTAAATGTAAGTGAATCTTAAGAGAAATACTGATATAAATGACAATGTAAGCTAGAATAGTAGCAAAGGTTAAGAAAATGACAAATAGGTTGACTTTAATGAAACCTTCTTATTTTAACTATCTTTTAATGACCTTTACCTATATTAAATTGATATGTACTTGTTAAGCTCAAAGTATAAGATACATCTAATCTTGTACATAACATCACATATATTATGAATCTTATATCCAAAATATATGGAATCATTTCCATCATATTTCTCTTAATTTATATTTTAAATTGTATATCATTAGAGAGACGTATCCTATACAAAATATGTAAATATCTTTTTTTGAATTCTTCCATGCTAAACAGTTTTAGTATATTATCTATGTACGTAGATTGAGATAATCCTAACAATCATTTAGATTTATCTTTATGAATCTTTATTCCCAATATATAAGTTGCATATCTCATATCCTTCATGAAAAAAAAAATTATGGACTTTTTGAATATTTAAAAGTAATAATATTTTGGTATAATGAATGAACTTATTTTAAACTATATTTATTAGTAAGTTTTGGCATGCGTGGGCAGTTAGGAAAGTAAACTATTATTTATTAAGTACATGGCTCTCCACCCCTATTTATTTATTTATTTCATATGGTTTGGAAAAAGTTTAGAATGTTAAGTGGTTGCTTTGAATAGTTATTTTTAGACTTTAATATTTCAATAATTAGATCAATTTATGATCAAAGACTTGTAGTACATTTAGTTTTATTTGATTTTAAAGTTAGGTTATTTGATGTGAAATGATTTATATTAAATTTGATTATTAGAATTTATGATTTTTTTTCAATTATGTATTATTTTGAATATAAGTTTTTTATTAAAATTAAGATGTGTTACATGATCATAAAACATGAGACGTTGTCACACAATAAAGATATTCTTACAATTTTTTCATGATTTTTAGGGCGTGACAACTTCTAGGCGTAATATAAGTTATATCACCCAAGAACCGAAACAAAAGCCTCTCTCATTCTGTCGATATAGAGAGAAAAGAATACACGGTACCAGAGTTTTAAGCCAATACTATTATTGCAGCCGATGACTAAGAGATAAACACGTTAATTTCTCTTCTACACTACTGCACGTTTTTTTACTATATCAGCACCAACAGACCCAGCGATCCTATTATGTAAATAATTACAGTTTAAAATGTTTTTTTTATTTAAAAATATATTAAAATAATATTTTTTTATTTTTTTAAAATTATTTTTAATATTCACGCATCAATCAATATAATAAAAAAAATTCAAAATTTGCCAAGCATGCACAAAAAGTCCTGCTGTTACTGCCTTCTCCTCCAGCGTGTGCTTCGTATGTGGGCTGCTGCTGCACTTTAGACTGGTTACTGGACCTGACCTGCTATGAGTGCTGGGCGTTTCTTCAACTTGCTGCACTGAACCTTGACTTTGAATATCAACATGCAAAACTTGATCTGAGAATATTAAACATTGGAAAAATATATATTTCTCAACTAGACATATTTCACGTTGAATAAATATAAATAAAGATATTGAATAGATTTCCCACCATAAAATTTAAATTTTTAAATAAAACTCAAAATTAATTATTAAATTTAATATTTATTATAGAAGCGTTTGGAAACGCGGGTTAACCCGTGTTTTCAAAAAATTCATTTTTTTATATGTGTTGAATTGTTTTGATGTGCTGATCTCAAAAATATTTTTTTAAAATAAAAAAAATATCATTTTGATGCATTTCGACATGAAAAACACTTTGAAAAATAGTCGCAACCACACTCCCAAACACTTGATAAGTGAAGTGAGCTCGATAAAAAGTGAAGTAATATTTAGTGGGATTTTATTTTTTATTTTTTTTCCATATGCATAGCATACGGATGTATTAAACACCATGAATTTGCAGCATAGTTATCAAACCTCGTCCGAAAGTGACCCGCCAAGGGGCCGTGTCCCAGGTTTCATGGGTCATTCCAAGTAAACTCATGTCAATTCAGATCAACCCGAATTTTAAAAAAAAAAAATTAAAAATTTTAATATTTCATATGAAAAAATTAGAAAAAAAAAAATTATATGTGAATATAGGCTATACATGTAAATAATGAAGTTTAAAAGAATATTTTAAAAGATTTTTTTATCCCACATTGAAAAAACATAATTTTTTTCTTGTGAACATAAAATATATATATTAAAGGGTTTCAAATTCCACATTAAAAAAATAACTTTTTCTTGGGAACAAAAGAGTATGTATATTAAAGGGCTTCAAATCCTATATTAAAAAGATATTATGTTATCATTTTAAGTTAAAATACTCAAACCAAAAAGTTTTTTATCCCACATTGAAGAAACATAACTTTTTTCTTGTGAACATAGAGTATATATACGAAAGGGCTTCAAATCCCATATTGAAAAAATAATTTTTTTCTTGTGAACATAGAGTATATTTATGAAAATGTTTCAAATCTTACATTAAAAAAATAATTTTTTTATTGAAAACATGGAGTATATATACTAAAAGGTTTCAAATCCTATATTGAAAAAATAAAACACTTTTTTAATATTTATATAGTAAACTTTAAAAAGTGTTAATAACTAACTAAAAAATATAAAAAAAAAGATATAAAAGAAAAACAATATTTTTTTAAAAAAAACATCAAGTCTAGTCTGGGTCATGCGTCAACTTGCCGGGTTGACTAGGTTTGGCCAGGTCGTTGCACCAGTTGGTCTTTTGACAAACCTGAACTAGTTTAATTACCGGGCAAACCATATCCCGAGTTTTAAGTCAACCTGCTGGACCGGTCTGGACAGAGTTAACTGGGTTTCCATGATATTTTATTATAATTATTTCTTTTACTTTTTCCTCGTTATTCTAAATTTGTTGCAAATAACTACATACAAGAATTAATTATACTACGGACAGACCATATATATAACCGTAAGCATTTTCAATAATTTCCCTCAAAATTCAAACTAAACATCATGATGGTCCCTTTCTTCAAGCTTTCCTTCTGACATCACTAACACGGTTAATAACATTATTAGCGATCAAAGTTATGTCTATTCATAGAATGCCCAAGTTCTCTTAACTTTAGTATTCATTATGAGATCTCTATTCTAACCACTAGAGAGTAGATAAAGGGCACAAAGTCGTCTAACATGTGTCCAGTGAGGAAGGAAACTTCTGCGAAATTTCCTTTATGTTGGAGCGTTGCCAAAAAGTTGAAATGAAAATTTATATGTTGCCTCGCCATCAATTCCTCCTCCATTTTTAATAACGTGTGTGTTATCAAAGAAGAAATATTTATAGAATCTTCTTGTCCGTTGCATTTCGTTAATCAATTCTTGATTATAAAGCTTACAAAGTGCCCTAGATCCCTTCCATCTCACCATCTTAAACGTACACACTCCGGACACTAAGGGACATTGTATGTACAGCTTGAAAAATATACCACAAAGACGTTAATCAGCTATAGCGACCCTAGAGATCAATTGATTGCTAATGCTAGAGCTCCTCATTTTGGAGATTGGAATATTGCATAATCTTGATAACCAGATAAATGAGAGGCTAATGGTAACTCTCTTAGAGATCAGTGCTTACATAATTAATAATAATCGCTCTTGAAGAGTAAAGTAATTAAAATTTTCAATTTTGATCAATTGGGATCTCGATTGATTGAGAAAGACAGGATGTAGTAGTGTAAGATGATTCCACGAAACCTACCTTCAGTTTCAATAATTAATTTTCAATTTTCGTAGTATATATTGCATCTCCCTTGAGAAAAAATCATCGTTTTGTCAATGTTATAGATTTTGTGACAGAGTAAAAGTACCACATTTGTTGGGATATTTAAGTTAAAATATCAAGTGTTTCTATAGTCAAGCGTAGGGCATCTATGATTCTATCCCTAGATTAACGCAATTGTCATTTACTAGCATGTTCTTCGCACGATTGTCAAAGTTTCCAACTTTATTAATTTCCTGTTCTCAGGGTTGTCTTACCGTGTGTTTGTAATTACTCCAACTAATAGCAGTAATTACCTAAGCAACATGTTATTCATTTCGTGAAGAAACTTCACTTCTAAGAGCCTACAGAAGATCTCATGATTCCATGCAGCTTCCAGGAAGAAGAGTTTTCATATAAGCTTTGAAAAAGAAAGAAGCAGGAAGCTCACTGCTAACCATAAAAGTTTCACTGATTATTTATTTGTACCCTACTTAACCTCAGTGCACACGCTTTCCACGAAGTCCTCTCTCTTTCTGTTGTCTTCCCCTTCCTTCTCTTATATAATCCCCCTCCTCACCCACTTCTCCACCATCCCATTATTCACATAGCTCCAGAGCTCTCACTGTTTGTTTTAGCATTCGATTCCTTCTCACTTTAGCTTTTATATACAATTAATAAGCCATCAATAAATATTATAATAAAGTATTTCTTGCACATTTTCTCAACCATCAATGGCGTTGATAGGTCATGCAGTAGAATTTCAGGATTACCTCCCATCCATGATGCAGACACTGGGAACAGAAGCGTTTATGTTGGAGCTGTGCAGCGGGTTTCGTTTGCTAATGGATGTTGATAAAGGCCTGATCACGTTCGAGAGCTTGAAGAGAAATATTATGCTACTGGGGATGCAAGACATGAGGGATGATGACCTTGTGTGCATGTTAATGGAAGGTGATTTGGATGGAGATGGAGCTATAAATCAGATGGAATTTTGTATTCTCATGTTTAGACTGAGTCCTGGGTTGATGAATGGATCAAAGCAATGGGTGGACGAACTCTACGCGAATGACATGTAGCGGTACTTAATTTCGTGTTCTTCCCACTGAAGCATTACTATATCAGTTGTATTATCCTTTTATGAATATCATGAAGTTAGGTTTGCAATATTAATTAATTTAAGATTTCTTACTTAATAATCATAGTAATAATAAAGCAATTTTTGCTATTAATAAGAAGAGATCACGATCGATTTCAATTACTAAATCAAATTATTTGGAAAATGGCTATCCCAAATTTATAGCGTTGTATAATCACTCTTGCAAAATAATTCTCATCAATTAGTTTCTTATTCGGTACTAGGAAGTAAAGTGGCTCCGTTTCCCTCTCTACCGCGAAACATTTCATTGCTCATGAACGAGGCATGCAATTTCCAGGCAGGAAACTACCTAATCACTAGGTAGCAAAAGCATTCTCAGAATAATCTGTCGTAAGGGGTGAATATTTATATATATGAAATTAAGGCTTGAATGTTGAGTTCTTCTGGCTCGATAAAAAAAACATACCGTTTCATATCATGCTTTTTTTTTTTTAATTCTTGTTTGCCACAACTCCGAGTATTATGGAATGTGTTATAGTTTAGGAAAGATTATATTTTTCTTGTATAGAGTTATATTGCACAGTACGCTACATAGTAATTATTATATTATGCCCTACTCATATAAATATAAGAGATGGTTTCAACTTGATCTTAGAGCTTGAAACATCTAGAACAGTTGCAAGGCTTCTTCCCCTCTATGCACTTTTGGATGTCTTTGTTTTCCTTTTCTTTGCCCATATAATGCTCATAAGTTAAATTTTCATTATACTTCATATGTGTTTCTAGGGTATAGCTCATGTCATCTAGGCTATCGTTGTCTCGACTTGTCTTCTAATCGTGTCTATATCTTTCGTCATGTCCGTTTTCATGAACAGTCTTTTTTCTTTTTTGAAATTGAACATGTTTTTGCCATCCCTAACTCTAACCCACAGCTGGCCTTTCCCTCCCATCTTCCTGCCCTAACACACTTCCTATCAACCGAAACACCATCAGCCTTGTCTCAACAAGTCCTCTTACCACTAGTTGTCACTATGTCTATTGGTCATTTTGTAGGTTCATGTTCTATAGCTCTGGACAGCACAACCACTGGGTCTATTGTGCCTTTTGTTGCACCTTCTACTGCACCCTCTGGTGAGCAATCTGGCTCATTGTCTAGTCCCTCATCTTCCTCACAGTGTCCTCCTCTATCTCCGCCAACTTTAGATTTGTGTGTTAATCTCTCCAACTGCTCCCTCCCACAGCAACCCACACTAGTCACTTATGTTGCCCCAGTGGTTTCTTGCCAGGACCATATGGTGTTGGGTCCCTAATAGCATAGGTCTGCCAACCTGAGCTCCATTTTTGCTTCTCCACTGTAGCCACACTCACGGGTAACATGTTCCGTTTTTGATCACGAACATTTAAATTTCAAAGATGCTAACCGGTTTTTGTGTTAGCAATCTGCTATAAGATCTGAAATTGCAGCCTTAAATGTCAATAGCACTTGGTCCTTGGTTTCATTTGAACCGTCCATGAATGTTGTTAGCTGTTGTTGGGTTTAAAAAATCAAACACCGAGTCGATGGTGATATTGATTGCTACAAGGCGTGCTTGGTTGCGCACGGATTCACTCAACAGGAAGGTATCGACTACTCTGAAACCTTCAGTCCTATTGTTAAACTGAATACTATTCAGTTCGTCCTTGCTATTGTTGTATCAAACTATTGGCAGATTTGTCAGCTTGGTGTATACAATCCGTTAATGGTTCCTTCAGGAAGCTGTTTATATGCAACATCCCACGAGTTTTGTTGACCCAGCTCTACCCACTCATGTTTGTCGCCTTCACAAGTCCCTTTATGGTTTAAAACAAGCTCTGCATGCTTGGTACATATGACTGAGTGACTTTCTTCTGTCGATTGGTTTTCACGCTTCCAAGGTTGATACCTCTTTATTTATTATAACTGTGAATCATGATATAATTTGCTATCTATTTGTCTATGTAGATGATATTATGCTTACTGGTAATAATTCTACTCTGATTTGCCGCCTTATTAGTCTACTGAGTTTAGAATTTAAACTCTGGGATCTGGGTCATGCTCATTATTTTTTTAGGAATTGAGGTCACTCCCACCACCATGGGGCTTATACAAGCCTGTTGATACACTGACTTCTGTCTCAAAGGTCGGTAACCTATTGGTTTATACTCAGAACCCACTTGGTATCGACAAATTGTAGGTACTTTTTAGTATCTCACATTTACTAGACTAGACATTTGTTATGCTGTAAATAAATTATATCAGTTTATGCATGCTCCTACTGATAGCCATTAGGCTACTGTCAAACATATTTTACGGTACTTGAAAGGTACATCTTCTTTTAGCCTTCACCTTACTTGAGGCTCCTCTTTATCACTTCATAAATGCTGACTAGGCGGGGAGTTTTGATGATAAAAAAAATCTCCTGGTGGCTACATCGTCTTTCTTGGCACCACTCCTATCTCATGGAAATATGGTAAGCAATGCACAATTGCTTGCTCCTCTACTGAAGCAGAATATAAGGTCTTAGTTGATGGTACTGCTGAGATTCTTTTGCTCTGTTATCTGCTTTCAGATTTATGATTCTCTCGCAGTTTTGTTACCATTATTTAGTGCGACAATTTGGGTGCTACTTATTTATCTACTAATCCGGTGTTTCATGCACGTACAAAACATGTTAAGGTTGATTATCACTTTGTTCGTAATAAAGTTGCTAAAAATAATGTACAAATTTGCTTCATATCCTCCAAGGATCAATTAACTAATGTTCTAACTAAACCGTTCCCTCACGCTGCCTTTGCCCAATTAATTAATTTACGGTTCAAGCTTTAAGTGGACAACCCACCTTCAGCTCGAGGAGGTGTATTATGAAATGTGTTATAGTTTAGAAAAGATTGTGTTTTCCTTGTATAGAGTTATATTGCGCAATGCACTACATAGTAACTATTATATTCTTCCATAGTCACATAAATATAAAAACTAGCTATTACATTGCGTTTCAACTTCGTGCAATTATATAAAGTTGTTCTTGGTCATCTTTTATACTAATCAAGAACATGCAAATGACCAAACGAGGAAGCTAAAGGGTTGCCCTATTAACTTATAGTAAGTACCCTCAGTCCTAGAGTATAGGCATCGCTTGCTCAAGTAACGAAGATGGCCTATCACTTGTCACACCAAGTGTCGGAGGCATCTTTAATTGACAACAGCATTTTTTTTTTCCCCTGAGATGATCATAAGTGCAAGGTTGCATGAACAAATTAAAATCCTTGTTATTAGAAAAGGATACATAGTACTCCATCTAAAAAAGGCCAAAATAAGGGAATGGAATTTTCAAAAAATCGAAGTGCATTGCATGCATATTTTCTAGTACATTTGATAAATTTGTCTACGTGAGAAAATATTTTCTTTCACACAGTCCTCATGTTTTATTGGGGTGTTGAGGCTCATTCAAGTTTACAACAGAAGATTTTTTTTCTTTTCAATTCATGCTATGAACTTAAAATTTGTATTTAAATCAGTTGATAAAATATCCAATAATTTTGTTATAGAATAGCTCATATTTAGTAGCATGTACCCATAAATATTTGTTTTTAATTACCATTAAATTATAGATACAATATAGTTTTAGCACCCGATTCTAGTTGGATTTAATAACTTTGTTATCTGAAATTAATTTTTTAATTAATTAAATGATTATAAACATAGATACTTTTAGGACTTACAGGAAAGATAACGAATAAAATTATTAAGAACAATTTTTTTTCATCTAAATTGTCTTTTTTAATTCATGTGATTTTTTTTTACAACAAAAGTTGTTATTAATAGTAGCATAGTTTATTGAATAAAAACAACATCAAAAAAACAAAAAACAATTCGAAGAAACTATATCAATTTTAGATAAAAAGGAAAACACATATATTTTTTTCAAAAAAAAACTATTTTTTCTTATTCATGCATTTTTTTACTTTTGATGAAAACACTTTTTTACGAGCATTTTGTTTAAGCAAAATGTCAATTGTGAAAGCAAGGTTCAGTTTTAAAAAACTCAAAAACATAAATTGATCATCTCTCCACGACTACATAAAAGAATGAGAATACAAAATTTGAAAAAAAAAATCTATAATGAAAAATCAAGAAAAAAAATTATATTCTCACTCAATATTAGTTAGAAAATTATAGTAAACATTTTCTTATAGAGCTGACACATAATTATCCATAAAACAATCAATAATAATATCATGAAAAAATCTTGATCTTTTTAAAAACAACATCATGATTTTTTATTAGAAGTATTTTTTTTTAATAAAAGACAACGACAATAAAAATAAAAGTTTTTGTTTCTAAGTTTCGGTTGTTTGAAATAAGTAGAAAAAATTTATTTTTCCAATCTAATATATTTCTCTTTATTAATGCATCTCTCAATTGTTTCAATGAAAACACATTTTTTAATTGAAAGAATTGTTTTTCAAAGAAAAATCCAACTTGATCATAAAATAATTCTTTTATAAAAAAATATGTAATATATACAAATTCGATTTGAGATCTCTTAATGAGTTCCTCTACGTGATTGAAGACAAAACAAATTAATAAATGTTATAAAATTATATGTCAAAAATCAATCAAAAATTGAATAATAATTGAAATATCAAGTTTATTTTTTAATAGCACATTTAAATCTAAACCCAAAATAAATAAATAAAAAATATATATAGAAAGTGGTCAAGCCATGCACCTGGCCCAACATAAATAATGTCAAAAGTGGATGGGCCTATGGGCTAGGCTCACATGGCTAGCGTTTTTTATTAAGAGATGGATAACATGTTGTCCATCTTTTAAAAAAAAAAAAAATTAACAGTAGATGACACGTTGTCTACTTTCTTGGATTATGGAAATTGAAAAGGTAGCCGGACAATTGAGCTAGGGCTTTTTAGGCTCGAAAAATTATTTTTAACATATTTTAACCTAAAAAATTGTAATAAACATCCTTATTACCTCAATTAACTCAAATATCAATTCAAAACACTTATAAATCAGATAAAAAAACATAAAGTTGAAAAAATAAAAAACTTTTTCAACTGTAATCCTCCTTTTCTAACAAAATAAAGGCTCAAAATTATCTTAATAGAACTCATTTTGTTGCTCACCAACAATTTTCTCTCTTCTCTCACAAACTTAGAAACAAAAATGAACAAAATAAATTTTTGGACTAAATTGTAAAAGTTTAAAACTAAAGGGATCAAGAAGAAAAATAAAAAAAAATCCAAAGGAAAAAATCTTTGAAAAGATGTTAAATGAACAGTATCAGAAAATAAAAAAGTCTCAATATCCAACTCCTTGTCAATCTTGATCCCTAAATTTTATTTTTTATTTTTTAAGCACTAAAACTAAATTTGTTTTTTTTAATCATGTATTAACATTACGATAATCATATAAAAAAATCAAAATAAATTATTAAGTCTAAATTCTAATCAACATGATATATATAAAAAACAAATTTAAAAATACTTTGATGATAAAAAACTTAAATAACTATATAAAAAAAAAACATTATTATAGTTGATAGTGTCTCTCTTACCATAAAAATACCTTTCCAAGGTTTTTGTTAATTTGAGAAAAAAGGACAACACAGAGAAGTTATAGGTCATAGTTTTAAGACTCGGCTCGGCCCAAGGTCCGGGTTTCAGGTTTTGACCGGGTCATCGGATTAATTTTTAAAAAAAAAATTAAAATAACATCGTTTTAGGTCAACGGGTTTACAACTAGGTCTTGTCGGGTTAATCAGGTCACCAGGTCAACCTATCGGGTTACACTGGATTTTTTCTTTCCTTATTTTTTTTTTAACTCGGGTTCCAACCTTGAGTTATGCATTGTTCTTTATTTTTTATTAGCCTGCAGAGAATGAAAAGCATGTTTTCGTACCGCGTAGATAAACAGATCCTTAGTCTATTCTATTACAAGTCGACCATCAAGCTGGATTACAATACTATGTTGTAGCTAGCTCGACCGCTCAGACTGAGGGAAAAGTCAAGGTCCAATAGTTTTTGTAGATAGCATCGCCAATGGGTTACAAACATAATGGGTCCCTTTTCGTTCTCAATGTTCTTTCCCTGGGGCACAGCAAACCCCATTTGACATGACATAATAAGTGTTTTATTCTCTACCCGCGAAATTTTCTTTTTTCTTTTTCCTTTCTAACAAAGGATAGCCCTCGAGATGGGAGATAGACAAACTTGGTGATTTTTCTTGGTTGCTTTTTCTTATTCTCTTCTACTTTATTGCATTATTTATGTCAACTATGTAATTTGTTTTTGTTTTTTTGTCCATGAACAGTGCATTTGTCATTTTTTTCCGATTCTAAAAGTCTAATAGGACTAAAAGAAAGAATTATTTATGTCAGACAATCCCTAAAACAATTAAAAAAATTAAAAAAAAAATTAAAAGAGCACAATAGACACCATCGACCGCATTTCACTTCTTGAAAAAAAATGGTAGAACTTAAACCATAATTTAGAACATTAAAAAGTATGTGCAAATAGCATAAATTACCAAAGGATTAATTAGAGACAGTACCAGTACCAATGAAAGAATAGTAGATATGAAAGTATCAACTTTTGAAATTTCAAAGTTAGACAATTGTGTTAAAGGTAAGATGAAAAACAACATAAATCATTTTGACATTAAGTTGGAAAAATAGTGGTAAAAAGTGATTTCTTTTTTTGTCATGGATGAAAATCTTGCAAATAAGTACATGGGAGATATGGTGATTTATGACAAGTCTTTTGGAAATATTATGAAAAATTGTCTTTGATTTTATTTACATACAACATTTAATGCTCTGAAAATCATTCAAATTTAAAGTAAAAGAATGTGTGAAGAAACTTTACACACCATAAAATAAATTTTAGAGTTTATAAGTCAAGAACATGCTACTTCATGAAAAGGCTTACAATAATATTGTGGTTGAAATATCAATTTTTTTGGCATGGTTGAGTTCAATATCTAATAATTAACTTAATGACAAGTTTTTTTGTAAGTAGAGGGAACTAACATAGGGCATTTTTCTCATTATTCTTTTTATAATTATTTTTATGATATTAATTTCTTAATTGTTGAGATTTCATAGGTTTTAAGAGTTTTGAACAAGTCCGGATAAAAATGAGCATATTTTTTTATTCAATTATTAGATCGGATTAAAATCTTACTTGATCGTTCTAACAGTCTAATTATATGAAGGTAGTTGGTTTGCTAGTTGTTTTAGCTTTCAAGCCTAAATTAGATCGGGAAGTTATTGTTTTTAATTTTCTTTAATTTTCATGTTGTGTTTTGGATTTGTTTTCTATTTAAATTAAGACTTTTGATTTAATTAGAAATTTACTACTTATGATGTTTTTTTAATTTAATATCCTTATAGATTATTTTTCATAAAATAATTTGTTAAATAAACATTTTGAGAAATATCAGAGTTCTTTTACAATTCTTTTGTGTTAAGAGTGGTAAACTGAAAACTTGATAACCTAGTTTCTTTCTTTATATTTTAGAGTTGAAAAAAATTTAAGGATTGAAAAACACTATTCAGATGCACAATAGGTTTACGACCCTATTTGTTACCATATAAATATATGTGATTTTAAGGTATATAAATATCCAAAGATTGTAGTTCCAGGTATAAAACATAACTGAACAACACACACAACGACATGGAAGAACACTCCCCTATATATTGATTCTTTTTCTTCTATGCCTTGTATTCCTCAAATACTATGTTAACTTAAGTATCAAATGGTCTATGTGTTGCATGGGAGACTTATTTTGCATAACAGTAAGTAAACCATCAATCCAAACTAACTTCAACTCCAAAAAAATAATATATATTCAAAGGTCCAGATTCATTTGAAGCTTTTCTAGTTTTGTTGGTAAGTGTAATACATGATAATTTAAATTATTCAACAAAATATATCTTTGAGATGTAGGTTTAAATGGTAAATTCATCCCCTTGTTATTGATTTTAGTTTGAATTGAAAAGAAGGGGAGGAAATAATGTTTTCTGTATACAATCTTTTATATTGTGAAATAACTTGGTTATGACAAGATTGATGGCTTGTATTATGTCATAACATGGGCAAGCCTAACTTTTTTCCAACATTAAAAAAAAAAAAATTAGATACTAATGCGATACAACATTCCTAAGATGTAAAAACAAAATATGAGACTTGAATTATTAACTAGACTAGGTTTAATAAGTTTATTCAATTTAATAATAATCATAATAAATACAATGAGAATAAATAAATTGACAAATACATTAATAATAATAAACATTTTTGCTAAACGAGGTAATCCCTGCGAAAGCAAATTAATTAAAACTATGAAGCTTAATAACCAAACAATCTAATTTTGAAGGGCGAGATGATTAGGATAAATTTTAAAATTAGTGAAAAAATCAATAGAAAGAAAAAAAAAATAATGAAGTCCAATCTAAATTAAAAAAAAATATTAAAGGATGAAATCGAAAAAGCATGAGTTTAAAGAAAAAAAAACTAAGTGAATCTTCTAAACTTAAGTTAATCTCCTAAACTCGAAATCCATTAAATCTCAAACATGAACTCAACTAAGAAGTTCAATTTCCAACCATTTTAATATTGAAAGATAAAATCAAGAAAAAAATAACAATCAAAAGAATAAGGATTGAATCTGACAAGAAAGTAAATCATAGGAGGTTGAAATCACAAAACAAATTCAATTTTAAAATCTATCTCAAGCAAAATAAGTAGCAATCAAAAGAAAAGAGACCAGATCTGATACATGAAAAAACAAAAGAATGATGAAATTGAAAAAAAATCAATTTGATAAATCATTTCATATAAAACAAATAAAAATCAAAAGAATAAAGATCAACTCTAAAGGAAAAAATAACCCATTTTTGGGTCCCCACATAAAAACTAAAAAATACAAAAAAAATAAAAAAAATACATTATAAAAAAATATATAACAGTGAAAAAATGCCAGAGCGCTCTAAAAATGCTCAAAAATTGATTGAGGATGTTCAAAAATATAAAAATTAATTTTTGACAGTATATCATTGACTGATGAAAGCCCCGATGATAAAGAAAATTCAATTTGAGGAAGAAAAATGCAAAATCAGAAGTTTATGGACTCAATTAAATTTTATTAAAGGTTTAATTGTATTTATGAAGATTTTAATTGCAAGAAAAATTGATTTTGGAGTTAACTTGGGCTTTAATTAGGAGAAATTAATTTTCTGGGTCAAATTATAAATTTTGGAAGTTAATTTGGTCAAATCATGGGCTTAATTGCATAAATATTGAAGTTTAATGGCCAATTAGGGACTTAATTGAAGAAATCCGAGACCAAGGACTAAAATGCAAAACGCGCGCAAATTGAGGGCCGAAATTTGAATCTGAAAAGTTTTGGCGCCTTTTCCTTTTAAATGAAACGGCGCGTTTTGACCAAAACGGCGCCGTTTCATTCACTGTTGCAAAAAAAAAATAAAAAAAAGAACCCAAAACGGTGCCGTTTTGAAACAGCACCATTGTCTTCTTCCCTGCACACGCAGAGAACAGGGGAGAAGAATTTTTTGTCTTCTCCACTTTTCGCCGAACTTCTTTCACCGACGGCTTCAAAAAGACGCCCACAATAGCCACTTGCATACTTTTTCGCCCACTTGGATAGTGGAGGGGCGGCCAACAGTGGCCGCCCCAACAGTCCCCCCCCTGTTTTTGCCTATAAAAACAGGGGAGGGGCACTAAAAAAAGAAAAAAAAAAGAAACAGAAGAGAAGAAGGGAGAAGAAAGGAGGAGACCGAGAGAAAGGAGACCGAGGGAGAGAGAGAGGGCAAAGAAGAAGAAGAAGAAGCAGAAGCAGCAGAGAAGAAAAAAGAAAAATAGAAGAGAGAGAGAAGGGAAACGCAGAACCACCGTGCCTCCGCCACCATCGCCTCCGCTGCCACCAGCAGCACCGCCTCGACGCCACCGCAGGTAAATCTCTCGCCGCCTCGTCTCCTTCTCCGTTTGCCCGCCTCTTGTTTTCGGTTGCATGCAGAACGTGAATTAATTCACGTTCTGCAGCTGAAGGAGGCTGGTTACTGTGCTTAGGCACAGTAACCAGCCCATTTGGTAATGGGCCGGGTCCGGCCCATTTCAATTTTTTTCCAGAAGTTTTTTTATAATTTGTCCAGCATATTTTTTTTTATATTTTTTTTTTATATCAATTTTGCTTAATATCGGTCTGTATTTTACATCGTAAAAATATAAATTCGGTATTAAAATACCTGGTTTTCGTCCCGCGTTACTGTTCATACGGTACTGTTCACACAGCATAAAAAAAATCAAAAATATTTGTTTCAGCATTTTATAATTTTCCCGCGTAGTTGTTTATGTCATTTTGATTAATATCGGGCAGTATTTTTACATCGTAAAAAATATAAATCCGGTATTAAAATACCCGTTTTTCGGCAAAAACTTCCAAAAATAAATAAAAAAATTGAAAAAAAAAGATTAAAAAAAAAATGTTTTTGTGCATACGGCCAAGTGTCTCAAATCTAAAAAATCATATCGTATTTTTCATATGTCAAAAAACAATATTTTAGCATGCATTTTGGCTTTAATAACCAGTTTATTAAAGTCAAGAGAACATTGGTCAAAATTTCAAAAACAACAAAATATTTTATTTTGTTTGATTTTAGTATCAGGGATTATGAATTTATACGTAAATCGTATTCCTGATATTAAAAAAAAAAAAATTATTTTCTTTTAACGACTTCGAATAGTTAGTTTTTACCCGATAAGATAAGGATCTCCTTACAAAGGAGGACTTTTCTTAAACCGTAAACGAACCAACAATTAAAAAAAAACCACAACACGATTTTAGATTTTATCAGACATTAAAGCAATGCAGCCTACCTTAGGTAGGGCGTAGTTGGGGTGCTAATACCTTCCCTTTACGCAACCAGTCTCCGTACCCGATCTCTAAAGACCAGTTAAGGTTCCTAGTAACCAGAATACGAGGTGGCGACTCCCAGTCCATATTTTCACTTGTAGAGACAAGAATTCCTTGTCTCTCCCTACCTTATTTTCCAGGAATAAATATTCCGATTTTTCCTTGAGGGTGGACGATCGCCGCGCCGCCGCACACGTGCGACAGTTACCATGAAATTTTGAGGAGTTGGGCGTGAAATTTGAGGTAGAGATGAAGAAGAAATAGAAAAAAAAAAGAAAAAAAAAGACATCCACACAAAATCCAAGACCTGCTGGCCATACACGACGCCATATAATGGAAGGGCCACCGAGATGATTAAAATGTCATCATGGAAAGCAACATATATCATTGGATGACCCCTCACACGCTGCTATAAGGGTATAGGGGGTGTCAACATGTAGACAAATTGTGGTGCAACATACCTTTCAACTCTACAAACAAAAACATCATTTCTATTCTTTTTGAACCTATGATCCGTTGGCAAGAATCGTTGGTGGCAATAAAAAAAAGACGTGTTTACCATCGTTAGCGTGAATGCCTTGTTATTGTCCATATAGTATGGACATGCTAATTTTCCATAAGTGCTCCAACTAAAAACCATTTTATAAGCTAGAAAATTATTAATAGTCCACATCAAAGTTTCCTTTATCAATAAATTTTGTTTCCTCAATACATCTTAAGCCAAAGCCTCGGATGACCACAATTGCTTCAACTCTTCAATCAACAGTCGAAGAAAAACATATATATTTCAACATGAACTCCAGCCTCATACACATTCTTAGTGGCAAGTTATAAGATATAAGTATCACCGACCAATAAGAATAAGGAGCAGCAAATGACCCGAATAAATTGAATTTATCTGTATATAACCCAAGACGCATATTCCTTGTCTTTACTAAAAATTAAAGATGTATGTTATTAAAGTGTTTTCAGGCTTCACCATCGAAAAGGTGCACAATCACTCCATCCACCGCATCATGTGATTGATGTCATGTCATGTGCTCTGTAGTCTTTAGTGATATGAATAACGTCTGTAGTCTATGTATGATTGAGAAGTATCTAAGTTTTCTATATGCGATAAAAGACCTTCCCCTACTAGTCATAGGTTTATAATGAGAATTCCCACATGTTTTGCACTGATCAACTTTGCATTTTCAATGTAGTACAACATGCAGAAGTTTGGATACATGTATAGACCTAGGGGTTTTATTATGGGCTTAGTAGCATAAAAGTTATTTTCCAGTTTGTTCCCATTAAATAAAATGCTTCTCGCCCATCCAAGAATTCTGTCATAACCGTTCTCACTCAATTCATGATCTGATTTATTGTTGAACACCTGTATAAATGCTGATAATTTACTATGATTTTTGCAACCATTCTATAATGGTTCATCATAATCTTTCATCAAAAAAAAAAAAAAAAACATGGTTGTGTCTACATTAGGTTCTTCATCTATGATTGAAAATTGACCTATATGACCCTGATTCATTCTCGTAGCATCAATAACCATATTCATAAAATAATTACTATTATTATCTACAACTTAATGTACGTTGCTAGAATTAGAAAGTGACCCAATCATCCTTTCAACCATAATATCATGAGAAACATATGGTTCTCCATATGTATACCAACACAAGTATATCTTCATAAATATTTTTTTTTATAGAAGATGCATCGTTACAACATCTAGGTCAAGAAATTTTTTATTTTTACATTTCTTGCATAGACTTATAAAACTCCATCCACTAATATTTCTTGAATTAGATAATGTATAATTAATAAAATCTTAAATTTCATTATAATAATTTATTATTCAAAACTTTTAAGATAAATTTTTATATATTTATGAATGATCGGCCTGCAAATAAAAAAAAAATTGAAAAACTTTCAATAGCATGGTGCGGAAACAACACCATGCATTAAATTGATTGCTTTGGATACCTCCTCCCCCCACAGGTTCCTACTACTCTAGTTTTTACGGACACATTTTGATAAGGGCTGCCATGTGGGGCTCACAGCACATAACTGGAACCGTCACCTTCTCCCTCGCCTCTTTTATTGAGGTTCGGATGGCTGGATAGTCTCCCCAAAGCAAACAATTAGTCTTGATGCAGAGAATCCTAATCCTTGCTTTCTCCTCCACACAATCATTTCTCCCTCTTCCACGTATTCCCACACTAGTGGTCGCAAGTCAGCAAAAAGCCACACAGATTCCCGTCGCTCCATCATGTGCCACGCTGGATACTTCACGTGGGCTTTGCCATGTCAGCACAGCCTCGCAAAGTTTTTCATTTAAAAAAGGGTTATAAACTTATAAATTAACGAAAGAATTTAAGAAATAAAAAAGTGTATGGATACTTTATCAGACATGGTCATCGTTGTCCCACGACCACCAATGATGTCGCGTAAAATCACGTCCTGCCCATACAGTTCTTGGGCCTCTACATTTTATTTTATTTTATCCAAAACAAGTGTGCTCATCATGACTATACGAAAACAGGATTCAATCGACAAGTTATATCGAAAACTTATGAAAGCAAATAGGGTTAAGAGAAAGTTTTTTAAATGTGTTTGATATTCGTTACAAAATGTGTTTAATAAATGGAAAGCAAACAACACTCAATGCTAAAAAGTTATCCTGTCTTTGAATTAATATAATATAGTAGTAGTATTTATTACACATAATGAAAAGATTAAATAAATGAACTTTTGAATTTAGTAAGTAAAATATTTAGTTAAAAACTAAAGATTAGATGATTAGGTTTGTTCTATAAGATTTAAAATGATTATATATTAACCAAAAAAAATTTAATACATAAAAAATGCCGGACGTAAATTTATTTTGATTTGAGTCAAACCATATAAAAACTTCATTCAATCGAATTGAAAAGAAATTATCATCCCTAATTTTATATATATGTTTTATATTTATTTGTAACTTAAAATCTTTTTGTTTTTACGTTTTAAAAATATATTTTTTAAAAAATAATTTTTTTATATTTTAAATTAATTTTTTTAGATTATTTTGATATATTGATATCAAAAATAATTTAAAAAAATAAAAAAAAATATTTTTTAATACAATTTTAAATAAAATAAATATTTTAAAAAACAACCATAATCATTCGATATTTATATTATTACTGACTTCTAAGAAATATTTCAGGAGCTGGTGTTTTTTAAAGCAGGTCAAGGTTTCAAGGAGCAAAGAAATATACATTTACTCGATTAATGAGAAAGGGAAGGAGGTTGGATGAGCATGCCATGGATTAGCACACAGGACACTTAAAGCCATGGCTAATGAAGATGGCAGGTGGGCATCACGCGGGTTATTAAGCATCTTGGAGAGCTCAGCTAAATTAATTCTCTTAATTAATCCCACCGAAAAGAGAAAGGTATATTATCAGCTCCATCATAATTCATGGGACACGTGGCAGATTATAAGTAGGCTTGCCATATCTAGTTTAAGATCCAGCTTTGAGAATTAATTCTGAATGTGGTACGTTATAAGAAATAATTGGACAAATTTGGCAATCTTCCTTACTAGTTTAGGAGCCGGTAGAGCCTGAAAAGAAAGACTAATGTTAAAGTTAACTAGTTTCTACTTTCTGTTTTTTAAGGCAAGTTGGCAATCAAATCAAACTTTATGTTAAAACTTAGTGGGGATTTGAATTTGAATCTTGCAAAATTTTATTCGAGTCAATTCAAGATGAAAGTTAAGTTCTCTGTTTGCAATTTTTCTTTTTTATCTGTAAAGTAATATATTTTGTAACCTCTCGTTTCTAACGACAAGAAAGCCCTTGTTAAAAATAATTAAGAGTACAGTTATTATTATTTTTAAGATGTTTTTTATTTAAAAATATATTAAAATAATAATTTTATTTATTTTTTAAAATGATTTGAAAACACCAAAAAAATATTAATTTGAAGCAAAAAAAAAAAATAAAAATAATAACTTTTAAAATATAAAAATAAACAGGTTGTTATTAATTATGAGTAATCATCAACTTTTGGATTAGAGATAGGTAAAAAAAAAAAAACCCTTCAAAAAAAAACCCTCAATTTCTTACTTCTTCATATTCAAGAGGATGTTTGTTTTAGTTTTTGTGATTGAGCTTAAAATTAAATACAACTCATTTATAAACAAAATTTAACCACAAAAACTAATTTTTCTTACTTATTTTAGATTTTTTTTAATGAATTTTACACACAAAACTCAACCTCCCCCACTAAAACATTCACTCAAAATGTCTCTTCCGTTGTCTATACTCAGCTACATTTATAAAATCCAATTCCGTACATGATTTGGTTTACAAGTGGGGTTATAAATTGGGGAGATTAATTTAAAATGGTGTTGTTTTAAAAAAATATTTAAAATATTCTTTTTAAAAAAATGATTTTACCTACATTTTGATAGGATAATCGGGTCACGAGGTGACCCCTTAATTTTGACCTTTTAATTTACTAGTTTGATTGAATAATTTCCACCAAATTTAATCTAAAACATAGCTCAAATAAAGTGACAGGTCAAAAATAAATTTAATTGTTTTGATATGCTATATTAAAAATAAAAAATATTTTTTATATATATTTTTAAATAAAAAAATGTTTTAAAAAATAACCTAACCATAATTCTAAAATGCTTTTAATTTGAATGAATGGATGGTTCCAGGAAATTTCACTAACCAGTAAGCAAAACCAAACCCTCCCTTCTCTCCCTCTTCCTCAATGGAATCGAAGATAGGAAATCTGAAACAGTGAAATCTTCTCACAACAATCCTAAACTTCCCAAAACATCCCTCGCAAAAAAAATTAAAAAAATCACATAATTAAATGCGAGAAATTAGGGGTAGTTTTTCCATTATTCACGATAACTTGTCCACCTATCCTTTTTCTCCTCTCCTCTCCTCTCCTCTCTCAAAACCCCTTCCTCACCAAACCCAACAAAACAAAACAAACACAAGAGAGAATGAAAGGGTGTGAGCTTTGTGGAAGTTCAGCAAGAATGTTCTGTGAATCAGACGAAGCTAGTTTATGTTGGGATTGTGATGAGAAAGTACACTCTGCCAACTTTCTTGTTGCTAAACACTGTAGAACCCTTCTTTGTCAAGTCTGTCAATCTCCAACTCCTTGGAAAGCCTCGGTGTCTAAATTTGCTCCTACTGTTTCCATATGTGAATCTTGTTTTACTATCCCTAACAAAACAAAAGAAACAGAAGAGAGAATGAAAGGGTGTGAGCTTTGCGGGAGTTCAGCAAGAATGTATTGTGAATCAGACGAAGCTAGTTTATGTTGGGATTGTGATGAGAAAGTGCACACTGCCAACTTTCTTGTTGCTAAACATTGTAGAACCCTTCTTTGTCAAGTCTGTCAGTCTCCGACTCCTTGGAAAGCCTCGGGGTCTAAATTTGCTCCTACAGTTTCCATCTGTGAATCTTGTTTTGCTATTCCTAAAAATAAACGACATTTCCAATCTGAAAACGTCATGACTAGTGATCAAGAAAGTCAAGGGGGAGGAAATGATTTAGACGAGTCTGAAAATGATCAACAATCCGATGACGACGATGATACTGATGAAGATGAGGATGAGGGGGAAGAAGATGAGAAGGAAGAAGATGAGGATGGAGACAACCAGGTGGTGCCATGGTCAGGTCCTACTGCGTCGTCGTCGCCATCACCTGTGCCACCTGTGGCTAGTTCTAGTAGTGAAGAGGAGACTTCTTGTGCTGGTAGAAATGGATTCTTGAAACGGATGCGAGAGAGTAATGTTGATCTTGATTCTGATGTTAGTCTCTTTCTTCTTTGATCTGTTTCTTGTGTTTAGCTTTGGTATTAAATTTTAGAGGCACATTATTTAAAGAATTGGTGCATCTTAGGAAATACTGAGTTTTTTTTCTTCCTTTTCTTTTTTTACCCTTTTAGGTTACAAGCTTTGGTTTGTTTAATAAATTTAATATCGATGAATGCAGGATGAAATTGGATGTTCCTCTTCTCATACTATAGGAGGTGGAAGATTGAGCAATGAGGACGGGAATTCTTTGAATTCATTGAGGCCATGGAAGAGAGCAAGAACAAGTGTTAATGTTGAAGAAGATGGTTAAGCAGGGTCAAGATCAAAGGCTATTATAGACACCAATAAGAGACTGCAAAGAGAACATGGTCACGAATGGGGAAAACGCGTCTGCTCCTATTCTTGGGATCTGCAGATTTGAGTAGAGATCAGAGCCTTTGATTTCAGTCCCAACTAACTTTCCTCTTACGATTAATTAATAACCATACGTTTTGTCATAGTTTTTGAATCATAATTAATTATTATGTCATTTTCTGTTGCTGACACAAGCTTGCTTTCTTTCTTTCTTTCTTTTTCTATATGCATAGTTTGTACTTTGTACATAAGATGTTTCTCCATGGTGTGTATAGAATTTGGTATTTGATTATTTACTTTATGCTATTTTCATTATTGTTTTTCTCACCATGGAAAAAGTGTATGTGTGCCTGTAAAAACATCCTCAAGTTGCTAATGGTCAATTATGCAAGAGTGGGTCACGAATTTTATTTGGTGTGGAAATGACAGTTGATTTGCCATTCCCCATTGTTACACCTACTCTTGTTTCAATAATACATTACTCTTCACTGTAGATAAAAGAAAAAAAAGGTTCATCCCTGATTCTTGAATTCAAGCCTCGAGTTCTAACCGCATACAGAGGGGTAATGCTGATTATTGACTAAGGTGGGTGGTAGGGTAGATGTAAAGACTAATAACACCTTGGTCTCCCTGTAAAAGCTTAGTTAATCTTTTGTATTCTTTAAGAAAAACATGTTTCAGATTCATATGAACTTTCAAGTTACAAAAATAACATAATATGGGATATATTGATGACCTATAGTCTCGCCTATACTGTGGACTACCTTTCCTTTCTACCACATATTGTTACATGGCTAGCAAATAAGGTTAGCTGTCACATATCAACCGGTAGAGTCCATACTGACATAGCTGCCCTCTTTGAATATAAATGATATGACACTATAGATAGATGAAATGAACATGAACAAGGGAAGATGCCCAGAAAAAAGAAAGTTCGTAAGTGGGACTGAGTGGACCCAGATGAAGTTGAAGCTAGCAGCTTGTGGTTTTGGTGGCAGCAAGCAATGAAGATTGGTCACGGATGGGAAAAGAGAGTGGTATGGTTGAGAGAAAACAAAACCCCATTAAATTTATCATAAAATAAGTAAAAAGAAATCCACTTGCTTTTGGTCTATATGGTTTTGGTGATAAATTTGCTTTATTTAATAAAGGGATTTGGTTTCAACTGTGATGTTGATTGCACAAACTTTGATTGCTTATCTTCGTTACTGTGGCAGATATTTTGGTGTTGAGTGGTTACTTTGAAGAGAATTAATATATAGGTTTTGCTTTGCTAGGGACATAGTTGCTAGATTTAAATAGTTGGAGATTAAGTTTTCTAAGTCATTTCTAGTTTATTTTATTTCTTACTCCTACTCATATGAATATGAATCCTTCAAGATTTCTTACAGCACACATAATAAAAAATAATTAATAAATAAACTTGTGATCAGACGTGTGGAAAAAAAATGATGAATTAAAAAAGGATTGAAGTGTGTATTTAACGACTCATAAAAAGAAACCATCTATATAAGAAAAGGGAAAAAATCTCTAAATCAAGTTAATAAGGGCAATGTTAAATGCTTCTTTTGCAAAAAAAAAAAAAAAAAAAAAGGGACAAGTACGTGTGGCAATATTAAAAGCTTTTTTTTTCCAAGAAGAATGGACAAGTGTCAAATACTTGTCCTAAATTCATATATTTTTTTGGGAAAAAAAGGTAATCCCATCTTTTTAGAGTGTTTTGAATCTAATAATGTTCATATTGCTCATAACAGTTGTTGGATTGATTTTAATTCTATAATTTATATTGTCAATACAATGCGAGGCTTCTTAAATCCAAGAAAACCAATAAAAAGTTAATGTGTAATCTATTCAAGAAACAAGATGGCTTCATGTGTAAAGGCAATTAAGACCTACAAACTTGTTTTTAGTTCTGACTTTTGTCTTAAACCTTGAAATAACCTTTTTATGCTGAGAAATCTTATTTCAGTTTCAAGACTTTTACCCACCTTCAGTTTCAAATTCATCGGTAAGTCCTTTCATTTGTATAAAGATAATGTTTTTATTGGCAAAGGTAATATGAATGATGGATTATTCAAACATCATTTGAATCATACATTTAATTGTAGCCTTATGATTATGCATGGTAATAATATTGGCATTAAGCTTAGAGTTATAAATGAGAGATCCTCTATGTTATGGCATAAAAGATTAGATCGTATCTTCATTGATAGAATTAAGATATTTGTAAATGATAGTCCCTGAAGCTCTTGACTTTACTCATTTTAGTATTTATGTACATTACATTAAAGAAATGCAAACAAACAAGTCCAAAAAAGCGACAAGATGACTTTTCATGTTTTAGATATTATACATATTGATATTTCAGGTGTTTGTGATGTGTGTTTTAATAGTTGAAGATATTTTATTATCTTTGTTAATGATTATACATGATATATGTATCTTTATTTTTCTTATGACAAAAGTAAAGCATGAGATGCTTTTAAAGTCTATAAAGCATAAGTAGAGAAACAATTAGGCAAATAAATTAAGATTATGATGTCAGGTAAAAATGATGAGTACTTTGGCATGTATACTGGAAAAAAAAACAATTGTTAAGTCTATTTAAAAGTTTTTTTAAGGAACAAGATATTGTGGCACAATACACAATGCCAGGCTTGCCATCTTAAAATTGTTTGATTGAAAGGATAAACCCAAACATCGATGGATTGGTGAGGAGTATAGTTAGTAACTCTGATTTCCTGTTATTTTTGTGAAGTGAAGCTCTAAAAACTGACATATATACTAGTGTAAAGCCTCGGTAAAAAAAAAACTATAAGTTAACCAAGTTAGCATTAAGTTAAATGAAAGGAAGCATGTGGGGTCTAAAGTGTAAATAAAAAAACTTTGACTTATTATGTAATAAATGAAATTGAAATTATAAATAGATGAATAGTGATTACAAGGACATAAATGGTCGGCCAAATGACAAAGGGAAGATGAGAGAAAAACCTATGAAAAAACCTTGAAATTGCATCCTAAAAACATAAAAGAAAACTAGATCAAGTGATCAAAGGGTGTTAGAAGAAGATTTGGGCAAGGAAAATTGAAAAATTCAAGCGTGTTTTTTCTTTAAGGAAGGCATGGTTTTGAGAGGTAAAAGAGGGGAGGAAGATAAGTGATAAAAAAAGGTTTCCTTAGCTTTTTAACCTTTCATTTTCTTTAGATTGAAAGGTAATAAACTCTTGCAAACTAGTTATTTTGTGTGGTTTTATGTAGAATGAATTATTAAAATGTTTAATGTAGAGGTATGTTAGGATTTCTATGTTAAGGTGTTAGGATTGTGGAAAGTATGTATGAATGATGATAATATGGGTAAATAATGAATGGGTAAAGGTTCAATTGAATGAATTCTTATTATTTTCTAATGATAATTTGAATTTTGAAATGCAACCAATTAAGGTTCCTGACACTCTCCTTCTTTCTCCTTTGAATTCTTATTATTCCTTCTTTAAAACCCTTACTTTCCCTCTCTAAATCCCTTTCCCAAATCCTTAGCTTAAATGTTTATTATTTTTTTAATCTTCTCTACACGGCTGCACTTGATTTCATGGGATTTCAAAACTCGTGACCTAGGTCATAAGCTTGGGACTAGCCCTATAGAAGGTAAACCCAAAAAGAATCACAAAGCTAAATTTTCAATCAACAAAATATTAAGGGGTGAAATTGAAAAAATAGCTAATTAAAAAAGTATAAAAAAACAAAAAACAATAAAAAAAATAAAAACCGAATTTGATATAAAAATAATTTGGAATCAAATGCTAGAGGAAAAATTGAAAAAAAAGTCAAATAAAAAAAGGATTAAAAACAAATAACAATATAAACAATGAAGGCCAAACTTGATATAAAAAAAATCAAATGTTGAGGGATAAAATTTAAAAAAAAAATCAATAAAAGAAAGATTCAAAACAAAATAAATAACAGTAAAAAAGATGAGGATCGAATTTGATACAGAATAAAATGTCAATACACCTTTCAATTTTAACAGGCCAACATGAATCCTGAGGAAAAGAGGAAGGAGAAGAAAAAAAAAATGATTGTTACGTCCCTACAATCACTCATGTTGACACGTGTTGGACCATCAAGAAGAGTGTTGCAAACCACTTTGAAATACCACTACGGAAATCATTGTTTGGCTGTCAGGTAACACCTGATATATCACCTAAACATAGTAGTTATCTCTTGTATGTTGGTATATGCATTACACATACCAATATATAAGTCTTGTCTGTTTATCTCATACCCCATATTTATTTTAATTTTTATTTTCATTCCTTAATACATACATGTTTTAAATTATCATAATTCTGTTTTATTTTAAAAAAACAAGTATCAACTGAGCACAAGAGATTTCCCTTGATAATACAAGATTCTGGTATCAAGGCAATAAAAACAAACTATCAAGTCATATCCCAAATAAAATAAGTGCCAAAAAATCAAATTAAAAAAAAAAAGTTGAGGGGCCAAAACTTAAAAAAAAACATAAACTTCCCCATTGACTTTGCAAATCAATCCCTAATGTTGGGGGGGGGGGGTGTTTAAACCTTAAATTTGGTCCATGAAACTTTAATTATCTTAAATCAATTAAATTGAGTTGTGCTCTGCCAAACCAAAAAAAAACCTTGCTCCATAATATTTTGAGAGATCAAAGTGTAAAAGCTTATAGGAAAAAAAAAAAACACTGTTCAAATAATAAACCGTGCTTTCCCTCACAATCTATAGTGAAAGACTGGGGGCTTAGATTTTTTTTATAATTGATAATTTACAAGTTTCTTGTAGGCCTTGCAAGACACCAAAATCTCTGAAAACAAAAGCAAAGCAATAACTTTAAAAAAGACACTCATTAAACTAAGTTTCTAGCACGAACAGGACAAGTTTCCGTCACGCTAAAATCCTTTCAAAACTTCAACATATTAGCAAGATACCTAGAAAGGAGAAACTTCAAATGTGGTTCTGAGGGGGCCATGTGTATTTGCAGTAGACAACTTGTCGTTTTGGTGGCAGTGAGCAAGGAGTATTGGCTACAAAAGGGAAGAGAGTGTGTGGTATGGTTAATAGAAAGCAAAACCCTACTAAAACTATAGCATAAAATAAGTAAAAAAGAAATCCACTTGTTGTGGGTCTCTATGGTTTTGGTGATAAATTTGCTTTATTTAATAAAGGGATTTGATTTCTTATCTCCATTGCAGTGGATGCTAGCTAACATTTAGGTTTAAATTAAAAAATGGGTTTGAAATTGCGTTTTAAAAATGTTTTTGAAAAAAAATTAAAATCTTTTATTTTATTTTTTGTTTTAAATTAATATTTTTTAATATTTAATATGTTGATATTAAAAAAAAATTAAAATAAAAAATATATTATTTTAATATATTTTAAAATAAAAGATACTTTAAAAATTAACTATTTTAACTATTATTTTATTTACATTATTTTACCTCGCTCATATAAGATTAAAGGACTAATTATATTTAATGAAGATTTTGTCTTAACAAGAAGGACAAATTAGAGCATGTGGCCCATCCCATCAAGTTGAGTCGAGGAAGCAAGGTATATTGGATCCTACAATACAATATGATGCATAATGCATTCTACCTATGAATTTTATAGACCGATTCTAGGCCATTATGTAAATAATAATAATTAAAAAAAAACTCAATTATTGAAGAAAAGAATCTCCTTGCATTTTCTAAATATATATATATATATATATATATATATATATATATATATATATATATATTACGTTTAGATTTTTAGAATATGTTAATGAATCTGTTGAAAGCACTTGAGAATCATGTGCACAACAAAGAAAAGAATTAAAATAAACTCCCTAATCAATTGCTCTGTGACATCACCTGAAGATTATTTTTTTTATTGTGATAGTTGAATTGTTGCGTGTTTGGATTTATATCCTTTTTATTATATTTTGTTGATAGATATATTTAAAAAATAATTAAAAATCACGTGTATAACAGATAAAAAAGCAAACTTTTAATAAATGAAAAATAAAATATTAAACAATATAAAACTAAATGAAGGAAGAAACAATCGGAATAAAAACCCTAAGAAGAGTAATTGAAGAAGAAACTATATTTACTTGAAGGTTGATAAATCTTGAACTTTTTAGATGAGTTTTTATATTTTTGCAACAAAAAACTATGTATTGAAATATAATTTCAATTTAAATTAAAGATAAAGTAACTTCAAGTAAAAAAAATAAAAGGTGAACATATATGACCAAATTAACTCGACGGATCCAAAGATAACCTAGATAAATGATAAAAATATTGTTTGACTAAAATAAAATTTAAGACAATTAAAAAAAAAATTATTGAAACGACGACATATTATATCAATTCAGGTTAATCTGGATTAGTCTTTTAAATTCGTGATTCGGATAATGAGATAATGATAATCCTAGATAAGACAAATCAAAACAAATTGTAAAGTTTAATTATCAATAAATTCATTGTTAAATGATAAAATTAAAAAAATATTAATTTAAAAAAACAACATAATAAAATAAGAATAAAATTACAAATTACAAGATATACAAATTATTTTGAATAGAATGGAACGGATTTTACAAGCTTGGTATAGACAAGCCGATTTAATTTTTATAACGGTCCCCAAAGGACCATCAAGTTTGACCATACGATACGAGATAAACAAGAAAGATTAAGATCGAAAAGCACGATTTCAAAGACTTCCGTCGCCTCTGTAGGAAAAGGAATCTCTGTGAGGAAATAAAGTCTTAAAGTTTAGCCACCATTGAAAGTGAACTATATTCCTTAATCCTTAGGAACTTCTCTGCGATTTCGTTGTTTGTATTAATTGTTTGACCGACTATCTCCCTGTCATTCACTAGAGGGAGGTAGGGATTATATCTAGAAACGTGTTTAAAAATATGGATATAATTGTTTTTTAAAATATTTTTTATTTATAAATATATTAAAATAAAATTTTTAAAAATTATTTTTTACATTATCATATCAAAATAATCAAAATATATTAATTTAAAAAAATAAAAAAATTTCAATTTAAACCAAAAAAGAAACTCAACTTCTAGTACGAACACGACAAGTTTCCAGGAAGCAAGAATCCCTGTCAAGATTTCAACAGATTAGCGAGATACATTCCATCATTGCAAACACTTGCAAAGCTGAGTCAACCAGTTCTGTCAACCCAGCAACTGTCCAACAATGTCCCTATTCCCAATCCCGGCGGAACTCGTCAATCTTGTGCTGCGCTAGATGATAAAAATACCACAAGGACTACCAAAAGTTGTTGCACAAATAGCATATTCCGGTAAGGGGTAATGTTTTTTTTTATATTTTTTATTTGATAATTTATTAAAAAAAATTATTTTTAATATTAGCATATCAAAATGATATAAAAAAATAAAAATTAATTTTAAAAAGAATTATCACCTGAAGCTTTATAATAAATAACAACCATGTTATACTCTCATTACCGGTCATTCATCAAAATCTTGGGCCCGGTAGGCGAGTGAAGCCTACAAATGGCACAGATCCCAGCTATATTTGGGAAAAGGTTCAAAACCTGGGCCCAATTCCTTTAACACAAAGAAGATATGTGCTTTTAGTTTAAAGGATGTTTAAGCATGATTATTTTTTAGAGTATTCATTAAAAATATATTAAAGTAATATTTTTATTTTTTAAAATTTATTTTTAATATCAGAGGTTGCTTATTCAAATTACAGGTTCAGCCATGATTAAGCAACTCGTTAATAAAAAGCAAACAACTTCTTCCCAAGTGGGAACAAAAGAAGTAAAGAGAAGCAATCTTCAACACCAAAATGATGAAAATTACAATCCATTGAAACACATTTCCAAAAGCCCACATGAATATCCAGAAACCTCACATCAATGATCAGCCGTACAAATATTACAAATCGTCCCTCCCAAGTTTCAAATGTGAGAAACATTGGACAAGAGTCACACGGGAGATAGAGCATTCTTCTACAATCTGTCTATTAGAAAACAGTAGAGACCCAAACAAGATCATCTTATTAACTCCTCGGCTTCTTCACCTAATCTCTGCTGACAGCGACAACTCCATTATATCTACAAAGACAGACAACCAAATATCAAAATTATATCTACACGACAATCTAAAGTGTAGTAGAGAGAGACATCAGGGGAAAATGCTCGCCCAAAACAAAAAGGGAAAGGGCAATGATAGGGTCCATCCTTATAGTGCCATGTGTATAGTATACATGTGGCCAAATAAACAAGACAAAAAGTTGCATGCACTGAATAGGGGGGGATGGGAGGGGCAAGACGGGACAGGATTGCTTAGCTTAGATACATGCAAGGAAAAAAAAAAAACGTGATTCCAGCCTAAACTGCATACCTGCTATGTAGATGAACTAGTCGCGATAAGGTAGTTCAAACTAGGCATCTGTCAGGCACAAGCAACCAGCAGTAAATCAGTTAAAATGTTTCTGTATTGAAAACCAATATTAAAAATCCAAAACATTTATGAAACAAACACAGCCAAGCGATAATAGCAATAACAGCAATTCAACCATCAGCATCCAGTCCACAGAAATCACTTCTTGAACAGAAACAGCACAGCTAACACAATCACTCAGATAAAAGGATTTGCTACCAACAATTAGGATGAAGTTACTGAAGTTTCATTACAAGAACAATATGATATAACAGCAGTGCAGAAGCTTCAACAAACAGATTAAATGTCTTTATGTTACATCCAATCTAAAATGAATGTAAAGACGATGATCCAAATACAATTTACCTCTCTTCTTTCAGCTATTTTAAATATGGCACTATGAAACAAGAATTTCTCAATTGTGAGGACAGATAAGTGTTAAAATACCTATTCTGTACAGGTAAAAAAAGAGTTGTAAATCACAGCAATGGATCTTATTCCAACCACCATTGAGCAGCTAGACTATGACCTCCCTGAGCCAAGGGAGGATCATTAAATAGAATCAACAAGGAGAAGAAGACAGTCTCCGAGACAGTCAATTTACAAATTGTTGTGTTCATGCACCAGAAAAAGCCATGCAAGGCCAACAAAAGCCTAAGTATAGTCACAACAACACTCTCCTGTGAAGCAATCAAGAAAAACTTAAAACGGGTGATAAAGACTAATGCTATAAATCTGATTAAAACACCTAATACTAGAATGATTGTGTATATTGCTACTGCATCTGCTGTCGTAAGACCAGCAAAATTGAAAGAAAAAAATAAACTTATCCATCAATCCAAAGCCCAAGAAACCTTCATCACATTGCATTAATGAGATACAGTGGTGCTTCACCAAGCATTATACATGAACTTCGGTGCTTAATTGTCATTGATAAGCCTTATCAATTGCCATCAATACCTTGCTGATATTTATTTTCTCTACAGAGCAACAATATCAAATCGCCATCAATCCAAAGCCCAAAAAACCTTCATCACATTGCATTAATGAGATACAGCGGTGCTTCACCAAGCATTATTTATGAATTTGGTGCTTAATTGTCATCAATAAGCCTTATCAGTTGCCATCAATAACTTGCTGATATTTAATTTCTCTACAGAGCAATAATATCAAGGCATCATCTAGCTCAGTGGAAATACAAAACGAAATGATTCTCAGTTGCAACACACTCTCGCCTGCTACATGTTTCATCTGATATGACATATATCTCTAGCTCAAATCAACCACATCTTTAACCAAATTTTACAAGTACCTAAAGGTCCAAAGTCATGCTTATAATTTAGAAAGCATTTCAACTATTTAATACATCTTCAATGCAATATCGCAGCAATTCTCTAACATCCAGCCATGTAAAACATCACGTCACCCATGAGAAGACAAATCTCACAAATTCACAAGTAATAAATTTTGTGCTATTTATACACAACATCAAACACTAAAGAAAACAAGAAAACAATTGTAGTTCTGAAATTTCTATTGCCGCATAAGCTCTTACATATAAATTTAACTATGTTTGACTAATTCACTCAGCAGATGATGCGAAATTTAGGATGATGTGTCCTATTCACATGAACCATAATCTGTGCCAGCGATCTCATAATAATATTAAGAAAAAAATTCCAATCATGCATAATCAATACCAGCAGCAGCAACCATTTAACAAAATAACAAAACACAAACAACAATCAAATCAGCTATTTGAAGTAAGACTTTTCCTACTACTCGATGTAGATTAGCATAAGAATACCACAATGAAGCCAAATAAGCGGAATACGCTTGCTATAGTAGTGAAAAGGCCAGTACCCATTACATTTTATAACATCAATAGATCCTGCACTTTTTTTATGCCAACTCCAACTCAAATCAACCCTACTTTCATCACCACAGCTTGTTATCCTACAGGCACCATTCAAATTTTGTGCTCCAGATTCATAAAACAAGCCAACTATTTAACACCTCATCATTGCAATATTTCAGTAACACTCCAAAACCCAACGATTCCAGGATCACAAGTTACCCATGAGAACATCAACATCCTAAATCAAAATTACTCCATTCTGTCCTATTTATATGCAACTTTGATCTCTCAAAAAATGAACTCTGACCTAAAACACAATGTAACATTTCTAGTACATCCATCTTAGCTATAAAATGATGATACAATCCAGAACATTTCAATTAGATAACGCATCCTAATCATGTGCATAATTATCTCCACGTTTTCCTTTGGAGGACAGCTAACAATCTCACAATAAGAAAATTGCTCCACGACCTAATCTTCCTATACATCGCCAGCATTTGCATACACTAACAGATTTATAGCATCATAAACCAAAAAAAAATCAAGATCAGCAATAACAAAATTCACAACCACGTTACAAATCCTAACCTTTAGGTTTTCCCTCTGCAGCCTCCACATCCTCTGGCACATTAACAACCGCCTCCAGGTCAGCCACACCGCCATCCTTATCCTCAGGATATCTAACAACCACGACTGGACATACACAGTGATGGACACAATAATCACTTACACTACCCAATCTCTCATCACTCCCTCTTTTCTCCGCACCAAACCCTCTACTCCCCATAATAACCGCACTCAACCCTAACCTCTCAACTTCAAGACACAGCCTCTCCTTCATATCATGATCTTTCACAATATGAATCTTATACGGGATCTGCGCTTCCTTTAAAGGCCTTGCAAGATCGGCCGCTTTCGACGCAGTGAAAGCATCCACATCGTCCTCGTTCTGTTGCTGCGGCTTCTCACAACTCTCATTTTTACTGTCAATTTCATTATTAAATTTGCTAGTATTGTTCAAAAGATCGAGTTGCGATTGCGTGGGAGTGGAGAGTGGGAGCGGGCCCCAGTCAGCACCGAAGAGAACGGATGTAGGGCTGACGTGGAGGAGAATGACAGCATCCCCGGGACGGATGTAATGGTCGACAGCCCAGCTGACAGCGTAGGCAGATTCATCGGAGAGGTCAACGGCGACGCCGATCTTGCGGCGGGCACCAGCGGTGGGAGTAGCGGCGGATAGGTGGGAGTGGTGGTGAGAGTGGCGTGGGGAAGAAGGGTGGTGGATCTTGATAGTTGGGAGTTGTGGGTGGTCTGGATCTACTGGATTCTGTTGTTTCTGTTGAGGATTCATCTCTTCTGATAAGGTTTGATGTGTTTTTATTTTAAGGTTTAGATGTTTTCTTCGTTTGCTTTATAACAAGTTTCTGATTCCTAACAGAGAGAGAGATGGGACTTTGTTTTTGGTTTTGTCTTTGTCTTGTGTTTTGTTTTGGAGAGAGAAGGGAGAGGGTGACAAGTTCGGGGGTCTAGGAAGGAAGGCGGAGAGGGCGGTGGGGACAGCGAAAGTAATGGTAGGGACACAAAGTGTTTGGCATTGAAAAAAGATTTGTGGAATAAAGGTATGTCGGTTGGGATGGGCTGGGCTGGGCTGGAAATAAAGGAAAGCCCATCCCAGCTGGATATTATCATACCATCAGATTATCTATCCACTGGGCCTTGATTTCTTTTAGACGATGGCTTCAATGGAGAGGAAATGATGAGTTATGGGAGAGTATATTCTCTTAGACGAGATAATAACCTTCTATAAATAAATAAAGTGGATTATGATGTATAAAATTAAATGCGTAGAATTTTTTACTGGCATGAATATATAGATTTTTAATTTGTTATTGGATATGTCTTGTAGCTAATTATTTTGTTATATATAATATTAATTTTATTTTTGTAAAATATATTTATTATTAATAAAAGTATTTGATTAAATTTTTTTATAAAAAAAAGAAAGAAAAAAACATAGAGTTGTCACATACATTGTACACCCCAACATTCCAAACATTCAGTTGTGACCCAGATGGCTAGAAATCATGGTTGTTTGGCCTTGAACAGCTACAATTCAGGTATTTTAGGTCCCAAACTATCAAAATAATATCTGAGCACCTCCCTCTTTGCATTTTTTTAGGTCCTAGTAGTTATGCCCACGGACTTCTCAGGCACACAATTTTTTAAGTGCACACACAACTTTTTCTAAAGAGAGCATGTGCTTTTTTCTTTGTCAATGGCACTTGTCTATTATTAGCATATTTATCAATAATATACACGCCACAACAATTAATTGTGACTTAATTTTTTAGAAAAATATTGTCACATCTCCACCAATGACAATTAAGTCACACATTTCAATAGTACTTTTGGTTTCAAGACTTGCGCATAACACACCACCATAGCTAGCTAGTCAATGATCTTTTTCACACAAAAAGCACTAGATAACATTTACAAGCACCGTTCTTTTCTTTAATTGATTACCAGCTCCACAACTAACGATAAGCATCAACTTCGCCACCAATAATATGCTAGTTTTTCCTTCTCCATGATGTAAATTTAAAGATATATAAATACAGCCAGTCACCTAGTACAAAGCGAGAGCCATTGAAATAACTTAGGCCAAAAACAAAGTCTAAATTCAAGTCCATCAAATCTGAATGCAATCACGAAAAGCTTAAATTATATCTAAAGTTTTTTCGACTTCAATAGCAATATTTATTATTTTTAATATTTATTTATATTAGATTAACGAGTATAAAGTAAAAATAAAAGCTTTAGAATAAAAATATTTTACAAAAAAAAATTATCTAAAAAATGGAATATGTTTCTGTTTTCAAATTTTATCTATCAAGAAATTTTTTTTATTATATAATAAAACATTTCTAGCTTTGCGATTTCCCCTTTACATTATAACTCTGATTGCCAAGGCTTTAATAGGGGGATGGGGGGGATTCCAGTTGCACCTAAAAATAATAATTTTTTTAGACCATGACGATGATATGTTATCTTTTTATGGTTTTAAATTTTTTATTATTATTAAATTAACATGAATATACAAGTTAATTTACATATATCTTGATTAATTTTATAAGCTTTGAAATCAACCTTAAAAAAGGCTAAGTTGTGATTCATGTAAACTTACTATGTTTGTAAGAGCATGAATGCTTGGTCGATGCAATTTTACAACTGGAATCGAAGGTTATGCAAGAAGAAAGAATAAAGCACTAGTTTTTTAAGTTTTTATTGTATGAAGGTTAAATCTAATTGTGATTTAAATTAATCTGTCAATTAAAAAAAAAGAGATAAAAAGTTAATTGTCTTCATAAAAAAAAAAATACGAGGTCGAAGTCATGCAGGTAAAAAGAATTATTTATTAAGTAATACTCATAATAGTCGGGATTTTCATCGCCGTCTTTAATGAAGAATCAGCAATTGAAAGTGTTTTTCTTTTTTTTATAAATGAAAAAATCAATGGAAGATATAAATTAATAAGTGATAATTAAGATGTTAAATATTACAATGCCTTGGAAATTCCCTTTTATTGGTGGCTAAAAATATACATTTATAATAGGTTTTTATCAGCAACAAGGTGGCGGACGTGCCGGAGTGGATATCGGGCATGACTAGAATTCATGTGGGCTGAAATCAAAAATTAAAGTTTAGGGTTGGTTAAAGCTGTTAAAATTGTATTTTTTAAAATTTTAAATTTATTTTTTTATTAAAAAAAATTATTTTCAAATCATTTTAATATACTAATTTTAAAAATATAAAAAAATTATTTTAATATATTTATAAATAAAAAATACTTTAAACCGTCAGTAATATTACAATTTCAAACAAGCTTTTATTATAGAGTTTTTAGATTCAAGAGAGATTCATGTAACTTATTATAAGTGACTCCTCGATTGTATTTACAACTATGTTTGGATATGTTTTAATTAAAAATATATTTGTTTTAAAAAATTATTAAATTAATATGTTTTTAATAATTTTCAATGATTTTAATATATTAAAATTAAAAATTAAAAAAAAATATTTAAATATATTTTTAAATAAAAAAACACCCTACATTATATTATAGTACCATAATGAGATTGCTATATAACTGTGTGGCGACTTCCCATCAGTGGCAATTTAATGAAAGTATTTTTCAATCAATATATATGCACTTAGTTAATACTCCACGTACATTAAATATGCTCCCTGGGAAGAAACCAAATGACTATCTCAGTATATTCCTAGGTTATCATAAATAAATAAAAAGTACTCTACCTTAATTCTTTATTTCCATATTAATCAAGAAAAATATTGTTTTCCCCTCACATTAAATCAGATTCTTACATATTTTGAACTCAATCCACATAGTTGAACTTTCATTGATTCTCTAACAACAAAAACATAAAATCTCTCTCATGCATTATATGCTAGCTGCGTTGTGCAGCTGAAAAATCAGAGCGAGCATCATAAAGTTTTTTTTTTTGCTAAATTAATCATGCAATGGACATAGAAACAAACCTCACTAAACAGAAAATTAGAGGCGATAGATTAGCATGGGATAAAGAACGTAGTTAACTGGGAAAGACAAGGGTTTTTTCATTTTGATTCGATTTTTTTTTGTTTGGTTTGATTATTTTTTATTTGGCTTGTTTTTTTCGGGTTTTGTTTTCAGATTTTGTTTGGTTTAGTTTTTTCAATTTCAAGCTTATAAAACCAAACCAAACTGGTCGTTTTTTTAAAATTTTAATTACTTTAATTAGTTTTTTATTATAAATTGATTTTTTTAGTTATTTTTTTAATTTATTGCGTGTTATATAGTACAATATTTATTGTTTAACCTCCTTTTTCCCACAGGATTCATGGTGCATGGATCCATATAGCTAAAATCATCAAATTAATTAAAAATAAAATAATACTAGTGGTAGTAATCTACAACTTACAAGGTTTTTTCTTTTAAGCACAAATTACAATTTTGCAGCATCAACACAAATTAAAGAGGAATATAACGAAATAGGGGGGGAAAAGAAACTAACGAAAAGTAAAGTGATAATTACTGGAAAAGGAGAGTTTTTGCCCTAAATGAAAAAACAAGAAGGAGAGAAAGAAAAAGGAAAAGCTGGTTAATTAGCAGCAGCTAGGACGGAGGAGATCACTGATGATCGACGAATCAAAAGGAACTTAGCACTTGTACTGAGACTAACAGTCTCCTTCTCTACATTTATATACTTGTTGCAGATTTTGTACTGCTGTAAAATATATTGTGTTGTAGCTGTATCTGTAGACACTAGCAGCCACTCACTGACCTCATATATACACAGCAGTGACCACAGTGTGCCTGTGTTAGGGAGGAAAGAAGGCTAGTTTTTCTATAGCTTGCTTTTAATCTATCTTTTTCACTTTTTTTTCAAGAACACCCTAAAAGCTTGCTTGATTCCCATAAACAGTAAAGCAGATATGCCCGCCTTGTGTTTCAGCACATAAAAGATGTAAGGTATGTCTAGAAGAGAAATCCCTCACCTGTCTTCCAGCATAAACAATAAAGAGAAGAGAGAGAGAGAGAGAGAGAGAGAGTTGATGCTTGCTAGGGTTTTGAGCCTCCCTGTGAGGTCCTTTTACCAGGTTATACAAAAGTCTTAATATTTTTCTTAATGCATTGAAGGGGAAATGTGCAATCAAACCAAAAATAAAAGAAGAGCTGTAAATTTCTATATGGAAGTTTTATAAACATTATACAACTTGTTAGAAGTGAAGCATATCAAACAATATGCAAGATCCTGATCATAATTTATAGATCGTGGTCTGTCCCACTTGATTGCAGAGGTAGAACAAGCCAACAAAGTATGACCACTGCAAAATTGTATGTTGTTATAGTACTGAACAAATGCCTTAAAAAAAAACCCAATTCTTTTTGGGCTATATATGTTACTCAGTTCTTCACAAGGAACAACATAGAACACAAGCGAAACAAGTCAAGATCATAAAGCATGGAAATGTTAAAGAACTGACAGTACTGATCAGAGAGAGTGAGAGAGAGAGAGATTAAGCAAAACAAGAATATGTAGAGCACTGTTTTTGGCGTTGCTGTTGATTAGTTTAAGAACAAGAGGGAAATTATAAGCTGTGTTTAGGTTTGGGTAATGACACAGATATTGAAAAAACATAAAATATTAACCATAACTAGACATGTTTCTTTGAATCTAATACGAAAGCTTCAGAGACAAGTCAACAGAATTAGAAGCATTAGATGCACTGTAACCACTGTAATCAGAGTAGGTTGTAACACAAAAAGCTTCACCAGTACCCACTGCAACTGAAGCTTCTGGAGGGGGAAATTCCATCTCCTTGAAACAAGTGTTTTTACCATTTTTTCCAGGGAAAAACTCATATTCCATGATAACATTTCTGCCCAATGGGTTATTGCCCTTTCTGTGAACTGCCATCACCTCTGAAGTACCCTACAGAACCCTCATAATTAAATTACCAACCAATCAATACTCTAATAAATCAAAACACAAATGAATATTAGTATTTCCATTGAAATTAAATCAATAATATTACCCCCTTTTTTTGTGTTCTTCTATTGACCAAATATAGTTAAGAAGCATAGTTACAAAATAATATATCACTTGAAAGAAAGATGAAGGAGATTTATAACCTCGTTGTTGTTGTTGTTGTTGTTGTGGTTGTGATTGGCGTAGGGAGCACTCCTTGCAGCTCTGGCACTGAATCCACCCATCTGTCCATAGACGTTAAAATAACAAAAATGATTTTTAACACAGAGTTAAAAAGGAATTGAAAATTAATCCAAGACTGCTTGAAAATCTTGTTGCTTATAAATTTTTTTCCTTCTCATATAATTTCTCAAGAAACAAACAGGAAAGAAAAAGGACTAACATGCATATAGCATCGAGAAAATCAAGAACCCCTTAAAACACAAACCTTAAAGCAAAGATCACAACGAGAAGGCTCGTATTGCTGATGCTGCATTACTTTTGGGATTGAAGAGAGCTCTTTCGAAGCCTCAAATACAGGAGCAGGAGCAGGAAGCCCAACCTGATGAACCGGAACTGATCCAACCAAATACGGGTTAACGAAAACCTGACCCGATCCAAACCCATCATTATTATTCTCATTAAACCAATCAACCCTCTTAACCACCACACCACCCTGGTGATCCCAACCCAAGAAACCATTAAAAACACCACCATTACTGCTCATTGGCACACCACAGTTAACTGTAGTACCATACTGCAGCATTTGATTATTATTATCAGTATTATAATTAGACGGGTAGTGATCATGTAACTGCTGGGTTGGTTGGAGATTGAGAGCACCAATATTCTGGTTCGCTTCTGTAATAGCCTTCCATCTTTCTTGAATCCTTAAACTTTCTAGTTGAGCTACTCCCATGCCTCTTTGGCATTGTTTCTTGCGAGTTTGACTTTTGCTGGTGGTAGGCCTTTTGCTCTGATAAGTAGCAGTACTTCTTCTTGCCGGCTCAGCTGGTTTGGTGCTTGTGGCCATGGTCTGGGTAGGTTCTTGTTTGTTATCATTGTTAGGCATGTGAAATAGCGAAAGTGGAGTAGCCATGGAGAGGAAAGATCAAAGTAAAAAAAAAATGAGTTGAAAAAAGATTTAGGAATGGATGGTGGGTTTTAAAAGAGAAGAATTAAGGAGAAAAGGGACCGTGTTACATTGAAAGCTTAGACCAAAGAGAAGTGTACTGTAGAGAAGGAAAAGAAGCTGGTTTTTTAAAGAGTAGAGTAAGAGCTAGATAGCTTCTCGTGGAGATGATGGAGAGGATTTGGGGTTAAAGAGAATGTTGGATATGTGTTTTGTTGTGTTGTTACAGAGAGAGGGAGAGAGAAGTGATCAAGAGAGAAGAGAAGTAGCAGTGTGAAGCAGAGTGAAATGCCAAAAGGACATGGCCATGTCTATGTAATATATGGGTGTTTGCTGGGTTTGTCATTTGTCTTATTTGTGTAGTGATTTTAGAGAGAGAGAGAGAGAGAGCATTGCCCTAATTGATCCAACAAGCCACCCAAGTCGATGCATACTCCTCGGAAAATTAGAAATTAGCCAAGCTAATTGTATTTCTTGATGTTTATATTTTATAATACAAAATTTAAATATTTATAAATTATTTATTAAGTTTTGAGTTTTTATTATATGCTATTATTTATTAATGAATAAAAAATAAATAGTTAATATATACATATTTGAAATATATATATATATATGTATATATGTATATATGTATTAAATAATAAAATAATAAATATTATTTATATATATGAGTTTTATATCAATATTAAGATATGTATATCATATTACATTAAAAAAATTTTAATATTTTATGAATATATTTATATAATATTGAGCTCAATATCCAATGTATCTAATATTAAAAGATAAAATTAAAAAAAATCTTAAAAATATTTAAAATTTTAAATACCGAGGTAGAAAAAAAAAGCTTGGCTTTCACAGTTCATGGCATTGCTGCAGTAAATATTTTCCTTGTAGTATATGTTAATTAATTTTAAGATATAAGGATAGATATATCATGCAATTTCAAAATACAAGTAAGAATATATATATATATATATATATATATATATATAAAAAGTTTGCTAAGATTCTCGCCACTAGACTAAAAGCAGTTATGTAGAGTGTGGTCAGTCCCTCCCAGTCAGCTTTCATTGCTGGCAGAAACATTCTGGACTCAGTCCTTATTGCAAATGAAATGCTGGATTCCATGAAATCTCGAAGCTGTCAAGGTTTCCTTCTCAAACTTGATTTCAGAAAAGCTTTTGATACTGTGTCTTGGTCCTATCTTAATGATGTTATGGGTTACATGAATTTTGGTGCTCGTTGGAGGAAATGGATTATGGCTTGTGTCTCGTCTGCAAGACTATCTGTTTTAATCAATGGTTCCCCTTCTTCTGAGTTTACAGCATCTTGTGGTCTACGGCAGGGGGATCCCCTCTCCCCTTTTCTCTTTTGTTTGGCAGCTGAAGGCATATCAGTTCTCATCAGCAGGAGCCTGAAAATAGGTGCTTTGTATGGTGTGGAATCTGCAGGAACAACATATATTCATCATCTGCAATTTGCAGATGACACTCTTCTTTTCCTTCCAAATGATCTTCAATGTTTGCTAAATACCAAGAGAATGTTACGTTGGTTTAGCTTATGCTCAGGGCTTAATGTTAACTTCCATAAGAGTAGTTTGGTGGGGGTGGGGGTGGATGGGATATATGCTGAAGGGATTTCTGGTGTTCTTAGGTGTAGATGTGATAATCTCCCTATCAAATACTTGGGGCTTCCTCTAGGTGCTAATCCCAAAAGAATTTCCACATGGAAACCTGTTCTCTCTCAAATTAGAGGACGGCTCAACTCTTGGAAGGGGCGGTTATTATCCCTGGCGGGGAGAACAATTTTGATTAAAAGTGTAATCTCTGCCATTCCTCTCTATTACATGTCTATTTTCTGCATTCCAAAGACAGTGGCATGCAAGATCACATCCATGCAGGCTCGGTTTTTGTGGGGTGGGAGTGTTGATAACAGGAAAATTCATCGGCTTGCTTGGGATACAGTGGCAAAAGAAAAGAAAATGGGTGGTCTAGGCATTGGGAATATTTCAGCAAAGAACAAAGCTCTCCTCTTCAAGTGGATTTGGAAATTGGGAAGCAATGATAAAGCTAGTTGGGCAGATTTTATTAAAGCAAAATACAGACCTCAGTTTATAAATGGGATGCCCACGTTCAAGAAAAAACTTTCAGGGATTTGGCGAGGAATCAGCTCTACTATTACTAGCTTGGATCTTGATAGCTCTCTTATTCGAGCTGCTTGTACACTTAAAATGGGTAATGGTAATCATGTTAAATTTTGGTTAGATACTTGGTTGACTGGCTTTTGCTTAGCTAATTCTTACCCGACCCTCTTCCACCTATCCTCCTCCAAATCAGGGGTTGTTAGTCAGATGGGATACTGGTTTGAGGATACTTGGTATTGGAATCTGAAATGGAGAAGGCCCCTCAAAGCTAATAAGACCCTGATGGTTCAAAGCTTAATGTCTGATCTTAATCTTGCAGCTATTCATCGATTGAAAGAAGACAGGTTGATTTGGGAGTGGGGGAAAGACGGAGATTATACTGTCAACTCTTGTATGCTTGCCCTTGAAAGAATCAGGTATGTTGGTTCTACTACTTATGTCACAAATGTATGGAAATCCATTTGCCCTCCAAAAACAGAAATGACTTTATGGCTAGCCTTAAATGAAGGCCTTTGCACAAGAGCCTTCCTGGTGAAGAGGCATGTTCTAAGCCCTCAGGAGGACAAGTGTCCTTTTTTGTGAGCAGCATTCAGAATCTGTATTCCACATCCTCTTGCATTGCCAAGTGGTTTGGAAACTATGGAACAAAATTGTAGATTGGAGAGGTTTGAGTTGGGTAATGCCATATGGCCTTGACGACCTTCAATGTCAATGACTGGGTCTTTTGCAGGGCAACCACTGTAAGTTTGAAAGATCTGTTTGGGGGGGCTTTATGTTTAGTATTGTCTGGACTATATGGAATGCTAGGAACAACTTGATATTTGAGGATCAAAAGCCAATATGGGAAGATATCATATGGCTTTTGTTTTACTTTGCTGCAGGATGGATCAGGAATCTCAACTCTTCCTTTTGGTATACTGGTGCTGATCTATACAGGAATCATGAATGCATTTCGGCATGGTCTGCTTAATTTCTGATTTGGTGTAGGTTTGTTTTTTTGCTTGGCCTGATAGTAGGATTATAGGTTTTCTTGTATTCATTTATTGTATTTAGGTTGATGCCTAGGCTACAATCTATGTAGTTAAAGCTAAAGCCTTGCTCGCATTGTTTATTCTTTCTCTTTTATATTATATCTATTCTCGATTTCAACAAAAAAAAACAAAAAAAAAATATATATATATATAAAGAGAGAGATTTGTAGCGTGGAATTAACATAAAGTTATGTGAATAATATGGTCCCACTGAAACGTGTAAAGATAAGAGAAAGCTTGGCCAGATTGGCATCAGGCATGGTCGGAGGTGAAGGGTATTTATCCTGTGGAGCAGATGCTAAGACAAGCAAAACAGGTGGATGCTGCTGCCCAAATGTCAGTTTTGTCAAAAATAGCAAAACACCATTACTGCCTTTGTAAGAAAAAACAAAAAAATGGTTCGTTGTTTTTCTGTCACCTTTAGTTTTTGCACTGCTATCCTTCACTTCACTGGGCATGATCTTCTGATCATGGGGTAGCTGGCTAGGGTTTGGACTCGCCAGGTGACGGTGCTGTGTCCTTAAAAAATCTTATTTGGTCCACCGATCAAGAACACCAAAAGAGCAGTCTTTTGGCAATCATACAGAGTAAGATTTGATTTGGTCATGAATACCCAGAGTTTGCCTATGATATAGCCTTGCAATGATGCCTCCTTCATATTTGGAAATATCATAAAGCTGACTCCATGTGCTTGCTTCTATTATCGTAAAACTATATATTCTTTTGAACAAATATCAATATTTACTGCCTTCTGATGATGTTTAAGTTTAACTAATGAATTAATAATCCTTTTTTATAGCAATTATTAATGCTTCTTTAAGTATCTTTAATTCATGTTTGATTACTGAAGATGTTGTAAATTTGTAGCTCATAGACAGATATTATATTAATATTCTGAGGGTGACTAAGGTTTATTGTAAATATATATTATGTAATTCTAATTTGACATATAATGAAATAAAGTTTTTTTTCCTATGAATATAAATATATTACTGAACAATGTTAAATTTTTTTATATTTTTCTTGTTTTTTATTGTGTAATATTCATAATTAGGTATGGTACAAAAATTTAATCGCATTATCTTTAACAATGTTTTTTTTTTTAATTCACCAACACAAATAAAGGTATTCAATTTATATATGTCATCAACCACAATTTCCTAGATATCTTTTGAAATTCATGGAGAAACTGTTCTAGAGCAATTAAAAAAAAATCATAATCCAAATCAAATACCTCAACCGGTAGCTAGTTAAGAATATATCTCTATCTGCACATGGGGTTGTGGTCTAGTGGTTGAAGGGACTTGTTCCCTTCCTCCACACCAGGATTCAAGCCCCACTTGTGTATGTCTGTCATCCCCGCGGTGCTTTACATGCTCACTGGGCTTGCAAGATGTTCAGTGAGCCCGGGGATTAGTTGTGGTGCGCGCAAGCTGGCCCGGACACCCCGGGTTACCAAAAAAAAAAAAAGAATATATCTCTATCTGTTATTTGTTTTTTTCTATCTACATCATCTCAATTTCGAGCCCTATAATTATTAATATGATGAACTTTGAAAGTTTACATGGTCATTAACTTCAGAGTTTATAAGATTAATCAAAGTACATATAATTTAGCACATACATCCACATTAATAATAATAATTAAAAAAAAAAAGATATTGTCTCTATCAAACTTTAAGGAATGTAACTCAATTGATCAGGTCGTAAATTTAATATGTAGAGATTACCAGTTCGAGTCCTGTAAACATCAGAGTCATTGGAGATTTACTTGGTCATTAATTTCAAGACCCGTGAGATTAGTCAAAGTACATGCAAGCTGATCCAAACACCCACATTAATTTTTTAAAAAAATTATGTCTTTATCATCATATAGATGGTAATAATCAAATTCAAAAGTCAAGTAAAGCCAAAATCTCTTCATCAAAATCTCAACGCAAAACTTTCTCATCATCATCGTGACAAACGCATGCCCTGCAATTAATAACTGCCATGAATTAATTTGCCACATAACATTAATATTTTCTTCTTTTTTAATATAATTAATTATATTACATCCATCCAAAATCATATCCATAATAATTAAACCAAAGTTCACTAGAGAAATAAATGAAACATCAACAATTACAGAAAATATTGATGAATTCATATCGCTAAGCCATTTCCTCATTGACCTCCTTTTCTAAAGGTTATAAAACCCAACCTCAATTCATAGATTCATAAATTGAGAAAATCAATTTAAATTAATTTTTTAAAAAAATTAAAAAATTAATTAAAATTATATCATTCTATAAAAGATTTTAAAAAAATTAACAAATTAATTAACCAACTTTCACTGAATTAACCCACCAGATTCATTCAGGTTTTATAATCATCCTTTTCTATTAATTTATATTATTATTATTATTATACAAACCCTATTCTTCCAGATCAGTACCGTGAATGTACATTATTGTAAATAAAATAAAGTGAAAAATAAATTGAAACTTCAATCTCAACAAGTGAATGCTAAAATCATATTGAATGTTTATCTTTCGTAAATGAATAATTTACATCTCCTAATTGAAAGTATCTAAGTAAGAGCAGGCCTATATCATGCCCTATGATTAAAGGGATATGAAGAAATTTTATCATAATGAAACATTTGTATAGATCTAGCTAGACTTTAAAGAATCTTGCTAGCTAGACACAAAAATGTTGCGGTATAAAGATGTGAAATACATATCACATGAAGCCAAGTTCACAACAGTAACGCCGCCTATGATCATGAGTGTTTTTTTTGGATTATGGTTCTTGTTGAGCTTTAAAATGTTTTTATTTAGAAATATTTTAAAAAAATATTTTAAAAAAATATTTTTAATATCAACACATCAAAACAATTTAAAAATATATAAAAAACAATTTCTAGTAAAAACATTACAATTTAAGAGAACGCGGTTTACACCGTATTTCTAAAAAGACTCCATAACTTGGATATAGAACAATTTACGATAGTGTTTGGGACAGGAGTGATGATTGGTTTTTAAAGTGTTTTTTTGTTTAGAAATATATCATAATAATATTTTTTATTTTTAAAATTTTATTTTTAATATCAGCAAATCAAAACGATTCAAAAAGGCTAAAAAAATTAATTTAAAATAAATAAAAAATTAAAATTTCATGAAAATTTGACTACTCTGCGGTGCCAAAACGGGCTCTAAGAGTTCATTTGGGAACGCGTTGCAAATTGCCGCATTCCCTCAAATTTAAATATTTTTTTTGTTAAAAATTATTTTTTTATGTTTTAATTAAATTATTTTAATGTGCTGATCTTGAAAATAATATTTTTAAAATAAAAAAATTAATTTAATATATTTTTAAATTAAAAAAAATTTAAACAGTTACCACAATCTTAAATAAACATAATTCAATTCTTAAGATGTGATATATAAACATTCATATAACATGAATAAAGGTTTGTCTTCAAGGAATCCAAACCGCATGACCAAACCAACAACCTAAGGTTGATAGGATTCTGGTGAAGCTTGAGAAACTCAGCTATAGGGTGGGCGGAGCGCCGTCCTAATAAGTGAGAAGAACCACCCTTATTCGGCCATGTAAGGAGGGCTCTCTCCTTTTCCATTTACGGAGAGGAACCTTGTGCTATCTCTACATTTTCAGGCCATCAAGCCCACGATATCACATGGACATGGACGTCATCAGACCATAAAATTATTAAAGAAGAAGAATCTTGGAAGATTGCTTGCTTATGGTCCCATTCCACGTGGCAAATGGCCCCACTTTTGGAACTGGCTAGGTCTTTTATACTATCTAGTATAGGCTGTACTTTGTACGTATAATTTATAAATTATACCGGTGCGATTGATAGATAGTTATACGGCCAGGACAAGGACTCATGCTTCCGTTCAATTCTTTTTTCTTTTACAAATTATTTTTTATCTAAAAAAATTCTTAAATTAATATATCAAAATAATGTATTATAAGTGCCACATTACACTTGTTATATATTACATGTTATGGTTAATGTTTTTAGAAGGCCCTCCTGTTGTTTTTCATGGATTTGGTGTGAAAGATTGAAGGGTTTTGTATTGTTTTTCAGGATAAGGACTCATGCTTTCGTTAAACTTGTTTTTTAAAAAATATATATATTTTTTATTTTTTAAAATTTATTTTTAATATCAGCATATTAAAATAATTTAAAATCATAATAAAAAACTCAAAAATTTTCAAAAATATTTTTTAAAAAAAAAAAACACTAGTTTTGACATATTACTATTAGACATAAAAGTGGTGATTTTGCTTGGTTAGAATATTTTCACATGATCATCAGCTGTCAAAGAGATTCCGTTTGAAAAAATCAACTCAGATTACTAACTTGTAACAGTCTTCACTGTTTCTTTGTCTCTCCTTTTTACAATTTACTTGCTATATATGTATCTCAGAGACCTTTTAGCATCACCTTGTTTGAACTAAACCTCTAAAAACAAAGGGAAAAAATATGAAAAAATCATATTTTCTTGATGAAGTATATGAAGATCTTTTTTCCTGTATAGAAACCATACTAATTTAAGATTCATACAGATTCAATTACCTTGTTAATTACCACGATCATGACGTAGAAACACTTCGATGAAGAGCAAAATGATGCCAACTTTCTTGTAGATAAGATTTTGGCAAGAAATTGTAAGCTCGGCAGGCTCAGAGAAGACCAAAGAATAAACCAAAACGAGAGCTCTTTTCTAACCCTTTCGCACATGTAGCAGTGCTCGTCTTCGCAAGCACCATAGTTTTGATTACTTATTAGCTTGAAAGTATTCGAACTAGGAAGTGGTAAATTCTAGTTTCATGGGAACAATAGTAGTTAAGAACTTTTATGGGTTCTTTTCTTCAACGCCATAATTACATGGAGCTTGGAGCTTGGGGGCAGAGTGTGTAGGCGGTGAGCGTTGTTGTTTCCTGCTGGTTGCTATATGGAAACCTGAAGCTAGAGCAGCTCTTGGTTTTGGCTTTCTGCAGCTTGCGAACGATCTAACTATTTCAGGATAAAACCCTTCCCCTCTCCACAGTTTTCTATACCCTAAAGAAAGTCATGAACAGGGACCACGAGGATGCATGTAATTATTTATATCTCGATACTGAACTGAGATTTGCCTCCATTTTCCTCCCTGTGTTTCCTCTCCCATCATCACCCATGATCAGCTCCACAAAGACCCTTCTGTCCCCGAAGATAAACAGGATCGATATGAAAGTATATAACAGAGGCAGAACAGAGCAGAAGCACGTCAGGTCAGGGCAGTCCTTTCAGCATATAGTTATAGGGTACATTACATGTCTTACAATATTTGAGATTTTAGGGGAGGCCGGACAGAAATCAGGGGGTATAGAGATTTTAGGGAGGTAAAAAGGGTCGCTATCACCTGTTTGTTAGTTGTGCTGGTACTGCCTAAAGAAGAACATTACAAAACAAAAACTCAGACATAAAAGCAAGTTATGTCAGAGAAATGTCTGGGCTCTGGTCGTGGTGAGCAAAAGGACTCTACAGTTTTATTTTCCAATCTATCCAAACATAATAATAATAATAATAATAATAATAATAATAAACAGAAAAGGGAGTAGCAAGGCACTTCCATCCACAGCAAATGCTTTCGTTTGAAATTTTAAGCTTGAAAAATGATGCAGAATTAGCTTAAGTTAACAGCACTCAAGATATGAGCAAATCTATTGAGATAAATTTGAATCTTTGGTTTTAGTAGTAGATGAGCTTGATTTATATATATATTAATTAAAAAAAATAAAAAAAACTCAAGTCAACCCATCAAATCTATAACACAGGTTATATAACCAAGTTGATCATGTAAAGCAAACTTCAATAAATTACAAGTTTAAATCTCCAATAAACAAATTTGAGAAAGAAACATAGATTTAGGGGGGGGGGGGAGGCAAAAAAAAAAATTCTATTGAAATGAATAATATTTTGTGATGTAGTGAACAATAAAAACAGCATCCTTTTAGTTTAATGTTAATGATTTGAAAATTAAAACTAAAAGGATCTAACTTGATGCGCTTGCATCCTTGACATAGTATGCGCATATGCTACACTTATAGGAAGCCTAAATGATGCACACAGCATCCATTTTCCAGGCGCAACTTGCCGTACCCTACGCATTTCTACATTAACTGCCACCTCTTGCAGTGCAATCCTTATCCGCTGCATTTACAGTGTTCAGTGAAAAAAATCAGGAATTGAAGAAAAATCAAAGTAAAAAACCAGGCTTGCACACCAAGTCCAGCATATAGTTATCAAAGGTGAAAAATAGGTACAATTCCTCGAGATTTTAGCAACAGACCTCGTGGAAATCAAATTCTGGATCACGAGCTTTGGAGAATCCATAAACATGGATCATTGGCAAGGCATATTCTTTATCTTTGGGTTTATCCTTGCATATCCCCCTGAATGCATCTGTGAATAGAGGAGGAAAAAAAATAGATAAAAAGAATCACGTAATTCTCAGAATTCATCAATTTCAGAAACAATCTGGTTCTAGCTTAAAACTATCCCGGTTATTCAATTCAGTGCACGAAATTGCTTGTCAAGTAACAGCATCAATTGCCACATACAGGCTATCCAAGAAAATTAAGTACATGTTTCTTAGCAGTAAGTACACTTCAAACAAAATGAAATACTCGATCAGCAGTGTATTTTGAAGGGTAGCTTCCCATTATTGTATGTCCACAAACAAAATTATTGCATTCTTAGAGAAGTCTGTATCAAAGAAAGTGTGACTGGAAAACTAATGGCATGTATTATGATTGCATAGAAACAACCAGATTGTGCATGCAATTTTTAGAATCTAAATGTTTGGTCCAGGAAAACTTTGCACACCTAGATACTCCACTGCATCGTTTGGCAAGTTCATGACCACCTGTGTGATGGACTGAGCTTTCTGACTGGCATACATAGCATCGATGAACCTTCTTCCATCCATGTTAAAGATCTACAAAATGGCATGTAATATCCTTATAATGAAGCATGTTGACAAGAAACAATTGCAGCTAGATACCTACAACAATTAACCTCAAGCTTAATGCCATAGAATTAAAGATATGGAAGTCAGATAACTTATGAAACAAGCTGACTACAAAACACTGCTTGACAGCATGAGAACCGCTTTTTATATGGTATCTTCACTCACTAGGAAGCAACATAATTGACTGAACTTAATGCATCTTTATTTCACGAGAATTTACGTTCAACAGCTCAAACTTCCAACAAGAGGAAATGGAAGGAGATAACTATGAAGTAATGCTATATGGAGCTGAATGATCCTCTAAATAATATAGGCAAAAGGAAACTACAGAAACCACAAATGGAAGTCGCTATCATACCTCAATATGCCTCTCAAGCTTGTTGAGAACACTATTTTTCTCCATATATTGAACTGCGCAAGGGTTCAAATCATTGGCGTATACATGTTTCACTATCTTTGCAGCAGATAGAGCTATTGGCCCAACTCCAGCAAAAACATCACCTATCAATCATGTAATAAATATGGCCGGAAACAGGTTAGTACATCGATAAAAATATTCAACGGAGATGCAGTAAAAAACTTGAAGATACAAGCAAGCAAGCAGCTACATTCAAATACAGACTAATGGTAAAAAACTACGACCTGAAAACTCTCAAGTTTCAACTCTTAGCATACAAGAAAAATCTGCAGGTATGTTAAAAAAAAAGGTAAATATTAAAACATACAAAGGACATCATTGTGCGTAAAGCCATTCAGAAGTCTTTGCCTCTCACTAGCAAGCCTGGAATTCCAATAGCTGCATCAAGGGGGAAAAAACATAAGTCCTTTCTGCCTTTATGTCTTTTATTGGTTACATTAAATTTGAAATTAATTCTGGGAAATAGTTTTTCAATTACATCCACTTCTGACTCTGCCACTCAGGACAGCATAAAGATCATTCAGCAACTGCAGAGAGAGAGAGAGAGAGACAGTGGAAGGTAGAGAGAGAGGGAGGTATAAGATCCAGTTTAGGTTAAAGAAACTTTAGATGACTGCTAGAGAAATTTAACCTTGGAAATTTGGGTGCTTTGGGGGGGGGGGGGGGTTCGCCCCTGAGACCCTGTAAACCAGCTTCTGGACAATTGTTGTATGGTCAAAGCTTTTACCACTTCCATATTATGTAGCAGACCTAATTGATTATCAATATATACAGCTAAGGCCTGTTTTTTTGGGAGTATCAACTATAAAATAATGTTCAATACTGACAACTGGGTGTTCAAAACATGGACCTCAAAAACATAAGATGATAATTACAGAAAACTGAATGATGCAGATTCCTGACTGAGAAGGGAATAGAAAGAAGTGCCTTTTAAGTTGGTTTTCTGCTAAACTCGAGAAGAACAATCATCTAAATATTTCAGTTGAATGCTCAATTATGTTGCAAGTAAAGTGAACATACACTGCTGCTAAATCAACATGGAACCGTAATCCATTCTCGACTACCATGGTAACAAGGGAGTGATTTCCTGCTAAAACTTCAAGCTGCATTGTTCTGTAGTCATTATGTATGGCATCAATCTTATTTACAACTGTTTGTATCTTTGGCTTATTTTTATCCAGCACTACCTGTAGGAGAAGATATAATCGTTAAAAAAAGTAGTTCAGGAAATACATTTCAATTCCTCAGTTAATCTTCAAGATTGTAAGACTAGAAGTTCCTGGAATGAACCTTTGCTATAAGCTTCTTGTATGGCAGATGCTCATCTCTCAGGTTCAGATGTGCAATATGTCCAACTGTTTCAAAAGCTGATGGAATAATCATATCCCGTGGCAGTAAGGCCTCCAAGATCTGTAAAACTATAGTTATTATAAACCAACATGATTTTGCAACACTCCAATAACCCAGTGCAGTGTGAAAATGGTGCGTTCATGGGCAACAGCTTATAAAAGGCAGTACACAGTCAACCAAGTTTAAGTGCATGCAAACCCAGCCGGAATTAGAATAGCAATGGTCAAACTTCAACTCAGCTCAAGCTTAGGATCCTACATGACCTCAGCTTGATTCGACTTCTTTAAGCATGCAAGTTCAAGTTTGGTCATTTAATTAAAAATAACATTAATTACCAAAGCAAATAGTTTTACATAAACAAAATTACTATGAATTAAAGTAGCTAAAGGGAAAGAAAAAAGGTGAGTGTAGAGATTAAACAGATAGAATGGCATATAAAACTCTATCTTCAGTGTCCTGATCAAACCTGTTCACAAGCCAATCAATAAGGCATAAAAATATGTGGGCTAAATGATCCTAAAATAAGGCTTGAAATTGGTCCCCTTTTAAATGAACAAGCTGAGCCAAGCGAGGGTTGTTCATAAACTTCTCAGTTCCATTTACTGCCCTGCAAAAGGGACTCCTTACTTTTTTTCTTTTGGTTTTTTTCCTGAATAACAATGGGACATGCATTTCTGGAAACCTGCTATTTACCTCTTTTTTTGGTTGCTGAATAACTTACAAACACCCACTGATGTATTTTTTCAAAGAACAACATAAAATCAACCTAGAAATCCTCCGAGTTGGAAATCCACTTAAGTTACTTCACATCATATAAGTGTAAGAGATTGGCCATCAAAACAGAGCAAGCAAACACATCAAAAAAAGTGGGAACCCTTTCTGTACCTCATTCATCTGCCAGTAATCATAAAACAAAGTCAGCTTGCATCTAACAAGATTAAAGGTAGAAGTTGAGTTCCCTCTCATAGCTTCTTGTGCCACAGCCTGGTGTAAAGGAGGAGAATGTTAGGTGTAAATCAAAAACAAAGAGGAAAACAAAATTGAAACCTGCCGTTGAAGCATAAATCTTATGTCATGCTATAGAGCATGTTATATGAATAAAAGAATAGACACATTGCAGTTTGGCAGAATTAGCTGTATAGGGCAAATTCCTTTGAGGCAACAGAACAAGGAGTGCCACCAGACACTCCAGTCTGAAACTTCCATATCAAGGTTGTACACATATAAAACAAGAAGGGGAGAAAAAGAAAGCATGAGACATTTTCTAAGCTTGAAAGGAAAGAAATTTGATTTAGAAAAGCTAATAAAATTATAAAGAAAAACTTTCAATTTACATACAGACTATTTGCAAGGTAGGGGGCTCTGTCTAAAAGGTGACATGAAAAGCATACATCATTAAGGTTAGCTGAAAATTGAAGATTGATAGGACATAAATTCTAATGGCTGAGGAAAGGAAATTATCTCATAAGAAGCAGTCAGACAACTCCCACCATAGCAATAATGCTATGAATATTTTAGGGAGATATAACAATCAAGGCGCAGCATATCTGCTGCATATATTTCACACCTGGAATCAATATGATCAACTTCCAGGATTGGTCACTGGGATTGTTATCGATATTTCACGAGAATTAGACAACTCTGATGTATTCTCAGAATCTTGATGCATGCTTTTGATTTCTGTAGGTTACAACACAATAAGAAAGCAAAACTCTTGTAGCAGTTGAAATATACAGGCAATCTTGAAACACGTCACTGATCCTAGTCAGTCAAACCAATAACCTATGATTTGAAACACAACTTTTGATTGATTATCTGCTGTGTGGGTTTCACCAAAAACAAATACTGACCATCTCATTACAGATTGCCACTTTTGTTGCTAAATATAATGTTTTCCTACTGATTGAATGTGAAAACCAAAAGAAATAACAGCTGTGCTAGTGGTCCACAAACCAGGGAGTGGGATAACCAGTTCAATTTCAATCAACAAAATTGCCTTTTAATGTAAGTGGACACATCTCAACTCTTGCACCAATTCAACCGCACATCATTGCTTTGGTGCAAGTTTTATATTCCTCCTTTCCAAGATACCTTCTTTATAAATCTGCATTTTCCACTCCTAAAAAAGCTATGGGGAGAGAAGATGGCAGATTGCTTTCTTTGCAATAGTTCAATCACAGAAGTTTTCATTGCAAAAATCATTTCACACATAGAAATGGAAATCAGTGTGACAGGAGCATCAGATAACATGCCTAAACATATAATTACTTGTCTTTGATCATAGTGCATTAGTCTCTCCACACCATGTTCTTCTGCCTCGTCAAAAATCAATCCACATAAAATGTTACATATTTCTCTATACATGCAAATAATATGCTTATTTCCCTATTTTCTGAATGTTCTGTGCTAAATTCTTCGCTTGTTACTTCTTTTCCACATGGCATCCTACAAAATTTTGAGATCCTACACTCACAAAAGGCAAAAAAGAACCGTCATCAAACAGCATGCTTCACTGACTTCCCAGATTAAGTACCAGGCAAAAACTTTTCTCCTGTGAATCAGCTGTCCTAAAATTAGGGCATAGACCAGGTGACAATGGTAAATAATCATACTTAATAAAGTTCAACTGTTCTCCTAATGTATATGCCCTAGCTAATCATAGAATAGCACATTAAGTACAAGATATTCAAATTATATCTTAATCAGAAACAATTAGTTGTTTTTTATGCTTGCCAAGGAAACTGAAAAGGAACAGGCCACGCAATTAATAATGTAAGGAAGGCATCAGAGGACTGCCAAAATCGCCAAAATCAAAAGAGCTAACGGAAAGAACACGAAACAAGACAAGCATGAAGTGGAAAAAAACTAAATGCTAACCAACATCAACCAAAGTATCATGGCAGCTAATTATACTTCTGAAGAGTCAATTACGCAAGAAAAGCAAATCACAATCCTGAATCATGGCGAGACACAATAAACACAAAACAAGAGCAATAAAATTGCAGTGCGGAAAAATGAAAGACCTTCAAACTGACTCACAGAGCAACTAAGTATTTGGACTAGCCACCTTGATAGCTTGGGGCAACTCATCCACTCCCTTCTCCGCATACCTCTCGTCCAAAAGCAACAACCTCGTCGACCCCATCCATTTCCCCCTCCCCTTGAATTCATCCCCGAACAAGCCCTTCCAATCCCCTCCTTCCTCCTCTTCCACAACCTCCACCACAGAAAATCCATCCCTCCTTTCCCTCTCATTTTCCTCCCCCTCTTCTCCTTTTCCTTCCATATTCTTCTTCTTCTTCTTCCTCTTCGGCCTCGAAATCTTTGCCAAATTCCTAAACTTTATAAACCCCCTTGAATTGAACTCGTTCGCCAATTTTTCCCTAAACAAAACAGGACTTAGTTCTTCACCATCTCCTTCTGCTTTCCCATAAATCCTTCTATTAAAAGCATCAAAATTCTCTTCATCTTCACTTCCTTTCTCTCCCAACAAAGAAACCATGCTTTCTTCCATTTCATCTCCAGGTACTCTGGCAATGTTTCGAATCCGCGGCCAATTCAATAAATGGCCACGAATTCTGCTCTCCAGAGAAAAACAGTCCTTTGCAGGAACTCTAAGTGCAGCTATATCAAAAACCCGAGTGAAGTCATCCTCGTTTATCACATTAACATCTTCAGGTTCCTCTTCTTTTTCACCTTCCTGGTCTTCTTTGCATTGATAAAGGGGTTTTGGGCCAGAAAGAGATTGATATTCTTGTTGTTGTTGCCGCCGCCGCTGTTTCTGTTGAGGGCAGTTAAGTGAGGTTTTACCCTTTCGAAGGGAGGGTCCATATGGGAGGGCATTAGAGGCTATGGTGGGTTTTGTAAGAGAGAGTTTGGGGAAGAGAAAGAAGTGAGTTGGAGAGAGGATGACTGAGTTGGGTCTGAGAAAGAGTCTGGTGAGCATCGTTTTTACAATGGATGTGCTGTTGAGAGCAGGATGAGTGGTGTTCCAAGTGGTAAAATTGAGGGGATAGAGAGGTTTTTAGTGGGTCTCTGGCTTTAACCATTTTTTTAGCCCAAGAAAGAAAGGATTTACCGGTTCTCACAAGTCATAACGAAGACAACACTTGGTCGTGTTTGTCTTCGGCGTTGCTATGCTTTTTTTAATTAAATTTTATAAAATAAAATAAATTTTTTTAATATTTTTAAATTATTTTAATATCAATTAAAAATAAATTTTAAAAATAAAAAAATATATATTTTAATTTATTTTTAAATAAAAAATATTTTTAAAATAATTACTATAATGCAATAATAAATTATTTGTATATTTTTAAACAAAATAGCTTGGCAACCATATTTCCTATTAGAGTTTTAAGGATATTGCTTAATTTCACCAAATCAATCAATACAAATTATGATTTTGTCCCAAAGAACTGAGCTTGAAATATAGTTTACATATCATTCCAGCTCTAGATTGAATTAAGTAGAAAATTTATATATCAAGTAAAAATATCTTCAGTTAATAAATTTAAAAATAATCTTAGTTTTGAAAAGTTAAAATTAGATGCTTTTTTATATTAGTAAATGAATCTTGCTATATGTTTTATAGCAGACACAATTCCTTGGCTGTAGCTATTAAACAAAGTAAAGTTTGGAAACTTAAAATTATTAGGATAAGGATACATGGTATTCTATATGTTGACCTATGTATTTGTTGAATTCTAGTCTATAAGTTTTTTTCATTATCCATAGAATATACTTTAGATTAACTCTACTTGGAGGTCCAATCATTTCTAGGTTATTTGAAATTATTCTCTCGCTCATATCTTTTGGTGATGAACTCTTGTAATTAACAAATTTATTTTTTAAACTACTCTCAGCTTCATTTTTCATTAAAGGCTTTCCTTGGTTAGCTCTCGGTTGAAATAGAGGATTATTTCTAACATTCAACTATTTTGGCCATTATAGATCTTTCCTTTTTTGTTTAGGATCATTTCTCTTATGATTTGATTTATTTTTTGTTTTTTCATCTAAATAGTTTTTAACCTCAATTACTACTTATTTGAAAATCTTATTCATTGTCTCTAACATAGTATAATTAAAATTAGATATCACTTTATCATTTCCTTTTTTTTATTTTGGCATATAATCTTGCATTGATATCTTTAATAACCTTAATCATTCCCTTATAAGATTTCTTATTCAAATTTTGTTATTTCATGCTCCAAACTTCTTTTACTATTATGTTTGTACATAATATTGGACTATAGAATGTCACGATTTGATCTTTCATTCACTCCTATAATTTCATTGTAATGATTTTCAATCATTTTTATCTTGATTTTATGTTTCTCTTTATATTTTTTAGAAAGAAGCCTATACCTTTTTTCGAATATCTTATTAGCTTCTTTCACTATTTGTTCAGAGAGTAAACATCTCTCATCTACAATTATAAACATTTTTTTTTATGTTTCTTCCCTTTAAATGATTGATTTTTTTTATTTCCTTCTTCAACATGGATGTCTAATACTTCTTTTTTGTTTCCTACCTTTTTAGTAATTTTGATTTTTTTTAGTATCATAGTTTCAAAAAACAAATATGACACTCGTATTATAATTGTCAATTATTTTGAGTTCTTTTATATATGTCTTAATTGAGAGGATTTTTTTTTAAGTTGAATATTAAGTTTAATGTGTGCAATTTGCATTTCAGATTTAAATCCTAGACTTCTGCTACAATTTTAGATTTATTATTCTAGATTTATAGCAATGCTATAATATAACTCAATGCACAAGAAATAATTAAATACTTTAATGCTCTAAATATAAATGAAGACTTTAATAATTCAAGATTATAGAAATTACATTCATTAGATGATCTTTATTTTGATTACAACCATGTACTGAATACCTTGACAAAAAAACATGAATTAATATTTTTTATGGTTTCTAGTTTTTATAATAGAAATTGTAAGCCTGATGATTACCAACCTACTAATTATCATCTACATGTCATTTGCTTACTGGTTGATGCCTACTAATGAACAAGTTTTGAAGTTTCTACAAATTTAATTGATTTGTAGTTATTTGATTTATTGTTGTTTTATTTATTATCCTTCTTTTTTCTTTAGCCTTCTTTAAATAGGGAAATGTGCAACCTATCTTCTTCTTTCTTCTTTGTTTTAAGATACACAACTTCAACTGCTTCTTTTTATTACTCCACATATTAGTTTTTCTTTTACAAGCATGGACTATATCCACTCTGTATCCTAATTTTCCTTTCATTCAATTCAAACCTCATCATTTCCTTATGTAATATTGGTTCAACTCATAACCAAAATTTGTTAATTTTATTGTATAATGAGCAGTGAATAATAAATTCAATATAAAAAATGAAAAAGGAAAGTAATTTCCCATCTAATCTTACAAAGTCCAATATAACATTTCATATTTTTTTCCCATCTCACAATGCATTGTAATTTTACTTCGATGCAGAAAGAATAATTTCCTTCAAAACTTTGCTCAAGCTTGCAATATGAAATATTCAAAATGTTATTCTAAAAATAAATATAATGGATATGAATGATAATCATAACATTTTAATGATTAATTTACAAAAACCCTATACATTATTGCTTGTATTTTTGAAACAACATTGTCACTAGTTTCCACTCTTTCCATTTCTTCTATTTCTAGGAAATTTTTTTCTTTTTTTCAAGGCAAAAAAGTGTGTAATTCATTGGAAAATTGTTAGCTTTGAATTTCATTATTACTAACCCTATTGTCCAACCCAACACTCTCATTACTTGTGCATATGAAAATAAAAAAAATCAAATAACAAATATTTATTTAAATAAGAAATATTCCAATCATATTCTTTACTTTCAATAAGTATTCTTTCACAACCAAGAAATATAGCAAGAAACAACCTTCGAGAATGGATGTTCTTAAAACAATTACCATTACAATATGTTGTTCGGAGGTCTCACCAACCTCCGTTCATATTAACATGATAAATAGTATTTGTTCTTGAGTGGGTATTGCAGCAATGCATAACAAAACAATTTCATCTTCATTATTTTATTCCTTGAAGTTTAGGCACGCCTTTGCGTTAGATCCTTGGAAATTATTATTGCCGTAGTTATTAAATTTGTACCAACCTAACAAATCAAGTCAAGACCTAATTAATTTGGTAGCTGGATCAGTTTGGGTGAGGAAAAAAACCGCGATAAGCAAAAACCCAGCAAAACCTGGTTGATCCATCGAGTTGACCTGTGACCCGAGCGACCTATCAAAACCCGGTTGAGACCCGTTTTTTTTTTCAAATGTGTTTTTTTTCATAGTCAGAGACCCCTCTCTTTTTATATTTTTAATTTATTTTTAACTATTTTCAAAGTTCACTATATAAATATTAGAAGAATATTTTATTTTTTTAATGTGGGATCTGAAGCCCTTTAATATATGTACTCTATATTCACAAGAAAAAAATTATATTTTTTCAACGTGGAATAAAAAAACATTTTGAAATAATCTTTTAAACTTAATTATTTATAACATGTATAACCTATATTCACAGTTTCTTATTTTTTATATATAAAATATTAAAACTTCAATTTTTATTTTATTTTTTCCGGGTTGATTTGGGTTGATCCGAGTCAACCCGTATAACATGGGACCTGATTTCTTAACGACGTCAATCAACTCCTGGGTCAAATTTGATAACAGACCTATTAAAATCTTTCAAAATATTTTGCAATGTTTCCATCTTGAGATATTATTAATTTTCCCTCCTCAATAATTCAATCCATCTTGTGTCATTGATGATTGTGCTCGTGTTATCATTAGTGTTTTGTAGTGGTAATATAGATATCATGATATCTATATATAAAAAAGAATAGAAATTGAAATCCATTTTATACTATTTGCAAAAATCTATTTTAGCTTTTTAAAATCATCATGGAGAAAATAAACATAAATATTCAACCAAATATGTTTTTTATTTTATTTGTTTTAAAAAAAACATATAGACTATAAATGGAAAAGGAAAAATATCATGAATGCTTTAAAAAGATCTATTACTCTAGTGGAAATGAAAAAAAATAAAGTTAGAGAAAGTAATTAATTTTTTTTAGGGTTCCCAAACCTAAAACCTATGGTTTGTGTATCATCAATTTTCTATTAAGACCCCATTCAAATTGTCATTGGATTCCATCTAAAGTATATACTTTATGCAATAGAATTGTTGATATTAATGTGCTGCATGGTGATTAGACTAGTTTAAAATAAGTAGAGTTCATTGTATACTAAAGGTGTGTAAGATATTATATATAAAGTGTTTTTAAAAAGTATTTTTTATTTAAAAATATATTCATTTTTTTTATATTAGTATATTAAAAACAATTATTTGATTTGTGATGAAGAGTGAATTAAATAAATAATTTTCTATAATCGGATTATTTTAGCTTATGAAAACAATTTTTTTAAAATTTTTATCCCTTCACTTTCATCCCATTTCTTCATAAATGAGTAAAAAAAAAAAACCTTCAAGATTGTCCTTATCCTTTCTCTCGTTTTTCTCAAAAAAAAAAAAAAAGCATTTTAAAACACTTTACTGGTAAACTTTTACATTGTGGTGAGACAAGATAGAGTGGAGGAATTAAAAATCTGAGGTGATTGGATTTTTTTTTAATAGTCAGAAGGATTTATTAGAAAAGGTAAAAGAATTTTTTTAAAGTGTTTGTTGTTTATAAATATATTAAAATAATGTTTTTTTAATTTTTTAAATATTAATATTGCAAAATGATTTAAAAATATACAAAAATCAATTTTAAACTATATTTTAAAAAAATATATATGTTGAGCCACAAGGTCAAATAAATCCGAGATTGAAAAAAGAAAAGAAAAGTGAGACAATGTACAATGAGAGGGAAATTTCCTATATGAGCCCACCTTTTTGTTTCTATCCCCGCTGAGGAAAAAAGAAAAGAAAATGTCTCTCAAATTTAAACAAATTTGTGCTTCATCAAGTTACTTTTACTTAAATCAGGATTGAAAGTCTCGGGTGTTTCGCAATGAAGTTATAATTATTTTTTAAAGTGTATTTTATTTGAAAATATATTAAAATAATATTTTTATTTTTATTTTTTAAAAATTATTTTTAATATCAATATATTAAAATAATCTGAAAATATCAAAAATTATTTATTAAATTAAAAAAATATTTTTTTAAATCTGTTCAAAAACACTTTTAAAATGCAAAAATAAACATGGTTTAAGATATAAAAAGTGAAAGTACAAACGCTAAAATAATAAAATTAAAAAGCTGAAATGTAAAAAAAAACTATGTTGATATTGTTTACATGTCTTTTTATCATAATTTTTTTAAAATGTAAAATCAAATGTTTATATATATATATATTTAATAAAATAAATTGAAAATTATATATTTTAATAAATAACAATAAATTCTTTAAATTCAATCTAAGCCATGAATCTGAGATAAAAATATTATATTTTAGGGAAAAAGTGCTAAAGATTTATTCCAATTTAAAATTAAATTTTATCATACCAAATGGAGCATTAACTCAACATCAAAATCTATTATAATATTGCGAGAGCCCTATGTAAAATCAATCAAAATAAAATATCAAATCCAATTACAAATTAATTTAATGTGAAATGATTAATTTGAAAATAAAAAAAGTTAAATAACCATTTTTTTATATAAAAAAAACATTATAAATAACTATTGCAATATGCAATAGATCAAGTCTTTCTCCTTCATTATATTTTTATTATTTTAATATATTTTTATTTTACATTGACTCGACTTGTGTATTTATAATTTTAAATATTGTTTCATAGTTTATTAAGGGTTAATTTTATAAAATCAAATAATAATTATTAAATAAGAAAATGGCATGATAAAAAAAACAAATGAAAAAAAGTTTGAAAGACCAAAAAAAAATTAAATAAAATTGAGATGCTAAAAAAAAAGTTTGAAGTACCCAACCAAAAAAAAAACGAAAAAGAAAAAGAAAAAGAAAAAGAAAAGTGTTGTTTCCACCGAAAGTTTTAATGACATAGTATAATAATAGTTACAGTGGACCAAATATCATGGACCCAATTGTTAAAATCCAATCGAAGAACCCACCCGTCCAAATTCAATTACAGCCACGTCACCAAGTACTCTCACACCCTCAAAGACGTGCTGTGTGCTCTCAACTCTACAAAACCCTTCTCCTTGCTGCTCACTACTCATTTCTCTCACAAAATCAGAATCAAAATCAACTCTAGACCTTGCATTTTCTTAGGGCAAAGCACAAATTCCCCTCTTTTCTCTCCTCCGCCTCCTCATGGAGGCATAAATAATAGAAAACACAGATAGCTCTCTCTGAAATTCTCTTCAAAAATTAACGTTTCGATACGATAAACCCTATGGAGCTGCTCCGATCGAATCTCTCTCGGGTTCGGATCCCTGAACCAACTAATCGCATCTACAAGCATGAGTGCCGCGTCTCCTTCGAAACTCCGGTATTCTTTTCATCTGTTCTTCGCTTGTTTTCCGAGAGACTGTAATTTTTCAGCGAAAAGACCGCAAATTTGCTCAATGTAGATGATAACTCACTGAGTCCCATTACTTGCTTACTGTGACGTTGTTTTGGTTCACTCAAATGTACCTAGACCCCGTCAATAGCTTTTGTTTTTGGATGATTTTCAAAAGTGTGTTTTCCTTGAAAAATCATAATTTTTAAGCTTTTTGATGATTTTGATGTGTTAATGTGAAAAATGATAAAAAATTCTGAAAAAAATTATTTTAATGTATTTTCAAGAAAAAAACACTCTGCATCACAATGCCAAACAAACATTCATTATTTGGTTCCCGAGAAAGTGAGAGAAATAAATTTCCATTTTATTCTGTATTTTTTTTTAATTTTATGTTATTTCGTTGCAATTTTAGAATTCTTTGTATATATATATATATTGTTTTGATGAATTTCAGAGGTCTGAAGGCGGGTTGTTTGTCGACATGACCACATTTCTTGCTTTTGGGAAAGATTATGTGGATTGGAATTATGAGAAGACTGGAAACCCTGTTTATTTACACATAAAGCAAACCAGGAAGGTGGTCCCTGAAGATCGGCCTTCCAAGAAACCAACTCTTTTGGCTATAGGTAATCAAATATTTATGTAATTTTATTGATGCTTTCATTATCTTACACTGGGCTGTTCTTAGAGAAGATTGTGGGAATCGATATTGAGATTTGGTTATGAGTTGCAATCACCAATGACTACAGCTTGTTGAGAGAGAGAGCATGCATCTGATTGGATTTGTTATATTGTTTAGAGAGTGATTTTGTAAGAGGTGTATTTATATTGAAATGAAAGCTTACAATCTAATATTTAAGCTTTCAGGTTTGATGTGGTGCTGCTTTGGTATAGATCCTTTTGTTTTGATCCCCCTATTGCTTATAAGAAGAACTGGCTTAAAAAAAGAATTTCAAGCATTGAAAGCACCTCTTTGCTTGCCATCAGATAGCTTCCCCTCGTTTCTCTCAAATATATAAATTATCTTTTTGTAGGTGTTGAAGGGGGATTTGACAACAATGAACCTCAATATGAAGAAACTCACAATATAGTTATATTACCTGATTATGTTACTTTTCCATTCCCTTCAGTGGAGTTGCCAGAGAAGGTGCATTATCGTTCATTAGTCATTTCTTTTAGTTTTTAATATAAATAAAATTTTACCACCCAGAAGAAGACCTTATTGTGGCTAGTGTTTGCCTAATACCGCAGGTAAGGTTGGCTGTTGATGCTATCATAATGGCTGAAGGTGCAGAGAGGAAAGAGCAACTTGCTGCCTGGACAGCTGATAAGAAGCAAGTTAGTGCATATGCAATGAATCTACCACAGATTGACAATGGTGTTATTGTCCCACCATCTGGATGGAAATGTGTCAAGTGTGACAAAAAAGATAATTTGTGGCTAAATCTTACTGATGGAATGATTCTTTGTGGGCGAAAGAATTTTGATGGAACTGGAGGCAACAACCACGCCATTGAACATTACAAGGAGACAAGCTACCCTCTTGCTGTGAAGCTTGGGACAATAACCGCTGATCTTGAAGCTGCAGGTAACGCCAACTTGCATTGTGAAGGATTTGAAATTTCCCATATAATAATTTTCTTTGCTTAGCTATGTGCTTGCATATAAATGCCAAAAGCATGCATCTTTTGAATGAAGGGTACAAAGTCAAAATTGTATCTGTTCACTCCTTGCACCATTACAAGCAGTTATATGGTTCCATTTTTTTTAATGTTATTGTATATGCTACACTGTTAAGCAATGTGATGAGTGTACTCAACTAGGAGTAGATTCCTAAAAGAGGAAGAAGTTAGGTGCTGGGTCGAAAGGATAGCTGCCCACATGAAAATTTGTGCATCCTTCCATTTGCTTGATGTATGTTCTTTAATTGAGTGTCATGAGTGATTTGAAGGTTGCTGAGGACAAATTATAGCATGTATTGAACAATATGAAGTGGATTAATGATTGTGCACTATTGTATGTGATAAGTAAATCTTTGTCAGACAACTCTAACAGGCACCAAAGGGTGCTGCTAGAATAAAACCTCACAATCTCTACAGTGTATCTATGCTTCTGATTTCTAAAAGGTTTATCTGTAGAAGTTAAATGTCCTAGTCCAGTAATCTTGGGAAGATGATAGGATCTATCTGTAAAACCTTTGCCACAATTCGATGTTATGAGCTTTTAACTTAAGTAGTTGGTGCATTATTGCTTATTAACAAAATGCAATTGCTATCTGCGGAAAGTTAGAAATCATAGACTAGGAAGTTGGAGCATTAAAAGAACAGAAACTGGGGAGTTTACTTTTTGTGATGATACATGCTAATCATGCACTTGCAGCATGTTTGGAGGATTTATTTGCCTTCATGAAAAGCTGCTAGGTATTCCTCAGTTACGTCTCTTATGAAATTTGAAAGAAGTGAACAAAATGGGATGTTGTAGAATGCAGCAACCAAGCCACCGAGCATTAATTTTGACATTGTAGAGAAATTTAAAGAAAACTTGACATCTCTATTTATATTAGTCTTAAAATCCTTTATGGGAAATGATTCTTAATTAAAACTAAATCCTTTATAGAAAAAGATTTCTAATTAAAACTTACCTAATTAATAGAATCCATGTAAAATTAGGATTTCTAAATAGTAAAATATTAAATTAAATTAAAAGTCCTAAGTTAAATATGAAAAAGAATCCAAATACAATAAGGTAATTAAGGACAATCCCGGACAGTAAGTTCTGAGCCTTTTTTGAATGCCTTTCCATTATCTGATCATCAAGAAATTCTAACCTAATAGAAAACAGGGCCTTCAGAATCTTTTGTTAAAATTTCAGCTCGATCCAACGGATAGATTAAAAGTTATGCTTGATTTACCAAACTGCATATTGGACTCTTCTTAAACTCTTCAAAACCTAGAAATCTTAACCATTAATGAAATAATGCAATAAACATTATTATGCAAAGAATATGGAAGAAATTGCCCCACGCCAAATTTTTTATTTTTAATTAAGTAGCTTGGGAAAATCTTGAAGGATGAAATTAAGGCTTATTATTATTGAATCGATGTTATAATGGTGCCCAATGGCTAGTTAAAGGAAAGAGTTCTAACTTTAACATTGAAAGGAACACATAAAAATCATAGACTAAGATGGACAATACACAAATGTGCAAGTGACTGGTAGAGACAGCCTGGGAATCTTGGGGCTTTGCTGACTTTCCATAGTTAATTCTGCTTGTATGGATGTGTTGTCTTGTTGATTTGAAGAAGAGAGAGAAAAGGTGTCTTTGGTTGAACATTCCATGCATTCCAGTTTCTTCTTAAAGGATTTGTTTTGCACAACCTCAGAACTAACCATGGGTACATATTGTGGTAGCTCAGATGTTTTCTCATATCCAGAGGATGATAGTGTTGTGGACCCGCTTTTAGCACAACATTTGGCATTTTTCGGCATTGATTTTTCTGCCTTACAAAAGGTTAGTCATCTGTGCTGTTTACTGTGAACTATTAAGCGGTACATCTGACATTTAGGTTGACCCTTTTTTTAATGTTATTATCAAGCAATTTTCATGCCATTCTCTGTATCCTTTTATGATGATGGATGAAATGGAACTATTTTTGACATTAACCTTGATTTGGAAGCTTAAGGAAATTTATACCTATATTTATTCCATGCTGATATGAGTATTACAGGGAAGTTCTTGTTATTCATAGTTGGTAGAGTTTTTGATAACAGTGAATAAGAAAACTAATGGTGTAAAGATGGCCATCTATATGCATTTGCATTATGGGGACATGATTGGTTTTTGGTCTATATATTTTATGCCACAATGATATGTTTTGACAATATCATGTCTTAGTGGTCATCAATATTTCACATTCGCAGCTGTAGTTTGGAAACCATCAACAAAGTTGGAGGATTTTGATTTTTAGTCAAGTTTTGAGCAGCTTTGTAAAACTAAACTCTGAAGAGCTCTGGTTTGTCTTATATGCGGTTTGGAATGTGTTTCTATTGGTTTATGTTTCATTGTGTTTGCTGCATTTTTGTCACAATCCATCACTTGCTTTTAAGGAGCAGGCATTATTTTTCATTTATCATCATCTTTTTGTCATTTTGGCTGAGGTTGCCAGTTTTTGACATAATTTAATACCATGATGTCTCATCAATAATGATTCACCCTTCAGTTTTGACCAACTACCAGTATCAATCTCTTGTTTTCAGACTGAAATGACTACTGCTGAGAGGGAACTTGACCAGAATACCAACTTTGATTGGAACCGAATTCAGGAAAGTGGACAGGATTCGGAACTCATTCATGGACCCGGTTATACAGGACTTGCAAATCTTGGAAACAGGTAACCCTGGACTTCATCAAGTGATGTCTTGAACCATGCATTTGTTTGGCTTTCATGTTTACTAATTTTCTTTTTCCTGGCAGCTGCTACATGGCAGCAACGATGCAAGTTGTGTTCTCAACACGTTCCTTCAATTCACGGTTAGTCCACATTAAATATGAGTAAAAATGCAGATATTCATAGATAGCTATATTTATATGTATATAAATGTTTCTGCATTCACATGCATGTGGTGAACAAACATCCACCAATCACTTTTAGGTCGGACATTGTGCTTATTTGTTCATTATTTGGTGCAATAATGTCATCAGATACTACACTAACCAAAGCTTAAAAATGGCATTTGAGATGGCTCCTGCTGATCCAACTGTAGACTTAAATATGCAGCTGTAAGTATAAAGCAGATTAAATATTATGCAATTTTTCACTTGATAATTATAAAACGAAATTCCTGCTACTCATCTCTAATGTTCATTATGTGGCAGTACAAAGCTGGCACATGGTATGCTGTCCGGCAAATACTCGGTTCCAGCACCCAAGGTATGGAAAATGGGACAATATGATGTGCTTGATACAACAGATCACTATTTTTTTCCCGATAAACATTTTTCTTATTTGTTGTCCAGAAGGATGATGAAGAGAATGCTGCTATCTCAACAACCAACGTAAGCTTTCTATTTAACTTTTTCCTCTTTTATTAGCTCTGGATTTTGTTGCTGGAGATTTAAAAATCTTAAATTGCATTTTGAGATGAATAATCTGTTATAATTCTTATAGAATTTTAAGTTTTTGAATGTCATGGATATAGTTACCAAATTCTGAATTATTTCATTTCAAATGCAATTTTCAGCTAATTATATAAGCTACTTGTTAAGTTGGTACCTTTTATAAAATACAGATTATAGCTCAATGTGTATGATTTTCTTGTATATGTCACACCCTATTGTCTTTTTGCTCAGAAATATGCCTTAGTTGTTTTTCTTATCTGACTTTGTTTCCCTTATATTTTCTCTCTCATTTATCTTCTTCTATCCTTCTTCAAATAATAGAAACAGGAAGGTATACCCCCTCGTATGTTCAAAGCAGTTATTGCTGCCAGCCATCCTGAGTTTTCTTCCATGAGGCAACAGGTATGAATCAATGGAAACTGCAAATTTGTTGCTTTCCACATGCATGAATTACTTTTAGAAGATGAATATTCTAAATTGTATAATAAAGGAGCTATATGAATCCTGAAATTTCTAAAGTATTCCATTCGAGCTATTTGAAAATCATTCAACTTGAATTATGAGGTTATGAATTAATTCCCCCCCTTTTTGGTTGACAAAAATAAGAAATAAGAAGGCTCTAGTTATAGTATAACTGGGTTTTGTACATATCATATTTGACATCAGTAATTTTATAAATTGACAGAAATCTGTACCATTTTCTTTGGGTGCAAGAAGATAAATTTTCTCGTGTGCTGCTTTTTTGTTTTGGAGGGGGGGAGTAGAGTGTGGGATTCTTGTAATCTACCTCTATCCAAAATAGATCATTGCAATTGTTGTCTGATCCTAAAATGAAAGAATAGGTTTTGAAAAAATGGGTTTTCATGCTTGGGAAAGAAGAAAATACATGTAGAAACATTTCCTTGAAAAATGCATTCAACCTTCACCAAATATGCCATAGTTAGCATAAAGAGGCTTGTTAAAAAATCTAGGAGAGAGGAAGTCAATTTGGTGATTAAATATTTAGAATCATGCAGAGGGTACAATTTACTAAATATTTTTGCGTCTGAGCTGCAAAATAAAAATAAATAAATATCGGTTGGGTGGGGAGCCTAATAGACAACCATTACTGTTCAAGAACTGATTTTGAGAAATATAATGCCCACATATTTGTAGGATGCGTTGGAATTCTTCCTACACTTTCTTGATCAAGTTGAACGTGTTAATGGCGGGAGTTCTGCGTTGGATCCTTCAAGGAGTTTCAAGTTTGGAATTGAAGAACGTATCCTGTGTCCATCTGGAAAAGTTGGGTTCAATAAAAGGCTTGACTATATTCTCTCTTTGAATATTCCCCTACATGAAGCTACCAATAAAGGTGTTTTTTCTTTGTTCTATCTCCTTCCTCCGAAACATATACCTGGAGTTATATGTTAACATTGTACATATGTGGGAATTCAGAAGAACTAGAAGCCTTCCACAAATTGAAAGCAGAAAAGATTTCTGAAGGAAAGGATGTGTAAGTACAAATGTTTAGCAATCCTGTTTTTACTTTAAATTTTGTCTTAGTTTAGTGAGTTGTTTCAGGTCCAGTGATGAAATTGTGCGTCCAAGGGTTCCCCTAGCAGCATGCCTTGCTAATTATTCAGCTCCAGAGGAGATACAAGATTACTATAGCACTGCCTTGAAGGCTAAGACAACAGCACTGAAGTAAGCTTTTTGATATTCTCTGGTTTATGATGATGTCATTAGTGTGTTCAGACACCCTGATGCAAAGCTATTTTTTTTTTCCTTTGTGGATATATGCTGCAGGACTGCTGGTCTAACTTCATTCCCTGATTATTTGGTGTTGCACATGCGAAAATTTGTATTGGAGGAAGGCTGGGTGCCAAAAAAGCTTGGTAAATTTTAGATGGCTTCAACACTTTTCTTACTTTGTTGGTCTTTAAAATACAGATTTATAATTATTGTTGATTGTTTTTATCTGTTCAGATGTCTACATAGATGTTCCTGATATCATAGATATCAGCTACATGCGAAGCAAAGGCCTTCAACCAGGGGAGGAGTTGTTACCAGATGGGGGTACACAATACTCTTTGGAATTTCCAAGTTCTTTATTTTATTTGATTTTTTTCTATGGAAAATTTAGGATAAATTTTGTATATGTAATGGGTTAATTCATTCAAGTTATCCTACATGCTAAGTATTTGGTATGTGGTATTGTAGTGCAGGGTGTTTTTCACTTGAAAATACATCAAAATGATTTTTTTTTCAATTTATTTTTGACATCATCACATCAAAATCATTGAAAAGTACTAAAAAAGCATCAATGATTGCATGCTTTTTCAAGTGAAATGCTCTTTTGAAACACATCCAAAAACAGAAGCTACTGCATTCCCAAACACTCACTGAGCCACAATATGCCAACGCTGTAAGAGCTCTGCTCGTTACATACTTGTCACCCTATGCCTTGAATTGCTTTTTTCCATTCTCAAATTAGAGAGAAGGTGCGGGGAAGAGGTGAGTGGCTGAACTTAATGAGTGATCTAGAATTCCCACCAAATTATGAGGTGCATTTCCACTGGTGACAGTGGGACTAATCATTTGATCAACTGTTCACAAGGAGATTGCATGTTAGTTGCTCACTATGTGTAAACTGAATTAAGGTGACCTGTATCATTTCTTCCGTTATTAGAAAACCACTGACAAGTTTTCTCAAGTAATTTTTTTTTCAATTTTTTGTCCCTCTGCTGCTGAATAACCCTCTCAAAAAATAAACAAGCAAACAAATAAAAGAAACAAAATTGAAGTTGTTAGGCATAGAGACTAAATTGTTGATCTTTCATTTTGAGAATAAATTGTTGCATTGTTGTATAGATTGATGCTTGTGTTTTTGATCTGTGAAACCTATGCTCTTGGGTTGTTGTCACCACTATTTAATGGTTGTATATGGTCATCTATCTCAGTTTTTTGTTTTGGGCAGAGATTTAGAGTGGTTTTATTTTAATTCTTCTTCCATGCTTTCATACTGCACAGTCCCTGAGGCAGAGGTGGAATCAAATAACCCTGTGGCCAATGAGGATATTGTTGCCCAGCTTGTCTCAATGGGGTTCAATCATCTGCATTGCCAGAAAGCTGCTATAAATACCTCAAATGTTGGAGTAGAAGAGGCTATGAATTGGTTGCTTGCTCACATGGATGACCCAGGTATATAAAATGTACGCTTCATTGTCTGGGAACTAAGCTTCTATTGAGATCCAGCTTCGGCGGATGTGATGTAGGAGGTAGTAATACAGTTTCTGTAATTGATATGATAACATGCCTTCTTTCAGATATAGATGTTCCTGTTTCCCAAGGGGCACATGGTAATGAAGTTGATCAATCGAAAGTTGATACTCTACTATCATTTGGTTTTCAAGAAGAAATCGCTCGAAAGGCACTTAAGGCATCGGTAAAGATATGCTTCTTGTTCTTTTAGGCTTAAGGTTTACATTTGGCAACATTGCTGTACAAAGAACTGTGAAACTTAAACTATTTCATGAATTTTTTGCGGGAACTCTCCAGGGTGGTGACATTGAGAAAGCTACAGATTGGATATTCAACAATCCTGATGCTTCTGTTTCATCTGACATGGACACCTCCACATCAAGCTCTAAACCTACTCCTGATGACACTGAATTACCAGATGGAAGAGGGAGTGAGTTTTGAACCCTTGTCTTCACTTTATTGATCATAAGCATTTTATAATGCTCACATATTTTGAATCTTACATGGCTGCTTCGATGGAATGTTTATTGTTCCCATGCACATGCTATCTATCTTATGTGGCCTGGTGCATTTTCTATTTGCATTTCCCCTCTGTGGTCGTTCTTGTCAACTAGAAATCATTATAGTGGCGTTAATGGAGATCCCTTAAATATTTGGTGTTCTACTTAATGTTCAACTTAAAGATAGGTTACCATACTGAAATGTTAAAAGACTTTTGACTATTGGAAGGACAAGGCAAACCCCAACTTTCTTTAGTTCAATAGTGCTCTTCAAATTGTGCTACTTAAGTCTTTTCGAGCTTTTATTTCTATTCCTAGAGTTTTCAGAAGCTTAGATTTGATTGGAATGTTATGTATCTGTAATGGATTGCCAGCATCTGCTGTTATTTTCTTAAAAACTGTTAAATTATACATTTCTCTACATAGCATCGTTTCCTTTATCTGAGTCATATAACATCGATCATTCAGATCAAGACCAGCTGTTTAGCATTTGATCTTGGTAGCACTTTTGAGCGGCTGGACATTCGCATTAAGTAGTTGGTTATGCGCGTTAATGCAGGATACAGGCTTTTTGGGATAGTGAGCCACATGGGAACCTCTACCCACTGTGGACATTATGTTGCTCACGTCCTGAAAGATGGCAGATGGGTAATCTTCAACGACAACAAGGTTGCGGCCTCCATAAACCCCCCCAAGGACATGGGGTATTTGTACTTCTTTGAGAGGCTTGACAGCTGAATTGTGTGGGGTTTGACATTGGATGGGGGAGAGATTCAGAGGCAGAAGAAACAAGATATCAGTCTTTTGGATCACTGACAGTTGACTATCCATGGGTTCTAGGCCTTGCATATTGTGGCTTGATGGAGCAAGTCTTACCTCTTGGCCAGAACAATTTTCATATGTACGTGACTTTAATTCTAGACATGCTTGATCCTCTTTTCAAAATAATATGAAAAAATCAAATCATTGAACATATGAGGGGAGTAGTGTTAGAATTTGAATGTGGAAACATGTGATGACCTGCCATCTCCTTCATCTTACTCCTTTATCTGTCAATATCCATGATTTTTGTTATCTCCATATTCAGATAACAAAAAAAACTTTATTTTGTTATTCTTTACTGATACTGCCTCCCTATTTTCTGCAATTCACAGTGAGAATACATTTTCTAATTGACCCTTTTAAGCTCTTCATATTCAGTAAATGTTTTAAACGAATTTTGAAAGAAGCCCATTCCTTTATTTTTGTTTTGTTGGGTTCGATTTTAGGATGAACACTGTCTGTCTGTTGCAAATCCACCTGGAGATTTGCTGTCCATTTTATTCCTGCAGCTAGGTGTTGTCTCATTGAGGATGTATAGTCGCTTGCCTTTTAACCATCAAGCCCATCCTACTTTTTATAATTGGGTTTATATATGGTATATGATTGAGGCTGGATAGCTTCAAGATGACCATGCTTTTGGATTACATGAAAGCAATGGGAAGAACTACTGTCCAAAGACGAAGGGAATCGTCAAGAGTGGTGGCAATAATATTTTTAGCTAAATTGGCTTGGCTTGGCTATAATCTAGACAATATTTGTTTTTTGTTATATTTTTTTTTGACTTGGGTTGCAATGTTTTTCAACAGTGTTTGAGGGTGAATATTTTCGGTTTGGTTTGGTTTGGTTTGATTTTTGCTTAAAAAACAAATCTGATTTTTTAAAAATTTAAAATAAAAACTGAATCAAAAACAGTTTGATTAGGTTAGTTTATATAAAAAACCAGGAAAACACATTTTATTTCGAGGCTCTTTGTGATTTTTAAGGGTTTCTAAAAGCCTTGTAATTGATGTAAAAAGTCTATTCTAATTGTCCAATTTTTTTTACCAGTGTTGAGAAGGATCAAAGGAACTGGAGGGTAAAAAATAATTATCTTGGCAGTGTACTTCATTTTATTAACAGCTTATACTAAAAAATAATTCATACTACTAATTAAAAGTCCCATTTGGCATCACTCACAGGAAAAAAAAAATTATAATGCAATTCAACTACGGCAGAAAAAAATTACAAGGCAATATCATGGCTTAGGGAGTTTTTACGTGTTATTTGATTCATTGAACATCCGAATAATCTCCGAAAATTTTCAATAATGGCCAGTCAATTTGTTTTGTTTATATGGACAACGTAATTTAGCTTTGACTTTTCAAATTGTCGTATGTTCTAGAAAAGAATTTCGCTCCTATATTTTCTTTTTTTTTCTTTAAAATCTAGAATTATAACATGGTAAATTAAATTAAAAAATATAAAAATAAAAGTAATAATTTTATTATACATTCTAGAAAAATAACATGATTTTTTAACTAATCATTTGTTGCATATGCAACTTTTCACCATATTCTATAAAATAAAAAATTATACATGTTAGATTAGAAATATGTTAATTAATAAATCATAAAATAAAATATGTCAGTTTATTAAAAAAAAATTACATCATTCAAGGTTTTTGTTGGTTTTAATATCATCCATCGAGGTTCTAATGTCGGTTGTAATTGGTTCATGATGCAACCAATTTTAACATTAAATAAGTGCTTGAGCTAGTGCTGGAGATAAAGAATTTTAGAATTAGTCAAGTATATGATCCGCCAATGTTAAAGGATGAATTAGAAGCCATTATCGATATATGAATAATTAACACATGTTATGAGATCTTCAAAGTATCTTATCTTATATATATTTCAAAGCATTATGCTTCCACAAACCTAATATATCTAACTTATTATCATTAGAATCCTTATAACCATAAACCAAATACCTCTCAATCTAATTTTTACTCTCTACACTAGCTTGCTCTTATAAATGCATTTTGAATCAAGTCAAAGTGTTTGACTTATCATCTACCTCTATGGTATCAATAGCATTAACACCATGTTGATGACTACTATCATTCTCTATTTCATTAACTTACAAATAAAATTCATAAAAGTTCATCAGCGTATCTTTCACCTTCTTTGTTAGCAATTATGCTTTGTTATCATCATATAAGTTACTAAAATAAAATTTCACATATTTCAACTTAAAACGTGGATTTAAGACAATAACCATATACAATAATTTTTTTATATATTTCTATCATAACCCCATTACTTCTCAAACTTTAATATCATGTTCATCACCATTTCACTTAAAAGAATATATTTACTTTTACACAGTCGCAAAAAGTTTATATGCATGTAAATTAATTTATTGAAGAAAGAATTTGATATAACATGCAATGTGTCATAAAATCTCAACGTAATCATTTAAAAGATAAAGCATTTTCCCAATCCTCCAAACTAGGTGACCCTATGATTTTTTTTCCCTCTTTGAATCAACCTCCATAAAGTAACTTATATATCTAGAGTTGCTTTCACTTAACCTCATAAAGACCTTCTCAAATTTTTCAGTAACTTCTAACATAAGATTAGTTAAATTCTATCAAGTTGTAACATCCAACCAGATTGATTTTTGACATCTTATATACAATTTCTCTACAAATTTCTTAAATGCAAGTTGCCTAGAAAATGACAATCTCACAAACCTAATTGCATTTTGAATCTTAACCACCGAAACACTAAATTTCTTTCAATCCATCACACACATAATGAGGTATACAATGTGTGCACAACATCTAACATGCAAATACATATTTGACAATATAATAATTGTCCAATCTTTCACCACATTCTTTAAATATGAAATCGTCACATTATTAGAGCTTGTATTGTCTACTGTATCAGTAAAAAAATTATCAATCCTCCATTCTAACAAACAATTCTTAATAACTTCACCAATTATCTCACCTATATGATTAGAAACTTGACAAAAATTGAGAATTGTTTTATACAAATTTCACTCATTATCAATCCAATGAGCTATCAAACACGTATAGTTAATTTTGGATTGATGTCCATGTATCAGTTGTTCAACACAACCATTAACCCCTAAGAGTAGTACTTAATTTTTCCTTCTTTTCCAATTAAACTTTCAAACAATCTTTCATAATAGAAGGAACATTAAATTTAAGTTGTATAGTCTTAGAAAATAATCTAAATCCTTAACCCTCTATAAAATTAAAAAGGCAACCCATTAATTAATTATAATCATTTTGCTAGTACTTGTCTACAGTCATCATAATTATAATATATTGCCTTAAGAGTTCTCACATTTCGGTCTCCTATTTCATCTTTCTCTTTTTTAAGTTCTAATACCAAAACCTTTTGCTCTCATCAACCATAAAAGAAAACTTTTTGTATACTCTTAAATGACTCCACATATTACTTATATCATTAAGGATAATATGACATGCACAATATTTTCCACAATAATTACATTCGACTTTATAGGCTTCAAGATCAACATCAAGTTCTGTAAAGTGGTCTTAAATATATGATTTTTTTTTCTAGTATGAGCTTTTTTTCCCTTGATGTAAGGACTTGAGACTGTTTACGTTCATTACTAACGATGGATCCTATAATGGTTGATGTTGGATTAATGTTTGAAGTTGGGGTATTGGTTAATGTTGGGTTAGTGCTAGTGGATGATGCATTAGGATTTTCAAGGTTTTTCATTTGTAATTTTCAAAGAAAAGAATGTATAACTAAAAAGGTAGGAAAATTAAATAGTAATCTTCTTTTTCTACTTTAATTTTCAAATCAACAATACTATATTATCATTTTAATTTACAAATCAATAGTGTTGCACACTTTAAAGACTAGCCTAAAGACAACCCAACTCAATTATTTTGAAAAACTTAGTGATACAAAAGTTTAATCTAAGTTTCGGACTTTATGAATTATAGTCTAACTTTCAACATTGGTTCATATGCAATACATTAAAAAAGAGAACACATTCACACATGGAAATCAAGCAAGAATGGTTATTAGGTCTTTAATTATAAAGGTGTCAAAGGTGAATTCTCCTTTGAATCTTTATGCATATGCATCTACCATTTTGCTAGGTTGTTGGACAATGTTAACCATGTTAGCAATGGTTAGCTTTGGCTATGTTTGATAGAAATACTTAATGAAATTCTTTTTTATTTCTTTCCAACTATGGATTGAGTTTGATGGCAATATTAAATACTAGTGGAAAATGGCCTTGGTCAAAGATGACACGACCATGCATGATATTAAATATGGTTTATAGGAAACATTAACATATTAAGCCAAAAACTTGGCCAAATGTTATTTTATGCTCTCATTTTCCTCATTAAAAGATTGCTTATAGTCATTCACCTTGATGTCTCATGGTAAAGAAAATGCTAGGTCAATCTAATCAGGGTAAGGTTTGTTGTATTTTATTTTAAAAGCATTGTTAACTTTGATACCCATTGCCTGTAAATTATAACCCTATTAATTATGTTATTGTGCGCTCTTTCATGAGTGGCCAAATTCTGGCCTAGTCCTAAACATTAGATGTAGTATTGAAAGGTACTAATCATACAAAAAATTCTATAGAAGAGGTTAAGGTGTGGTATGCTAATGCATCATATTGTGAGGAAAATATGCATATTATTGTTAGTTGTTATGGATAGGAATATGTCCTGCATAGTAGCTATATCCAGCGATCGTCAACACAAGTTCAAGTTTAATGGTCTCATATTGAGCTAGAGCTGAAACTTATATGGATGTAACCGGTCAAGGGCACTACTCATAACTAGTTGAGTAACCATTATTTGAGAGGTTATATAACTGTCTAATTGGAGTACTGAATCTGCCCATAATTCCTAGTTGATATTTTATCTTTTAAGCATGTTTGATTTTGACTAAATGATTTAGCACTAACTACATTATTTGATTGAAAGTAAGTATATTAATAAAATAAAGCTATTGTTGCTCATATTCTCCATTTCAGGTTGAAGGGCATGGATATTGACCTGATAAAAATTCAATCTTTGTTAAAATAATTAGCTTTCCTTATAAGAATTAGTTGGTTATTTTTTAGTAGAATTATGGTTGAGTTAGTTATCAAATGTGGAAGGGAAAAATCCCACACAAGGTTTGGAATCCCTTAATTGGTTGGAGATTAGGTAATGTAATTGAACTAATTTTCTGACCTTATTAATGATATAAGAATGCTCAGAAGGAATTGAAGAAATTCTCATAAAGACCATAGAAAATTCCTGTCGATAATGGTATTGGTGTACCCGAAATGTAATGATGAGAATATAAAGGTTTAAGTTCTCCAACATTTTCATCCATATTGATGTTAACTGACGCATTTAAAGTAATTGGATATTCAAGGACAAAATCCATGACAATTTATCCATGGTGCTATTCTTAGTTTTTGGCTTGTAGGGTTGAGTATCATCTCTAGGTTTCAAATTTAGCTCTATGTCTATGTCCTACCAAGCATGTCAATTTATATATTGTCAATAAAATATCTTCTTTCCTTTTAAGGTAAAAAAGAAATACTTAGGATTTAACATGTGAAGAGGTACATGCTATTGATTTTACAGGAACCTATTACCAAATAGGTTTGCATGAGCATGAATTAAAAGTTTATTACAATACCTAAACAATTGTTATACATATTGGGTATGAAATAACCATAATTATCAATTCATATAATTACTTTAAATAATGAATAATAGGGTTTAACCAAATAATTGATCATGAATCCCATATCGATTATGCATCACAAGTTTTTATTAAATCTTAAACAATTATGTTCAAATTAATGATCAATTTCTTAAGCATTATTCAAACCCAAAACTAAATATTGTTTACTCTAGTACTAAGCTATACTAATTAATAAAAGAAACCAAAAGGTTTATGAGTATTATGCAAGTTAATCATAATGAAACTAGAAGAGTTCACATATAAGTTATAGGTTCAATTGACATATTGGAAAGAAACTATTATTACGAGAAACTATGTAAGTTTACATTAAGGTGATGATATCTAAGACTAAGAATAAATATTAGTTAGCTTTGAAAGTAAGAGCAATAAATAATTTAAAAGCTTGTAAATAAATAATATATATAAATAAAAACATAAATTGTAAAGAAAACAATAAGATCAAGAAATAAATGACATGAAAGATAAAACATAAAGTTGTAAATAATTCACAAGAAAGCTACAAGAAAGCTAAATTGCAAGAAAGATATATTACATTGAAATTGTGTAAAGGGTAGGTCAAAGAATTATAATGAATACATCCCTTTAATCTAATTTTTTTTCCCACTAGGTAGAAAAAATAACAATCCAGAGTCAGTCTTAAACAAGAAAATTATTCATTTGAGCATTAACTCTTACTCCATCTTAGGAAACAAGTGTCCAATGCTTGAAAGACTATAATTCCTAGACAGGAAAAACTCCCAACGGGTATCCACATGGACACTCCGCCTATGATGTCTTCTTCTAAGCCAAGCAAGCATCCTCAGGATTTTGGTTGTTCTAGCCCTAGCTACTACATTGTCTAAAACACCAGCCTTAGATCTGCTTCGATCACACCATAAGTCTTTTTCAAAAATCCCATCACCACATTTTACCATGATAATAATATACAAACATCCTTTTATTTATTTTGGGTATCAACAATGCCCTAATATTTATGCTCATACAAGCCTGTTGCCATCCAAGCAACTGGGGATATCAAAAGACAACATATCACTGCAATAAATATTCTTTTCGTCTTCATCGCTAACATTGACATAAGTTGTCGATGAAGAATGCAAGGGAGTTGTGTTGTATGAAGGTGTAGATAGAAGCGAAGCAAAACTCAGACTTGGTAGTGTCTCAAAGGAAATATCGTTGATGATGGGTTTATTATTACAGTCATGGTAAACATAGTTTGACATCAAACTTCCACTAACGTTGGGAGTCTCTTCAATGGTATGCCACGAACTTTGTAAAGAATCTTGGCAGCTAAAGTTGGTGGGATCACTAGAAATAAGTTGCTCCAAATTGGCTTCACTAATCTGCGTTTCATTTAGAGATTGAGCACCCGATGTGTTCGTGCAAGCTTGGGCTTGTTGGTTTTGGAGCTCGTTTGGCTGTAAGCATTGAAATTGATCATTGACTTGGTTACTTCTACGCTGGGTTTCTTGAAAATGTCTTTGACTAACATCTTGGCTGATATTGCCTTGACATGACAAGAAGGAAGTGGCTAGATTTAAGAGATTTGGGTTCAAAATGGGTCCGATGCCAAGCAAACTTGGAATACTAAGCTCAGATGAGCTGTGGAGGCACGAACTGAGAGCAGAGCAGTGTTGAAGAAGATCGAGGCGTGGCTGGTGAGTCGCAGGATCAATCCCCATCATCAATAGCCTTTTCTTGATGTGGGTGTTCCAGTAGTTTTTTATTTCATTATCAGTTCTTCCGGGCAAGCGAGTAGCAATTGTAGACCACCTGAGTCACCAAACAAATAGTGCAGAAATTGTGACGTTAATTGACTTGGACACGAGCCCCAGAGAAACAAGACAACTTAGAAATTGTACACGATATTTCGTTGCGTAAAAAGGTAGTGTTTAAACACGTTAAAATCATAATTTTTTAAAAAATAAAATTAATTTTTGTTATGTTTTTAAATTATTTTAATATTTTGATGTTAAATATAATTTTTAAAAAATAAATAAAAAACATTTTTAATTACAACGACTATAATACTTCCAAATATCGAACGCTGACTATCAAATAGATTGGCCAGGGAGTAAAGTAATGATAAAACAAAAAAGTGGGCACAACCCAGAAAAAAACACTCACTTATTTCCCAAAATACCATGCAGTTGAATTATTGTCTCTTCTTCTTCATGCGAGAATTTTCCTCTCTTGATGTCAGGTCTCAGGTAATTAGTCCACCGGAGACGGCAACTCTTTCCACATCTTTTGAGTCCTATACATGGAAAACAATATCTCAAAAACATCAGACAGGTTATATATAACAGTAGTGCGATGAAGAAAAAAGAAGATAGTTCTAAGTAGTTCTAACATTACTTGAATAAAACAGAGGATCAGCTTGTATACCTGCGTTTTTGGGTAGGATTCGCCATCTTCCATGCCCATGTTTCTGGATGTAAGTGGTCAATTTTTGATCTTCCTCTGCAGTCCATGGACCTTTCTTGAGTCCATTTTTGTCACAAGAAGGAGATTTTCCCATGTAAGCTCACAAATCCCTGAATTAATGCCTATTTCGCGTGTGGAGGGAGGAAGAGGTGGAGGAGAAGGAGAGGTAATGCAAGGGCCCTCCTCCGTTTGAGAATCATGGGCGTAAATATATAGAGTAGAGAATTCAAGCAAGAGAAGCAAAAGCAGCTGTAGAAGTCAAAAGGATTCGGTACCGTTTTTCTTCATCATAGAATGTACGTGTCTTGTTATGAATAAATATCTCAAAAAAACAAAAAACAAAAAACGTTTATTCACTTCTAGTTTTAAAGCTAATAATCCTTCCAATGGCAAGGAAAAAAAAAAAGAAAAAAAAATCACCTTTTTACATTCTGTGTTTGTGCCTATTGGTTGCTTACGTCCTACATTTCGAACTTACAAGATTTACATCAAAATTCACAGTATGTTTCTCAATTAATTAAAAATTAAAAATAAATTGCATTTCTTTTACAAATAAAGATTGAATTGAGATTTTTCTAAGAATTTCCTCCACATTTTGGTATTTTTAGCTACCAAATCACCTCAAGTGAACAAAACAATCCTTTTATCAGACATTACAACATTTTTCCATCAAGGAAATCTTTTGGGATTTTTTTAATAACATATAAGAATTATATAAAAAGAGGTAATTATTGATTAGGGAAATTAAATCATATTTAATTAATTTTTGTGTTAATTAACCAAGATACACAGGGAGTAAGACAACAATTTACTACAAATATATAAAGCTTGGATGATATTGTGGTGGTTGTTGTTTTTATTTTTTGTTTGAAAATTTAATAAAGTAATATTTTTTTATTTTTTTAATTTATTTTTAATATTAGCACATCAAAATATCTAAAAATACTAAAAAAAATAAAAAAAATTTGTTTTAAAAATATTTTTAAAATATAAAAGCAAATATAAAAATGGTTTTTTTTTGGAAAATGAGAAGAAAAAAAAAAGCATATAAAGGTAAAAGAGAGAAAGGGGTCCAATAAGAGCCGGCGAACTCATTCATGACGTGGCAGTGGTTGATTTGACATAGCGTAAATTGCTTACAATAGGTGCTTGGCTCTTTCAAAGTGGTCCCCCTCCAGCAGTCTCTCTCGCTGTCTCGTATTCCAAAACAGTTGTGTGAAACCGAAGAAGAACAAAAACAAGATCGTTATCTTTGGGCCTTTCTGGCTGTCACTGCCACGTATCCGTTCTCTGATGTATTGCCTGGAGCATTTGACTCTGCTACAGAGCCTCAGCATGTGCATGGCTCCAAGCCGACTTCACTTAAAAGGGTCGATTCTCAATAGGCTAGCAGCTAGCTCTTTCGAGTCGCAATTTCCTTTTATACACGTGGACGCCTCTCATCATCCGTCATCATTTTTATTCTCTTTCATCATCTCTTTTTAACTGTTGTTGTTAAAAGAAAAAAAACTTAGGCACCGTCGTTTATTTCGTGAGGAGTGATTATTTGAAAATTATTTTTAATTTTTTTGTCGTGTTTTTTATTATTAAAAAAATTAATTAATGAAAAGCATTCTTAATTTTTAAAAAGTATTTTTGTTTTATTTTAGGTTCAAAATAGTTTTCAAAAGTTAAGACAAATTAAAAATATTTTTTTATTTGTTGATTATATAAAATTTAATTGTCGATCTTTTTATTGTTATATATTTTGTTTTAATTTTTATTTTAATTTTTTTCTTTAAAATTTGATTTAATTTAATTTTTATATCGATTTTTATTTTTTTTTATTTTTTTGTTAGTTGAAATTTTTTATTTATCAAATTTAATTTTTAATTTTTAATTTTTTATCACTTTTTATTTGAAGTAATTTATGAAATTAATTTTTTTTTAATTTTATCATATTTTGATTTTTTTATCTGTCAGATTTAGTTTTAAATTTTTTTATTGCCTTTTATTTTATTTAAAATAATTTATGAAATTAGATTTTTTTTTTATTTCATCATCATTTATGTTTCTTATCTGTTAAATTTGGTCTTTATTTTTTTTTTAATAAACTTCAAAAAAATTAAAATATTAATAAATTATTTTTCATAAATAATTCAATTTTTTTCTTGAAAATAATTTTCTAAAATAAAATTATTTTTCAGCGAAGAATCATCATAGCCTTAATTGATTCTCATTTAGCTAACTCTCTATTTTAGCTATGCCACGTAATCATGTGACGTTTTAATGCAAATGATTTTAAGTGATATAAAACTTAGGTTTTTTCACTTGACAAGTTACTAAGATTAAAGAATAATATAATATTATTTTTGAAATATCCTGTAATAGCTTAAATTACTTAGCGATTTAATTAATGGTTTTTAGCTATGTGTATTTTTAAATGAAATAAGATTTGAATTATTATAATAATATAATGAAGAGAAACATCTATATTGAATAAATTAAGATTTAATTGAAAACGAGAGAAATTAGAAGATTAAAGTTGTGTTTGTTTTCTAGAAACTGGTTTCCAGAAAACTACTTTCCAAACTTTCATGTGTTTGTTTGTCATTAAAAAAGTTGATTAACGGAAAACACTTTACAGTCAAAGAAAAATTTGGCTTGGTTTTCAGGAAAGTGTTTTCCTTTTGTTTTAGGCGGAAAACACTTTCCGAAAGTTGTGAAAAAATTTTAAATATCATATTATTTGTTGATTATATCAAATTTGATGCTCAAACTTTTGATTGTTATATATTTTTTGTTTTAAATATTTGCTTTTCAATTTAATCTCTTAAAATTTAATTTTTATATTAATTTTGGTCTTTATTTTTATAATTGTTATTTTATTTTCCCTTATCATTTTTAAATTGAAATTTTTTATCTATCAAATTTAGTCCTTATTCTTTTGATTGTTACTTATTTTATTTAAAATAATTTATGAAATGTTAATTATTATTATTTTAATTTCTTCATCTTTCAATGTTTTTATTTTTTAGATTTGATTTCTATTATTTTGATTATTATTTATTTTATTTGAGATAATTTATGAAATTATATTTATTTTTTCGATTTCATTCACATTCAACCTTTTGATTTGTAAGATTTGTTCCTCATTATTTTAATAAACTTGAAAAAAAATAAAATATTAATAAGTTATTTTCCGGCTCATTTTCCATGACATAACCAAACACTAGAAAGTGTATTTTAACTTATTTTTCATTACACTACCAAATATAAAAAAATAATTTATTTTTTTGAAATTTACTTTTCATAAAAAAAAATTAATTTTTAGCAAATAAACGGGCTAAGAAGCAGAAAGAGGATATGGGTAATGAACCAAAGGATACCTACCTACGTACCATGCGTGACATTCTATGATATAAATAAATGACCGCAAACACTTGATAAAATCTATTAAACAATATATAAGTAGTAGGTTCCAATGTTGGGGTGGCGTAAAATTCATTTCATGGCAGAATTAATATCTGATTAAGAATTGCTAGCATATATATATATATACACACACACATTCAACAACCAATTCAAAGCCCACAGTTTTCAGAAAAAGGTTGGAGGCTTTCATTTTCAATTGGAGTTTTTTTATATTTTTCTAAATAATTGGAACCCAAGTTTTTAATCTTGCTCCAGCTATTAGATATGTTTGTTTGTAAGTGTGGTTGTTATTATTTTTTAAAATATTTTTTATTTAAAGAAGAATTAAAATAATTTTTTTAACTTTTTTAAAATTATATATTATATTAGTGCATTAAAATAATTAAAAAATATTAAAAATATATTAATTTAAAACAAAAAAATTAAAAAAATTTAAATTTTTGGTTATATACTTTTAAAACGTGAAAATAAAGAGAAGAACGGCTGAAAACGAGTGTCGAAATCTCTGGCAGGACTTTCAAACTTGGAACTTAATCGTGAAGAATGCATGTACTTGCTACTCACCGCTGTTGAAGATTTTCCCGAACAGAAGATATTGTGAGTTCTTTCTCCAATTCAAAAACTTCCCATATTTAGAATTTATCGAGCGACAAGACGTCTTATAGGGTTGGGGAGACGCAATTCCTTCGCATGTCATAACTCGCATAGCTCAATTGAGGTGCCTTTAAAACTGCCTTGACTTTGGAGGTGAAGTACAAATTGATTAAGAGAATCTAGGGCTGAAGTTTGAATACTATTGATGATAATCTATCCGTTTGAAATACACAGTAATCTATACACCTACAATAACACATTAAGTATAAAGTTAAAAGGTATAAAGTTAAAAGGTGTGGCATTTTTATTGTTCCTATCTTTAGTATACATTTTCTCGTAAATTACTATAGATTAAAATAATTGATTTCTTTAAAAATATTAATTTGATTTTCAAATTGTTTTTTGTACAATTGAGCTATTTTGAGCTAAAATTTGAACCTAATTATTTTTTTAGAGGTAAGTGTTAAATTGAAAGATAAATTATTGAAGTGGAAAACATGGGTAAAATAGATGATGTCTTTGCAATTTATTTGAAAAGTTTATTGTTGTCATCCATCTTTTTAAGTTATCAAGTAACCGGTCTCTCTGACTTAAAAAAATACATTTTAACACCAAACTTTATTTTTCTCTTTTTTTGTTCTAGTCTTTTCTTTTGTTGAAGGAGAGAGAGGGGGTTGCCGGATTCTAGATTTGAGAGAGAAAATTGTCATTAGTGAAGATTTCAACCACCAAAACAATTAGTTTTTTTATCAAATGATTCTATATGACAAGAAAAGTTAAGATGAGATTTTTTTTTCTTTTATCTTGGAAACATCTAAAAAAACATATCTGAAGCAGACAACATGCCAACTTTTTTTTTTGTTTAGGTCATTGGGGAAGACAGCTCGTCGTTCTCCCATTCACTTAATGAAAAATTAAAGTTTCGCGTGCGTGGGCTTGGACTTGTGCATTGTTTTTTGGTTGGGAAATAAACTTTGTGAATGATTTTTTCCTGCTTTGTTTAGGGTTTTCACGATTTCAAACAAACATCATTTTGTAATTGATACTCAATTTTGTAAGCATCTAATTTCTATTATATAATTAAAAATTGTCTTAAAACAATTACTAAACCTAGTTCAACTTATGAACCGAGTCATAGGTGATCAGGTTCATCCAATATATAATTGTCTCAATATTATTTTAGAAAGATTTTTTTAGCTATTTTATAAGTTGATCTATGTTTTTGCCGGTCATTTGAATTTTCTTTAAATTCATTATATTAACCAATTTACATCGGGTTAGCTTTTAAATGATTTGGTTGCAAGCTCATCCTATGCAAGGAGCCAAGTTAAGGGATTTTAAAATTAACTTGCTTACTCGTGTTTTATAGCATTGCCAAAAACAAATCCCTGCATTCTTGATTTTTTTATATATATATATTTTATAAAAATTAATTCAGCCCGCGGTGGAGCGCAAGATAATTGACTAGACAACTTCTAAAACTAGTGGGAAATTAGAAGGATTCATGGATTATCCATCTCTACAGTTCAAATTCTTAGCGTCCCAAGCAACTGGCATGCAAGAATAGTATAATCCTATAAGGTGCAACATTAAGTAATTAAGGAATAGTCCGAGCCAGAGCTTTGTCTCTTTTATTCTTTTAATAAAAACAAAAAATAGCCCAAAGAACACCTGTCCTTGAGAATTCATAAATTCATGGCAATGGACCGCAAGTTACCAGATTCATTTCTTTTTACGTGGACATTAATAATTAGCTGCATGACATCCAGAGTAAGCTGCACCGACAGGTCGTCAAACGATGCACATTGGAAGTTTGGTACCGAAGACTGAGTGGGATCGACTGCGTATGCATGAACATGACACTTCCTCTTGTCCTCGAGTGAGCTAGGGTGTGACCTAGCCAGCAGGCATAGCTTCAAGTTTTCAAACATTTTAGAACGTATACCGACTTGGGATTAAATAAAAACTTGAAGAAGACTGGGAATTGATCATCTGTTAAAGATTTGAAGGATTAAAGAAGACCGTGAATTGATCATCTTTAAAGAAGACTGTGAATTGATCATCTGTTAAAGATTTGAAGGATTAAAAAAAACTTGAAGAAGACTGAATTGATCATCTGTTAAAGATTTTAAGGATTAAAAAAAGCTTGAAGAAGGCTGTGAATTGATCATCTGTTAAAGATTTTGAAACTAGAAACTCAAATGCAGCAAAATTAGGGTGCCATGATCATCTCCTATCCTATCAGTATTAAATGGAGATTTTACTTTTAGCTACCGTTCTTTACGAAGAAAATAAATTAGGGTTAAGTTTATGTGGTGGAAAATGAGGCTCTACGTCTACGTAGTGGCAGAGAGATCGCTCAAGCTTATGTGATAAAGGCTGATGCCACATCTCATTTTGTTCATGAAGGGACAGCGCATGACAAGACTTCAAGCCGAGAATCATAGTTCCTGCTTCATTTCCGTCTAATATGATGAAAACGACACCAGATCTGGTGACCGTTTATATGGATTCCAGCTACTCCATTATCAAGTTTTATGACTGGTTATTTTTGAGGAATAAACGGGGTTAATTCTAGCACAAAATTAATGAAATTATATATATATATATATATATATATATATATATATATATATATATATTTTTGTTAAAGAACCATCGAACCTAATAGTTTAAGCTGTTAAATGAAGTTTTAGGATATGATTTATATTATTTTTTAACATATCCCTTTAAGTCAAAGTTTTTTGGGCTTGAAACTTGCACATGCTTAGATTACCTTGTGTTTAATTTTTATTAAATAAATATGGATAGTAATATTTGAACTCGTGACCGCTTAATCATCAAGGCTCTGATATCATGTCAAAGAACCATCATAACTCAATAACTTAAGCTGTTAGGTGATGTCCTAGGATATGATTTATATTATTCTTTAACCTACTAACAAATTAAGCTTTTAAGTTGTGATGGTTTTATGACATGGTATCAGATCCTTGATGACCTAGTGGTCACGAGTTCGAATCTCACCATTCCTATTTATTTGATAAAATTAAGCACAAGATAACGTGGCACCGTGTAAGTTTCAAGCTCAAAAAGCTTTCACTTGAAAGAATATGTTAAAAAATAATATAAATTATATCCTGGAACCTCACCTAATAATTTAAATTTTTAGATTAAGATAATTCTTTAATACTTTCAAATTCTCTGTAGCTAATTTAATTAGCATAACAAATTGAAGTTTTGTCAAGGGATTTGGAATCCTATGCCTTTCATTCACCCCTCAAATTTAAGAATTCAACGGAGGACGAAGACTGTTTATTGTATTATTTTAATTACCCTCGAGACCTCGAAGTAAACTGAATCAATATCAAGCATTCATGGTCTACTGAATCAACAAAGTTAGGAGAACACAAGGTAATTAAATAATTAAATGTATTTGATCCGATGGAATTGAGAAGGTGAATTTAATCTTGATACAAGAAAATTAATCCAAACTATAAAGCCGTTAAAATAAATAATAATTAATCCAAAAAATGCATTTTCGCAAACCAAGAAAAGATTTGTGCTAGTAAGTTTATATTAGGTATATAATAATTTAAAAGCACATGTTAACCTTCTTGTTAAAATCTATAATATTATTCTAAAACCATGCAAAATTAAATAATAATTAAAATATAATTTTTAATATAATACATTTAAATCTATATATATATATATATAAAAGGTTCAAGCCTAGCACTCAATCCAACAAATGAATGACAAGATGTGTGTGGGTCTATAAAGCTAGACCAACGCTACTATGTTTTTTTATTGTGTAGATTAATATTTTTGAAAAAAATAGTAACAATAGATGTTATATCATCGTCTATTTGTCTAAATTTCAACTACTAAAGTGGAGGCAGGAAACTATAATGTAATACAGAAACTATAATCTAAATAATACTTTATTTAATCGATGACTGACAATCCGAGACAAACGATTATAGGCTACTTGCTATAATAGTCAGAAACGGATAAATTAAAGTAAGCTAATACAGAAACTATTATCCATTCATCCATCCATCAAGATATTCTCGGGACTCTAACATGGACGATTTCAGCACGGCTAGCATGGAAGCCACACAAATTGTTCAAATTCAGGTCAGCTTTCACGTATTCAATGGCATTTAAAACTAATATGGCCCGTCCTTTTCCACTAAAGTCGTTAAAATGGAAAATATAAAACGAAAAAGAAAACTCATCTCTTTCCCACTTTAGAAAATGTGGCAGCGAACTTTATTATTAACTCCTAATTGGTATTATAATAACGATTGTTATTTAAAAATAAATTAAAATAATATATTTTTTATTTTTTAAATTATTTTTAAATTCAATGCATCAAAACTATTTAATGTCACAAAAAAATAATAATTTAAAAATAAAAAAATAAAAAAATAATTTAACCTTCTCTTTAATGAAATCCATGTGGTCTTGACATGGTTGGCTTACAGCTTATGATGGGCTCAAGTCATCTCAAATTATAATAAACGACCGAACAATCCCTTTAAGTTTTAAATAAGTTTGTGTTGTATATAAACTGAGATACGTGCTATGTTTAAATACCCAGCTGAGATACGTGCTATGTTTTTATTTGTTTTTTTAACAGTGATGTATCGATTTGAACAACACTATATTTTATTTGACTATTTGAAGAATAAAACACAAATAAAAAAAATGAATAAGAACTGCACACAGAATTATAATTTGTAATTTTATTTGTGAAATAGATTTTAATAATTTCTACCTAAGAGAAGGTTTATAAGATTTTAAATAGGTTTGAAACCAATTTTAATAAAGAAAGAAAATCATAATTCCTAAATAAAAAAGATAACTAACAAAAAATTCTAAAAAAAACACTCAAGTAAAAATAACAAAAATGGCTCAAAAACTATCTTAGGGCCTAATTTGAGGGTATTCTAGAGAGGGTGGTGTAAGGGGGCTGACCCCACCGTAAAATTGATGGGTTGATCCAGGATCCAATATTCTTAGTCAAACACGGTTCATACCAAGTGGTGTTAAAATCAAAAAATTAAAATAATATTATTTTAGATAAAATAATAAACCTGAATTGATCTAATGATCAAGGATTAAACTGACACTACCAGGCATGGTTTTGAAACTCGACCCGAGGCTGGAACCGGGTCGGGTTGAAGAAAAATCAAAGGAATGAAAAACCTGGTGTAACCCAGCAAGACCTGGCTACAAACCCGTTGACTTTTATTTTTTTTACTAAAACGACGTTGTTTTGATTTTTTTAAAAAAAAATTTGACCCGGCAAGACCTAGCTACAAACCCGTTGACTTTTATTTTTTTTGTTTTTTTATTAAAATAATATCGTTTTGATTTTTTTTTTAAATTTGACTAGCTGACTCGATGTCCCGGTCAAAACCCAGAACCCAGTCCTTGAATCAGGTCGGGTCTTAAAACTATTATACCAGGAGAGTTAACCCAAGTCTACTTATAAAAAATAATTTTACAAAATAAGAACTTATGGGCTGAACATGAACTTGTATGCCAACCCAACCCATTTATATTCTACTAGACTTTATAACAGAAAGCCTTACAAAACATAATATATTTCTAAAGTCTCATCAATGTTTCTCATGTCCTCTGATTGAAAAACTATAGCTAAAGCTGCCTCAACAACACATAGCTATCTCTTTTTGCTTACGGTATCCGATCTATTGTTTCTTCATCTTCTTTTACTTATGACTTTGATCCTCCTATATCCCCTCTCGTCTTGATATGTTCTCATTGATCTCGTAAACTTGGTGGATACCTGCTCAACATATTATTATTTTTTAACTAATTTAAATTGAAGGACACAGTAAACGGCTGAAGCATATGATAGGTGAGATAAAGAACAAATGTTTACTATATATATATATATACACTAGCTTTGATACCCGCGCGATGCCGCGGGTCATTTTTTTTGTATAAAAAATATTAAAAAAAATAAAAATTTAAAAATCTTGGGTTTTTCTACAAAGTTATACCCAAGAATCTTGGGTTTGGCTGCAACGCCTGATCTAAGAGTAATATTTATAATAAAATTAAACTTGCATAATCCAAGTTTAAGTGAGCCTGACTGGAACACTAGACCCAAGAATATTGGATGTGGGTCTGGCTATAAGGTCGTGATAAAAGTGTGATAATTAAATAAATTAATTAAAAAAAACAAAGAAAAAAAATCAACAGAAAAGAAAAAACTAATGAAGAAAAAGAAAAAGAAATTGAATTAATTGGGTTAACCATTTAAACCAGGTTATCTCGTAAAACCTGGGATTTGCGTCATGAAAGTTTGGTAACTAAATAGGAAAAAAAATCGATGGGATAAACGAAAAAAAATTAACAAACTAAACTAAACGAAAAAATTTGATTAAAAAGGAAAAAAAACAAAAAAAAAATTTGGATTAACTCGTCAAACCAAGTTAACCCATCAAACTCGAGATCTGTGTCATGAAAGTATGATAACTAAATAAATTTTTTTTTTCACATTAACAAACTAAATTAAACAAAAACAATTCATTAAAAGAAAAAAAAACACAAAGAAAAAACTAAAAAACCCATAGGCATAAAAAAAAAAAACAAAACAGGAAAAAAAATGAAAAAAAAACTGCCACAAAAAAAAACTGCAAAAAAAAAAAACACTTTAACTACAGTGAATTTCCTACTCGTTTTAGTATTTCCTACTCATTTTAGTATATTACTTAATATATATATATATATATATATATAAACAAACAGAGATCGAAAGTAATAAATGGTCCAGCTAAGAAATGAGAATTTTAGATTTTATTATTTGGTTAACTAATGTTGAGGTATCTGAGGTGTTCGGAATTGATTTGAAATAATTTTAATATTTTATAAATACACAATAAATTGTTTATTTAAATTTAATAACATGTATTAATTGGAAATTACATTAATCACAGCTAGGTTTCCAGTTTGCTTTCCCAACGGGAACAAGTAATTAATCCATTCAACGAGCAAGCTGTATCTTAGGACATCTAATTAAGATTGGCTCTTCAGATGCTTTTATTTTTGGATAATTGAAAGGATATCTTTCGTTCCACAAATCCTTACGAGTTGTATGACCATATTTTGGAGGCTAGAAGTCATTGTTAGAACCCCATATTTGACATTTACTCCAGCTAGAAACAGGTCTTGTGCTAGAGCTCTGGTTTGCTTTCTTGCAGTGGTTAATTAATGGTTTATTTGTCTACTGGGTTTTTCCTGCATGGAAAAGCCCGAACTTGTATTTTTTTTTTTAGAAGTATATGATTTCATTAAACGCCATAGCCTGACGACATTTAAAATTACAGAGCCTGCTGCATATTAATTTTGCAGGAACTACCAATCTAAACAAAGTCCATACAAAGAAGACAAAACATTAGATATAGTCTAAGAAAGCAACATTATAATGTACGCAAGATAACCATTACTGCAAAATCTAGGGGAAGCTTCCAAGAGTCTCCAATTTATATTTCACATAAATCTGGACCTCTGAAGAGATGCACATTTAGCAGCCTGATAGACATAATTTGAGAGATGGATCAAAACCAAGCAATGAAATCACTGGATCTTTGCACTCCCTGCTTAGCCATACAATCTACCAGACTATTGCTCTCACGGTACACATGAAAAAAAAGTAATTGAACCAAACATTCTAGTCAATTTCTGAACCGTGGAGAAGAGTTCTCTATGCATCCATGGCCTGTTGTGAGGATTATGCATCTAGCTGATTACATTGGCAGAATCAGATTCAATAATAATATGCTTATGATGAAGAAGACACTTTGAGGCTGAGAGCTCAATAGCTTTGACAACAGCTCTCAGCTCAGCTATGTTCGAGTCTAGAATCCCTACTGGTAGGGAAAAAATACCAAGGAGATGACCTTGGTGATTGCGCAGAGCACCACCTATACCTGAGAGTCCAGGCTTTCCAAGAGAGGAGCCATCCATGTTCATTAAAAGCTTCATGTAATTGAAAATAATTTTGATTCATTATCTTATATTAAACACCCAAAAGAAGGAAAATTTAGATCAATATGCGTTGCGCTAAGAGCTGTATTAGCCTTTTGTTGCAGATCCATACAAGCATCATAACGTTTGCACATTGATATCATAGCAATCTCATGATTTTAGGTCGAACCATGTAAAGTAATGGAAAATGTTTTCTGAGAAGATTCAAATTAGTCTTTAATTCATGATCCAAATTAGTCTAATTTGGAGATTAGATGAACGAGAAGATCTGCTATTGACTAAGTTTATAAGAATCCGAGTGCAATTGGATCTGAAATAAGCCATTAACACAAATCTTGAAACTTAGATTGGGTCCAAATTGACTGTGCCCGGTTACAGCATGAGCGGCTGCCCATGTTCTATCCTTCATGTGGAAAAATTCATGTAAAGTGAATGGTAATGTTAACGACGGCGAGATGGCTTCCAACTCAAAAGAGGATTCTTTTCGAAATCAAGGTATTTACTAATGAAATTTTCTGTTAGTATTTATATTATTATTTTAATAGTAATTAATTTACTAATAAAATTATTGATGGAAATGCTCTGTTGATGAATTTTTCGTCGGTAATCTTTTATCCGTCGGTGAATCCATTGATAATAAAAAATATATATTATTATCGATGGATTTACTGACAAAAAAAGCATGCAAAAAAAATTACCCGTTTCATTTCGTTGGTATTTCCATCGGAAAAAACCATATGTAATTCCGTCAGTGATTATTTAAAAATATTTTTAAAAAATCTATTTTACAAAACTATAAAATAATCAAATTAATATAAATTAACACTCTATAATACTCAGAGCTGAGTTGCTTGGATAAAAGAAGAAGAAAATTAATTCAAATAAATTTGCAACAAATAAATAACACAAAAAAATAAATCAACTAAAAAAAATTCATATGAAAAAAATGAAGTTGCGATTGCTAAAAATTTTAAAATCCTATAAATAAATCAACTAAAAATTAATCTCAAATGAAAAACAAACTCCTACAACAACATTCATACAATTATTAAGAATAGAAAAACTAAAAAAAACAAATATAATGAAAAAAAATCTTATCTTAATATAGTTGCAAGTGAAGCTGAGAAGAGAAAAAAAAATTCATAAAGTATATTAATTAAAAAAAACCGAGAAGAGAAAAGAAGAAAGGAGAAGAAGACATACCTGGACATGGAGGAGAAGAGAAGGAGTTGAGAAGAAAAGAGAAGAAAAAAAAATGGATGTTGATGTTTTTTACATAAGGGATGAAGAGGAAGAAGAAGAAAGGAGGCTCGTTTGTTGTGAAATGAAGGATTCAAGGTTTTTTTATTGGGTTATTTTATCGATAGATAATTAAATATTAATATTTTTAATTATTTTATTAGTGATTCCGTCTGTAATATTTAATTAAAATTTTTAATTTAATCAAAAAATTTCAGAAACCGTTAAATATCACCAACGATTTTTCAAAAACCCACCGAATAACACTAATGACTTTTCCATCCATCGGTGATTTTGTCTATAAAAAATAGTTATTGATAATGCAATTTAAAAGTGAACAGTTCTAGAACTCTTTGAAAAATACCGACAGGATTTTCCACCAGGGATTCCCTTTGTAATTAACATGATGAGCAATGTTAACAATTTACTAAAGATTTTATCAACAAAATTAATTTTGTTGATATAAATGACATGTCATCATATTTTTTGGCTTTGTTTTAATTTGTTTTTCTTACTATAATTTCCTTAATATATACCAGAAAAATATTTTTATCAATAAAATTCAGTGTAATTTTAATTTACTAATGAAAATATTTCCTGGGCATGAATTGCTGGCAGAGTCGGGAAAAGTTTCGAAGTCTGAAGTTAAGACACCCACAGTTAATGAGGGCGTGATTTCGGACTCCGCAGATAGATAGATATGATGGGGAATAATGGGAAGGAATACAAAGCTTCTTCATTGATAATCCAAACTCTAGCCTGGAAAAACCCAGACTCATTTTTGCTGAAGAACAAGGAAACCCAAGAAATTGTCACTGAGCCTGTTCATCATAACATTTCATTGCTTAGCCGCCACCAACAAATTTTCCTAATTTTACCAGTTAAGATACCTGAATTGACTCGAATTACTACTTTTATAACCCATCAGAACGGAGCTGAAAATTTCTACACTAGCCACCCTGAGTTCAACCCTAAAAACCCATTGCAAAACTACGTTCGAGAGGGTAGGGGAAGCAGAATGTAGAAGGCATGGAAGATGGTAGAAGAAGGCAAGGGAGCAAGTGAGCAGTGGGGATTTCTTAACAAATTTAACCATGGGCATACATGTTGGAGAGGAGGAGGAAGCTAGTAGAGATGGCGATGAGGTTTTTATCTACTCGAAGAAGAATGATTTCTCCATTATTAAAGCATCTCCAACGCAGCATGTAAAAGGAAAGTTAAAAGGGAATAGCGGTCATTTTAGCTTTTCTTTCTTTGTATTGTAGCAACTCAAGGGATTGCTAAATCAACGGTTAAAATAGCGTTTCTCTCAATGAAATGCTATTTCTACATGTTCTATTAAAAAAGCTAAAACATGAAAAAGGTACAAATAATCGTTGAGCAAGGCTATTTTATCTGCACTTGCCCTTTCTTCCTATTTAAAATTTGATGCGAGAAAATGAAACCCATGGCAAAGATGAAGAAAATGAAAATGAAACCAAGGGAGCAAGTAATGGAGATTTCTTAACAAATTTAACCATGGGCGTACGTGGTGGAGAGGAGGAAGAAGCTAGTAGAGATGGCGATGAGGTTTTTATCTTCTCGAAGAAGAATGATTTCTCCATTATTAGAGGCTAGAGCATCTCTAATGCAGAACGTAAAAGGAGAGTTAAAAGGGAATAACCGTCATCTTAGCTTCTTCTTTTTTTTTTTTAAATTTTATCTGCACTTGCCCTACTTCGGCGATTGAACCTGGTTTTCAAAAAATTTCAAATTCTTTTTTTTTACTAAAATTGAGTACGGTTTATACTTTTTGGATCGTTTTGATGTGCTAATATTAAAAATAATTTTTAAAAAATGAAAAAACATTATTGGTATGCTTCTCGACATAAAAAGCTATTTAAAAAGCAACCGCTACCACACTCTCAAACACACCATCTTTAAAAAATTGCATACAAATATTCCAATTTGAGACAACATTTTATTTGAATAATCAAAGACTTTTTGTAAATATAACACTGTTTTTATGTAGAAACATCCCTATTTTTTGTTTTCCCCCAACAAGAGAGCATAAGATTTGTACTACTACACGATGGATTCTCAAATTATTTTTTCTCGTGTCTGATGTTTTGGTTAAATTTAAAATTATTTCATCATGATAATTGAATTTAAATTATTAACTTCAAAATGAATTATTATGATAGTAACATACTTTTAAAATAATAATAAATTAATCACTTTCTATTTTTTTTATTTGAATTCAAATGATGTAAAGATCTAAAACATGATCGTTCGTTTAACTTAAAAATATATTTTTTAAAATTGTGTTTTAAACAGTGTTTTATAAAATTTTAATTTTTTAATTATTTTTTTATAATATAAAATTATTTTGATATAATAATGTTAAAAAAGATAATTTTTTTAAAAAATATATTATTATAATATATTTTTAAATAAAATATATTTTAAAAAGTTATTATTATTATAATTATAAATACTGAAAAAATATGGAGAACGTGAGCATCCTTCTTCTTTAATGGCAGAATTCTCATCTTCTCCCTTATAATATTTAAACATAAAAGAATTGAACCAGGGTGACCAAAGAAAAGTCCCATGAATCATACATATCTTAAATTGTTTAAAACAATTCCATTCTGTTTTTTTGCACAATCTAAATTATAATAATTTTACAAAAAATCTCCAAGGAAAAAAAGTATAAAAAAGCTTTAGAATATTATAGAACATATTTAAAGAAATGGGGAATGTACTTCCGGTTTTGACTGTGGACTGAGAGAATACCATGGGTCGGATAATCTTCCCAACTGTTGGTTTAGTCCGCCTCTGGTTTTTCGTCAAAAACCATGCCCCCGCTCGCACACTATATATCACAGCCGGCACACCGTCGCTACAACCCACCTCGAAGCCTAGTAACTAATCAAGAAACACTCTCTTTACACGCACCAGCAACCCAAGAAATCAAAACCTGTAAAAGGAAAATGAGTGCTGCAGCGAGCAAAGCCTGGATTGTGGCGGCTAGTATTGGCGCGGTGGAGGCACTGAAAGACCAAGGTATTTGCAGGTGGAATTACACCCTAAGGTCGCTGCATCAACATGCCAAGAACAATATCAGATCATTTACTCGATCCAAGATCTTGGCCTCCTCCTCCTCCTCCTCCTCTTCTAGTTCTCCATCAGCAGCAGCAGCAGTGTCTAATGAGATTCTGAAAGCCACGATGAAGAGAAGGGAGACGTCTTTGGAGAAAACCATGAATTTAAGCTGCTGGGGTCCTAGTACTGCTAGATTTTAGGTATACAAAGTGTAATGCTCATTCCAATGTTTTTGCTACGAGTATTTGATGAAGTTCTAGGTTGCCAATCACCATTAATGTCGTTGGGGACCGATTGATCCAAGTAAAGTAGAAATTGATCTATGATGACATGAATTGTTACTATATCTCTGTTTATTAGACCCTAAATTGCATCTCTCAAGCTCCCTCTCTTGTCATTGTCTTGTTATTCCAATGGGGCTAGACGAACGGAAGATCATATTCTGCTGCTATCCCTGGCTTACCAAGAAAATTCGATTCAATTATATATAGGTAATGAACATAATATAAATATTACCAATCTAATTCGAGATTTAATTCAAAATATATTAATTAAATATTTATGATTTTATTATTTAATAGATATGGTAATTTCTTTACCTAATAAATATTGTATAAATATAATAAAAACGGATATCCATCTATCTCTCATTATATCGTAAGAAAATCTGTCTTTATTTTATTCTGTTTTTTATGCGAAATGCGATTTTTTTTCACTACTGGGTTCTGTTTGCATTCATGAAATAAGGAAAAAAGAAGAAGAAGCTATCAAGTTGGACCTTTTCCATTACGGGTCTATATTTGTTTAGTTAATACACTATAGCTTATATTTTTTATTCTAGATCTTCTATATAATTATATTTCAAACTTTAATTTTATTAATATTAAAATAACTTTCTTTTTATTTATAGAATCTCCATCTCATAACAGTTTACTTAAGGTAATATATTACTTTAAAAATCACAATTAATATATATTTTTTAGATCACGACTGAAAAAGTACTACAGTCAAACACACTGAGAGCCTCTTTCCTTAAGGTTCGGTCATCGTGACGTTTGATCTACATCAATTTCCATTGTTAGTTGAAAAAATTTGACATTATAGTTTTTTTTTTTTCTTTTAAAAGTTCGGTACAAATTTATCATAAAACTTCAAAAAATAAAAATCAGAAAGTAAATTTACAAATTCCAACAAATAATCAATGATATATCAGAAAATAAAAGGAGTGTTTAATTAAGTTTTTTCAGTTTTAATGTGATGTTAATATAGTTATTTTAAGAGTATGAATATTTAATAAAAAGTTCTTAACTTGAGTGAATGTTTAGAGTGATTATTATTGTATTTTAAAATGTTTTTTATTTGAAAATATATTAAAATAATATTTTTTTATTTTTTAAAACTTATTTTTGAAATTAACATATTAAAATAATTTTAAAATACTAAAAATTTTAATTTAAAATAAATAAAAAAATTTAATTTTTTTAAATATATTTAAAACGTAAAAAGAAACCGATTTAAAGAGAGTATGAAACTATTAGTCAAGGGCATTTCTGACATTTTAAAAACCGACTGCCCAGACCATATAATAATAACCGGGTGCTCAAGCTGGGGGTGTCTTTGTCAAAAAGTCACTTGAGCACGTGCTTCCTTTCAATTAAATTAAATTAAGTGAAGTGAGAAGACAGGCCATAACCTAAACAGGAATCCAGCTAAAAAGCCGGCGATTAGGAGTGTTTGGATGGATTATTTTTTGTAGTGTTTTTTATTTAAAAATAAATTAAAATTTTTATTTATTTATTAAAATTTATTTTTAATGTTATTATATTATTAAAATTATTTAAAAAATGATTTAACATAAAAAATGTTAATTTTTTTAAAAAACAGTGCTCGAGCTCCCAAACACAGCCTAGACCCTCACCCCTTGGAATATTAAAACCACTACCCACAAACCTGGGAGCTAAAATCCTTAAAAGCCCATTGTTCAACCTCAGTTTTCTCGAAACCACAACACTTTCCGACGCGGGAGAAATCATCACCTTTTTTATTATTATTATTTTTCTAGCAAGGGTGGTCTTAGCTGCCGTTGCGATTAATTCATGAGCACTTTGTAAATTCATAAAAATAAATTTTTATTTTATTGGCAAGGAAAGGAAAAGAAGAACCCAGTTTCCCATATCCCGAGGAAGCAAGCCCAACGTTTTTTTGCTTTCCAATCTTTTATCATTGCATGTATAAATAGACCGCGACTATCGAGTTTCAACGCATCCAGCAACCTTTCTGCCAGGTGATCAAGACTCCAACTGCCTTAAGAATCACCTCTAAATTTTTATTTGAGAAGTTAGTGAGAGAGATAAAGAGGAGCAATGGGAGGTAATAGAAGACTTAGCAAGTTCGAGGTGGCATTCAAGTCTATGGGGCAGAAGAGTAATATTGGTGGGGCAGAATCTGCACCAAGCAGCATTAACAGCGCCAGCAAAAATATGTGCAGAATTAGCACCGCATCTGGTGGTGATGGTCACGAGGCCACCGGAATGAACAGCGGCGCTGATGACTATAGGAGGAAGAGAAGGGAGGAGAAGGCTGAGGCGCTCTTACACCTGATTTGCTGGGGGCCTAATTGATCCCTTTTTTCCCTCGTATAAAGTTTCAAGTTCTTAGTGTTCCTACTGCGAAAGAATAGCTTGATGTATTTTCAATCTTCAGTTTTCAAATAGCTTGATGTATTCCATGTAATATTGCTTGCAACTAAGATGTTCAAGAGAGGTCCACGCCACTGATGGTATTTTCATCCATCACTGCTGTGAAATTCGATGCAATTGAGAGGAAAAAACCAACCCGACCTCGACGTATAGGTACACGATCGATCAAGCCCGCTACTGGAAACTGGGAATCCAGCCCAGAAACGAAGCGTTAACTAAAAAGAAAGCCCTGTTATAAAGAATTATCATCAACAAAATTTGCTATTACCAGCACTGCTCTGCTCCTTGGTCTGTTGATTTGGTGTTATTTTTCCCACCACTCCACCATGGTTCCTCGGTTCAAAGAAAAAAAAATGGTTCCAACACTGGTGCACACGACTAGGGTTGATCATTTTCGGTTTGATTTGATTTTTATTAAAAAAATAATTAAACCGAATTATTTAAAAGAAAAAAATTGAAATCGAACCGGCCGGTTTTGGTTTGATTCGGTTTTTTAGGGAAAAAACCAGTTCAAACTGATTTGGTTCGGTTTTTTCTAGTTTTGGCTCGGATTTTTTCGGTTTTGGCTCAGAGTTTTTCTGTTTGGTTCAGTTTTTTCTGGTTTGCCTTGGTTTTTTCGGTTTTAACCTTATAAAACCGATACCAAACTAGTCAGTTTTTTAAAAAAATTTAATTGATTTTTTTTTGTTGTTTGATTTTTTTAATTATTATTTTTTATTTTTGTATTTTTTTTTCAAACCCCTACGACACACGACAGCCTATGAAAAAAATGTTTAAAGAAAGAAGCATAAAATAATCTCGACAAGATTGATCCACTAGAAGCTTCGATGTGGTTTGTTTTTTATTTTCTATACAATCTTGCTTGGTTTTCATCGCCAATACCCAATACCACCACACGTAATCATCAAAACTAATTTTATAACCCGCGGTCGGTTAATTTTGAATATAATAAAGGAATATATTAATATTATAGATATATTTTAAAAATATTGTTTTCTTAATGTATAAATGCAAATGTACTATTTATGCAAACATCTGATTTATGCTATGCTGTGGGTAAGATTTCGAATCAATTTTTAATGAAAAACAATTATGTTGTGGACATGTTTTTAAGAGAAAGAAAAGGATATTGTTTATAATTTATATAATAAACTATAAATATATAAATTTATAAATAAATAAAATTATTAATACTAATTAAAGTGGGAAGTTATTTTTTATCTTAGAAATAAAGTATAAGTAAATTCTTTATCATAATTTATGTTTTTATAAAAACTTCATACAAATACAGATAAATCATATCAAATATAATAATAAGAAAATCCAAAATAAATCAAACCAATCTCTTTATATTGTAGGTAACTAAAAGAAATAAAAATATAAATCACTACTTAAGAACATAAAATAATTCAATTTTTTTAAGAAATAAGAGAAAGTGTATAAATTAATATTTTAAAATATAAATAATTAATAAAAATAGATAAAAATAAAATAAAATAAAAACAAAAAAAATCTAGTACTAATGGGCTAGGTCCACTCCCCTTCCCTTAATGAAAAAGCCCAGGAGTGCCCATGCCTGGTTTTTTTTTATTTTCTCAAGAAAGGATGATGCATCATTCGCTTTTATTTTATTTTTTTAGGCGGGTGACATGTCCCCTATAGTTAAAGGAGACTTGTTGCTGGTTGGACTTTTTTCGGATATTTTTTATGATTGAAAAATTAACATCCATGTTTTTTCTATTAATTTGTACCTAATATAATTTTAAATTTAGACTAGAAATCAGATCAGATTAATTTTTTTTTAAAATTAACTCATCCAACTAAATTTAATAATAATATTAAATAATTATCAAACATTTTGACCCCATTACCAGTACTTAGCTAGAAATCTTAAAAATTACAACAAAAACTAAAAGGCACTAGCCTTTTACTATAGCAAAAAAATATTATGCACTCTCTTATAATTCATTGTGGCTTAGAACAATGTAATTTTTTATAATTTTTATTTTGATCATCGAACTTTTACCTTTTTTAATTTAGTATTTTTAAGCTCAAATTAGCCCTCAACTGCATATTTTTTTTTAGAATGGAGGATTGAATTGAAAGCTAAGGGACTGTATTATTTGTATATATTTTTTCAAATAAATTTTTGGTTTATGTTTTAATTAGATTGAGATTATTTTTAAATTATATTAAGTGTGTTTAATTTTTAGAGAGGTTGACATGATTCATCTGTGGTTTTTTTTTCTTTTCTTATATAGATTAAAGTTTTTCTAATATTGAATTTTTTTATAAGATTTTTCATATATGCAGTCCTGTATTACTTTTTTAATTATTATTTAATAAATTTTATGTGTCATGTGCAACCTTGTATTATTTTTTTAATTATTATTTAATAAATTTTATATGTCATGTGTAGTCTTGCATTGTTTATGTTTTTTTATTACCAATTTATTTTGATAGAGAAATTCATTAAAAATAACTAGATAAATTATCCATGTTGTGATATTAGATATCTTGATTTTTATTTTTTTTCTTTATGCATTATTTATGTATATTTTTTCAAATAAATTTTTGGTTTATGTTTTAATTAGATTGTGATTGTTTTTCAATGATATTAGGTGTGTTTAATTTTTAAACATGTATATATAATTCATTTATGGTTTTTTTCTTAATTTTATATGGATTAAATGATTTTTTTAATATTGATTTTTTATAAAATTTTCGTATGTGCAGCCTTGTATTGTTTTTTTTTAATTATTGTTCAATAAATTTTATATGTTATGTTTAACCTTGCATTGTTTTTTTATATATATATAATTATTGTTTAATAAATTTTATGTGTGTATTGGTTTCTATTACAGATTTTATGTGTTTTTCTATTAAAAATTTATTTTGATAGAGAATTTCATTAAACATAACCATGTAAATTATTTGTGCTGCGATGTCAGATATCTTGATTTTTTATTTTTTGCTTAGTTTTCTTAATTTCATTTTTGTTTATTGTTAATATATTTTTTTCATTACTTTACACAATAATTATTAGGTTGTTTAATTAGATGCGTGTCTAAGTTTTTTGATTTACACCCAAGAGTTTTTTTGCTATCTATATATGTGTGTGGGCATAATATGGTGGAAAGAAACTACTTGGCCAATGCTCATCTAAGAGGGTGTTTAGCTTGGAAGTGTGGTGGTTTTTTTTTCAAATGTACAATACATTTTAAGCACAAACCACACATTCAAAAGCTATAAAAACATTCTTTTTACTCAAAAAAACACAAGCTACCTCACATCCAAACACTCTCAGACTTAATGTTTAAAGGCTTTAAGTACTCTAAGTTGCTTTGTTTTAGGGAAAAATTATATCTTCTAAGACAAGTGTTTAATGTATATACCATACTAATTTTATACATTGGATCTAGATACATAAATGAATACTTAAATACCTAAGTTATTTAGGTTGTTATAGTAACAAAGAGTTGATAATCATTTGTTACTCTTAACTTGCTAAGAGTTGCTAGGACTTTACTTCTTACCTAAAAGTTAGGCTTTTATATTTTTTTTGTTCATCATGTTATATTTTGTTTTGAATTGCTCAAATAATGTTTATGTTAAATGGATGTCTTTTTACAATTTATAATTTGATTTTTATATAAAATTCAAAATAATTTAAACAAGTTTTTTACATGTTATTTATTTGCTGCTTAAAAGCTAAATCATATACCTTTTACTGCTAACAACTCTTGATTTTATGTTTAGAAAATATATTTTTTTAATTGCCTTACAATTAAAACAACGTGTGTTTTTAAAAGTGGCTTGCAGCAATACCCAAACAACTTATCTAGTTGAATCTTATTTAACGTGATGACAAACATAAATTACACATAGTTGTAATTCAATGGGAACGAGATAATTCGAAAGGTATTTATATAATTAATTATCACAATGAATTTTATTTTTTAATAAAATATAACACACCAGAAGTATTTAATAATTTAACAGAGGGAAGTATAAGGGAAACTCATTAACTTTTTGGCAAAGCAAGATGGTATTAGGCAACAAATCACCCACAACACTCGTAAACAAATCTTTAATCTCACTCTAATGATAACTTAGACAAATCTCATCATATCAGGATAGTGTTATTTATAGCACAGAGCAAAGCCATTCGACTGCTTCTTAGCTGCGGAAGCCATTAAATATTCAAAAGCACGCCCACCGGAAGAATGTCACTGTTCACCGAATTAATTGCCCAACTAATCCCCAACCAACCTTTCACCACGCCAACAAACGTAGCCGACAACCGTAAATGCCATAACATTAACCTTACCTAATTTAGTTTTCCCTTCATTAACTCTCACCACCAGCTCGATTAACGCCCCTCCCCTCCACCACCACCCTCCGCTACTTTTCATACCTAATATACCCCCACTACCTTTGCTCAATCCCATATCTACCCTTGCGTACAACCACACCAAAGCACGGACTCCAGAGCCAAAATATAAAATCTCAATTTAGACAAAAACCATTTCAAATCCGACACCCATGTTTAAAACTCGTTCCAGGCTCGCCTTCCTCTTACTGAACAGCTACATAACTAACTGATATTCTTTTTGGTTACCGTCCACGTGGAGTTTCCGGTGATAGATGGGGGTGTCTGACCGGAATAATACTATCGGCGACCACAACATGAAGCTGTTTAGGCTCTGTCCGTTCTGGCAAACAGCGACTACCTCTTCCTCTTCCCCTTCTACACAAAACCTTAACCACAGTCATAAGGGCAGCAGCAACAGTGTCCGACACGTGGCGGTTAATAGCAGCGGTTTGAAGTCCACAACGGTGTCCTCTGTTGCGCGATCGCTTTTACCTGCTCCGCGAAGGCTCCGGCTTGATCCTGCTAATAATCTCTACTTCCCTTGTACGCTGAGTTTTAATCTTCTCCCTGTTGACTTTCACTTTTGTCAACTATTTTTTTGGCATTTATTATTGTTTAATTTATTTTAATGTTAATTATTGTTGTTATTATTATAGATGAACCCGGGAAGCAAGTAAGAAGTGCGATAAGGTTAAAAAACAGAAGCAAGTCTCATGTTGCTTTTAAGGTATCATTGTTTGTTAAAATTAATAATTATAACACAGAGGTTAATTACATTATTTAATAAGACGAATTAAATTTAACCTGGTGGTTTGCATTTTAGGTGTTATTTTAATTTTTGTCTATTTTAAATATCTTGTCAGTACACTGAATGGGATCTTTTCTGCTGGTGTCCTACCTGTAGTAATTTGTTTTGGTGTGTATTTTTTTGTTCTTAAGAAAATTTAATGTGAATTTTTTATTGATTTTTTTTATAAAAAAAACCTGAGTTTATGCTTGTTAGTGTTCTGACTTGTGATCATTGATAACGATCTTGTTGAACTATCTAACTGATATCTATATGTGATGTTATAGTTTCAAACAACTGCACCGAAGAGCTGTTACATGCGTCCACCCGGTGGTATCCTTGCTCCAGGAGAGAGCCTTATTGCGACGGGTAATTTACTCATGATCATTCCATTTGTTTGTGTCTCAAGGGGTGATGTGCTTATTAGCTCTTGGTTGTTTTTTGTGTTGTTTATTCTGTTGATTCGAATTTTATATTTTGATGGATAGTTTTCAAGTTTGTGGAGCAACCGGAGAACAATGCAAAACAAATGGACCAGAAGAGCAATGTTAAATTCAAGATTGTGAGTTTGAAAGTGAAGGGAGGAATAGAGTATGTGCCTGAACTGGTACGTCATGTTGAGCTGTGCCTTTTACATCACCATCTGTCTCTGTATTATACTAGGTGTTGAGGAATAGCTGTTCACATCAATAGTTTTTGTTTCACTTTTGAAGTTTGAAATAATATGAAAAATCCGGTGCTTTTTTTGTTGGAGAATTGTTAATGTTTGGTTGTTGCCGTAGTGCCTTAGGATAAACCTTTTCAGGGTTCAGACATGCCATTTTGGAAGCTTTACTGCTGACAAACTTTGGTTATTGGCATTTGTGGCATATAATGGGTTTTCAGAAATGTTCATGAGGTTGTGGGATTCAAAGATTTTCAGTGAACTCTTATTCCATGGCATAGGAGTATAATTTAATGATTTTAAAAAAATTATATCCATGGAAATAAAATTAGTGGCTTAGAGATAGAAATGGCAACGGTCTGTTTTTCATTTTCATAGTTGAAGATGCCAAATTTGTGCAAGCAAGGTTAAGAAACATAATTCTGAAAAAAAGAAGTCTTCCCTATGAGCATCACTAGTTAACAAGTGAACTACAGAGGAGTTGAATTTTTTAACCATCTTAATAATTGTTTGTTGCCTATTTATATTGCAGCTTAGTTTGATTGAATATAAGATTTTTAAATAACCTTGATGTTCAATCTAGGTCCTACAAGAGCCTTATTTATAAGGTTTGTTATGGTAGTTGGGTTGCAACTACACAGCTGTGCAGTATTGTCATGTATTGGAGGATTTTTAAAGAACTCCAAACATAAATGTTTAAAAAAGGGACGAGTTGTCAAGTTTCCAATATCTTTCCCAAAGTTTTCTGAAAGCTGGCGTTTGTTTCTTGTCATGTTTGACAGGGAAAACTGTGATTGGAATTATCTGCATTTAAATTATGCGCGTCTAAACACGATAATTCTGGAGCTGCCAGAGACTGCTCATAAATATTCCTTATGCTTCTACTTCTTTTATGCCTCTTCCATTTCTTGAACCCAAATTGACCTTGCCTTTTGCAGTTTGATGAACAAAAGGATCAAGTAACAGTTGAGCGCGTATTGCGGGTTGTGTTTTTAGATGCAGAGCATCCTAGTCCTGTATGTAAATTTTGTTTTTCTGTGTTCGGTTGTTGATTATGTGCACGATAAAAAGCTAAAAAATGAGAATGAGATTGTTTCTCTGAAGGCAATGGAGAAACTGAAGCTTCAGTTGGCTGAAGCAGAGGCTGCTCTTGAAGCACGCAAGAAACCTCCACCAGACACAGGGCCCCGTGTTGTGGGGGAAGGTCTCGTGATAGATGAATGGGTATGGATATTCTCTCTGATTTAACTGAGTGTTCAGTTTTTATGATTTTCATGTCATAACACAATTTCTTCACCTTCATTACTATTTATTCTTCAGAAAGAGCGGCGGGAAAAGTACCTGGCTCGACAACACGTTGAAGCAGTAGAATAGGTGTGGTTTGCGGTCTGATCTTTGCTGTAAGTTGTATTAATTCAGCCCCTTGACTAATGGGCAAGGGGAGGTGGGGTTGAGTCGGCAGTCAGGTGCCACCAAGAGTAGAAAATCATGTAGTTTTGCCGATATTTGTTTGATGGATGGTATGGAGGTCAGGTCAGGTGCTAGGGATGGGCTTGCCCTCCTCCTACATGTGTACATAGCGGATTTGTTTTGCAATGGAAATAAATCAAATCTTATTTGGTGTATTAATTTAGGGACGGGTTGCTCAGATTTGTGCAGGCTTTGTGTATTGGAAGTTATATTTGGTCAATAATCATTTGTTTATTAGATATCACATGCATTAGTTAGGCCATCATGAAGATCATAGTGGGCTCCTATGATATTTTTCTTCACTGTCTTAAGCTAATTTTGAAAGTTGGCTCTTGCATTTTATCAACAGCAATGTCAGATCTTTTTCTGCTGTATGGCTTGCCGTTAGATTATCTAGTGCGGCGACAAGTGACGTGAACTCTCCGGCCAAGAGATTCCTCAATTATGGACGCTAGCTAGCTCTCTACTTCCCATCCTGTAAGAGGAGGCGCTAGGCACCCACTGAGATCCAAAGTTTGCCTGAAAGCTTCCACTTGGACAAGATGATGCATAGTCTAGTTGGTTAGGATACTCGGCTCTCAAATCCCGGCAACGGAGCATTTTCCTACCTTTTTGGCTTTGTTTTTTTTTGTTTTTTATTAGTTCCTGTCCTCAAGAAAGGGGAGAGTGTTTTAGCTTTTCCCATTTTTGTAGCTGAAGTGTATCGGAACTAAGAAGCAATTAAGTCACTTAATAGGCCATAACTTTGTATCTATGTAAAATTTATGGCAAAAATTAGAAATCTGCAATCTGCAATTACAGATTTGTAAGAAACAATTTGCAATTACATTCTGGAAAAATTAGAAATCTGCTCTTACCCCTATATAATGATTTAGGTTAAAAAAAACAATATCTAAAGGGGGAATGAGGACCTTTTTTTGATAGAAACGCACAATGAGAAATACCCACGAGTGTTTATCGAAGAAAAAAAGAATAAGAGAACATGAGGAGGAGGATACCGATGAGAACAAATAATTTTTCAGCAAATATAAACCCCCCCCCCCCCCCCGCGCGTAAAAGATTCCAATAAATTTTTTTATGTATATATCTAATTAAATAAATTAAAAATTATTATCTAAATAAATATAAAAATAAAAAATTAATGATAAATAAAGATTAAATTTAAAAAATCAAGAGATTGATGTAAATTAAAATATTTAATCTCGCAACACGAAGCAAAGCATATGCAATTGTGTTTAATAACTTTATTTCTTTCAATAATCTTTTTATTTAATCAAATGATTATTCATGCCAATAAAATGATGCCTACCATATAAAAAAAAATCTTTTCTTTTTAAAATATCATAAAGTGAACATTTCATACTTACATTTAATCAATTAGTTTAATCTAATTAAAAAAATATATTTTAAAAAAGATAAATTTTAAAAACAATGACAAATAAAAGATCCAAGATAACCTGAGTTATTTTTAAAACTAGTGAAAAATCATATAGAAAGAAAATAAAAAAAATCAATGAAGCTCAATCTCTAATTAAATAAATATTGAAGTACGAAACTGAAAAAACATGAGTTTAAAAAAGAAGGAGAAACAAAGCAAACCCATATGAACTTTTTAAAACTAGGCCGATCTCTAAAACTCACAACCTGTGAAATCTTAGACCTAGATTAAATAAAAAAGCTCAATTCTCAACTAATTTAATATTGAAAGATGAAATTAGAAAAAAAAATCAATTTAAAAGAAAATGCCAAAGAAAAAAGAATAACACTCAAATGAATGAAGACTAAATTTAGTAAAAACATAAAAACCTAAGGAGAATGAAATTGTGAAAAAAAAATCAATTTAAAAAATTATCTCAAATAAAATAAATAACAATTAAAAAAATAAAGACTAAATTTGAACGATAAAAAACATTTAAGGGGAATGAAATTGAAAAGAATTCTAAATTTATAAATTCTCCCAAGTAAAATAAATAATAATCAAAATAATATGAATCAAATATGAAGGAATAACAAATTGAAGAGCTCTTTTGAAATCTTGAAGTGACAAACATGAAGATCAAAGATGAGAGAGAAAAGAAGGGGAAAAAGGCTATCTTTGACAAATCAGATGGTTGTTGGTCACACGTGTTGCCTCATTACGGAGGGATGTTGAGACGATTCAAATGCCACTGTGAAAGATAACTTTTAGTCACTGAACAATCCCACATATGCCACCGTATGTGCACTTTATGGGTCAACCACCTTTTTTTTTTTTTTTTTTTAATAATGTTTATATTTTTTAATTTACAAAATTTTCCCTAAACAAACTTAATGACAACAAAGAAAATCAAGTAAAAATACAAAATACCCTGGATGTAAGCTAAAAAATTCCACTTTTAAGGACATTTAAGGGGGTATTTGTTTCATGGAAAATGATTTTTTAGAAATCACTTTCCAAACTTTTATATATTTTTTTATTATTAAAAAAGTTGGTTAATGAAAAACATTTAATAGTCAAAGAAACATTTGACTTGGTTTATAGCAAACTATTTTCCTTTTTATTTTTGGACGAAATACACTTTTCAAAAGTTATTGTTATTTGTTAATTATATCAAATTTAATTTTTAATATTTTGATTGTTATATATTTTGTTTTGAATATTTTATTATTATTAATCCTTTTTCAATTTTTCTCCATCCATCCTTCGAATTAGCTCCTTACCATTGGGCATCCAATTTGATTTAATATGATTTTTATATTAAATTTAGTCTTTATTTTTTTAATTTGTTTTTTTATCTATTAGGTTTGATCCTTATTTTTTTTATTGTTATTTATTTTATTTAAAATAATTTATGAAATTGCTATTTTTTTTCAATTTCATTATCCTTCAACATTTTCATCTGCTATATTTGGTCTCCATTCTTTTAATAAAATTTAAAAAATAAAGTATTAATAAGTTAGTTTTTATCTCATTTGCATGGATTAGCCAAATACTGTGAAGTATTTTTTAACTTATTTTTCATGACATTGTTGAACATCTAAAAATAATTCACTTCTCAGAAATCTACTTTATATGGAAACTATTATATATATATAGAAAAACTATTTTCCAACAAACAAACGAGACATAAGTCATTTCACTTATCTTAAAAAATTGAAAATACAAAAGCTCCCCTCGGTATCAACTTCTTTTTTTAAAAAAAATGATTTAAAAGACAATATAGCCATTTTATTATGGATAAAAAATGCAAAAAAGATTTATGTATCCCCTTTAGATATATTAATGACCAATAACCATATGAAAAGACTATATTGCTTCTGATTGTTAGGTTCATTTTGAGTACTGTCGCACGTGTGCGGCGGCGCGACAATCGTCCACCCTTAAAGGGAATAAATAAATTGGTATAGGGTTTTATTCCTGGCAAAACATAGAGAGACAAGGAATTCTTGTCTCTTATCAACAAAAAAATAGAATGGGAGTCGCCACCTAGTATTCTGGTTACTAGGAACCCTAACTGGTCTCAGAGATGGGGTACGGAGATTGGTTGCGTAAAGGGAAGGTATTAGCACCCCAACTACGCCCTACCCAAGGTAGGCTGCATTGTTTTAATTTCTGATAAAATCTAAGGTCGTGTTTGTGGTTTTTAATATTATTGTTCAGAATATGCATTACATGTAATGTCATACCCCAGGTTCTATATATATAAATAATAATAATAAATAAATATCCGAAATATGTATTACGTATAATGTCATACCCCGGATATTAAAAGATAAACAAAATAAAATTTTGTTGTGTTTTTGAAATTTTGGCCAATATTCTCTTGACTTTAATAAACTGGTTATTAAAGCCAAAATGCATGCTAAAACATTGTTTTTTCTTTTTTTAATGAAAAATACAAAATGATTTTTTTTAGCTTTGAGACACTTGGCCGTATGCACAAAAACATTTTTTTAAAATTTTTTTTTGTACTTTTAGGAATTGTTTTGCCGAAAACTGAGTATTTTAAATATTGGAGTTATATTATTATGATATAAAAATACAGACTGATATTAAGCAAACATTGATCAAAGAAAATGTGCTAAAAAAATATAAAATGATAAAAAAAAATAAAAATTTATGGGCCGGACCAGCCCAAAAGCATGGACTGGGCCGACCAGGCCCTTTTACATGGACTGGGCTGACGGCCCAGCCCAGGCCCAAATGGGCTGGTTACTGTGCATCAGCACAGGAACCAGCCCTTCGTTATTTGCAGAACGTGAATGAATTCACGTTCTGCATGAAGGTGCAACAACCATAAACAAAGGGAGGCAGAGGCGGGGTAACGGGATGGTGTACCTGCGGTGGTGTCGAGGCGGTGCTGCTAGCGGCGGAGGCACGGTGACCGGTGGTTTTCCTCTCTCTCTCTCCTCTGTTTTTCCGTTTTCTTCTCTGTTTCTTCCCTTCTTCTCTGCCCTCTCTCCTCTCTTCTCTCGGTCAATCTCTCCCTCTGTCTTCTTTCCTTTTCCCTCCTCTTTTTCTCCTCTCTTTCTCCTCGGCCACCCCCTGTATTTATAGGCAAAAACAGGGGGGGACGTCACGGTGGGGCGGCCATTGTTGGCCGCCCCCTCCACTAACTTTTAACAGATAAAAAGGAGGCAAGTGGGCGCCGAATGGTGGGCGTCTTATTGCGTAAAAACTGGGAAAGAAAGTAGGCGAAAAGGGGAAGACAAATCTTCTTCTTCCCCTGCCTCGCGCGTCCATGGGAAGAAGAAGACCTACAGTGCTGTCAAAACGGCACCGTTTCGGACTTCCTTTTTTTTTTTTTTAAATAAACAGTGCATGAAACGGCGCCGTTTTGGTCAAAACGCGCCGTTTCATTTAAAAGGAAAAGGCGCCAAAACGCGTCAGATTTCAAAGAAAGCCTTCAATTTGCGCATGTTTTGCAGTTTAGTCCTTGGTCTCGGATTGCTTCAATTCAGTCCCTAATTGGCTATTAAACTTCAATTTTTATGCAATTAAGCCCCTGATTTGACCAAAAGAGCTTCCAAAAAATATAATTTGACCCCGGAAAATTAATTTCTTCTAATTAAAGCCCAAATTAACTCCAAAGTCAATTTTTCTTGCAATTAAACTCTCCATAAATTCAATTAAACCTTTAATAAAATTTAATTGAGTTCATAAACTTCTGATTTTGGATTTTTCTTCCTCAAATTGAATTTTCTTTATCATTGGGGCTCTCATCAGTCAATGATATACCGTCAAAAATTAATTTTTATATTTTTGAACATCCTCAATCAATTTTTGAGCATTTTTAAGGCGCTCTGGCATTTTTTCACTGTTATATTTTTTTATAATATATTTTTTTGAATTTTTTTATATTTTTTTATTTTTTATATGGGGACCCAAAAATGGGTTACAACATATGCCCCCTCTTTATAATACTTACTAAGCAAAGATTTTGCATAGTAAGTGTTATAAAGATAGAAAAAACTAAATTTTCGACACTGCTCTCCTCCAACTTGACTGGCTAGAAATCCCATTTGGCTATTTCTTTGTATCAAAGCAAAAAATATGTGCGGTTGGGCCTATTGAGATTTCTTTCACCAATCCCTTCTGACTAGAAACAAAACTCTGTGTATGGTTAAGATAGACTGAGATCCTTTCGCCAATCTCCTCTGACTAGAACCAAAAACTCTGCGTGGTTAGGATAGACTGAGATTCCTTTCGCTAATCCCCTCTAACCAGAACCAAAACCTTCGTGGTTAGGATAGACTGAGATTTCTTTCGGCAATCCCCTCTAACCAGAACCAAAATCCTACGTGGTTAGGATAGACTGAGATTCCTTTCGGCAATCTCCTCTAACCAGAACTAAAATCCTGTGTGTGGTTAGGATAGACTGAGATTGCTTTCGGCAATCCCCTCTAACCAGAACCAAAATCCTGTGTGTGGTTAGGATAGACTGAGATTTCTTTCGGCAATCCCCTCTAACCAGAACCAAAACCTTCGCGTGGTTAGGATAGACTGAGATTCCTTTCGACAATCCCCTCTAACCAGAACCAAAATCCTGTGTGTGGTTAGGATAGACTGAGATTCCTTTCGGCAATCCCCTCTAACCAGAACCAAAACCCTATGTGTGGTTAGGATAGACTGAGATTCCTTTTGGCAATCCCCTCTAACCAGAACCAAAATCCTGTGTGTAGCTCGGTCAACCTAAAATCCCATCTAGCGATTCCCTATAACCAAAGCTACCTGAGATCCCATCTGGCGACCTCATTTAAACAAAACAAAAGAATGTGTAAAAAACAATCTCCTTGTAATTGGTGACCTACCCACGTAGAAGGAATATAAAAAACAGTCTCATTATGATAGGTGACCTACCCAGATGAAAAGAATATGAAATGTGGGCAAATGTCCACAAACTCGTTGGACCTTAATTCAGATATTTTTCTTAAACGAGTAAACAAAACAAATTGTGCATGCAATGATCTAAAATGTCATGATAATGCATGCACCCTTACCTGAATTGAAACATAGGTCCCTGAGGTTTCGTAAAACCCTTACCTGTGTTTTTGCAATCAGTTACTGGTATATGCTTGTTGCACTGTCTTTTTCTTATCCATTATCTTTCAAGGAAGAAATATCCACTTCTTCACTAGGCGCCCTATCACCTTCTTTTTACCAATGTTTTATTTGTCTTTCTCACAATAAAGGGCTTTTGGGTTTTTTTTTTGTTTTTTTTGACACATAAAAGAAAAAGACAGGGTTTCCTAAAGAAAAGGAAACGTTAACAATACGAAAAAAAACTTGAATTTGTTCATGACTACTAGTACTGTCAACATACACACTAAAGACTTGTTTAAGCAATTCCCAATATAAGTTTTCTCGGGTTTTTAGGATGTTGTTGTCTTTAGGTCAAGTTCTTCCTCTTTTTTTTTTTTTAATTTCAAAAGTGACCTTCTGTTTAATATTTTGAAAAATTTTCAAGCATAGGCTTGAAAAGAAATTGTCTCATACTAGCATTTTTCTTGCACGGAGCACAACGGATTACCATACTTTATCAAACCATGTGGGTCATGAGATCAAAGTTTATCAAACCAAGTTACATGCGCTTGATTAGAAAGGACTTTTAAAGTCTTGTAATGTAGGCTATAGTTATGGGCTATGCAAAAAAAAAGAAAAAGAATTTCATGGTCTCAAAAAGTGTTTAAGGGTTTTAATGATATAGGATCAACTTATTCAGCAATCATCTTTCTGGTATATATATTGATTCTAGGAAAGTCATTTGGAGAGTCTGTTCTTGATACCAAAACCCAAAGTTTGTAATTCTTTTTTTTTTTTTTTTAGAATGTTGCCGTTAATGCCTTTGTTGTGTCTACTAAATGAGACATGACCAATCTCCGCATCTATCTTCACTGCTTTGTCTGGATGATAATAGGAGACCAAATATTACATGAGAAATTTTAGCATTCCTTTTCACTGTTTGGTTTGGATAGTCTTTGGGTTCGACATTAATATCAATATTTTCTACAGCCGGCACTGTCAGTCTCTTGCTTTTTTTTTCTTTTTTTTTTTATCATCGTTAATCTTTGTCTTAAACCTTTCCCTTTCCTATTGATTCTGTTAGTATCTTCTTAATACCTCTTATTTGCCCCTAGTGTGGGGTGTGATCTTAGTCAGGGTTTTGATAAAGAAAAAAAACGATCCAGCTCAAATAGGGACTACAAAGGATGAAATTATTTTAGAAACGTGAATGGATGCCAAAGATGGCCTTTCCTCATTTCAAAACGCACATTGTTAAGTTTGATAAACCTTGTTCTTATCCTAGGAAAAATATGTATGATTACAGAGATGGTTAACTAATCATTCATCCACGTAAATCCAATAATGCTAGCAGAGACAAAGTTTTGTCTCAGGGTTAGCTTTGAGGTTTATTTTGGTTTGGTTACTTCTTTAATAGGAAATGCTTAAATTTCATCTTTGAGCACTATATGATGTATTTCTTGTAATCATGCACAAAAATCAGTTCTTTTAAGATGCACAATCTGAGTATGATGAGATCAATGCAATGACAGGGTTCTTTATACAAAGAAATCATGGCCAAACTTTACTTTATTGATTTCAGGAGATAATTGAACACATTTAGACATAATATATCTTTACAGAGTCAGAATTCACAGGTCTGGGTAGATCTTCTCCATCCATTCTGGACAATTTCAGAGCTCCTCCTGAGAAAGCCTTCCTTACTACATAGGGACCTTCATAATTTGGAGCCCACTTGCTGCGATCTTCTCCTGGCAGAGACAATAATTTCTTCAGCACTAGATCTCTTTCTTGGAACACACGAGGTCTAACCTTCTTGTCATATGCCTTGGCCATCCTTTTCTGGTAAAGCTGATGATGACAGATTGCTATTATCCTCCTTTCACTGATCAAGTTTAACTGCTCATATCTCACCTAGGCCCAATCAACCTCTTGTAATTCATAATCTATCAACACTCTTAACGATGGGATGCCAACTTCCAATGGCATTACTGCCTCCATTCCATATACCAATGAATATGGGGTGGCTCCGGTCGAAGTTCTTATTGTAGTACGATATGCGTGGAGAGCAAATGACAACATCTCGTGCCAATCTCTATAGGTGACTACCATTTTTTGAATGATTTTCTTGATGTTCTTATTGGCTGCTTCCATGGCCCCATTCATCTTTGGCCTATATGATGAGGAATTTGAATTTTTGATCTTCCATTTAGTACAAAGCTCTACTATCATTTTGCCGTTGAAATTCTGAGCATTATCAATCACTATCTTTTCTGGCAACGACAAATCAAGTCTTTCTCTATGAACCTCTTTACCATTTTCTGAGTCACATGAGCATATGAACAGGCTTCTACCCATTTCGTGAAATAATTAATGGCTACAAGGATGAATCTATGCCCATTGCTGGCTTTTGGGTTAACAGGCCCGATCACATCAAGTCCCCACATTGCAAACGACCAAGGAGATACTAGATTAAACAAAGGGGTTGGAGGTGCGTTGACTCTATCACTATGTACCTGGCACTTGTGACATGTTTTAACGTAGTCAATGCAAGCTTTCTCTAATGTCATCCAGAAATAACCAGCCTTTTGTATTTTCCTTGCCATCATATGTCCGCTAGCATGAGTTGAGCAAATCCCTTCATGAACTTCTTGCAAAGCCTTTCTAGCATCTGTTGCACTTAAACACCTTAGCAAGGTTCCATCAAATGATCTTTTATACAGAATCTCTCCATCTAGATAAAAACTCATAGCCAATCTCCTTAGGGTCTTCTTATCCGTCTTCAAAGCTTCCTCTGGATATTCTTGCTTTTGCACGAAGTTCTTGATATCGTAATACCAAGGCTTCCCATCTATCTCTTCTTCAATGGAGTAACAATAAGCTGGATTATTTCTAATGTCAATGTGTACTGGTTGTACCCTATACCCGAGATCAATGGTAGCCATAGCAGCTAAGGTAGCCAAAGCATCTGCAAAATGGTTCCCTTCTCTTCCCAAGTGAGTGAACTTTATCTCTTCGAAGTTGCCTAATAGTGAGGACAAGTATTCCTGGTACGTCTTTAACTTTTCTTCCTTGGTTTGCCATTCTCCCTTCACCTGACAGATAATCAACATTGAGTCACCATATACATCTAGCTTTTTAATCTTCATCTCTAATGCATCTTCTAAACCAAGAATGCAAGCTTCATATTCAGTTGTATTGTTGGTGCATTCAAAATGCAATTTAACTAAAACTGGATACAATTTTCGATCAAGAGAGACTATCACTGCACCAGCCCCATTACCATATATATTCACTGCTCCGTCAAAAAACATAGTCCACCAATCTGTCATCTCTTCTTCTCTCTCTATTGATAATAAATTTTCATCCGGAAAATCAAAATCCAGTGGCTCGTAATCTTCAATGGCATTATCAGCTAAGTGGTCAGCAATCACACTTCCTTTCACAGCTTTTCGTGTCATATATACGATATCATATTCTGATAGCAAAACCTGCCACCTTGCAATTCGGCTGGAGAGATAGGGCTTGTTACATATGTACCTCAATGGATCCACTTTTGAAATTAACCAAGTGGTGTGATATAACATATAATGTCGTAATCGTTTTGCTGCCCATCCCAATGCACAACATAGTTTTTCTATTACCGTGTATCTAGACTCATATTCAGTGAACTTTTTACTTAGATAATAGATAGCCCTTTCTTTCCTCCCGGTTTCATCATGCTGTCCAAGTACACATCCCATAGCTGTTTCCGTCACTGTCAGATACAATAGTAAAGGCCTTCCTAACGTAGGAGGCACAAGCAAAGGTGAATTTTGCAAATAACACTTGATTTTATTGAATGCCTCTTCACACTCCTAATTCCAAGTCCCAGGATTCTTTTTCCTCAGCAGTCGGAAGATAGGTTCACATGTGGTAGTTAGTTGGGCTATGAATCGGGCAATATAGTTCAGCCTGCCCAAAAATCCCCTTACATCTTTCTCTGACTTTGGGGTTGGCATGGATTGGATGGCTTTTGCTTTATCAGGATCCACCTCTATACCTTTACCACTGACTACAAATCCCAGCAGCTTGCCGGACTTGACCCCAAATGAACATTTTGCAGGGTTGAGCTTTAATTCGTACTTTCTCAATCTCTCAAATAACTTCCTCAACACCTTGACATGATCTTCTCCCTCTTTTGACTTGGCAATCATATCATCCACATACACCTCGATTTCTTTATGCATCATATCATGGAATAAAGTCACCATAGCTCTTTGATAGGTGGCACCTGCGTTCTTTAAACCGAACGACATAACCTTGTAGCAGTAGGTTCCCAAGGGGTGACAAAAGTCATTTTTGCCCTGTCTTCTATAACCATCTTTATCTGGTTGTATCCTGAGAAACCATCCATAAAGGAATACGTGGAACTACGGGCAGCATTGTCCACTAAAATATCTATGTGAGGTAGTGGAAAATCATCTTTAGGGCTAGCTTTGTTTAAATCCCGGAAGTCCACACAAACTCTAATTTTCCCTTCCTTTTTTTGGTACGACAACAATGTTGGATACCCACTGCGGGTATGTGACAACTTCTAGGAATCCAGCATTCCATTGTTTCTCGAGTTCCGCTTTCACTTTGATCCATGTATCCGGGTGTGCTCTTCTCAACTTCTACTTGACTGGTTTACACCCTTCCTCTAATGGGATCTTATGTACCATGATATTTGTGTTCAAACCAGGCATATCCTTGTAAGACCAAGCAAAAACATCTGAGTACTCATGTAGTAAAGCACTTAACTCCGCCATTTGCTTAGGCGTGATCAGTGTCCCTATTTTCAATTCTTTTTTAAACTGATCACAACCTACATTTATGATTTTAAGTTCTTCAGCAGCAGGTTCCCATGTTTTTTCATGTTGCTCTACTAGTTTTGTGAATTCTTTGATATTGTTTTCATCCCCTTCTTCTTCTTCCATCATGGTCACATGTTCGTTAAAGTTTGGCCATTCATTCTTGATATTAAATGTATGTGATGTTGTGGAAGATTCGCTTTCAGGCTTCTTGAAAGCGGAAAATGTTTGATGTAAAAGCGAGAAGAGAGAGAAAATAATAATAGATGAATGTAGAAAAAGAATGATCGCCTTGATTATGATAAAAGTGGGATCACTAATAAAGACAAAATCTAGTTGACAATCATGAGCCTTGATTATCAACTAGAATGACAAAAGCAAATAAACAAACAAAAGCATATGAAGACAAACACAAAGGGTTTACATTTTAAATACTATCGGAACTTTTTGGGTCACCCAATTTTTAAACTTTTCACCTTCGGCCAACCTTCGTACAAAAGTCTTGGTGGGGAGTTCTTCTAGAATATGAACAATCAGTTGTGGTAGCATTTCATCTTCCATGTTAACTACTGTTTTTGTGCCACTTTCTTCCTCCCTATCTTCTTCCAAAGTGTTGATGCTCATAGATGCCATCCTTTGAATATCATCTTCTGCTCGGTTATCTGGATGCATTATAAATGCTGCCTTTGGGAAAGAAACCATCAGTGGAGGGATTTCCAGTTCTTCTTCTTCAGGCTTTCTTCCCTCGATTCTAGCCATTTTTCGTTCTCTTCGTTTATTAGCAGCCCAACAATGATCCTCCTTCTTAGTCTTATATCCCAGCCCAAATCTTTGGTCGACAGCTCTCATTGTGATTGGCTTAATCTTTTTTGGTATTCCCGTGATAGGGTTATATTGCAATGGGATTCCACGTTCCAAGAAACATCTAACTGCCATCTTTGTTGCTGCTGATATCTTCGGCTTTTTTAGCACTGTGCTTTCAGGTACCCACTCAGTGTTTACAATCTCAAAAGCATGAAGATTCTCATCCATGCAATCCTCCGCCTCCAGAAAGGGTATGGTCACATTCTTTACCATGGAGATTGTTTCCTCTGCTTTGACGGTTACCAACATCCCGTTCATGATATATTTCAAACACTGGTGTAATGAGGAAGGTACTGCTCCAGCTGTATGAATCCAAGGCCTTCCGAGTAACATACTATAAGAAGGGTGGATATCCATAACTTGGAATATGGTTAAGAACATTTGTGGGCCCACATACAGCTCCACCTCTAAATTCCCAAGGACTGGTCTAGGTGAACCATCATATGCTCTTGCCATCATAGTGCTAGGCTTCATATGAGATTCATCAACTGGCATTTCTTTCAGCATATATTTGGGCAATACATTAAGAGCCGAGCCGTTATCAATAAGTACCTTTCCAATAAGGCAATCTTTGCATTTCACAGTGATATATAATGGTTTGTTATGCCCAGTTCCTTCAGCATCTAGTTCGTCAGCCGTGAAATATAGGTAATTAGAAGCATGGATCCTCCCTACCAAGTGCTCCATGGTTTTTTCTTCAATGTCCTGGGGTACATATGCCTCATTCAGTACTTTTTGTAAGGCATTTCGATGAGGCTCTGAGCTTAATATCAAGGACATGAGAGATATCCTTGCTGGAGTCTTTTTGAGTTGATCCACTATGCAGTACTCACTATGCTTTATTAACTTTAGAAATTGATTTGACTCCTTCTCTGTTATTGACTCATTCACCTCTATTTCTTTATCCAGTTCCACCATTTCCTTGCTTTTGGCCCTCTTCAACTCCTCAAGTGTAAAACAGCGGCCACTCCATGTTAGCCCACTAACCTCAGAATGAAATAAAGGGAGGGGGGCTTGAATGTTCGAGGTACAAACATAGTTATATGGCATTGCACTGTGATCTCTTTTTGTAAATGAAGGTTTAGTCAAGATCAGCTTTGGGAACCCATTAGCCATAGTTTGAACTCTACAGACCTCTGACAATTTATCTTGGCCTTCCATCATACTCACCTCCTGGTTGCCCCCTAGGGTTTCAAGTCTCAATTCTCCCATGAGTAGCATCTTTGCAACCTTCTGGCGAAACTTGACACAATCCTCGATATGATGTCCCTCCATCCTGTGGAACTCACAATAGTCATCACCTCCCAGCTGACATGTAGTGTTTATTTTTAGGAATCCTGATTGTAACAACATATCATATAACCTCTTCATGGATACCTTCAACATTTGGCTTTGATTGCCAATCTCTATCATGCCCACTCCAGAACTACTAGCAGTATGTTTAGGCAATGGATTTGAATTGACGTTAGGCGGATCTTTGAAAGATACCCACCCCATTTTGATGAGTTCTAACAACTTCCTTTTAAAAGCATAGCAAGTTTCAATTGCGTGCCCAAAATTACCGGAATGGTATTCGCAAGCTAGTTCTGGTTTGTACCATATAGGAAAGGGCGGTTGGATTTGTGGTAGAAGGATTGGGGTTATTTGCCCAATGCTTAGCAATTTAGCATATAAATCTTTTAAAGGCATTGGTAATGGAGGTAATTGCTCAGAAGTATATTTGGTATATGGCTTTTGATAGTTGTTTTGGATATTAGGTGGGTGATTTATTCGGTTGGTTGAATTTAGGGGAAAGGGTTTGGTAAAGTTTATTATTACATTATCTTTAAATCCTTGTTTTGGTCTATCTAAAACCGGTTTTACCCCTCCCTCGCAGCTCTGCGTTGCTGTCGATTGAGAAATTGGCAACGAACACTGCATCGCTGCCGATTTCTGCCTCGGCAGCGAAAACTGCATCGCTGCCGATCCAGAAAACGGCACCAGAAACTGCATTGCTGCCGATCAAGAAATTGACAACAAAACTGTGTCGCTGCTAATTTCTGTATCGGCAGCGAAAACTGAGTCATCATTTCCCTCTATATATATATATATATATATATATATGTGTGTGTGTGTGTGTGTGTGTGTTTACATTTTGAGCCTGGGCTCGGCTCGACTCGGTGGTATCGCCCGATCAGACGTCGTCTACGTGGAGTAGCGAAACCACATTACTACATGGAAAACAGCCTCCGGAAACTCCTCTAAAAGTTTGAGCGAGATCGAACGGTACGATCTAAAGTTATGGACCTTTTGAGCTAGGACTCAGGTCGTGTTAGTGGTATCGGCTTACTAGACATCGTCGTCGTGGAGTAGCGATACCACACTACTGCATGGAAAACAGCCTCCGCAAAGTCCTTTAAAACTTTAAGCGAGATCCAACAGTCCAATCTAAAGTTATGGACATTTTGAGCCTCGACTCGTGTCGAGTCATTGGAATGGCCTGACTACATGTCGTCCGCGTGGAGGAGCGATTCCACCCTGCTGCATGGAAAACTGCCTCCGAAAACACCTCTAAAACTTTGAGCGAGATCCAACGGTCATATCTAAAGTTATGGACATTTTGAGCCTGGACTCGAGTTGTGCCGGTGGTATCGCCCGACCGGACGTCGTCGGCAAGGACGAGCGATTCCACGCCACTACATGGAAAATAGCCTTCGGAAACTCCTCCAAAACTTGGAGCGAGATCCAATGGTCGGATGTAAAGTTATGGACCTTTTGAGCCGGAACTCGGGTCGTGTCGGTGGTATAGTCCGACCGGACGTCATCGGCGTGGGGGAGTGATTCCACGCTACTGCATGGAAAACAACCTCCTCAAACTCCACTAAAACTTTAAGCGAGATCCAATAGTCGGATCTAAACTTATGGACCTTTTGAGCCTGCACTCGGGTCCTATCGTTGGTATTGCCCGACCGGACGTCGTCGGCGTGAAGGAGCGATTCCACGCTACTATATTGAAAATAGCCTCTGGAAACTCCTCTAAAACTTCCTGGAAAAAGGCTCCGAAAACTCCTCTAAAACTTTGAGCGATATCCAATTGTCGGATGTAAAGTTATGGACCTTTTAATCCTGGACTCGGGTCGTGTCGGTGGTATCGCCCGACCGGACGTCGTCGGCGTGCATGAGCGTTTCCATGCTACTATATTGAAAACTGCCTCCGGAAACACCTCTAAAACTTTGAGCGAGATCCAACGGTCATATCTAAAGTTATGGACATTTTGAGCCTGGACTCGAGTTGTGCCGGTGGTATCGCCCGACCGGACGTCGTCGGCAAGGACAAGCGATTCCACGCCACTACATGGAAAATAGCCTTCGGAAACTCCTCCAAAAATTAGAGCGAGATCCAATGGTCGGATGTAAAGTTATGGAACTTTTGAGCCGGAACTCGGGTCGTGTCGGTGGTATAGTCCGACCGGACGTCATCGGCGTGGGGGAGTGATTCCACGCTACTGCATGGAAAACAACCTCCTCAAACTCCACTAAAACTTTAAGCGAGATCCAACAGTCGGATCTAAACTTATGGACCTTTTGAGCCTGCACTCGGGTCCTATCGTTGGTATTGCCCGACCGGACGTCGTCGGCGTGAAGGAGCGATTCCACGCTACTATATTGAAAATAGCCTCTGGAAACTCCTCTAAAACTTCCTGGAAAAAGGCTCCGAAAACTCCTCTAAAACTTTGAGCGATATCCAATTGTCGGATGTAAAGTTATGGACCTTTTAATCCTGGACTCGGGTCGTGTCGGTGGTATCGCCCGACCGGACATCGTCGGCGTGCATGAGCGTTTCCATGCTACTATATTAAAAATAGCCTCCGGAAACACCTCTAAAACTTTGAGCGAGATCCAACGGTCAGATGTAAAGTTATGGACCTTTTGAGCCGGAACTCGAGTCGGGTCGGTGGTATAGTCTGACTGGATGTCGTCAGCGTGGGTGAGTGATTCCACGCTATTGCATGGACCTTTTGAACTAGGACTCAGGTCGTGTTGGTGGTATCGACCGACCGTAGATCGTCGGCGTGGAGTAGCGATACCACGCTACTGTATGGAAAACAACCTTCGCAAACTCCTCTAAAACTTTAAGCAAGATCAAATTGTCCGATCTAAAGTTATGGACGTTTTGAGCCTCAACTCGGGTCGAGTCGTTGGTATGGCCCAACTGGATGTCGTCTGCGTGGAGGAGCGATTCCACGCCACTACATGGAAAATAGCCTCCGGAAACTCCTCTAAATCTTGGAGCAAGATCCAATGGTCGGATGTAAAGTTATCGACCTTTTGTGTCGGAACTCGGGTCGTGCCGGTGGTATAGTTCGACCGGACGTCGTCGGCGTGGGCGAGTGATTCCACGCTACTGCATAGAAAACTGCCTCCGCAAATGCCACTAAAACTTTAAGCGAGATCCAACGGTCGGATCTAAAGTTATGGACCTTTTAAGCCTGGACTCGGGTCCTGTCGGTTGTATCGCCCGATCGAACGTCGTCGGCGTGAAGGAGCGACTCCACGCTACTATAATGAAAATAGCCTCCGGGAACTCCTCTAAAACTTGGAGCGAGATCCAACGATCGGAAGTGAAGTTAGGGACCTTTTGAGCCGGAACTCGAGTCGGGTCGGTGGAATCTTCATTTAAAATAAGATCCAATCCTCTATTTTGAACCATTACAGCACTGGTTTTGTCAAGTAATTAGCTAGAGTACTGTTGTTATTAGCTAATGACAGACATGTTTTATTTTTTAGTGAAAAACTACTCTCAAGGATTAATTAATCCCCTTGTCTTTATGTCAGATCAGTCATATAAGACATGACTTGATTTCATGTACCCTGAAGAGTACACCAGCATCCATCGATCACGATGAACGGGGAGGGATTTGAGTCAAGTCTATCTTAAAGGAGTTCTGCAGCACAACTTGCAAGCGTGCTCTTCACACCTTTTTGTATTTAAAGCCCCAAACACCTGTCTTTTACGATGCATCCCATCGTCCAGGTACTTTTGCGTATTCTTGAAAAGCAAAACGCGTTCTGCAGCACTGCAAGAAACGTGCTCTCCAAGGAAGAAGAATATCTCCAAGCAAAACGCGTCATGGACAGAGATCAACACTTGAAATCGAACCAAATAAAACGCTCTTCATTAGAGATCAGCACTTGAAATCGAACCAAATAAAACGCTCTTCATTAGAAAGTGACCAAATAGGTTTGCTCTCCAAGGAAGAAGAATATTGTCGTACGATCATCTGAATAGTGCCGTACGATCAGACCTATTAGCCGAACTTTTATAAAAAAGATTATAACACAATTTGATTAACAACTCTGGCACCAAACCCAAAAAGCAAAACTTCAAGAAGGAAAAATTCTTGAAACCCCGTAAAAATGAAGGCTTGAACCAAAAAGCAAAATTAAAGAACACATGCACAGAAGATTCGCTAACTCTTTGGCCCAATCTTGGTTTCTTTTAAAAGGGTATATGTGTTGAATACTTTTACTTGGGTTTGAGGGGGAGAGAGGTGGTGAGTTAGGGTTTTGAACTAGGAGATGGAGTGGCATGATCCGTATACGATGATGTTGGAGGGATGCTTGTTTGGGCCCCATCTTTTTCCCACCTTTTTTATTATTATTATTATATGTTATGTAGTTAATTAGTATACAAATTAGTCCTTGTAGCTTCAGAAATTATTTATAATAATTCTTGGATTCATAATTCATTTATAATTTAGTTCTTTAATATGCTTGTTTCATTTTGTTTTTGTTTTTTAAGAAAAAACTTTTGTAAAAAAAAAAAAAGTAAGGGGGGAGTTTTTGTAAGAAAACAAGGCAATTTTTTAATAAAGAAATTTGCTAAATTAAAGATGATCAACATTATTTAATGAGTTATTTAGTTATTTTTTATACTATAAATATTAATTAAATAGTTTTGATAAACTATAAATATTAAATATCTCTTCCTCTTATATGGTAGCCGGTAGGTGCTTGTTTTGGCTTCCTATAATCACAATTTCATCTTCTTTTCTTTTCTTTTTATCTTTTCCTCTCTTTTTGTATTTTAACAAATTGTTCAAATTGTTCAAATTGTTCAAACTGGGACTTTTTCTATGTTTTCCCACTAACATAACATTTTTCTTGATGTTGCTCCTCTTGCATGATGCATTAATCAAAAAATTAAAATTCTATCAAATTTTATCTTAAATTCATTTCAATCTGTTATGAAAATATCATATGATATTTGTATATTTATAAGATATCATCAAAACATATGCTTTCTTTTTTTAATAATAGGTGTTGTATAGGTAGTAAAATTATAAATTTTTTAAATACAATATAATAAAAAGAAACGGAAAAACACGATAGAAAAGACAATTGTATAAATTTTTTCAATCTTTTTTCTTCGTAGGTACTACTTTTTGAATAATAGGTGCTGTAGAGGTAATAAGTGATATGAAATAATGTAATAATCCAATGTGCAACCCACAATCATATGTTAAAGTGTGTGTGTGTGTGAAAATGAAGATTTAAAAATACTTGTTAAATGCGCATATGAGCAGAATCAAGTGCTACCAATACGAGAGTTTGTAAACCTGAATATTTCAAGAAGTATTCTGATAGACCTTGTTAAGAATGTTTACTAAGATGCGTCTCAAGAGTCACTTTAACAAAAGAACTCTTTTTACTCTGCCATCCTAGTAACAACAGTTTTGCAATGGGTTTAGATGCGTGAAACACCCAACTCATATCTGAGTGCCTGCTTGGTATTGGTGGGTATACGTACCTTAACTGTTATTTGCAACGCCCCCATTACTGCCTTTACGAAGGCCGTCACTGAGCAGATATGAGACCTTTTTTGAGACTAGGTAGAAAACCTACCGTTTTGTCCCACATAATAATGGGTATACGTACCTTAACTGTTCTTTGCAACGCCCCCATACTACCTTTACAAAGGCTGTCACTGGGCATGTATGAGATCTTTTTTTAAACTAGGTAGAAAACCTACCGTTTTGTCTCACATAATGATGGGTATACGTACCTTAATTGTTCTTTGCAACGCCCCCATTACTGCCTTTACGAAGGCCGTCACTGGCCAGATATGAGACCTTTTTTGAGACTAGGTAGAAAACCCACCTTTTTGCCTCACATACTGATTAGAACATAACCTTAGGATTTTTATTACTTTACAGTCATATATATTACTTTACCGTTATTTGCATATTGCATTTAATCATGTAATAATCATCATTATAGGTTGAACTGAAATCATGACTGAGTATCAATCTTTTCACAAGTTCGGGCAAGAATCTGAGCTGACTCAGGTAGCTGAAGGAAACTGTCCAAGAATCAATATCAGTACATTACCCGAGATTACCAAAATAAATCACACAATCAATGACTTGGAGAAAATATGGTCCATAATGAGCTATGTTGACGATACACTTTTTGAAAGGCAATATGGAAGAATTGCTCAATTAATGAGGTTACCCTTACAAACAACAACAATCAAAGCCCTAATAACCTTTTGGGATCCTAGTTATCGATGTTTTACTTTTGGGAGCACAGATATAACACCTACCTTGGAGGAATACGAGAGGATCCTGGATTTTCCAAATAAAGGCCACAGAATTTACCTCAGACGAAATTTTGAAGGCACAATCGCGAAGGTGGTAAAGTTATTAGGCCTGAAATACCAGAGTTATATTATTATGATATAAAAATACAGACTGATATTAAGCAAACATTGATCGAAGAAAATGTGCTAAAAAAATATAAAATGATAACCAAAATAAATAAATAAATAAATAAATTTTTATGGGCTGGGCCGCCCAGGCCCATTTACATGGACTGGGCTGATGGCCCAGCCCAGGCCCAAATGGTGCACAGTAACCAACCCTTCATTATTTGCAGAACGTGAATGAATTCACGTTCTGCATGAAGGCGCAGCAACCATAAACAAAGGGAGGCAAAGGCGGGGCAGTGGGATGGTGTACCTTCAGTGGTGTCGAGGCGGTGCTGCTGGCGGCGGAGGCATGGTGGCCGGTGGTTTTCCTTCTCTCTCTCTCCTCTGTTTTTCCGTTTTCTTCTCTGTTTCTTCCCTTCTTCTCTGCCCTCTCTCCTCTCTTCTCTTGGTCAATCTCTCCCTCTGTCTTCTTTCCTTTTCCCTCCTCTTTTTCTCCTCTCTTTCTCCTCGGCCACCCCCCTGTATTTATAGGCAAAAACAGGGGGGGACGTCATGGTGGGGCGGCCACTGTTGGCCGCCCCCTCCACTAACTTTTAATAGATAAAAAGGAGGCAAGTGGGCGCCGAAATGGTGGGCGTCTTATTACGTAAAAACTGGGAAAGAAAGTAGGCGAAAAGGGGAAGACAAATCTGCTTCTTCCCCTGCCTCGCGCGTCCAGGGGAAGAAGAAGACCTACAGTGTCGTCAAAACGGCACCGTTTCGGACTTCCTTTTTTTTAAAAAAAAAAATAAACAGTGCATGAAACGGCGTCATTTCATTTAAAAGGAAAAGGCGTCAAAATGCGTCAGATTTCAAAGAAAGCCTTCAATTTGCGCGCGTTTTGTAGTTTAGTCCTTGGTCTCGGATTGCTTCAATTCAGTCCCTAATTGGCTATTAAACTTCAATGTTTATGCAATTAAGCCCCTGATTTGACCAAAAGAACTTCCAAAAAATATAATTTGACCCCGGAAAATTCATTTCTTCTAATTAAAGCTCAAATTAACTCCAAAGTTAATTTTTCTTGCAATTAAACTCTTCATAAATTCAATTAAACCTTTAATAAAATTTAATTGAGTTCATAAACTTTTGATTTTGGATTTTTCTTCCTCAAATTGAATTTTCTTTATCATCGGGGCTCTCATCAGTCAATGATATACCGTCAAAAATTAATTTTTATATTTTTGAACATCCTCAATCAATTTTTGAGTATTTTTAAGGCACTCTGGCATTTTTTTACTGTTATAATTTTTTATAATATAGTTTTTTTGAATTTTTTTGTATTTTATTATTTTTTATGTGGGGATCCAAAAATAAATTACAACAAGTACATCTTTTTACTTTGGATCGCTAGAGCGATTTCTTACATCATTTATATTCTCTTATAATAATTATAATAATTCATTTCCAAATGAAAAGGAACCTTGCCACCTGCTACTTTAGACACAACTTGGCCATTATTGGCCCTATATAATCCCCTTCTCTCAGTTACAGTAGAACTCTACACTAAAGCCTCAGATATCTTAATTTAGAGACCAACTTCTAGAAAGAGGCTTGCGAACAAAGCTTGCGTTGTTTTCACTCTAGGAGCTGCATTTGGGCTCAAAGGTTATATGATCATACCTAAATCAGCAGTTCTTCTAGAGAAACAGAGTGCTGCAAATGGATAGTCAGCAGTGCAAATTAAACCCCTCTCCAGTTCTTTTGATTCATGAAGGGAAAGTCGCAAAACATCTTATGAGAAGTATCAGGCAGCAGAGAAATCATTGAGAATGGTGTTTTATTTGAGTTGTTGGTGCTCGAATTCAGTGTTCTATAGAAATATCCAAATATAAATGTCTATAAACCACAGGAGATGTACTTCCACGTAAATTTTAGCCCTTGAAGGCAACATCCAAATTCACACAAGCACTGATAAAGAATATCTCTCTTCTGAACTTTTCAGAACAGAAAAAATCTCTCCGTGAAGAAACCTGGTGGTCTAGTTGATGTTCAAGAACAAAAAATAAAGATTGTATTTTGAGTTCATTGCGAATTTAACATTTGAAATCCTCTGATTTATGCTTTAAAAGATTGCATCGGAAGCTATTACCTGACCTCACAATCTTCATAGTAAAGACAAAAGGAATATTTCTAGCCCTGCGATTCAGAAGAGTATGGTCCAGGCAAAGCAAGGTCTATAATGCTATTATGGATATAGCATATCTGCAACTACTTGAAAGTAATTAGATGCCAATAAAATCATACAATGCAATCAACTTGTTCCATTTTCTCAACTCCGTTTTCCCACAGAAACAAAGATATCAATGAAGCAATTTATACCAGCAAACCGCGAAAATGTCTCTATCCATCTCCTACCACATGTGAAGCGGGTAAAAAAAAATTTAGAAAGATCAAAAAAAGAAAGGAAAAAAGAAATTATTATCTAACACATACTGTACACAAAAGTCCGAGGTTGATCATAGCCAGCATATCGTCGTTGATTCAGTCTTAATGTCTCATATTGTATCCGGGAACTGAATGCTCTGTGACCCAGAAATTTGATGGGAGCTGTCTTCAACAAAGACAGCAATACCACATTTGCTGCTATTGAAGCCTTCCCATAAAGCAAAATTAACAGTTCCTGAAACTGTCTTCTTGGCAGATATGTCTTTGACAGTGCAGAGCTTTTCAAGCTTTCTAACAACATAGTCATTTGACAGGACACGCCCTTTGTTCTCTCCCCTGGGACAGTCTGTCACCAATCCACTCTCATACAGAGCCACCATGACATTGACACCATTATGGTCAACTTTAGCCCTCAAAGCTCCTGACATAGAGACTTGCAAGGAATCTGTTGTAGGCCTTAGAAATGTTGCCTGTTACCACGGGATTGAAATTATACATGATCAGAGTTTAAGGTTACAAACATTTTTAGTGTTTTTCAATTTGAGGATTGACTTTACATTCTGAATCTTACTACCTAAATTTAACATCCCAATATTCAGTGATTATCAGGTTCATGTTTTAAAGAAGAGATGACATTGCCATGATGCCACATCCACCCAAACACCATCAGGTAAAGCTATCATTTTCCAAATTAGCTCCTCTGTTGCCATTAAATTAGTTGTTCATAGACACACAGATGATGCTAAACAAGGTCACTTTACTAACAAAACAAATGCAAAATTCGTCAGGTAATTTTAAACTAGATTCCTAAATGATATAATCGAATTAGAACATCTACATCCCTGAAACCGATTTTTTCGAGTTAGCGAAGAAGATTTTGATGTTTCAGATCACTGGAAAAGCTTAGCAGGGTTTAGTTTTAATTATTTGAACATGTTCTGTAATAGAAATTTTCTGTCATTTCTCTAATTCTCACAATATTGCTAGCACACTCCAATTTTCCTTAGTTTTGTTGACGATCTTTAGTCAAGAAGACTTGTAACAATGATGAACAATAATTTGCAATCTATGATCTATATCACATGATAGCCAAAAAAAAAAAAAACCATTTTAATTATCACGCGCATCATTTTTTTTTTACTTCTTTCATGATTAATTATCACATTTCCTAAAGTACTGATTAATGAAAAAGCATGTCACAATTATATATTTTGGGCAGGGCTATCTATTTATACATCTCTATCACCTAGCCCCATTGCACAAAAAATTACAAAGATCCATGACAACAGGCATAGAAAATAACAAAAGTAGTAAAAAATTCCGAGGCAAAAGACAGAGGAAAAGAGGTAATTAATATATATATATATAAATACTAACCTGAAAGGTGGGAGAAGGAAACCTTGGTGCATTGACAATGGAAGACAACAAAGCCTCCTCATCATTTCCCACACACTGAGTTCTCCCTTGAACAACAATTTGTGGCGTAAACATTGTATCAAGCTTCAAAGACTCAATGTAAGCCTTTTGTCTAACCGTCCACTGACTACCCCCATAAGGGTCTTTCCACCCCATATAATCCCAGTAATCGACATGAAAAGCCAAAGCAATAACAGGCATTTCAAGTTGAAAGTCCCCTCTCCCTAGCCTTGACACCAACAATTCAGCTGCCGGGGATGTTGCACATCCCTGAGAAGAAAACAGCTCCACCAACACAGCCCCTCCACGGCGCTGCTCCTCCGCGGATACATCAACTGTTACATTTGCATGGTTTTGGTTTTTTGAAGAGGAATCGCTATTTCTTTTGCCGAAGCAGGATAAGAGACGTGGTGCCATATTGTTACGATGCGGCACGGCAGTCCCTTGCCCTCCGGTTTGCCTTAACAAAAGAGAAAGAAAGAAATGCAAGAGAGGCAGAGTAAAGAAAGGGAAGATATTAGGTGTAATGAAAGAAATCACAGGGAGGGTGAGAAAATTTTGTGGTTAAGAGAGATGGTAGGCGAAAGAAAAGCTGGCTCTACTCTTGGAATATATCTGTTGGTCTTCACGTTCGAGGATGCTTTCATTTTTGTTTCTACATTATTTTTTTCAAAAGAAAAGTACATATGTCATGGTTTGGTTGGTCATTGGTGATTTCAGCGTCGGCGACACGGTTCCTGCAAGTCGGTGACATGCTGTAATTTGTCAGAAGTGGGTTGGGTGTCAGCCTTGAGGGAGTTGGCATGGCAACACCATTTCCATATTTTAATTAGCTTCGTCATATAGTGGAGAAGATGGGGAAGGTTGTTTTGACAAGGATTGGATTCTTAGATGTAAAGAAATGGTGAAGACAGGGGACGGCACAACAACTCAGCCTCTTGGCTACGTCAACATGTTGGAAAATTTTATGGCTATGTTAATGTTAAAATGAACTGGTTAAATTTTAAATTTAATTTTTAATAATTATGAATTTAAGTTTTTTCAAGTTATTAAAAATTTATATAATTATTACTTTTAAAATTTATAAAATTGATCAAAACTCATACAAAGCTAAACACCTACAATTAATAATAATAATTATTATTATGGCTAGGTCTCGGATGGGCTCAGTGGATCTCAATTAGGGCAGTGGATGCACTGAGGCTCTTTGCAATCACTTGCGAACTTTCGTCGACAAATGCCAAGTGGGCTTCTGTACCTGTCTGGATTGAATTCTTCCCCAACAAAATGGAGTCACCACCTGAGCTGGCCAGTTTAGGTGGGATCGCTTGAAACTGGCCACCAACCACTGCCATCTATAATAACCTTTTCAAGTTGCTAGATAACTAGACATTGCTTCGATGAAGAAGTCAAATGTTCTAATATATAACTTAGTCCACGTTTTGGTGTAATTGATTCTGTAAAAAGATGAAATGTGATGATAATTAAACCTAACATAATGGATATAGATTCGGACTAATTTGAATGAGTAAATTTTTCTATACTATTTTCTACCATTAATAATGTGGATAGACTACAAAATGTGATCTCTAATAGCACTAACTATTTTACTTTTCATGATGGGTTGTATTAAAAAAAAATTGAATTTAAACAAAACATTCAAGTTATTGGAGTTGTTGGGAATTATTTGATATTATAAATAAACCTGATTAATTCTTGTTAAGTCTAAATCATTTTGAGAATTGTTTTAATTTAACCCAATTGATTTAACAAGTAAAAAAAAAATCAAAAGATCAAAAATAACATAAAAAAATAAAGATCAAACAAGTGAATTTAAAGGTAATATGAACAATTATTAAAAAAAGTTTTGACTTTTATATTGTTAGCAGTGACGGAACTTGCTGTATTTTTTATTGTTAGCATGTGTGGCATGGGTTTATAGCTCCAGCACCGCCCAATCTCTCTCAACCAGAACGTATTAGGAAGAATTTATCACGCTCCATCGATTTTTTCTAGATAGTCAGTCATACGCAGGTTAGTCGTCTTATGTGTTGCTCCCCTCATGACAAGACATGGCCGGTGCTCCGGGATCATACGCAGGTTAGTTGTCTTATGTGTTGCTCACCTCATGACAAGACATGGCCGGTGCTCCGGGATCATTAATTAAACATGAATACTTTTGCTCATCAACCATAACCATCATTCTTCACATGGCATTTGGTCTGTGCTGGCTAGCCGGCCAGGTACACTGCTTCAGCATATTCTACACAGTGCCTTCCTTCTTGAAATTCCTTTCCCAGCAATTTCCTCACCGGAAAAGCACTCACTGCGTTGTGTATTTCAGGGGAAGCCGGGAAGGGATTTGATCAGAAGACGTGCCTGTATTTTTCTAGAGCAGCGTATTCTACTTCCCTGCACACATAAAATGCCAGTTAAATTTATCTTCTCGAGGCTTCATGTTCTTGGTTAGTTAAATCATGCTTTACACGACACTAGCATGAGTTTTATAAGCAACAAAAACTTCACAATCAATCTCAGATATAGACCGCTAGAGAACCAGACAAAAACCACCGTGAGCTGACATCTGTCAGAAGACACTTGGCAAAATCCCATTGACAGGCCACAAATCACCAGCCACCTGTCAGAGATAAATGGCGGCCAAGGATCTTTGTAATCTTGCATGAATCCTGCCCTGTATCAAACCTGCACCTTTCCTACTCCATTATTATTATTATTACTAATTAATAATTGTGGAGAAAGTAATTTAGCAATGAATAGTAATTTCCACACGTGGTTTAGTAGTGTGGCTCTAATTATTTTTTTTAATTTTATATTTAATTTTTATTGATTATCTTACTCAATAATTATAGTGTAGTCATGAATTATTTTATTTATTTTTTATTAAGTTATATAAATTATTATTTTTATTAGGTTATTCTGATATCATGATCCGATAATAGTATTTATCGGGTTAACCCGAGCTGAATAGGTTATTTTTTGAGTTTTTTTAATTGAAATAATTTTTAATATTGAATCGGTTGGGAATTGAGTTTCATAATCTGTTTTTATTTGTTTTCTATAGGGATATGTTGATCTTATGATCAGGGTCGTGAGTTTTGATATTTTAACCCAAGTTAAATCATGCTTTTTTTTTCTAAAAGGTTATCACGGTCTCATGCCCTTCAATATTGAATTTACTTTTTATTGGATTACCTTCATCTCATGACTAGGGTTATGGGTTTAGCATGTTAATCCAATTGATTCAATTTTTTTAATTGATTTTTTCTCTAATTTCATTATTTAATATTGTGTTTGATTTAGAATTAGGCTTCATAATTTATTTTGATGTGAATTTTATGAGATTACCCTGATCTCATAACCCAAGAATAATGCTTAATGGGCTAACCCATATTAACTTGGCTTATTTTTTATGTCATTTTTCTTAATTAAGTTTTTTTATAAATTTCATCATTCAATATTAGGTTCGACATGATCAATTGAGAATTAAGTTTCATAATTTGTTTTGACTTGCTCCTTATAAGGTTATCTCAATCTCGTGACTAGAGTCGTAAATTTGATAAGTTAATTCGAGTTAAATCAAGTCGTTTTTTTATTTTCTTTCTATGAGATTATCCCGGTCTCATGACTTGAGTCATGAGTTTGGCATGTTGACTTGGGTTATTTTTTAAAAAATTTTCTTTATATGAAATTATCTCGGTCTCATGACCTGAGTCATGCGTTTAGCATATTGACTTGAATCGTTTTTTTTTTATGAGATAATCTGGATCTCGTGACTCGGGTCATGGGTTTGATATATTGACTTGGATTGTTTTTTTTTCTATGAGATTATCTCAATTTCATGACTCAGGTCACGAGTTTGGCATACTTGAGTTGTTGTTTTTTATTTTTTTTCTATGAGATTATCTCGGTCTCATGACCCGAGTCTTGAGTTTGGCAGATTGACATGGGTTATTTTTTGTGTTCATTTTTAATCTTATCCTTCAACATTTGATTTATTGAAAATTAAACTTCATAATTTATTTTGATTTTTCTTTCCATGATGTTATCTTGGTCTTATAACCCGAGTTACGAGTTTGACAAACTAACTCGAGTTGCTTTTTTAGTCCTTTTCTAATTGATTTTTTTTTTCAATGTTATCCTTTAGCATTAGGTTGATTGAAAATAATTTTTTATAATTTGTTTTTTACAAGGTTATTATAGTCTCATAAATCGGATCATGAATTTGAAATGTTAACTTGAGTTAACCCAAGTTAATTTAATATATTGTCATCTTAATATTAAAAAAAGTTATCATCTTGAAAAAATAAATTAAGTCAAACTATGTTTTTAAGGATTGTTAATATTGTTTTTGAACCCATAAAGTCGATTGGGTATAATCAAGTCAAACCCCATATAATTTTATTTTATTTTTACTAAACAAAAACCATTAGCAATATATATATATATATATATATATATATATATATACTCGGCATAGTCAATGATCTAATTTGCTATACAATTTTTGTAGCAGAATCAAGATTGGGTCATTTGCGTAGAAGGGTCCACCAAGCTCATCAGGATCAAATATTCCAATGGCATAATCCCACATCCTTAATAGTTACTGACCACAAAGAAGGGATCCTATACGTGGCTGACCCACTAGCGCCACCCCTTTATTCCCAGCTCAATATAAATCCCCATCGTCACCACCTCTAGAACTTCGTATCTAGACCTTGTCCAATATCCAATTGGTCCATTTTTCTTCATTTCTTAGCTGCCGTCATCTCCATCTCTCAATTTCTTCCTTCAGGAAAGCCTTATATTCAACTAAAAATCAGATTAGCCATGCTAGAAGGCAAGGCAGTCATTGGTGAGACTGACATGCTTCAAACCATGCAACAAGATGCGCTTGATCTTGCAGCCAAAGCCCTCGACTTCTTTGACGCCATTGACGCCACTGCCATAGCTCGTTTTATTAAACAGGTGAGCTATAAGATGCATATGGAGCATGCATGTTGTCTCTGTGTTTGGTAGCACATGTACCAAGAATATTTAAACATGCAGGTTTTGGAAATAGAATGTGAAATTAACTTGAATTTTCAGGCTTATTTAAGTGGGTTTTGTGCTTGTGTTTGATGCAGGAATTCGATAGGATGTATGGACCAGGGTGGCAATGCGTTGTGGGAAGAGATTTTGGCTCATTTGTAACTCACTGCTTTGGATGTTTCATATATTTTCAGGTTGGAAGCCTTTCAATCTTGCTCTTCAGGGGCTCTGCTAGTTATCCAGAACCTGAGAAAAATCAGTTTGAAGCCTTAGAACCATTAGGGACCTTAGATACAATGAAAGCTTGATCTTTCCTTTACTCTTCTGCTTTTCCGGTAACCCGCCTTGTGTGGTATAGAAAATGAAAGAGAAGAAAACACAGGTTCTTCGCTATTCGCCTATCTTGTCTTTGGTTCTTCTTAATTACGTTGGCCTGCACAGGTTCTCTTTTGAACTTGATCAAGTTTACACAGAGAGTTGTAGCGATTATCAGAATAATAATCATAATCATAATGTAAAATGCAAGCTGAAAGAAATTTATTCATTTTAGCATCTCTTGAAAATCAGGGATCACATTTATGACAGGTAAAGAACAAATATAAGAGCATTAAATGGAATATTTCTACTTGATTGGATAAATCAAGTAAAAAAGTAAGAATCATGCAGAGACAAACCAGTTTTGGCAATCGGACAAGAGGGAACTGTGTGGATGGATCATGGAATGGGTTCTTACGACCACATTTTGATACAGGACAAAAGATTCTTTGATGAGGTTTTTTCTTTTTTTTAATCCTAATAATTACATTAAAATCTAAATAAAAAATAACAGCCATATTTTCGTGTGGATGTGTTGGTTCTTTAAAAGAAATCAATAGCTGTAGAAAAAGGTCTTTCTAAAAGGTCTTCTTAGGCACCGTGATAAGAGCTCATCGCCACTGAAGTTTCCAGGGCCTAACATACAGCAACTTTTGACCCCATCACCCGGTCGCCCTCTCTCGTAACCTACAAGGAACTCAACGAGTTCGTAATTTTTCAAGAATTTGCGCCTGTAACCAAAAATAAAAACTGATTTTGTTGTTCCCGTACGAGTAATCCTGTTGGCTGATATTTGATTATGCTTAGTTCATGGCTATCAAACCCGACTAGTGGATAACCCGTTCAAGAGATAGGATTTTAGGTAATATGAGTTTTTCCGGGTCAATTTAAAAAAATAAAAAACAATTATATTTGAGGGTTTATTATCCAACATGAAATTTTTTTGAAATAATGTAGGTAGATGTAGACTATAAAAAATAAAAAAAATCTAGTATAGTTATCTTACATTGAAATATTAAAAAAAGCTATTTATAATTATCATATTGAAAAGTTAAGAAACAATTTATGTGAATATATACTATATATAATTATTTCATATAGAAAAGTTAAAGAAACAATTCATGTAGAAGTAGGCTATAAAAAAAATATGAAACTAAGTATTCACAAAATAATTTTATAATTTTTGAATTTATTAAAAAAAATTGGGTCTTACTCTAGTTATGCTAGATCATCCGGGTTTCGAATTAATTGGGTTAATTAAAAACCTGAATTTTTGTGATTTGAAATCCGACCAAGGTCTTGAATCCCGGGTAAATGATCAGCCCAGATTTCATAATGATATTCTCAATTGGTTGGTATACAGGATTTTCACATCTAATCGTGCCAAGTGAATGCTAAAACGTTTATCATATAATAAATTTAGACACAAAATCAAGTCATGTCTCTGGATCATAACAGCAACTTACAATTTCTCCCTTTGTGAAAATGAGAGACATTACACGGCCACAAAAGTTCTATCATCCATATGTTGGAACAGTGGCACCTGAAACAGATTCTCGAAACATGTTCTAATTTGAGACCAGAATATATGCGAAGCCCAAATATAAATGGACTGAATATGAATGTGGAATTGGACTTGGATCACAGTCCATTAAATGGAAGCTCAGCAGTCTTTTCCTTTCAATCTTCATGGGCTTGAAGCCCATTTTAAAAACCCAATTCAATTGGATAGCTCTTTATCTAATATATGTATAAAGTTTGACACTCTTCAGGAACGTACTCAAAAACCAGATTCAGGAACGTACTCAAAAACCAGATTCAGATAAAGCACATCCTTCTTCGTTGCTGGAAAGAAGCAATGCCTTGAAGAGACAACATTCGAGTGGTTTGCAACTCACGGTTCTTATGCCTCTTATCTTGAAGAACTTTCTTTGTAGCAACAGTTTCTTGGTCTCTGAACATTTTGCCTACAGCCAAAAATGTAAAAAGGCAAAATGGAAACATGAGTGCCCGGTGATAATCTGGAAAGGATGTAGCAATAATACACTATCAAGAACCATTTAGCAAAACACTGGAGTCTATGTTTGTTTTTGGAAAAGTAATTTTTAAAAAATTATTTTTAAAATTTTCATGTATTTATTTACCATTATAAAAGTTGGTCAATGAAAAACAATTTCCAGTCAAAGAAAAATTTAGCTTGGTTTTTAGAAAAGTATTTTCCTAAAACATTTAAGGGGAAAACACTTTCCAGAAAATATGAAAATTTTAGAAATATCATATTATTTGCTGATTATATTAAATTTGGTCCTCAATTTTTTTATTGTTATATATATATATATATTGTTTTGAATATTTATTTTTCAATTTCATCTCTTAAAATTTAATTTTTATATTAACTTTGGTCATTATTTTTATAATTAGTATTTGTTTTTCCCTTATTATTTTTTTATTGAAATTTTTTATCTATCAAATTTGATCCTCATTCTTTTGATTATTACTTATTTTATTTGGAATAATTTATGAAATGTTAATTATTATTATTTTATTTTCTTCATCTTTCATTTTTTTTAAAATTTGATCTCTATTATTTTGATTATTATTTATTTTATTTGAGATAATTTATGAAATTATAATTTTTTTCAATTTCATTCTCATTTAACTTTTTAACTTGTAAGATTTGTTCCTCATTGTTTTAATAAACTTGAGAAAAATAAAGCATTAATAAGTTGTTTTCCAGTTTATTTTTCATGACCTAGAAAGTGTTTTCCAACTTACTTTTTATTATATTACAAAACATCGAAAAATAATTCACTTTCCCGAAATTCACTTTCTAATAAAAAACTACTTTTCAGCAAACAAACAGGACCTAAAACAACATACCTAGAAAACACAAAATATTGTACGAGGATGAAACATGTGATATGATGGACTCTGGGAAAATAACAACAGTAAACACTGATGTGTAGAAAAACCATTACGGAATTCTCCTAATCATGTATTTTCTTTCCAATCTTATTGAAATTTTATTTTTTGGGGTTGCTGGCTTAATTTTCTTTGCAGGAGGAAGAGAGGTGAACTTTATGCACAGAATGTTCTCCTGATAATACCCCAAAACATTGAACTTTGGACACAGCTTGGTGCGTTCCAAATTTATGTTAGAAATAGAGGGGTTACTTGATTTAATTGCAAGATTACTGTAATGACACAGCTTGGTGGATCTCGGAAGTTCAAACCCTGTTAGAAGAGTAATCTGCAAGATAACAACATCAATTCGTTTAATAAAAATCAATTTGATTGACGCAGGTGTCAAAAAACTGGATATCACATTGTCAACATGACCTGTAATTTCCATGCTTGTTGGTTGAAATTGAAGCAAGGAAGAGAGACCACCAATTAGTATATGCTCAAATAACAAAAAGCCTGAGATAAAAGAGCACTTTTACGAAAGAAAGCCACAGGCATGGTCAGTGGAAAAGGCATGATAACAAAATTTGCCTCTGAATCTGGTAAGCTTGAATGAAATTTCACGTTTCTATGTTAATGAGACTACGTTGGCAATATATGTACAAACAAAAACTGTCCTGCAATGCTTGTTTATCGAAGGTAGACCCTCACATTTGTTGGATGCTTCCCCTTGCCCTGGCTGCTGATTTTTCCCTGCTAGATAGTTTGTTGAAAAATCAGATTGTATATAACTATTGCATATAGTACCCAAAAAATAATAATCAAAAGAGAGCCACAAAAATGATACCCATCCAACAGAGACATCATCAAAGGGATGTTGCATCGGTTCTTGTTTAAAGACATTCCATTCCATTCAGACAGAAAGACACACTTACCACTTGCGAAATAGAACTAAAGGACTAAAAGCTCTGCATGCAATTCCAATAAGAAATCCTCCCTGAGAAAGAAATTCCATCAACAAACTCAATAGCATAAGATTGGAATTTACAGCTGAATGAGTAAATTTTGATTTTCAATTGTTACCACATTCATGAGCAGCTTAGGGTGCTGCCAGCCTCAAGTGTTATTATGTTCTTTTAAAAGGTCATGAGGGGTTAGAGGAGCGGAAAAGGAATAAAAGAATGGTGTCCAGCACCATTCTCATGCCTGCCAGTGACACTGGCAACTAACTTTGCAAGCTAAAATTGGACACTGGCACTACCTTTGCAAGCAACAATTACCCCCTAGTAATCAATTAAAAAATTTAATTAGATTGCAACAAGTTTTAAGAAACAATGAAAAACTCCACATCGTACACAATTATCAGTCCAAACCCAGCATACAATTCAGAACTTCGTATTCTTCCCTACTTGTGCTTGAAATCCAAAGACAACTTTAGAGGAGAGAGCATCAGACTGCTCCCATGGAGTATAAGAAAAAAGGCTTTTACAAATAAATCAAGATGCTTTACATAACAGGGAAGCTCCCGTAAAATTCTCATTACCAGAATGCTAATCATTTCAGACCTCTTTTAATGGGTTGTCTAATATTGAACTTTGTCGTCATGAATTGCTGAAGAACCTCATATGTCCGTAGACAACTAAGCAATTTTCAAGAAAAAAAAATCAAAGTTGAGGACAGAAAATTGATCAACAAATTGTACCTTTTGTCAAACTAACACCGTTTTGTCACCCTTTTGTGGCACATTCAGTTTAGTCCCTCTGCTGCTGCAGTTTTGGCTCAAGGACATTTTTCCTGTCACGTTCTCTTTTCCAGGGGCGACCATTTTGTTGAGCCTACTAACTCTTACCTTCTCCCTAGATTTTGCAGTACCAGGCAACGAGTGTAGCTTGTTACCTCTATGTTCGGCGAATGCTGTTACACGGAGGGTCTGCTTCTGAACCTGTGAATTTTAGAACAATTTCAACTTGTCCCATCATTATGATGTCATGTATGAAAAATTCTACAAAAAGTATCACTCATCTTGGCAATCTATTGCTTTGTTAAGATAGAATGTAATAAATTATTTTAGACATATGTCGAATATCCAAAAGTTTATGTGCTTAGAAAAAAAATTTGTAACCAAAATATCTTGAATTTGTACAGATTCTAATTCTAACCTTTGATTTCAGAGCTTCTTGGGGAGCTGATTTTGAGACAATACTTATAGCTCCCTTTCTAGAATTAAAGACCTTCTCCTTAACTCGAACATCAGATGTCTTGGACACGTTAGAATCTTTTGTTTTCTTCCTTGCTGCTTCAGTAATCCTTGCCACATGTCTGCTATCTGGAGTTTGTTCTTTGTTCCTCATCAATGTAAGTGTTGAGCTCTTGACATCATAACCAGGGTTCAAAGACGATCCAACACTAGATTTGCTGGATGAAGACTTGCGATCTCTTAATTGTTTATTCTCATCATTAATCTCCACCCTTGATGCTTTTCTTGTAACAAAGCTTTTCCTAAGACCATTCCTCACAGCTGACAGAAGCCCACCTGTGTGATCAAATCCTCGACTTAATACTTCCATGTTCCCTTGCCGTGCTTGATGATCACTCCCAAATGTAACAGTACTTGTATTGCTATCACTTACCATAGCCATCCCAGAATTCAAACTACTTTCACCACCACCTTGACCGGATTTAGCTTTTAAATCAGTTTCCTTAGCATTTCCAGTGAAGCTCTTCCCAGAAACCATACTTAATTTTGACCTAGAAGTTCCTTTAGAATTTGCAAAGCTTAGCTTGGGTTTTATTTCATCACTGGGTTCTGAATTCACCCTTGAAGACTTATCATTTAACACCTTAACTGGATGCTTCTTATTCATTGAAATATCACATTCACCTCCTCCCCATTTCTTGCCTGCATAATGTTTTCCCCTTGATCTTGAGACAGAGGATGGAATATTCGGGGAAGATGATCCCTTAAACTCAAAATCTGAAGACATACTCCTCTCACTAGAATGAGCAAACGCAGCTTTTAACCGGAGAGAAGTACACTGGTGGAACCTGTAATCATATTGTTTTAGTTGTTAATGAACATCACTATTGTAATTTAGATTTTCACAAACAAAAACCCACTGCTAAATATGGAAAAAAGAAATATAACTCAGAGGATAAAGATGCTTACGGATGGCTAGTATGAAACCACTTATCATCTCTGCAATGTGGAAAAAAGAAACTTATTGGTATCACAAATGCAGAATTTCTGTTACCGAATTCTGAAAAAACATGGAATTCTAATGGTAGTTCATAACATAGAGAGGAAGTGAGGAACTCACACATCTTGGTAGTTAGACTTTTCTTCTACTGTGAAATCCACCCACATTGGTGCTTCAATTTCTTCCTAAACGTTGATCAACAAGCATAACAAAATAAAAAATAAAAAAGCGCACCAAAAGAATGCATTAAAATCCAGATAAATTATGAACTCCACCATTAGCAAACAAACAGTCGCGGCTATTAAACAATGTGAAAATGAAAAGAAACTTACATCAACTGAGCCCAAAAAATCTGAAAAGAAATCCAATAATTTTAATTCCGAACCATATAATCCAAGATACTCCGATGATGGAAAAACACTAAATAACTGTAATTGTTTGCACTAAATTATACTCAAATCAATTCAGTTGAGTCAGCTAAGTCCAAAATCAACATTATACACACACACACTAGAAATCAAATTGAAAAAAAAATCCACTTAAAAATGAAAATAAAGTTCCAAGATTAAAAACATACAAGAAATAAAAGATCTGCTATATCATTATCAGAGATACTACAAAGATACCAAATTCAAGGGGCAAAAAAAACTCAAAATTTCAATCAAAACCTGTTAAAAATAGATAACCCCTAATCAACTACACACATAACCCTGCTAAATTATGTGATAAGCTCAATAAACAAAAACAACCCATTTCATAATCCAAAAAAACTTAAGTACCTGTCCAAAGATGCTCAAAAAAACCAAGAAGTCAAAGAGAAGAAAAAGACTCGTAACCCCATAAAAATCCCTTAGAAAATAGGAGGAGAGATTTTACCAGAAATGCCCAGTGATCCTTGGCATTATTTACAAGAGCCATTTGCGGATTCTTTTTAAGTGATGAAGAAGAGCTCTTCAAAGAAAAAATCACAGTGTTAGTGTTTCTTTATTGAATTCTTGAAAAGAACCCAAACTCTCCATTTCCAGTCTAATCGGCTTCTCTCTCTCCACTTTTTTGTTTTTTAACAACATTCCCATTGTGGACAGCATTAAAACGACTGTGTTTTTATTTTACGTGACAAGACAGGTGCTTTGATCTCTGCTTGAGTGAATCATACACCGTTGGATTGATGTACTAGTTGGGGTATACCGAAATTTTACGGTCGAGATCTGCTATGTGAGGGAGGGGGGAAGGTAATAAGTCTGGTTTTTACGGGGCAAGTAATTCGACCGTTGGGAAATTTTGAAATATTGAAGTGGAGGAATAAAAGCTATCCTCTCGCGCTGGTTTCTTTTGTAACATGAAGGACTAATCAGGAGACATTGATAGCATATGAATTAGAAAGAATCTTCGTTTTGAACTTTTCGCAATACAGGTCTTCCTCCTTTCTCTAAAATGTTTTTTCCCTCCCTCTTCTATCCTTTATCACCATGTTTGATATGGATTAGGGAGGATAGAAAGTTGGTTTTTAAGAATGAAAAAAAAAAAACAGAAAGAAAGTGATAAATTTAAAAGTATTTTTATTTTTAAAATTTGATAGAATTTTTTTAAAATATTAAAACAACAATATTTTAGATCGACTTAAATCAACTAAGGTAAACTTATCAAATTCATTATTCAAGTTATAAGAATATGATAACTTTATAAAAAGTAAATAATTTTTTTTATTAAATTTAATTTTCAATCAACGAATGATAAAATTAAAAACAAAATTAAACTAAAAAAATAATTCAATCAACTCAAGTTAACCTATCAAACATAGATTATAAAATCTTGATAACCTCTTTTAAAGAAAACTAAAACAAATTATAAAAGTTAATTCTCAATCAACTCAATGTTGAAAGGTGAAATTAAAAAAAAACACAAAAAAAACGCTTGAATCAACCAACCAAACTCGTGACCCGGGTCATAAGACTGAGATAAACTCATAGAATACAAAAAAAAATAAATTATGAAACTTAATTCTCAATCAATCTAGTATTTAAGAATGAAATTTAAAAAAAAAACTAAAAAAAGCCATGAGTTAACTGACTTAACTCATGACTCAGGTCATAAGAGCTTGATAAATTCATAAAAATAAAATAATTAAATTATAAATTCTAATTCCCAATCAACTTAATTTTGAAAATCTAAATAAATAAAAAATCTGAATCAACCTGAGTTAACATAACTTACAAAACCAGGTTAGAATATCAGAATAACTCCTTACAAAGTGAATCAAAAAATATTATAAAGTAATGTTAAAGGATGAAATTAAAAAAAAAAAAAAGTAGACATAAAAATGACTCGAATTAAGACAACTAACTTGCAAAACTTGCAACTCAAGTCATGAGACTGAAATAACTCCATAAAAAAAAAATTCAAAAAAGATTGTAAAGTATGATTATCAATCAATCTAATGTTGAAAGATGAAATTGAAAAAATAATAATTAAAAAAATGGACCAAAAACTTACCCAAGTCAACACAACTAACTCGTGAAACTTGTGATCCAGATCATGAAATCAAGATAACTCCATAGAAAGCTAATCGAAAAAAATTATAAAGTTTGATTCTTAATCAACTTAATATTGAAAGATGAAATTGAAAAAAATATATTAAAAAATAGACAAACAAATTGACCCAAGTCAACACGGCTAACCTGCAAAACTCATAACATGAGTCATGAGACCAAAATAACTCTATAAAAAAAAATTAAAATAAATTATAAAGCTCTATACCTAGTAAAATTAATGTTTGGGGATGAAGTTAAAAAAAATTGAAGTAAAAAGAAAAATTCTTAAATTTTTTGAAGGATCAAAGTAAAAAAGTAATTGGTTTTTCACTATACATTGCTACAGTGAAAATCCAAACTCTTTTAGTATATACTAGCTTGATTGCCCGCGCTTTGCTGCGGGCGATTTTAGGTTATGAATGAAAATACAGTTTTTTACCAGAATAAGCATAACATGCATGAAAAATAATAATTGCTAAGCAATGATAAAAAGAACTACAGCTAGGTATAGTATCAAATGTTTGATAATATAGATAAAGTTATAAACAACAACAAAATGCAAATAAGCTGTCAGATTGTTGAGCACTTAAAGGACATTGTTGTTTCCAAACTATATCAAAATTATAGAGGCAGCAGTCATGATAATATAAATTAAGTTATAAACAACATCAAAAGTGAAAATAAGCTGCCAGACTCTCTCCATGTTCTTGCTACATGAATCTAAATCCAAGTCATTTGTAGAGGAATTGCTAGTTTTTCTGCAATGTAAAGACAATAAAATAAATTATGTAAAGACAACAAATCCAAGTCATTGTTGTTTGTATTTTTTGGACATGTTAAATAGCCTTCACAAAAATGTTTTTGTTTTTTTTTGTTTTGTGTTATAGATGCAATTGAAGGTTGAAAATTCTGTGAACATTTGTGTAGTAGATGAAGTTAAATGTGTGGATGAAGCAAGATCTAAAAATTGACCATGCTTTTTTTTTTTTTACATTATTGTATATACAGTTTACTTTTTTTCTCAAAAAACTCCAGCATCACATTTCTGTGATTATTCCTTCAGGGAAGATGAAAGAGGGGAGCATTTGAAATCATGTGAGAAGTAACGAAACAAAAGTTTCTTGGGATGACTTTAATTTACAACATTCACCAAGAAAGTAACCATATTTATTGAAATTGTTTAAGTAACATATGCACATATATAATTGTAATGATTTCTTCTTTATCTAAGTATTTATTGTGTGCACATAATAATTATGTTTTCTTCTCATTGTTGTATGTAAAGAAGAGAAGAACTCATGAATTATAGGCTGTGAAGTGAAGAGAAATAGGTAAACGTAAAATAATAAATAACAAAAAGAATTAGAAAATAAATAACAAATAAAAGGCATGTTGGACAAATTGTAAATTGATTTATAAAAATGTGAGGTTAAAAATCAAACCTTCGAGGATGATGAGGATGTTGCCCGTTGTTTTTTCAAAGGTGGAAGTGAGTGATCAAATGTCTCAGATGTAGCTATGTTTCCCAAGTTTCCTTGGACTTCAATTGCTTTGTCATGCTCATCTTCATGACTATTGTAACCAAAGGAGTTAAAGAGATGCAAGGCAGAACCATCACAGGTTAAAAACCATCAAATTTAGCACGTGTTAAGGAAAAAAAATGTAAAGAAAATGTGGGAAATGTAAACTTGCCTGAGCTGTTGTGTTGCATCTTCAAAATCAAGTGCACGTCGTGCTTCACTGTTTATGCTTCTTTCCTTGTTTGGTGATATGTTCCGAGGTGGTGTCTCCAAGGAATCAGGAGCAATCCTGAGTTGTGTGACAGTATTCTGTGGAGTTGATGGAGCTTTGAGAACCTGTTTCATATAGCTTAATGGAGTAGATGTCTTGGATGTAGGAGATGATTTAGCTTCTGGAGTTGCTGTTTCTAAAGGATGGATGCTCTTATTTGTGTTATCATCAAAGATATTAGTAATGATAACCTCACATCTGTTGGTGATGGATCTGAAAGCACCAAATCGAAGCTGAAAAATCATGCTTTTGTTTAACTTTGCTGCCATGGAAGGAGGAAGAACTGAGGGATCAATAAATTTTCTATCATAGACATAATGGTGTGCCGATGATCCAAAAAAGTTCTCAGCAGTTTTCCTAAATAGAAGAAAATTAGTGACATCTTCTCCATCGGTAACAATGCATTCTAAGCGAAACCTATAATATAAAATTGATTACATGTTCATTAATAAGAAGTGCATGATAATGTATCAAAGGAATATGATTTTTTTATTTAACAACTTAATATTGCTTTAGTTGTGAAATTAGATGACTTACCATGGAACTGGAAGAGAGGTGATAGCATCATGATCCATGCATGTGTAATTGTTTTCGCCCCCACTAAGTTTTTTGTTGCATTTTGGACAACTTGGATACCACCAGCCATTGGGAAAATCAAAGTCAACAATCGAAGCTTGACAGGTGAATCTTAGATGCTGGTAATGGAAATGAAATATATGTTTTAAGAGTGTGGTTAAATGAAATTTTAAAAACTAATTATATGAAGAAGGTAAAGTATGTTATCAAAGCTAATAATAAAAGGGTTTCAAAAATAACCTTGTGCTCATAAGGATTCATGCAAAGAATCTCATGTATTGTTCTCCTATTTTCTTTGATTTGTTCCTCTATCGATAAAACAACATTTGATGATGAAGGGAGTTGTTGTATTTCAACGGGTAGCTGTGCAAAGCTGCGTGTACAATCGATTAAAAAAGATGGTGAAAAAATAATTAGTTAGAAAAAAATTGATAATGGTAAAGCATAAGAGAGATGGTTGATGTTGGAATAACTTACAAATGTTTATATGCCAAGCATTCTGGTATGTCTGGATTGAAGTACCAAAGAGAGGCAGCTGTACTGTTAAGATTTGGTTTTCCTTGTGAACAAAAGAGTTTTTTGTAATAAAATGAAAGGAGAATTAGTTGGATCAGAATGATAATAAAAATGTTAAAAAGAAATTTTTTAGGAAAAAAAAGAGATAGAAGTTAAAATTACCCTTAAATTCCGTGACACGAAATCCAGCAAACGCAATGATAACAAGAGATGGCAGGTTATGAAGAGCGAGTCCATCAAAATCTCTAGCACTATCACCCCAAAGAGTTATGCGAAGCTCCTCACCACTTTGAAAGAAAATACAAAACAAATTTGATTAATAAGCTTGATAAAAGTAAGGTAATTTGCATTTAATTTTTCAACTCACCGAATGTTCTCAAGCATGAATTCTCTCTTATTTTCGAGCGTCTGTCCACGAACCATAACTTGTTCAAGTGGCTGCAATGCTTTAAGTCTTCCAAGGACATCTTAAAAAATAGGAATGAATGCTTTTAAGTGATGTTATCAAGCTGAGTTCAATAATAGAAATGTTTATTAATAGTCTAAATGAATGAAGTAAATGGTAAACCTGTAAGAATTCTGGAGCTTTTTGACTTGGTCATAATATGCGCATAGTCAATAAAATTAAAGTAGTATCTAGGAACAGAAGGTGTAATAGCTTCAATGCCTGTAATCTTTGTGTTAGATTTGAGATCAATCACAGTATCATGGGCAGCAACTGTGTTTACTGCTCTGTTTTCATAAGTATAGAATCCTTTGATTTCATAGTGATTTCCTTCAATAATTGTTGCTGCAAATGTTGGGAGATCTCTTGTTTTAGCTACAACTTGAATAGCTCCACCCTATATAAAAAAAAAAAAAAAAAGATTAACGTTGGAATGAAAAAAATAATTGTTCACCATGCCAACAACCAAATGGAATAGAGTTTTTAATGCAATATGTAATAAGGTTTAGAATTTTAAATGCAATATGTAATAAGGTTTTGTAAATTATTTCAAGAAGATTTTTGATGACATTGGAAGTGAGGTATTGGTACTACTGGAACATTAAGTTGAAAGACTGTTTTTAATAATGAATTTAAGAGATTTTATGTCTTAATATTTCTTAAAATGTTTAAATTGGTTGTTACGTATTAAGTCTATGAATTTGAAGCAAGATTTTCTAAGTCAACAAACATGTCTTGAGGTGAAGACGAAACATTATTTCTAGCAGGATGCACATATATAATAATTAATTGTTGTAGACTATTGTATAAATGAAAGCTGCATATAAAAGATGTATAGAATAAAAGATAAATATACTTGTTGGTTGCTTCTCAATGCTTGTTTATAATTGGATGTAATATACCTGGTAAACCGTGGCTCTAGTATGGAATTGTAACTGAGATTTTCATGGTGAATTGGTGTAGTTAGCAGTGAATGCATCGTAAAATTTCTCAAACTCTTATATTAAATCATGTCAAGTAATAGAATAAATGAAATTTGCTTGAGCTGTATGAAATTTTCTATGGATTATATAAAGCAAATGCAATGCTTGAGGACTGTTTGGTTTTTTAAGCATGCAGAAAACACAGTTGATTGTAAATCATAAAAGGATGCTAAAAATTCATCATGTTAGTTTTTCTTAACAATTTCAATATTGAAAAGTTTTTTTCATAAGTTGAATAAGCAATTACTGGTTTAGTAGTGAACTTAACTATAGTTCTATAGTAATAAATTAAAAAGGAAAGGAAACTTGGTTTTCCATAGGGAATCTTAAGAGCAAATAAGTACCTCTGGTTATGTAAAAAAAAGTTAAATTGCCAAAGTAAAGAAAATATTCATAAATGAGTGGACATGCATTATTCAAACATTTAAATATATAGAAAATAAGATTCATTAATGGTTATATTTTCATGATAAATTATACCTGATTGTCAACAAAAACACAATTAAAACTGCTTGGCTGACCATTAAATTTAGCAATCCAAACTCGACAGGCCCTAGCTCGTAATGAAGGGTAGAAGTTGTATTTTCTAATCTCTTTTATAGGTAGAGCCATTGTCCTGCAAATGATTAATAAAAAAAATATTAGGAGCAATGATAAAAATAGCAGAGCTAATATTAATAAAAAGAATGACATGTATTGCAAATATTTAATTCAAAATGAATGGGGGAAAACAACAAATGGAAACATGTCCAAATTAAAAATGATAAATCGAATAATTTTTTCTTTTGTAAAAAGCATCACCTTAGAAAAGAAAAAAAGACAGGGAGCAAAAGATTGACAAAAAAATAACATGTGCTTCTAAGAGATCAAGACACTGATAAGGAGCTAAGAACATCTTTATACACAATGTTTTTCACATAGATTGAATGATTTCCTTCAGCATCGCATGTGATAATCTTTAGTCCTTGTCTTGATGTAACCCGTGAAAGAGCAACATACAATTGTCCATGAGTGAAAACTTGATCCTTGAGAAAAACGCCGACAACTTTCAATGATTGTCCTTGACTTTTATTTATTGTCATAGCATAACACGGTCTTATAGGAAATTGTCTTCGTTTAATTGTGAATGGACATTTTGCATCATTTATTGGAAAAACAATCCTAGGAATAAATACACGATTGCCAATAAAAGAGCCTGTTATTATTTGAGCTTCTATGACCCTCTCAGAAAGTTGCGTAACAATAAGTCTTGTTCCGTTACATAAACCAGCTGATAAATTAAGATTGCATAAAAGCATTATTGGTGTGCCAATTCTCAAGGAAATTGTGTGGGATGGCACTCCATTGAACTCAAGTTGATTGATAAATTCAACGGGATACAAAATACCTGCATTATCACCATCACTCGATGTTTTGCAAACAATATCAGTACTCAAGTAAATTCGCTTCATTCCTGGCAACATGTTTAAGATAAAATCGTTGATCTCAGAAACTGTAGCATTTCTTGGAGTTACAATTGCTCTCTCTCTAAAATAGCATGGATCAATATCGATATCACGAATAGAGGGATACACTGCTGAAATAATTGCCAATATGGGGTTAGATCCAGGTTCAAGCAAAAGATCTTGTGGTATTTTAATCATGGATGCATCATAATCATCAGGGAATAAAACATCATGTTGAGTTCCATCACCAATTTGGCAAGCTCGTTTGTTTCATCAAGCATTCTCAAAAGATCCACAACAATATTCTCATCCAGAGATGATGATTTAGAGCCTCTTGTAAATGGTAAAAGTCTATTTGCAACTTCATGAGCAGTGTCAACCACATAGAGCTGTGCAAACTTTGGTGATTCTCCATCAATAGGTAAGAGGGAGCCCATTAAATGATGACAATGACCGCTTATCTTAAACACATATGGAGCTGGTTGATCATTAACAGAAGTATCAATCTTTGCACCCATTGATGTGAAAGCAAACATAGAGTTATAAACTCGTATATTGTCCCGAAATTTTTTTGAGGCAGAGCCATTGCTGGGATCAAGAAGAAAATCAAGAATTGGAGGAGTTGGTTGCATAGTTGGAAGGGAAACTCGACCATTAAGGCAACAAAGTGAGAAAGATGGATTCTTTTTGGATGAACGTGCAAGACATTCTTGGAGCCAAAAAAGCACGTTACAATGGCGACATGTAAAAGTCTTATCACCAAAGTCAACATACTCGCATGTTTCCCCTAGAAATTACAAAGAAAATGAAAGATAATGAAAAAAAAAAGAACATGGATGATATAAGGTATATATATTAAAAAAAAAAAAAAAACAAATGAGAGTTGGGGAAATTTCAAGGTACACTCACTTTTTCGTTTTTTTTTTTGGTATTCAAATTGGCCACCCAATAGGCTTAGATAAGCAATTGGTCCCTGTGTGGTGCTAGTCTCAAAGCTAATATTGTTATTGATATTTTCATCGATGGTCAATCCATATGCAAAATGTGCCTGACTTGTTGATGCTATCGATGAAGAAGTACTATTATTCGAGATTGAACAATTTGCTTGTAAGGAAGTAGAACACGATGCACCATCATCAGTTGTATGTAAAAGCGAGTGATCACTGATTAGATGATCAGAGTTGTATGGTGTTGCTTGCGTTAATGAAAAAAAAAATTCACCTAAATTTTCTTCACTATAAATATAGATTGTTGAGTTGTATGGTGAAGAAACAACAGGTACATCATGGAATGGTTGTAATCTTTGTCGTTTGCTTGTCATAAAGTCGTCGATTCTAAAAGTCAAAAGATAAATTTAAATGGTCAAAAATAGACAATCAAGACAATTTTAATAACATGGTTAGAATTGAGAATATAAATGGAAAAGAAATAAAAATTCCATGAAAGAATAAGAAATCAAACAGAAAACCTAATCATGAAATAGAGGAAATATGAACGCATGACAAAAGTAGCATTGATTTGAAAAAAATGAAGCATAGAATGGAAAAGACAAATATAGCAACAAAGAAAGCATGGAAAAAGAAGGCCAAATTTGAAAATAAAGGTGCACCTATAGCTCCAATGAGATAGGAAAAATGTAGTGTTTTAGCTTCCTGCAACGTGGAGAGAGTTGAACAACAATTGAAATAACATGCCTGCAATAAATGGTGAAAAATAGAAAGTCATGAAGAAAACTTGAATTTGAGAGGTGGACAATAACAACAATAAAAAAAAATACATGTGACTACAAAAATCGCAAGCAAACAATTAGAAAAAACATGTTCATTATGCTGCAAAATTAAGAGTTGTTGCAATGGAAAGAAGCAAATGCAATAATAAAGAAAGTGTGGCATTTGTTGCAATAAACAGAGGTGGCACGAAATGAACTTTTTTTTTCTCACTAAATTCTTATTGTAAACCAATTTAACCACAAATTATATGCAATTCAATTAAAAGTGAAAAATGTGTTCATTGTGCTGCAAAATTTAGAGCTATTGCAATAAAAAGAAGGAAATGCAACCAAGTAAAGAAAGTCAGTGGAACTTATTGCAATAAACAGAGGTGCTATGAAATGAACAAACTTTTTTCTCACCAAATTCTTGTTGTCAACTAATTTAGCCACTAATTATATGCAATTTAATTAAAAGCATTAATTCAGCCACCATTACATGTTCAAATTAAAATTATAGGAAGTAACAATATAATTTTAACAAAGGAAATTTTCTTAATGCAAGCATTGTTGAAAACAAAATTAGCTAGTCATTATATGTAATTGAATGAAAAAGCCTTGACATGAGCAATTTATATTGTTGTGGAGAAAATAGAACAAAAAAAAAATGGTTAACCATAATGTTGTCTACCATTTCAACCACATTACATGCAATCAAATCTAAAGTCATAATTCAACTGTCACTTATCTACAATTTAATTCGAAATCTAATTAAAATTAAATCGTAAGGAAATGATTTCTAATTTTCCAATCAAGCCAATTTTAATAATATGGTTAAAATTGAAAATTTTAATGGAAAACAATAAAAAGAAAATTACTGATGAAAGAAGAAGAATAAAAAAGTCAACAAAAAAGTTAATCATGAAATAAAGGAAACCTGAACATATGAAAAAATCTAAATTAATTCATAATAAAGCAAGCACATGATGGAAAAGAAAAATACAGTGATAAAGTTGCAGGGAAAAAACAAGTCAAGTTTGAAAATAAAAAAAGTACCTATAACTGGAGTGAGACAGGAAAAATGTAGTGTTTCAGCTCCCTGCAACCTGGAGATAGTTCAACACCAATTGAAATAACATGCCTGTAACATTCGATGAAAAATAGAAAGTCACCAAGGGAATTTGAACTTTAAAGACAATAACAACAATTGAAAAGGATATTTGATTATAAAAATTAAAAGCAAATAATGATGAAAAATGTGTTCAGTTCGCTGAAAAAATAATAGTTGTTGCAACGGAAAGGAGCAAATGCAACATAAAGAAACTGAGTAGAAGTTGTTGAAATAAACAAAGGCAATCCTAAATAAATAATTTTTTTCTACCAAAATCTTGTTGTAAAGTAATTCAACGACTAATTACATGCAATCCACTTCAAAGCAACAATTCAGCCGCCAATCACATGCAACTGAAATTGATTAAAATCATGGGAATTAACAACATAATTTCAGAAAGAGAATTTTCTTTATGCAAGTGTTGTTGAAAACAAACATAGCCAACAATCATATGTAATTAAATTGAAAGATCTTGATCTGAGCAATGTATATTCATTGAGAGAAAATAAAACCCAACAAAACAATAATGATTAAGCATAAAGTTGTAAAACATTTTAGGCACAAATCATGTGTTCAATTGCTAATTATATATAATTTAATTCAAAGGCCAAGGGAAAATAAAACAACATGTCAAAAATTCTTCACTAAACCTGTAGCATCTTAGATAACCATGTCAAACCAATAAACAATTTAATTCACTGTTTCTAAGCATAGAAGTAATAACCTTGATTGACTTAATTATTTAATTAGTTAACCTAGCAATTGACATTCAAATGGAAAAATCTTCTTATCTCTTATTTTTAAGCATCTTTTATTATGGAATGTATCTCTTTAAATAACTTCTAACATGAGTTCAATCAGCTCTTTTTTAAAACACATATCACTAAGCATGAGTCCAAGCAACATCTTTTTAAAAAAAAAACACAACAACAAGCATCTATTTTCCAGCAAAGCAAAAGAATACCCCAATCTCAAGCTATCATTCAAACAAAGAATATCTTTAATGTATTTGTTTTTTTAAACCTTTATTTCAATATATCTCTAATATTTCATTAATATAAAATTTTTGAGGCATTGATTTAATATAAAAATTGTGAGATTATGAGAAAAAATTGATATAAAAATCATTTTTAAAGAGGTTCACGCAGCCCAAAAACTTAAGCTTTAAGTTATGCCTAGCCAATCATTGTCCCATAATTTTTCTAGCACTTGAAATATCAAAGAGCTTTAAGTTATGTCTAGCCATTCACTGTTCTTTAATTTTTCCAGCACTTGAAATTTTAGAGCAACTCAACACAATTACTTTCCTTTTTCCTTTAAGAGCAGTTACATTACAAGATTGAAACGCAATCCATGCATGCATTGAGGTGCTTTTATGAACGTGGAAAAAATTCAAGAACATCTAAAAATTTTATAAAACCAACAAATCCAACTCAGAATGAACATGTAGCAAGAAATCGCCATGAAATATCCCAACAGAACCAAAACCAAAACCAGTATCAAGCATCCAAATAATAGCAAAATATAAATCCAAGAAAACACATAACAACCATATAATTAAGTTATGGATTGAAACTTAGTTGTTGTTGTTCCTTTTCGCTACACAATAAAAATGAGTGGAAAATTCTTATATATACACAACAATATAATGATCTAGTCTATTATAAGGTGCTTAAGGAAATTCCAAGCTCTTGTGTGTTCACACCTCATGAACTATATGATTAATGAAATACATGAAAGGCAATTTAAACAAACCAGCTAAGTGATGACGTCGATGCACAACCAAACACCAAAAGAACGCCTCCAGTTATGAACTGTCCCCAACAGAAGATTTAAAACTTTGAACACTAGCAGATGCAAAACGCAAGCTGAAAAAAAAAACATGGCAAACCAGCGCCTCAGTAACACAGCAATAGCAAAAAATAAAAAGAAAAAGACAAACTTCAAGCAATTGAAACCTAGAAAGATTAGGGAACCAAGACATGCTGCCAGACAATGCAGCTGCCAGACAATGTAAAAGGTCTTTATAAATCCAGAATTAAAATCATGCTCTCCAATCATGAAAACAACATTTAAGTTCTTAAAAAAAACCAATAAAATACACAGGAGCCTCAACAAACCAAGGCACAACAACAGCAACGAAGACAATGAAAATTTATCAAAACAAAGGCAAAGAGCACCGTAACCACCAACTGTAAAATAGGCAAAAAGAAATAAAGTATCATCAAAGTCAAGCAGCTGAAACACAGCTCAGGCCAACAACCCCAATAGAAGAAAAAAAAGCAGTGCTAGCCCCGAAAAAGAAGAAACCAAAGCCCTAACAAAGACACAATAAAACCAAAATGCGAGTACAATTTGATACAAAGAACCAGAAACATGCAACCAACAACAAACCCAAAAAGGCTGAACAATTTCAGAAGAGAATTCATATTTTTTAACAGACCAAACAACAACAAAGTGCAAAAATAAAATAGAGTACTCAAACAGGAACCAAGCAAAGAAAAAGACATTGAAAGGCCATAAACAACTAACCTGGACAGCATAAGGACCCTAACAAATCCAAGCACAGCAGCAGCAACCAAGCCGATGAAATGAAACAAAATAAAGGGAACGAAGATCCAATAACCTGCTGCAAAATAGGCACAAAAGAAACAAAGCATCAACAGGGACCAATCAACCCAATAGAATCCCTTAAAATAAAAAGCCTGCAAAAACAAAAACAAAAAACCAAAAGTCTCAACAGAGACATAATAAAATTAAAATCTGAACCCAAGCCAACCACACAATTATTTTCTTCAACCCAAAATAGAATCAAACAACCTACAACCAACCATAAAGACTGGTAAATTGAGGAAAACAAAACCAATAACCATGTTAAATCCCCAAGATAGGAAAACAGTTCCTTGCATTTGCAGGGACAATTAATACCTCAAAACCCCTAGAACATTTTTTTTTATACCAGCCTATAATTCCAAAACCCAAACAAACACAAAAGAAACAAAGCATCTACACAGACCAACCCACCCCAAAACAAACACTTAAACCACCTGCAAACCTAAAACAAAACAGGCAGCTAACACATACATAATAATAGAGGCATGCAAGAGCAAAACAACATTACAAACCTCTCGAATATATCACAAAATGCATGCTCCATAGTCACCAAAACATAAACCTAGCTCTAAAAAATGGCAAAAAAAAAAAACGAATTGAATTTGATAAAACACAAAGACAATGCCAACATACAGGCAACAAACCTGGCAAGCACAAAGTTTTTTTCCAATTGTAGAACAGCAACCACTGCTGCAATTTCCCACCAAACAAAAAGCCCAAGGTCCCCAACAACAACAAAAAAATTTAGTTTAAATAACCACCAACAACCCTTGACAATCGAAGAATGCAACTAAAAAACAGAGCAAGCAAAGACAGATCAATAAAGGCACCAAAAGCTCTAAAAGTGAACCAAGAAACAAAACATACATTTTGAATGCCACTATATACACACCCTGCACCTTTAAAAGAAAGAGACGACACATATGATGCAAAGAAAAGAAAATAGTACAACAAAAGGATGAATGCCCCACACGACCACAGTTAGAATCCACATAAAAAATTCATTGAGCAGTTTTATTAATTTTTTAATAAAAAAATCCCTGGATTTAAGCACACAATCAGAAATCTAACCAAAGTAGAGCAGAGCACAAAATTCACTAAGCAGTTTTATTTTTTTTTAATAAAAAAATCCCTGGATTTAAGCAAACAGTAAAGAAATCACAATAAAAAATCTAACCAAACTAGAGCAGAGCACAAACCACCTAAAAAATCCCCAAAATTAAACAAATAGTATATAAATTATAATTACAAACCTATGAAATCAGAGCAGAGGAAAAAAAAACCTTATCTCCCATAAGCCAAACACGTCCAATCCAACAGAACCAGAACAATACCCTCCTACATAACCAGCTGGCAACCTGGTACAACCACATTTATTTAATACCAAATCGTGCAATACCCACCGATTATAAAAAATAAGAGGCCCCAAATCCTGCAACACCCACGTCAAATCCTGCAAAACCAAACAATTTAAAAAAATCAGACACCCCAAACGCTGCAACAGTCAACAATCTAAAAAAATCAAAGCCTCACCAAGAACCCAAGCCAAGGTAAGCCAAAACCCATCTAAACTCACAGCATAGCTAACACAAACGTTTCTTCTCTTGAGAAAAGCCACTAATGAAAAAAAAAAAGCTCAAAGAAGCAAATCAGAACATTGACGGTTCTGGGTTGGGAGATAAAAGGGGGGTTGGAAGATAAAAGGACGGCACAGTGGTGCTTGCAAAGTGGATCTGAAACTACAAATGCGCGTTCTCTGCTGCAAAAAGAAAGAGATGGGAAATATGAGAGCTTGCCACGTAGTCACTAAATTAATAAAAATAGTCTGCTGCAAATAGAAAGAGATTGGAAATATGGCAAAGCTTGCCACGTATCTACCAAAAGTAATGAAGATTAAAATAAGACCCAATACTTTGAATCCACAATTAAAAAAAGCACAGGAGCCCATAGTGATATTAGACAACTTTAGTTTAAAAAACTAATGAAAATAAGACCCGATACTTTGAATCCACAGTAAAAAAAGCACATGAGTCCATAGTGATATTAGACACAATGTACAGGGATTTACTGAGCAGCTTTAGTTTTTTTTTAATTACTAGATCTATGGTATGTGCTGCATTGCAGGTTAGACCATATTTTTCTTTTTAACATGAGAAAAAAAGTCTAAAAGTTAATGTTTTTTTACTAGTAGAAATAAAATTAAAATCGTGTGTGAATGATTTTGACGTGACTCGTTCAACTTGGTGGGTCTAAAAGCAACATAGATGATCAATAAAAATATAATTTGACTCAAAATAAATATTCAAGATGAGATTTTCTTATAAATGTAAAGATAAAAACATATTGGATCAATTCAAATCAGCCTGAGTTAATCTGCATGCCAGGTCGTAACATTATAATAACCCTATAAAAAATAAATCAAAACAAATTATAAAGCTTAATTTCTAATAAACCTAATGTTAAAGGATAAAATTGAAAGAAAAAAAATCAATTAAAAAAAACACAAAATAATTTTGGTCAACTTGGATTCACAAGTCAAACCCATGATTTGAGACATGAGACATGAACTTGGATAACCCAATAAAAAACAAATTGAAATAAATTATATAACTCAGTTCTTAATCAACTCAATGTTGAAAGATGAAATTAAAAAAAAAATTAAAAAAGATATAAAAAACAATTCGAGTCAACTCTTGTTAACTAGTCAAACTTATGACCCGAGTTATGATACAAAGATAACCTTATAAAAATCAAACCAAAACAATCAGAAAGTCTAATTTTCAATCAATTCAATGTTGATAGATGATTTTGAAAAATATTAATAAGGAAAGGAGAAAAAAAAAACTTGAATCAACCCATCAAACTTGTAATTCACATCATGAAGTTCAAACTCTTATAAATCTAAGTTCCAATAAGACTTGATTAAAAAAAAATCATCAATTTAAAATAAAAACTAAAATAGTATTATTTAAAATAAAAATAATTCTGAGTTGATATAATTACTTATCAAACAACTTAAAACCCAGTAACCCAAGCTTGTAATAGGATCAAAATTCCAAACAGGGCATGGCGACCAGGCGACCCAGGAATTGTAGTTGCAATGTTGCAAAAGATTTTTCATGGCCAAAAATTAACAAAACTATCTGAAGTACATACAAGATAATATGACGATAGAAGGAGATTAGTTCGAGAGACTTCAAAATCCTTTGCAGCCTCCTCATTGGTTGATTTAAAGCTCAAAGATCCCCACCACCACTTGTCTCTCTTGTATTCTTAACCACTCGTTCTTCTGATTCTCTTGCTTTCCTCACATATAAGCTTAACACCTCCTTTCTACACACTTCCAGACTACAATTTTCTTCTCTTCAGAAGGCATCAAGAAGTTCTAACCCAGGGAAAAACAGTAAGGATTATCTGGAAGACAATGGCATCTCTTGCTAGCTCAAGCACCATTGCAAGACCAACCCCATTTCTTGGCAAAAAGGGTTCAAATGCAAACCCTCTTAGAGATGTTGTCTCCATGGGAAATGGCAAATACATCATGGTAGGTTTATCTCTCTCTTCTCTAGTTTTGTTTTTTATTTTTTTGGATGGGGGCTAATATATTTAAGTTCTATTTGGATAGGGCAATGAGTTGTGGTATGGACCTGACAGAGTGAAGTACTTGGGACCTTTTTCAGCTCAGACTCCTTCATACCTGACTGGAGAATTCCCTGGTGACTATGGATGGGACACTGCTGGTTTATCAGCCGATCCTGAGGCCTTTGCTAAGAACAGAGCTCTTGAGGTAACCTTTTTGTCACAAAAATCATTACTAGTTTCTCTATGATGCATAAGAACCTTAGAAAAATCATTTATGGAATGGAATTTGATATAAAATGTGACTTAAATATTACTCACCCAGTACAATATGTGATATTGCGAAGCATTCATAGACATATTTTACGAATGGATAAAGGATTGATGGGCTGGTGGCTCCTCTAAACTGTAGTGCAATTTTTTAGGTCATCCATGGCAGATGGGCTATGCTTGGAGCACTAGGTTGCATCACGCCAGAAGTCCTTGAGAAATGGGTTAAGGTAGACTTCAAGGAACCAGTCTGGTTCAAAGCTGGAGCTCAAATCTTCTCAGAAGGTGGCTTGGACTACTTAGGCAACCCCAACCTTGTCCATGCCCAAAGCATCCTTGCTGTCCTTGGATTCCAAGTTGTCCTCATGGGACTTGTTGAGGGATTTCGCATCAATGGTCTCCCTGGAGTAGGAGAGGGCAATGACCTTTACCCTGGTGGCCAATACTTCGACCCTCTTGGCCTGGCCGATGATCCAGCTACGTTTGCAGAGCTCAAGGTGAAGGAAATCAAGAATGGCCGGCTAGCTATGTTCTCCATGTTTGGATTCTTTGTTCAGGCTATTGTTACCGGAAAAGGTCCCCTGGAGAACCTCTTGGACCACCTTGACAACCCAGTTGCCAACAACGCTTGGGTCTACGCCACCAAGTTTGTGCCTGGGTCATGAATTAACATTTACTTTCTCGGATTCCGATGGAGAGATCTTGCAAGGATTGTCGTGGTTACTGTATTTCTAGATTTGAAGATTTTGTATCGTTGGGATCCAAGGTTAATTGTACAATCTGTTTTGTTGTGTGATCCGGTGTAAATTGTTGTGTGAAGGGTTAAGGTTTTCTTTACAAGATGAACCTAGAGGCATGGCATCAGCTCTATACAGACCTTCCTGCTATGCCATTGTATCAAATTTTCGGAGCGCTGACACAAAAATAGAAGAAGAAAGAGCCATGATAGGCATTCAAGAGAATAAGAATAAACATGGGAAACAGTGTTTCTCACTGAGCGATTCAAGTAATGGATCTATCAAACATGAACTCTGTATTTGTAAGAACAAAACAACGACAGCAAGTAGAACATGACTATGATGATGCTTCCAAGGGGAAAAAAAAATACTTGCAAGAAGCGATAGAGGCAATTTCATTCCATATTTCACACTCGGTGCTACCAAGTTCGTCCTTACATCTATTATAATAAGATATACAACCTAAACTATAAAAAAAATAAACTGGGGCTGGAACAAACCTAGCTAGCTATTCACATGACCATCAATCCTCTTCCACCAAGCAAGAAAAATTGGTAGACATACAATTTCCCCTACTGCACTATCCTCACGAAATATAAACACCAATTGCTGTTTCCATAGCTAGAATTAAAGCAACACGTCCAGAATTGGAAACGAAGCAGCTTCTTGGAAGCACTGTTTGCTCCTCAATTGCTGATTTGAGTACTCTTTCAACTTTCTCCACCAAATATGATCACATTATAAACTGGATCATTTTTATACTCTTGTGCCTATCTCCTCCACCATTTCCGGCGATTTCTATCAACTTCTCCATGCCCAAGTTTGTGAAGCCTTGCCTTTGTCTCCCGTAATCTAACCTTATAGTCTTTCTTCCATGTCTCAAACCTTAGTTTCAATCTTCGAATCTCTTCATCCGGATTCATGTTGGAAGCTGATTGTCCAGCCCTTACCTCAACTAATGCTTTGACATTGTCGTCAAAATTTTGTTTCTGCTGCTCAAATTCGTTTGTAAGATTGCTGACTGCATGCACAGGACCATTATTCTCTCTCACTGCTCTTAAATCAGGGAAGGTATTTGCAAATATGTTGGGAGTGTTCCCACCAGGAGTTCGGGATTCCGTAGAAACATAATCTTCAGAATCATAATAGTGAGGTGATGTAGAAGAATCCAGTTTTCCAGGTTGGCCTGCAGTGTTGTCAGCTGCAAGACTCTTTCTGGCTGCAGCAAGACTCGTCTGCAACAGATTCACAGAATATCTCGTCAGGCAATGACTAATGAGGTATGTGCAGGTCTCACCCTTTAATGGGTGCCTGTCAGGCATGTGTGTTTTTGTGCACACGTATTAATAAGATATCAGCATTTTTACTTCTACATATTGCATTTGAAGCTTTTGACAGCAGCAACCATAAGAAATTGCTTCTAGCATACAATAAAATTAAATTTCTTAACTCTTGGCTTTGAAGACATGGACCTGAGCCAGAGCCCAATCACCAACAAACTTTACCCCTTCAACCATTGAATCATTCATCAGAAGATATTTATTGAAGTAGCCTTCTCAACTTCTCTTGGTTTTCAATGAGAAGTTATTCAATCAACATTTCAAAATTGAAGGCACGGCTCACTTCAAGAACGTGATCATACAGTTTACATTTCCTCAACCTTTCATGGTTCTATAGTGGGACTAAACCAGCTAAAGCTAATGATCATTGGCAGCCCCTTGCTTATTTAGCAGATCATCATGGACAGCCAACATGCCTAATATGGACAAGGACATGTTCAAACCAGTTTCGATTGACAATCTAAAACTACCTAGTCTACATATCTAGTGAAATACAACAGTTCAATATAGAAGCCATAACTTATAATTAATTTCTCCACAGTTCTTAAACTGTTTTTTAAGCTCCTGTTATACATACCACAATAAAGCATATGATGCATGCACTTAGTTATGCGTATACTATTAACAAGAAAACTCACTTGCAATGATGCCATTTGCACTTGCCACATCTCTTCCATTGCTTTCATCTTTGCCTCATAATCCAACCATCTTTTCTCGTTCTGTTGCAATTGATCTTTCAGTGCAGCATTTTCCTCCTCCTTTTGTGCAACTGTTACTTCTGCTTTAACAACCCTTTTTTGGAGGTCAGCTAAAATTGAAGCCTGAATGTCAACCTGCTCTTGTGGTATGACCTGGACAAGCAGCCGAAATCAGCTTCCTAACAATTCAGAGATGCTTGATATGCATAGAAAAAAACAGAGGAAAAAAAGGCCCTTCTAAATGCCACACATGTAAACAGAGCATACATGAAATCTCATCATAACAGGAATCAAAAAACATAATTTCACCAATGTTATACCCAAATGAGCCAGCCATCCATACCAAGCACTTAAGACTGCACGTGTGTACACAAAAAACCAAATGTATGACTTCTGTATGTTACATTTGGGAAAGCCAGTGACCACCAAAACATTTCAACAGATGGGAAAAATGAAGAATAAATCAAGTTGAAACGTAATAATTACACCAATGTGTACCTTCACTTCTGAAATCTTCTTGCCTGGTTTTCTTTTGGAATTTGAGTTCTCATGAGTTAACTGCTTCATTTTATGCATTCTGTTGAACTGCTTTCGAGCCAACCACCCACGGATTACTGCAGAAACAAATGGTGAGAAAATTATATCTACTAGGAAAAAAAGTAAAAATTGGTCAATAAACAACAGAACATTTACCAGATTGTAAATATAAAGCTGCCACTAGCTGATCATCAACTTCATCAACTGCTAGAGGAGCATTAGCTGTGCGCCTCTTTATCATGTGATTGTATTTCCTTCTCATGTTTTCACCACGGATGACTGCATTTCAATAGTAATCTGAATCAAAAGCTAAGCAGAAAATACTGACCTAATCATTAATAGCCCTCAGCATCCATCTCAAAGGAACAGACTATGCTAAGAGTGGCCAAAACAATTGATTTTGTTGTCATATAGCAAAAACACATGTGATCACCAAGGACAAAACACTCCAAAAAACAGAAAATTCAATTTGTATTAGTATGGTGCAAAGCAAAAGCTGTCCAGAAAATTAGAGAATAACAAGACTACAAAGCAAATAATAAAAATCCCAGATGAGACGCTGAAAACAACTAGAAGGAAATGTGCATTACATGATTGTAATATCACCACTCCTTGTTTGAGTTCATGGAAATGTCGACGAGCCTGGCCACCACGGAAATACTTTTGAACCTCAACAATACCTAGCAGAAATTGTTTTCTCTGCTCTTCCAATCTCCCAATCTGCGAGTAACCAATATGACATGCCAGGGAACCAATCAAACATGAAAATCTTGCTACAAGCAAAAACAATTACATTCAAATCAATTCCTAGAAGTAGCATCAAACTAATGTGTTCAGGTTCCTGGATAAAACACCTCTTCATCAGGCATTGGATTCATCAGTCATGTTATGTGTGCCTTCATCAACGTTTTAGTCTTAATTGGGTAACAGTGTTGCTATTGTACACAGGAGTATAGATTGTACACCACCAGGTAATAGTACACAGAAAAGTTACATGCAAGAGCAGAGATGAGCACCACAAACCCTACTTGTCCAGCCACTTGCAATTTTTTTATGTCATTTTTTCCCTTTTCTGATAAAAATTCTAATCTCGTCTCTGGAATAAATATAAGCAATCAGTAATTAAGGAAACAACCAACCAAGGCCAGAAGCACAGCAATTCTTTGCAGAAATCAAAGCTAACCAGTACAATGACAGCATCCATATAAAGCATAATATATTGCACCAGGAACAAACAAAGCAAGCCAAGTTGAGGTTTGTTCCTTCTGGGAACCTCATCAAAAGTAGCTCAAGCTTGGATCTGAGAGCTTGAGAAATCAATATTCTAAAAGTAGCTCAAGCTTGGGATCTGTTGAAGAGCTTGACAAGCTCTGATCAGATTTTAGGCTCCTCATCAAATGCATTAACAACACTGGAAAGAGCCATGCACTCAAAACTTTTACTTGGTCATTGCACACCACTATTTGTTATTAAATTTTTTTTTCATATATTATATATAAAACAGTTTCTGTTACAAACTTTTTTTTCCTAGACTAAGCCGTTGCTGTTTAATACTAACACAATCCATTGATTAAATACAACTCTCGAGATTTTGCAAAATGCACCCCTAATGCCTGTGCTAAAAGAATGAATTGCAACTTCTGGACATTTAAACAAAGCACACAAAATCCATAAACAACATATTCAAAGAAATAACATAAAACATAACATTAAGAAATTTGAGGAAATAACAAAACATTAACAACAGTTAAAATGACACCAGCACATACCTGGCCCATTCGAAGGTACACTTTGGTGTAACCAACTTCATACATTTCAGGGAGGAAATTAAATTTTTTGAGAATAGCAACTGACATGCTTAGTGGGTCCCAAGATACATTTGTCTCCATAAGCAGGAAACCATACCTAAATTACATGTGGGGTTATGATAGGAAATATAAACTTTAAAAGAGGAGTTATTGGAGAACTGAGAAATCTGTGTCTTATTGTACCTTCCCGCAAATTCTTGATGTGTCATTCGAGTAGGATATCCATATCTTGAAATCCTCACAACTTCCAAAACACCACAACATCGTAGTTGCTGGGAGACAAGATCATCTTCATACTGGCCAGGAAACTGCTTAGCATTTGGTTTTATGCAGCGAATGAAGTGAGGAGTTGTTTTCTCCAACTGGTGCATTAGTTTGAAGAGTTGACTCTACAGGAAGGAAATACCACTCAAGATTTTGCAAAGTACAAATTATTGCAAGAAAGCAGACAAAAAAAATATGGTCGATGCCATTGCTAGAAGAATAATTATTTTTCCCAAGCAACGGATACAGTTTTTAATTATCAGTGATCAATTCAAGAGCACCAAAAGTCAACCAGTAAAGTGTTCAAAATACCAGAAGATTTTTGTCCTCTACATACTTCCAAAACAAAGAAGAATCTCTATATTCATCAAGAGTTGCATGATATTGTTGTTATGCAGAACAACAGAACCTCATCTACCTTGAACTTGGTACCAACACTTTGCATTGAGGATTCCAATCCACCAGATTGACAGGATAGACTAGCTGATTTTGGTAATTGGCAACCACTTGATGATAGCAGATGGATGAAATCAGAGTGCATTGGATCTCGGTTCTTTTCCAGAAAGCCATTTGTATCATATACAACCTGATCAAATTCCAAATATTAGTGAATTATTTAAATATTATCAACTTAAATGTTCGGAACCCTGCATGAATCGAGTAGCCCAGAGAAAGAGTAAAATTTTCAGCAGATTAGAGTCGAATGTAATTTTAGCTAACAACTGGAGACATTACTCAAACAAAAGAGAGAAATATCTGATAAATATAGCACAAAGTACCCTCTATAAAAATAAATATCTTACAGCAATTTTAATTATAGAAAATACCTATCTTGGTGCTGAGATGTAAGTAAGCAAACATTATAATTTTGGATATAGAACAAACGAGTTCCGCCATCAAGATTTTGCTTTTTAAGTTTTTGGCATCCATTCTACCACAAATAAAATGATGGTATAAAAGCTCAACAGTGTTTCATCATTGTAGCTTTATTCTACAAGCGGATCCAAATTTGCAAAAATTGCTTGAACATGATTTTATATGCTTCAATATACTTGCAAAAGATCCTGGAAGAAAGAACTATAACCAAGAGGATATACAGCACATGTTGCATTTTCAGTTGTCCCACATCATATAGAACTTCATTGTATTTCCATTTTTTTCCAGAATTGTTGATATTTAAATTTAAAACATGAATCATAAATGAGTAAAGGGTGAAAAGGTGGATATAAAGAAATATCTGCACAATCAAGAACAGTTCAAGGATTGAAAAGTTTCAATGATATTAGATGTGTATTTACTGACCTCCTTTTTGTAACTTCAATTAACTTTTGCTGTAGTCAATTCTTGTTATTGTTGTCACCATGTATGATTTTTCACGAGTAAATTATGAGTTGTTATACATGTATTAATTTCAACTCTAGTACTAAGAACAAGCAAAAACCCTCATCGAACTACAGTTGCCAATCTGACTTGAAAATTTCAACAGTGCAAAAAATCATAACTTTTCAAAAGTAAAATATAACTCACCTCTCCAGCATAATGACAAACACCAAAAGCCCTCCCTCTTTCACCTTTAAAGCAAGGATTATCATTGAAGTATTGCTTAAGCTTATTGGTGAAGGTCAAATCAGTGGCATTAGGGATATTTGATTCCTCATCCAATAAAGATAGCAACCCTAAAGGTTTCTGAAACAACCAAAATAATTAAAGAGTGACCACTTTAAGTGTAAGGCAAACATTCTGGTTTCACATACCTATGAGAATTCTATAGGTGCACATGAAGGACATAGAAACAAGCAGCAGTTGAAATACCTTCTCAAAGAGATTCAAGCACTCTTGGTTATCTTCAAAATCAACTTTAGTCCAATTAATCCCATCCTCTTCATACTCCTTCAATTAATGAACAAAATGTCAATGAGACTTTTTAAAACAATCAAATTTGAGTAAACATTTCAAGAATTCTTAACATGGGAGGCGAAAGAAAAAAAATACAGCCAAAATGTCAATGAGACTTTATATCAGAGGAACAAAAACAAATGCATGTTTGAAAATTGGGGGAATGGCTTGCGATAATTAGTTGGTGTGATAAAAGCATCATTGATCTGAAATGTAAATCTTTCCACAGTTTCTAAATACACAAGATTTTTAACATGCAACTTGCAAGTTAGAACAGAAATTTAACTACATACTTGTATGCTTCAACAAAGAAGTTCCAATAATCTGCATAGAAGTCATATTTGTTTCATGCCTATAGCCATGCAGTATACTTAGCAGAAAGAGAAAGGCCAACAATTTTGGTGGCATATACTCCTTAATTTGCTTTTAAAACTCCCTCTTACAAAAATGTGTCTAGACAGCAAAGCATAATCATTTCATTTTCATTGATTAGAAATTATACGAAAATATTCTAACTCTGAAAAAACAAGGAGAATAAGTTCATTTATGAAACAATAGCATATTCATAGCATTTTGCACCATCATGAAGGCCGCTTCCATTATAACCAGCACCCTAAAGTTGAATTTGCTTTGATAGGAGATGCTTACTTCCTGCTCAAGTTTAAATAGATGCCGGTTGAAATGTTGTTGCAGCCTCTCATTTGCATAATTTATGCAGAATTGCTCGAAGCTATTATTCTGAAAATGTAAAGAGGTTATCATCAGGGACACAAGTTTAGAGCACTAAAAGATCATCAAACAGATAGATACAATCTATATACCTTAAACGACTCAAAACCATAGACATCAAGGATACTTATGGATCTCCCAGTACTCAGCTCGCCCACTTCAACTGACTTGTTTATTTGTACCACAAGCCACTCAAACAACCTGGCATAGATAAACTTTGCCAATGCATCTCTTCTATCAATAGCCTGTGAAGAAGATACGGAGCCTTTTAAATCAATGTGTATCGTTAAGTAAATATATAGCAATGATGGAGTAATGCAGGGGTAACTTTATTTTCAAATCAAGAACTAAACACACCTTTTGCATTGTCAATTTTTTAGCAATAAAATCCTTTCCAGCTTGGATTTTATGGGTTGATAGAGCTAACACCAGGTCCTGGGCACTGCAATTTATTAGCCTGGCAGCATTTTCTACAGCTGCCAAAAGGAAAAGAAAAGGAATCAGTTTATTCAGAAAAAGCACCATGATATAAAAGTGACGTCATGTCATGAATGTAGCACTGCCTCATGCAGTGCACATGTTTGAAGATCAATTTTTAATCACAATGAGCTGCTCCACTCATTCATCTGAATTCTCATATCAGCACACATACAAACACATTCCATATGTTGTTGATCATGCAAATACTATTTCAGCATGATAACTCTTAAGATGCAATTGCACATATGATTATGTTCATCCAAAGTACCATTGGAAATCCAGGACCAGATTTATTACTCCATCCCTTTCCATGAAAATATTCTTCATGTAAGTGGTAGGTGGGCACAAACTCTTAAAATAATAACAGATTCAACTAGTCTTCTGAGGAGAGTCATACTTATGCCTTTTTTATGATGAATCATGACATGCTAATAGTGTAAAAAAAAATCATGAAATGAGAGAAATTAAGGTGTTGTCTGCTATTGGCAAGTACTGAGAGCTGGCAATTCAATTTACTCAAAATGATATCAATCTTACCTTCATTAGCAAGAACCTCCACATGATTTCCATTGTCAATTACTTGAAACGATATGTTTCCAAGCCATAATACTGCAGCAAGCATTGCAAATGCCTGCTCTTGATCATCTTTGCAAATTTGAACTATGTCCAAGGCATCCTGGGGAGATGAGAAAAAAGAATGATGGATGCTTGTGACCATAATACAAATGAAGTGATGGCAGACTTCAAAAACAGCAACAGTAACACATAATTATTTGAATTACCACGAGCTTATGAAACTCCACGCCATCATCAACACCATCAACTACCAAGCACTCACTCTGGTTAAGATACTTGTACTCGCTAGCCATTCTAAGGTTCAGTCTATCTGCAGAGAGGACAAGAAATGCTCCACTGTATGAATCAATTGCAGGCTAGAGCATAGAAGTAGAGAACACATGGTATAGGTTTATCTTTTTAAGAAAGGTAGCTGTCAAAAAACTATCAGCCATTGAGTGACATGAGAATTTGTGACTGACAGCAACAAAAAAGACTTAATCCCAAAATAATCGAGGCTATTATATATGATTGACCATTAATAAATTTCAGTGTGTTTTATGTCCTTAAAATTATTTTTCACCAACAAAAGTCACATATAAAGATGGTTCAAACAATTGGAAGATCTAGCAGGAAAATGTGTTCATTTGACAGAAAATGAGGAACTGTTTCCAATTTATGAAAAAATGCATTGTATTCTGAAAAAGACATCATCATAAGTAAAAACATTAATCAAGCAGGTATTTTACATAAAAGAAAAAAAACAACAAAGATATGCATAATCTGAATGCACAACATGGATTTATAGGCTTTAACCACCAAGTCAAACAGAGGTAATAACAATCTAAGAGAGCGAAAGTACTTCAGTAATACAGAGTCCCAAAAACCCTGCACAGCAAAGTGAAAGAGGAGATATTTTTTGGATGTAAAACAGGTCCATGAAAAATAAAAACTTGAGCTTGGTGGGAGAGACTGTTGTCTAAATGAAAAACAAAGCAAAATTGAATATGAAGAACACTAGGAAACATCTTTACAAATGTTACAAGATTCTTCTTCTTCTTTTTTGTTGGGAAGAGAGGGTGGATTGCAATTTTCTCACTCAAAAAAAAAAAAGAACCATGTTTGAACAAGTACTACTGCTATCTATATATTGCCCACAAGAATTTTTCAGGAAAAAAACAAGGCTTTGATTTTTCCACACGGATCCTTCACTTCCTCCTAATTTAGACTATGAAGACATGGTTATAGACACATGAGAAAATATTAGCCCGAGTAACATTATGTCAATACTACTTGTTTAGAACTTTATGTTCTGTAAAAGAATGAAAAATGTACGCATTCCATCCCAAGCAAAGTTGCATAATGTAAAAGCAGTACCTCTAAGAGTCGAAGGAGCACCAGCACAAAGTTGATAGAAGATATGGTATGATCTTTCATCATTGGGAAGCTGAACTACTCTTGACTGGTCAAAGGAGACATTGTAATTTCAGATTTGGATGGTGTTGCTAAATGACATTCTGTAAAACTAAGAAACTAGAAGATCTACTTGCCTTTTCTAGTAGAACTATTCAAGATTATCATCGCCGGATAGTGTTTGAATATACATGAGTGAATCAAGCCAGTCAGCACCCAAATACAGTCAAATGGCAGGGTAATAACAACAATCTATCCAACTTAACTAAACTTACAAGTTTGGATTTTAGCACCACGAATCTTTCCTGATGTGGTAAAATGAATTTCAATCAACTTTCCCTGCACCAATTGAGAATTATCTATAAACCAAATTGCAAAAACAACAGATATGGGAGTACCTAATCCAAGAAGAAGAAGAAAAAAAGGTGACAACTTACAAATCTACTGGAGTTGTTATTCCTGGATGTTTTTGCATTCCCAAATGCTTGAAGTATACAATTAGTTTGAAGGATTTTATACTCCATACCGTCATTGCCACAACCAAGAGCAGCCAAGTACTGCATAGCATACTTGGCTGTCTCAGTTTTCCCAGCTCCACTTTCACCACTGCAAGATAGATGCTAAAAGTGACTCTTCAGAGCAACAGGAGTGTCTCAAGTACTCAAGAAACATGAAAGGGGCACTTAAAGACCCAAAAGTTCAAGAGAACATACCACAAGTAATTAAAAAATACACCAAGGGAAAATAGCATAGAAAAGCTCTAAAATAGACTCCATCAATGAAAGAAAAGAAAAGGTAGACTACGTTAATGAAAGAAACGGCAACGAACCTTATGATTATGGACTGGTTCTTTTCATCTGCAAAACAGAAGCCAAATGAAAGAAGAAAGGAACTCTCAGAAGCAATACTAACTTCAAACGCAAATTGTAAAAAGGTAACAAATCATTCATCCACCTCTCATCATCTCATTATAAGCAGCATCTGCTATAGCATAAACATGAGGGCTATCCTTAGCCTTCTGCTTGTAAGAAGTGAGAATTTCATTTCCATAAATTGGAATTTCTTTAAAGGGATTGACAGCAATCAAAACTGGACCTGCTTTACTCTGTGGAAGGAAACACAAGAGCCAGTCAAAGACAAGCAGAAAGGAGACATAAAATTGGTTCACAAGGCAATTGCATGGCCATCAGAATTATATCCTACTCACATAAATCAGATCCTGAGCATATCTGTGCTTAATATTATGAAGCACTGAAGGTTCATTTAAATAACTAAGCTGTATAAGATCATCCACGCCCTCAAGGATATCAGGGTTTGCAGGTAAGAGCTCTGCTGTAGACACTTTGACAACCTAGCACAATGACAAACATTATTGCATGTATAATCCACCAAGGAATTAACCAGTACAAGTTTAAAAAGCATCAGGGATAAAAGGAGCTTATTAACTTACAGTTCCTGATAAAAGTGAAATGGTTACTTCATCCCCGAAAGTTTCCTGTATCTTTCCTAACCCCCATTGCCCATTTGGGGGACGACACCAAACAGAGAGTCTCTGGGAAAAAAAGCCCATATTAAGAGTAAATTAATAGTTTCAATCCTCACAAATAAAAGAAATCAACAAAAAAGTATGATCCTCTCAAAATAAATCCAGTTCCTTCTGGGAAAGCACAGTAATAATGGACAATAAAAAATAAAAAATAAAAAAAGCCTAGCAGATCTAGCCTCTCTAAAGTCTAAACACTTCACCTAATTTAAATTACTCTAGACATTACGATAAGAGGTGCCCTCCTAGAACACTGTGATAACTACTTGTTCATCTCGACAACACAACAATGTTAACTTGTGTCTCCTTTTGCACTATGATCCACCCACACATCATCCGTTGCTAATAAGAACACACTGCTCTTTCTTCAAAGTTAGATTTCCAAGAAATACAGCAATATGGAATAGGAAATATTCTTCTACTCGAGCCGAAGTATCCCCGGCTGCAACACATAGCCCGAATGAATCCCCCATGATAAAAAACTTTCTTTAACTCTTGACATACTAGTTCTAACTATATAATTATAACCAAAACCTAAACCAACAAAACATGCATAACAAGAAACACAAACATTCATTTTCATGCAAAAACATGCCAAACTAGAATGATATTAAAATAAAATAAAAAAGAGGTTAATCTAGTGAAATAATAATAAGAAGAAAACAAATTAATTGATTTTTTCCATCCCTTACCTTCTTGATAAAATAACCGATATTATCATCCCACTCTGGTTCCTTTCCCCTTGGCACTGAACCTGCAACAAGCCCATTCACTTTCTCATTATTCTCTTCTACATATGGATTAGAATCCACACAATTTTGATCTTTCCTCATTTTCTTGCTTCCGAAATTCCCTGATTTGTACCCCAACTCCTTCCCCTTTCTTTTTGTATCCCCCTTCACTTTACTAACTCTTGTCTCCACTTTGCTCTCCACTTGTCCATTAGAACCGACTTTAAAGTCTGTAGGCAGTGAGTGGCGAGCTGAGGGAAGCCTTGCCCTAGAAGCAGGACGTGCTGGCAAAGCAGGTGGCAGGTCCTTGGACTTCTCCAAACCCTCATCTCGTCGCCGTAGCGAGTCCAGCATCTCCTCCAGAGAACTCCTTGTCACCGCTGCGGGTGACGCTGATAACATCATTTTTATGTCCAATTTTTCTTCCAAAATATAAATCCTGAAAAATTACACGGCAGTAACTCATAATGTGGAACTCGGTTAACAACACTTTCAAAGATGAAACCCCATAGTATCATCTAGTTAAGATCAAAGTGGGACCCGCAGACTTAAATTGCAGTCAGGGTTTTCCCTTAACAACTAGGAATCGACGCCTACAAGGCCCGAAAGGTAAAAGAAGAAACCATTAATTAACATTACACGAACTCTGCAAAGAAATGAAATCACATAAATTGGGTTTTTCTTTTCTGACTCAAAAACTGGAAAAAAAAAAAAAAAACTAGAAAGCCCTGATTCAACAACAAACTCTAAAATTTGAGACAAAAGCTAGGAGACTTGTTATTCAGTATACAACACTTATAAATTAAAACAAAAAAAAAACAAAAACACAACATCTTTAGATCATCAGATTAAGATCAACATGGGACCCACAAACTTAAATTAGACTCCCTGATTTCCCTTCTTAACAACAAATGACCGATGATTATGAGGTCAAAATTGCCAAAACAAAATTAAGACGATGCCATCTTTGCAATAAATTATTATATATACCAAAAGTTTCTAATTTGGGGTTTTGCGATTAAAACAAATATTGAAGAGAAATAAAAAAAGAAAGAAAGAAAACTCTTGTTCAATAAAGAAGTCCAAAATCCATGCCAAAAGCTCAAGATTTGTGATTTTTAAAGGACACCTTGACAGAATAAGAACACTAATTTGGATCAAAACATGAAATTAAAACACAATTTTCCATAAAGAATAAAGAAGACCGAACCTCAAACTCAAATTGAAACAACTTCTTGTCTCAAAAACTCTAAAGTCATGTTTAAACAAGACAACATTACAGGAAAAAAAACATGCAAATTAAACAAGTGTACTTACAATTGGTTACTAGAAACTCAAAATCTTTGTCTCCTGCAACGCCACCTTGTCCAATCCGACGCTAAAGACGCAACAAAAAAAAAACTAATCTGGACATAAAATGAAGGCAAAAGGGTTTTACAGAAGGAGAGATTAAGAGGTGGAAAAGAGAGGGGAGAACAAAACAAAGTTGGTTTTAGGAAAAAAGAAAGGAAGTTACGAGGAAGTTTAACAGAGTAACAAAATGTGGCTAAGTTGGTTAAAAGAAAAGGAAGGAGAGAGAGAGAGAGAGAATCAAACCTCAAAGAAGAACAACAAAGAAAGATAAAGTGAAAGCTGTTTTCTTGTTGAAGCAAAAAAAAAAGATAAATAAATAAAACCAGCAGAACTTATTAGTTGCTGCTGCTGGCTTGCTGCTGCTTCTTTTTTAAGGGTTTTTTTTTTTTTTTTTTTTAGTTTTTTGTTAGGTTGTTTGCGGTGGCAGGAATTCAAATTTTGTGCACGTTAGGTGGTGAGAGTGTCTTTGTATTCGTTTCTTTGACGAAACGGTTTATTATATCCAAAGAATTAAAAATCATTTTTAAAAAAATAAATTCTTTTATTTCTTATTTCACCACATTAAGATTAAAAATATTTTAAAAAAACGCATAAAGAACCTGAAAAAGCTGGGAGATGGAGATAATGAGGGGATGCGAGCTGGGAAAGTTTCGAGGGTTTCTTTATTGTTTTGTTTTGGATTGGATTAGCTTTTGAATTTTTTATTTATTTTAGTGGACAAAATACAGCTTTTATTTGGTTTTGAAAGGGTAAATAAATAGTAAGAGATTGAGTTAATTACCGTTGATGAATTTGCTGGTGTTTGGTTGGATGGCATAACCAATTACCATATCGAACTAGCTCCCCTAAGATCCTATGTTTGATGGAAGTGTTTGGAATGCTATCTTTAGAACAAAAAAAAAAGGAAAAATAAATAATCAATCATAATTGGTAAAAATAAATCAAGGTTTGAACTTGATGTTGAAATTCTTACCTTGCATGGAACTCCACTCTTCTTCAATCCATGATGATGACATTTGTACTCTCTTCTTTTATTCATTTTAGACAAGATGGAAATAAAAAAAACACGGTAAATTAAACCTTCATTAAATTAAAATTAATTTAAAAAAACTAAACATGATGAGTATTTTACTGTGAACTTCGTCACATTTTACTATGGACTTGCATAGTAAATTATCGGCTTTGCCCTTCATAAACAAACCAAATAACTTGGTTTGAGGGGTAATATAGTATTTTTAATGCAGCACATTTGTCATTGTATGATTGAACAAGGCAAATCAATATTTAACACTATATTTGTTTTAACCTACATAATGACTCAAGTATAGTGGTGTTTTTGAATTTTTAATTTCAAAAGCATGATCAAATGGTTAAATTATCATTCATAGCAAAAGTCCTATAACCCTATTTTGAAGTTGAGTAATAATCAGTTTGGTTTTTTAATAAATATAAAAAATAATAAAATTGCTATAGATTGGAAGGAACCTTCTCTCTTTTTGATGGTTTGTACAGGCTCTTCTGACAGCCAAACATTGTCTTCCATCACAATGTTCAAAGCGATGTACTGAGGTCTTGCTGGTGGATAGATATGTGTTGGTGACGAACCAGAGATGTGGCTCTGGTGGACTTTATTCATCTTCTCCAACTTTTCTCTCTATTCTCCTTGGAAAAATATAAAAGTGTCCTTCCATATGTTTCTTGTATCCAATTTGATTCTTAATATTTTAATTGCTATTTTTTTTAGATTATTTTTTTTCAATTTTATCCTTTATCATTTGATTTCATTTAATTTTTTATATCAAATCTTTTTTTTATTTTTTTTATTGTTATTTATTTATTTTTTATCATTTTCTTGATTGAATTTTATTTTTAATATCATTCCTCATCATTTCATTTTAATTTATTTTTATATTAAATTTGATCCTTGTTTTTTTTATTTGTATTTATTTTTTTAAATCCTTTATTGATTGCTTCTTTTTTTTTTCAATTTAATCCCTCGAGCATTTTAGCATGGTGGTATCTTTGCCACCTTTCCTTATCCTTTGATATCTGTAATAACATTAATATTAGTTGAATTACAATCCATTAACCTCTCCAGTATACATTGCTCTTTTATTCACAATATACACATTGTTATTCATTGCTCCTGTTTTCCTCTCCGCTCACTTTTCTCATGCTACTTTTGTTATTTTCATGCTTTTCTATACACTATTTTTCTTCCATATTTACTGATTTAAATATATAAAAAAATCATATTTTGATATAGATCCTGTTCGATAAAAAAAGCTTACCATATCTATATTCGAATCAAAGTTTAATAAATGTTTATGATAAAACTCCTTAAAAACCACTAAGGGAGTGTTTGGCTCTGCGTTTCAACATGTGTTTCGTTAAATTTTTTTTTTTTTTTGCTAAAATTGAGTGCGGTTTGTATTTTTTGGATTGTTTTGATGTGCTAATATCAAAAATGATTTTTAAAAAATAAAAAAACATTATTGGCATACTTTTCAGCACGAAAAGCTATTTGAAAAACAACCGCTACCACACTGTCAAACACGCTTTAAATGAATCTCCCCCTCGCCATAAACCAACTCCTTCGAAGCCATTAACCGAGTTTCATTTTCCATTACCAAAAATGGCATGGCAGTGAAAAACGCTTGATACACGAGGGCATGTTCATGTTTTCTTGCTGATAATATTAATAATAATTGATGAGTTTTAATGGCTGTATACAGTACAACGTGCCGGGAATGACAGGGAATGTCTTTTTGTCCTTGGAATTGATAGCCATGTAGTCCTTGGAAAATTTAAATAATTATATGATATTGTGAGTCAATGTCGACTGGATCGTGATCTTCTTCCATGGACAAGAGGGAAGTTTGAATCATTTGGAAATTGACAGTGCTGCCCCTCAATTATACACTTGGCTGGCTACCTCCTGTCCAGAAAAAATATTTGTGGCTGCCAAAATACTTTTGACGGCTCTGGCCACAAGAACACGGCAAGATCGAGAGAAGGTGGTGGACGAGATGGTTACAAGCTTCAAGAACACGTTGTAGAGGTCAAGGTTTGCTTGGACCTCTCGACTATTTATTTCCATGTGAAGCATAATATCTCTTCCCCACACTGTTCCACCACCATATTTAAGGTGTTTTTTAAAGGATAAAGTGACATCTTTCCTGAAGAAAAAAAAAAAGAAAAAGGAGAAGGCATCTTGGCAAAGTCAATACCACCATGGATAATTTTCATAGTGCAACTCCACGTAGCTTTGAATCACATTGGAAGATTCATATTTTGTCACAACTAACTACTTTATCATGATTTTATGTGATTATAAGTTAATACTACTGCTTAGAGCTTGTTTGTATATGCGTCTTGTTGCGTGTTTTCAATTATTTTGGTTTTTATATGTTTTTATTTTTATTATTTTGACATGTTGTTATAAAAATTAAATTTTTAAAAATAAAAAAATTATTTGAATAAATTTTTAAGTGAAAAACATTTTTATAGATTTGAATAGAAATTTACTTAAACTTACTTATAAGAATTCGCTTTCTTATCTAAATCAATTAATACTTCAAATATCAACTCAAATGTCTCTTGTCATAGCAAAGTAAAAAAAGAACTTAGAAAGTAAAATTATAATACCCCACCTCACTAGTAAGATATTATTCGCTTTAACCCACATGCCTCATGAATTTGTTCTTAGCAACCACATATGGCACTAAAACGTGTTTTATTAGTCAAGGTGAGCATGTTCATATAACACTCCCCCCAAGTCCTCACTCGTTGATGTGGAATATTGCAATCCATCCTCTTAAGAAGCTTGACGACCCTGTCGTCACCATTAGATAGTTAGTGAACCGGGTTCTGATATCAAATATAACACGTCACCTCACTAATAAGATATTGTCCACCTTGGCCCACATGTCTCATGTATTAAAACACATTTTACTAGTTAAGGTGAGCATGTTTATATAAGATCCTTTCTTAAGTCCTCACTCGTCGATGTGAGATATTACAAAAATTATATAAAAAAAGAATATCAGCAACTATTCATTATAATGTTATTGTAGAAAATACAAAATTATCTTTCCTTATGTTTTGTTAATAACATAAAATACAAAATATTATGTTATTAGAAAGCCTGGTTTATCGGTCATAATTATAAACTTAGTATAGTTTACGACATGATCTAAGATTTAAATTATAAATTAAATGAGTTAATTTATAAATAATATCATTAAAAAAAATAAAAAAATATATTATTTTGATTTTTTTTTTTAAAAAATGGAATTCACCTAGTTTTTACAGGATTGTAAATCAATCTAATCAATTGTTATAAAATTCAACATGAAAACTCCACCCAAACTTTAATTCCAATCAACAAATCATTGATTTGACCTATCAAACCAAACTTCATTTAATAACGTGATAGGAGTTTCTAAAGTGTTAAATGTTGTGGGAGCACCATGGAATTATTTTCATGCATATAATGATATACATAAAGATGAATTCAAAGCATCAAATACCACGAAAAAAAATTATTTATAATTAAAATTACTTATTGAAGTTCTAGATTAATCAGCAAGGGTAAATAAGTAATTTGAACAACCTTTTAAATTTTCTCCCAGGGGGTCCAGTTTATTATATAATCCAAAACATAACGGTAACGTGCCCCCCGCTAATTAGGTGCAAAAAGGCAACGGCCAAATTAGAAAATGTGTGGGAGAAGTCAACAACAATTTTGAACAGGCAAAGCATAGCCCACCTAATCCTCAGCAAGTAATACATATTACTGTGTTTAGGAAATAATTATGATTATTTTGTTAAAATATATTAAAATAATTTTTTTTTTATTTTAAAAAAATTATTTTTAAGATCAACATATTAAAATAATTTAAATATAAAAAAATTTAATTTTTAATAATTTTTTTAAATACAAGTATAACCACCTTTCTAAACACCCTTTTAAATAGTTTCTAAATCTCAATTCCAATCAGGCTGTTAGTGGCCCTGATGCTCTTAATTTCTTCCTTTTAAAGCCATGTAACGTTTTGTTGACCCCTTTTGATGGCGCCACGTATTTCACGGCTTTATTGCACCTTTAGACCAACATGCCATATTGTTGGTCTTGTAAACCGGACTCGGGACTGACTTAGAAAAAAAACTTATATCATTAAATTATTAAATTGATTTGATAATTATTAGATCAACCGATTTGATTATTTTTTATTAAAAATTAGTTTTGTTTAAAGAAAATTCTTGGAGTTGTCTAGACTAAATCATGACTACTTAAGTCAACTTGATTTTATTAAATAATATTTTTTTTATTCAACTTAACACCTAATTTAAGTTAAATTTCAGATCTTGAATTTTTAAAATCAATTTGATAAGTTTGACTGAATTTAACAATAATTGTTACCAACCGCATTAGCAATTTTTCTCTGTTCATCAACTATATGTGCACCACTCGTTTAGTAATTGAAGTTGAGCTCTTGTATGAAATTTAGTAATGATAATTTTGTTTTGGTTTAAAATTCAACTGTTTGAGAATGTTTTTGCTTTTATTTTTTAATGTTTTTTAAAAGGTATTTTAGCTTGAAAAAATGTTTTTTTAGTATCCTTTGATGATTTTGATGTCTTAATAATAAAGATAAATAAAAATTTATTTTAAAAAATATTATGTACCATTATCTTAAACTTAATTTGAATACATAACAAAAAATATCAATAAGTAATGTGATAATCTTTTAGGAAAAAAAAAAAAAACACGCGCTCATTTTTGTAGTTTGTCTTTCAAGAAAGTTGCTGCTGCCATCAATAAAATTGTAATTATCATTAAAATTGTCGTTGCCATCACCTGTGAACTTACCTCTACTACACATTTACAACCACCTACTCTCAAGTCTCACCTCCTCCTCCACCATGAGTTGCACCACGTCATCACCTTCTTCTTATTGTCGCTATTATCGTCAGAGCCGGTTTAAGATAAATGAAAATTTTGGATAAAACTGTAAATTTAATTTTTAAAAATATGTAATAAATATATATATTTTTTATTTTTTTATGTTTGATTCCGTAAAGCATAATTAATAAATATATTTTACTTATTCTTAATGGTTTTTTTAAGGGAGGGTCTTGAGCTATTGCCAAAATAATCCTCAACTTAAACCGGTTATAATTATTATCATTATTATTATTATAATCATCATAATATCATTATTTTCATAATTATTATCATTATACTATTATCCTATTTTATATTTATAAAATATTTAATGTGATTTTTTTATTAATACTATAATATTATATAAAAAACATAGAAATTTAAATAACTGGATAAAATTCCAGAGATAATTTCATATCACCCTTTTAACTTTTTAAAAATTCTCAACTCCATAAAAAAAATTAAAAAAAAAAAAAAACCCTTACAACGACCCTCGAAGTTTGAAAAAAGAGGTGAAAGAAATTAGCGGATGGAAGGCATTTTTCCCCCGAACACGATGACCCTTTTCTGCAGTGCAAGATCTAATATAGAATAAATAATACATATAAATAAAAAAAAGGACCTTAAAAGAATCTCTAATTGCTTGATCGATCGTCAAGAAATTCCAAGATTTTAAATACCTTACCTCGCATGCCGGCCAACCTGGACGGGGAGTTATGAGAGCTACGTGGCTGCCACGTGTAGCCTCTGGATTTGCGATTTATAATTCCCAAGAAAAAAGCTAAGTGTTTCATGAAAATGTTCCCCGATTGTTTCCCATGGCATGCAATTCACCTGGAAGGCTGTCTAATCCCCCGAGTGAATGACATAAAGCCCTCGGAAGAGCAAATCAAATCTTATTTAGCATCGATCCAATAATTACTGCATGTTCACTGTCTTTTTATGTTTCTGGTTTGAACGCTCATCATCGTGTTCTTCATGTACGTCCAATTTCATAATTCCGTCTATTCTAAAATTGTTTATTGCACTTCGAATTGGATCCATAAGAGGATTCTTCGACATTGTGGATAAATATTTAATATCCAGCTTGAATTAATGGATTCAAAAAGTAGTATCAATTCACATTTTATGAATGATTGTTACATGGAAATAGTTATTTTTATTATTCGGCTAGCTTTCAAAGAATATTTTTTTTTTTTGTATTTAATGCAAGGGTAAACTTGGAATATGATATTTGAGAATCTAATTTTAAACATAGCTATTAAATCCAATATGATATAATATATGACTCACATATCGAGCGGGTTAATCTAAATTAATTATTATTTTTTTTAAAAAAACAAATTAATGGTATTTTTTTTAATAATAACTTGGATTTTAACCTAACCAGATTCACTAGTCAATTATACATTAATTTTATTTTATATTTATCCCAAGCTAGAAATGAGTTGGCCAAATACAAATCAACACACCGTTAATGTCAAGTTTAATAACAATCTTAAAAGTGACAAAAAAATTAAATGTATTTTTTTATCATTAATTTTTAATGTCTAATCTTACAAGTAACAGAAAAAAGAATTTTAAATGACATTAGTCATTAACTGGAGTATTTTAAAGGATTAATGATTGTTTTTTGAAATATTTTTTATTTATAATATATTAAAATAATATTTTTTAAAAATTTTTTAAAATTATTTTTAATATCATCGTATCAAAATAGGTTGAAAATATAAAAAAATATTAATTTATAATAATATTTTTTTTTCAAAAACATTTTACAACGTAAAAATAAACTGTCGGTAAAACTACTCCTCAATTCAGAGATAAAAAGTCTCTCCTACCATTAAAGAAAGAGTCTATTCTTGAATTGATTGTCACTGCTACTCATTTTTAAGAACCGTTAAAATCATTACAAGATTCATAAAGTGAGTCAATATAGCTAGCAGTTGGTGGGAATGCATGTAAAATAACCGAGTTGATTGAGCGGAGGTAGTTTTTCAATTTTATTCCTTATAATTAAATTTGATTTTTATTTTTTAAAATCTATATATTATTCAATTTGATATCTTTTCTAATAGTGAAAAAATAGATAGGCCCCCGCCACAAAACACGGACCTATCTAGAGGGCCCAGAATAAGAGCAGCGGTTGAGCTATCTGAGGTGTAAATGCGACTCACTCACTCACTCACTAGATGGCTAGTCTTTTTAAGGCATGTGCTTAGAGACCTTTTTTAATGATTGAACATCATTGTGATGAAATATTACTGACTACTTGAGCAGGATGTCTTAAAAGAAGCATAGTCATACATATAATGGTCCAAAAGCAGCTGCCAAAGTTGCTCGGACAATCACATTCCTGGCTCCTCCCAAATCCAACACTTTGATGGAGTTGTTACTATGTTTATGGATCTTCTGTTCTGCTACTGGGTCCTCATTATTGTCGCCGTTTGTTTTTATATTTTAATTTTATTTTTTTTATTTTAAATTAATATTTTTTAATATCTTCAAGTTATTTTAATATATTGATGTTAAAAATAAAAAAAATATTTTATTTAATTTTAAATTAAAAATATTTTAAAAAATAATCGGATTACATTTTCAAACTCCGTTACATTTTCTTGTGTTATATATTCATTATTTATTTGTAAAAATGCACTCCTAATGCTTTGTGTCTCATGTGCTCTTCTTGCTCGTCTCTTTTTCTTTGTTTTTTTATATTGTCTCCCAATTCTACCTTTTTTTAGTCTTCTCCAAATATACTGCATCTTGCTTTGTTTTTCATGAATAGTAAATTTGTATAAAATAAATTATTTTTTTATACCCTGCTGTGTCATAAAAAAATATATATTACTTTTAAATATTTAATAACAAATAAGCTAGAAATAATTTTATGATCTTTATATACCCACACACATTAAAAAAAACTAAATTAATATTGTTTTGGATAGTACGACTTACTTGAGTTTTTTTTTTTAATTAATATGGGTATTCGGGCCAGCTTGTTTGCACCCGACTAATCCCACGGGCTTTGAAGTTAACGATCATGTAAGCCTCCAATGACCATCATATTAGTAACCACAATACTCTTACCACTTGAGACCGTAAAAAACAACACAAACAAACCCCTTGGTTATAAACTTTTATCACTAGACTTATTTAAGTTTTAATCAATCAAGTTATTAATTATCTCATCCGAATTTCTTTAATTTTAGCTAAATTAACTAGATTATTGATTGACCCATCAATCATCTAAATATAATGAAATAAAAATTTAAATCATGCTATAGTTAAATGGACCACTAGGTTGATTCAGGAATAGAAGTTAGTAAGGATAATGCATGCACCAACTTTTATAAAACGGTCGATCCATAAGTCACGTTCACATTTGATTTCTTATAATATCCAATATATTCTTACTTAAGCAAACAATGGAGGCAATTGAAAGTTAAAATGTTTTTGAACAAGTAAATAAAAGCAAAACATGCAAATGCATATATCACAGGTGAGCAAATTTTAAGAAAATTAGATTATTTTTCAACTGATTAGAGAGTAAAATGGTGCTCACTCAAACAGTCAAGCTAATTAACAAGATGGAAAAAGTGCATGCCCCTTTTGTGTTTGAAAATATGATAATGGTTATTTTTATTTTAAAATATATTAAAATAATATTTTTTAAAAAATATTTTTAATATCAATATATCAAAATAATCTAAAAATATATATAAAAAAATAAATTTTTTTTAATTTTTTTAAAAACGCTTCCGAATCGATTTTTTCGGTTTGGGTTAAAATGTTTTGGCTCGGTTTTTTTTGGTTTGGGTTTGAATCGATTTTTTGAATTTCAGGCTTATAAAACCAAAACCGAATCAAACCGGTTAGTTTTTTAAAAATTCTAATCAGTTTTTTTCATGATTTGGTTTTTTCAGTTATTTTTTTTAAATTTTTTTAATTTAATCAATTTTTTGATTTTTACTCGCTTCTAAGCCCGGACATGGGTTTTTCTGAACATGGTAGGACCTGTGTATGAAATCCCATGATAAACATGAAACTGATGCCCCATTAAATTTTGTTATAGATCCGGGCCCAGAAAGCCCATTCTTCGGTTACATATAAATGCTAGAGTTCTTAACAAAATTAAATCCACAATGAATCAAGCCTAAAAAAAAGCCCTGATAAAAGAAAAAACTATAACGAAGCACTAATTTATTTTCTTCAAGAACTTACTTTTTTTGGCTAAATAATCCGTAACATGATTTTTTTATTTTTTATAAATATGATGAAAACACAGAATAAAGCCTATTTCATGCGTTGAAAATATTATTCAATTCAGTTTGAAAACACCAAGGCCACATAACTTCCTTTTTATATAATTAAAGTGTAAAGGTCTGACTCCATAACTCATTGATTTGTAAAAGCATGATATCAATACTAAGAAAAAATAGCTTTTCTAATTGCGAAGAAAAAAAATACATATTTGACGAGTTATGAGAACACCACCAATTTTTAATGACATGCAGCTGGAGGTATCCAAGAATTTCTCTCAAACCAGCTTCTGTTGCTTCTAATAGGTCAGTGCTGATGTGGCTTTCGGTTTCACTTTATTGCATATAATAATTAATTATGTCTTGAATTTAGCATGTAGAAACTGATTTTGATGTTATTAACGAGGATCTGGGCATGTTTTGGAACGGAATTTCATAAAGAGATTCTCTACAGTCTGTTTTAGGGTTAAACACATGTTTCAGAGGTTTGTCGTGAGAGCATAAGATTTAGTGGAATTTTTGTGATAGCAGAACAGGTATCTTAGCTTCGAGTTCTTCAAAAATGTTCAAGCCTGTGTTCTGTCGATGAAGATTTAGAGTTTGCCATGGCTTTTGCAATGTGGAAACGAAAGATTTGTTCGAAGGATGGAAGCAATAGCAAGGGCTATATCTGAAAACGAGAAAGCTGTGGAGAGAGGTTTGAAGAAAGAGAGCAAAACAACGAGAACACAATCAGCAAAAAAGTAGTACGAATTTATGAATATTCATGAACACAATCCATTTCTTAAAGCAGTTCTTCAAGAACTCATTATTATTGAAGATTATAACTTTAACGAATCTCTGGGAGGGGTTATCCAATTTGTGAAAGTTTTGATACTTGGTTTCTAGTAAAAGTTTTGAACAGTTAGTTCTACTCTCTCTCTCTCTCTCTCTCTCTTCCTGATTTGATAGTTTGAGGTATTCGCATATCATTTTATTTAGGAGTTTCATCATAGTAAATATTTTATATTTAGAGGGACTGAATGCATAGTTATTATAAAAAATTTAAAGACTAAAATTAAATTAATATTTTAAGATTTTGAAGGTGCCGAGCTTTCTCAAAACATAACGTGCGTAAATCGATTGCCCCTGTGCATGTGGACTAAAAGAACTAGAGAAAGCCAAATATCCAAGAACACAGTTTTAATTCAAGTCTACTCCTTGCACAAACTAAATGATACAATTTAAAATCCTAACATCTAACCATTCATAAATGCCATGTACGGTATTTTTCATTTAAAATTATACATTAAATTTTAATATGATTTTATATTGTTAAAATGTATTTAAAATATGATAATAATAATTACTTTTTAAAATATTTTTTATTTATAAATATATTAAAATAATTTTTTTTATTTTTTAAAAATTATTTTTGATATCAACTTATCAAAATAATCTGAAAACGCTAAAAAAATAATATTAATTTAAAATAAAAAATAATTTTAATTTTTTTAAAAGTGATTTTGAAACATAAAAACAAACGATTCCTTAATATTTAAGATTTAATTTTTAATCTCCAACCAAATAAAACCTTACCTTAATTATTTTTATACATTTGTTCCCAATCTCCATAATCGAAAAAAAATTGATGCAAAAAATTGAAAATAAACAAATTTTTGATATATCATGTTTTTTTAAAATATTTTTTAATTGAAAATACTTTAACATATTAAAATCATTTGAAAATATTTAAATAAAAATATTAAATTAGAATTTTTTTCATATAAAAAATAATTTAAAAATAAATTTGAAAAAAAAATCATGAGAGAAAAAAAAAAACCCCTCACTCGAACTAAAGTACTCGAATTGATCATTGTTATTTGTAGTATTTGAAGGTTCACCTTACCGTAATCATGAACAATTTATTCCTCCTCCGACCACAAAAACGAGCCTTAAGATCTTGTCCTTTCTATCCCTCTCCTTTGTGATCTCTACTCTTTAATACAAGAGATATATAGTAATTAGTGATTATTCCCAAACAAAATCTAATCGGAAATATAATCCTAATAAGCTCCCCGACCAGTCATCTGTTGATACTGGTCCAAAGACCTCTGCCTTTGCAGCCTCATTTCCTCGTTAAACTTGTTTATGAACGCCTCTACTCGCTTGTTCAACTCATCCTGACTCAGAGAAGGTTCTTTCCTGAGTTTCCCTGATCCATGAGGACTCCGACTAAGCTTCTCTGACCTGCTGCTGATGCTATCGTTAAAAGTCTCATATTTCTTCATCGTCATCATTTTCGGTGGAGGAGCATTATCACGGCGCACGTGCGAGTCCCACGCGTCGGATTTCTGAAGGTGTCTGGCTAATGGCATTGGACGACCATCTGTTATAGTCTTCCACGTGGCCTCCAGCGTGTCGTGCCGTTTTGGTTTTGATACTCGCAATGCCGCCGCCTTCCCACCACCTAAAATAGCATCAAAAATCAAAATTTAGAAATCACCAATTCATTCTACAGTTCTGCTCGGTGGTTTTTGCAGATTTTTTGAATAATCAACCTTATAAGGTAAATCATTAAAAAAACATTATAAGAAGGTTAGGATGAAAGTTTTTTTTTTTTTTTTAAATGATAAGAGAATCTCTCATTCTTCATATTTCTAAATAGCTTTATGGTTGGAAAAAATATTAAAAAAAACCCCAGATAGATATTGGCTTCAAACATTCACAAATGTGTATTATACCTACGAAGATAAAATATTTATTTGTGTGTAAAAATGAAAAAAAGAAAAGAAAAGAAGAGGATCTACCTTCAGGACTTGCTTTCAAAGATTTCCTGCGACCTAATCTTGCAGAAACCAATGGTTTCTCTTTGTTTTGATCTTTCTCAATCAAGAACTCCATAGAATCACTCCTGTATGGAGCTGCCTTATTCACTTCGCTTTCATATACGTCACCACTCTCCACCGCACAATATTCCTCCACAATCACAGTCTTGTCCTCCACATCCAAATATTCATAATCACCATATCGATCACTTGCAACGACAGCTTCGTTAGCATAAGCAGCACTCCTGACACGAACAGCTATATCCTCCTCCGTCACCTGCACAGGAGGGACAATAATATCCGCTGGTGGCAAGGGGACTTGCTGTTCTTGGTCTGGCTTTTGAAGCTGAAGCTTGGAAGAGGCAAGAATAGAGATGATTATGCAGTTGATGACTAAATAAAGATAAGGTGGCTGAAGCCAAGAAATAACGGAGGAATACATGATAGCTAGCTCAGAGACCGCAAAGTCTGTTACCAGTACTGGAAGTACTGATAGCTTTAGTATCACTGCTAAAGATAATAACCCAGTTGATATCAAAGCCACTTTGAGAGAGAGCATTGGATTTTCAGAACTCGATGCAGGAAACACCATTCTTTTTCACACTTAAAATGGAGCTTCAAGAATCAAGATTGTTCAAAATCCTCAGGTTCTTAGATCAGAAAGCGCAGAGAGAGAGAGAGAGAGAGAGAGAGGAGGTGAATGTGAGAGTTTGCGGGTAGAGAAATGAGGAAATGGAAGGGTGTTATATAGAGAGTAGAAAGAGTTTGTGGTGAGAAGTGTACTTGTGTGATACACTAGTATGGTATTCCTCTTTATTGAAACATTTTCTTTTTATTAACTCAAAAAAAGGTTCGGGTGGTGTTAACTTTATTTTTTCTATCACACATAATTTTTAATTTATATTTAAAGTTTTCCTTGATAGAAAAAATAATAAAATAAATTAGGAATTATATATTTTAATAAATAATAATAAATTAATCTGTTAATTTCAATCAAATATTAAACTAAGACAAATATGGTATTTCTTATAATAAAAATCTAAAATTAATTTGTTTGAGTTTGAATTTTAGCTCTTTAAAATTTTAATTCATTTGAATCAATAAAATAAAATTTTATTTTGCCTAATTAATCATTAACTCAACATCAAAATTTACTCTTAATATTGCAAGAAATCATATATATAAAGCTAACCAAAATAAAATATCAAATCCAATTTTAAATCAATTTATTATAAAAAAATTAAATTTGAAATAAAAAAAATTTCAAACGAAAAAAAAAACATTTTTAGGTAATTATCAATGAATTATATTATTTTTTATATTGTATTTTTATAGTATTTTTTTAATAGTTTTTTATCTCGTATTGAATCACGTATTTATATTTTTAAATATTGTTTACTTACTGAAAGTCAATTTTATAAATCAAATTATAATTGTTAAATAAAAAATAAAAAAGTCTAATAAAAAAGAGAGGATATAATTGAGTCATGAATTAACTTTTCGATTACCCCCATCAACTATTTTTTGTTAAAATATATTGTAATTTACCTAAAGTCAACTTTTCATAAATTAACTTTTCAAATATTGCCCAATCATAAAATAACTTAAGATTGATATGATCCTTCGAATGAGAATGTAAGAACGTGAATCAATAAATATAAGATTATGGTCTAACCTTGATGATATATTATACGGAACTAGCTGGCTCTACCTATTAGTTACGTACAGCTGACGAATTAATTATGGAATTAAAGCAAAGGTATGCCTTTTAATCAGATAAGGTCGAGCATAAACATCTTGTTAGGCTGTAATCAGATCCAAGTTTGATGCCCACTAAGCCTAGCTACTTGCCTCTCCTCCACTGTTCTAACCAATTCCAGGTTCCCATAGTAAGAAGAGAAACAAAGAAAAAAAAATGAAGAATTATAGTTTTTGTTTTTGTCACAGAACATGCAGCGATAATTATTGTCAAAAGAGTCATTTTAACTCAATAGTTTAAGTTATTAGGTGAGATTTGAAAATATAATTTATATTATTTTTTACATTCCCTCAAATAAAAGCCCTTTGAACTTGAAACTTACATATATTCATATTACCTAGTGTTTAATTTTTATCAAATAAATAAAGATGGTGAGATTCGAACTCGTAATCACTTGATCATTAAGGCTCTGATACTATGTTAAAGAATCATCTCAACTCAATAACTTAAGTTGTTAAGTGAGGTTTCATGATATAATTTATATTATTTTCTAACCATCATAAATCAAGATAATTATCACTATAATAATAACTATATTGACCAGCATTATATATAGAGAGATTTCTAACGATTAAATATCACATGCAAGTGCAAGTTATTAAATATCACATGTAAGTTACATTAAGCAGAAGATTAAAAGGTCATAAACAGTCATTAGACTATGGACACTTGTTTTTTTTATTATAATTTTATCATATTCTAAATGATACCCTTTATAATAATATTGATGGAGATTAATATTTTCTTTTGAATTTAAAGAAGTTTCAATGAGAATACTCTGTGCTTCAGGAGTTGAAATGATATGTTTGTGTATATACACATAAAAATAATTAAAATCATAATAAAATATAATTCAAGAGGTGTTTAGGCGCCTACCTACATGGCGCAGTAAATTAAACAAAAATAACAATGAGCAATGACAAATTGTACAAACTTGTCGTTTAATTAAAACGAAGTTTCTTCAGCTGTCTCTTCTCTTAAGGCGGCCCACAAGTGCCGACCACCTAATTGGAAGTGCATGGCGTGCAATTAGGTACGATTAAACATTGAAGATCATGACAGAACCGTCTGAAATCCTTCGACATGCTCATGTCGGACAAAAGGAGTTCTTGGACGGAGGAGACACAACCACTTCAAATACGCAAAGATCGGGCTGCCTAATTCTAAGGATGCAATTATTTATACTCTCCGTTGTCCACTCCTCACCTTGTCAAGTGAGATGACAAGCTAAATGTGTGGTTTTATTTGTTCCTTCATTGTGTGATCCTAACACAGTCTTATCATTTTTTTCATCGATAATTCCTTCAAAGAATTACGGTGAAACTGCATTTAGTTCACTTGATTAAAGCAAGTTTTAATTACTTAGATATTCTAAGAAGAAGAGTTTAGATAATAATATAAATTATATTTTGAGATCTAATTTAATAATTTAAATTATTGGATTGAAATGATTATTTGATTTATTATCGGAGCTTTAATAACTAAGTGGTTATAAGTTTGAATCTCATCATCCTTATTTATTTAATAAAAATTAAACACAAGGTAATGTAATTATGTATAAGTTTTAAACTCAAAGGGCTCTTTTTTGAGGGGATGTGTTAGAAAATAATATAAATCATATCTTGTAACATTACCTAACAGCTTAAACTATTGGGTTGAGATGATTTTTTGATAAAAAAAGAAAAAAAAAAGAAAGCTCTCGGAGGATCAAATTTCAGCCCTACTAATTAGTGTTTATAGATTTATTTTTAAGATGAGAATTTAATGAAGATGATTTTTACTTTCAGTATTGATGCCTATTAATATAGATTATGGAGTGATATTTTTATTGATATGATTTTGAGCATTTAGTTTGATTAAAATATATTATGCGGTTAGAAATATAGTTTTGAAGGTCTATATAATATTTTTTTTCATGTTTTTGGGTTGAAAAAAATTAAAATTTGGATATTCCGGATCTAAAAACTTGGACCCTGCAAAAACAAATTTGCTAATAAAGAAAGTATATATTTTTGTGAAAAAATAATATGAGTAAGAAAAGAGAATTTTAACTAAAAATATGCAATTTTTTTCTAGAATTTCAATCATTTTCATTTTATGAATATTCATTTTAGTTGCTATATAATTAAGTATTTTTTTTTAAGAAAAAACGCTTTGTATCTTGAGGTTAAATATTTACACGGCATTTATCTTTCCTTCTTACAGGACAAACAAAGCTTCTGACTTTGGTTTTTAATTAAAATTACCAATCGTTCATGCATTTTATTATTATTATTATTATTATTTTCTACAGAGTAATAAGTGGAAGGGTGTGGGACTGAAGTTTGAAAACTACACAGCTCTATCCATCTACCTCACAATGACAAGGACAGATGTTTGACAAGAAAGGTGGTTTATTCAGTGCTCTCCTTGTCATGGAGCCGTCGAGCTAACATACGGTTGACACGTGTCCATCTGGTGTTTCCTGGAAGTGGTTTTCCCGTGCCCCGAGGATCCAAAATGTGTACTCAGTCATTGAGGGTGTTAGTTATATAGCAGCAATTATTTTTAAAAATATTTATTATGTTAAAATTATTTTTAATATTAATACATCAAAATAATATGAAAATATCAAAAATATATTAATTTAAAATAAAAATTAAAAATTAAATAAAATTAATTTTTTTAAAAGCATTCTCCAGCATGCCATAGAGTCCAAGATTTGCCTAATTTTGGTGTGGAAAATCCTGGAATTTCATGCAAGCCAATAATTTGGACCCAACTAAAGAGATTGGTCGGATGATTGGTGAGGAAGTTGGACACGTGGAATGAAGATCTCGAAGTTTTGGACTTTTGGTTAGGAGGGTATTCACTTAGCAAGACTTCCAATCATTGTCCCCTTTCTACACGTTTCCATTTTTTTTTTCTTTTCAAGTACTATATCACGATCAACTTTTATAAACCATGATTCAATTCCCAAGTTTTTATTTTAAACAAAAAAAGAAGAGAAAAACCAGCTTACAAATGCATACAGGATCAATCATGCATTCCTATGATTTATTTTTAATTTAGATGTAGAGATATTCTTACATATTAAAGACCAAATTAATAAAATAACTTTTTAAATAATATAAATATTTTTTTTTTATTTATATATATATTTCAATGATAAAAAACTTTTTAGAAGAGTTAATTATATTTTAATATATTTTATGTTAAACTAATTTTAATATAATTATATAACTAAGTTAGTTATTTTTTATACAATATAATCATGATGTTATTTATACAAAACAAAGAAAAAAAATACTAGTCAAAACATGTCATTTCATTAAAAAAATACTGGTCAACAGATACATGTCATTTCACTTGATTTTAACTTCTCTACAAAAAAAACATAGAAATAGCTTTTTAAAACAAGAATAAATATTTTAGCTATTCATATAGCTTATTCGTTGGAATGGTTAAAACTAAAAATAAAAGGTAAAAGTATAGTTTTTTATTTTAGCTCTTCTTTTAGCTACTATTTTGGAGATGCTCCAACAACTTTAGTTATTTTCTCGCAGCGTAGCTTAGATAGTAGTAATTTGAGGCGTATAAATTGATGTTTTGTTTCTTACTAGTTTGTTGAAAACAAACTATTCAGTTGTCATTTTTTCTCTTTATTATTTCAGTAAGATAATAGCCAAAAATTTTAAATCTTTTTTTATATATATATATAGTTTCTAAAATAATATATGAAAAATTATTGATGATTACTAAAGATAAAATTGATGGTGAGGAATTTTTTTTTTATGCCCACAATTCATTACAGAGTTATTACAATGAGAAAGAGTTTTATGAGTTATTTTAAATGAATACCTAAGAGGAAAATGCAAAAATACACACACGAGTATCAGGATAACACATTCTAACAAAGCAAAAGTAATATATTCTATCAAAATCAAGAGCAATTCATAACAATTTTACATCTTCATATCTTGCTCTATAGCTTGTAAATGGAGGACACAAGACTGTTTTTTTCTAGGTAAAGCAGTGATAGATAGTGTTTTTGGAAGAGAATCTGCTGATGTTTGTAGTGCAATCAGAGTTAGAACTTTAGCTTAGAGTAAAGTACATGTACTAAGATATAAGTTCACATAAAATTTATATGGTGTGGTGAAGAGGTGAGAGATAAATTAGTGCTAATAGATGGCTATTTGGGCATGCTTTTCTTTTATTTTAATGGGAAGAAGACAATAAATAGTGAGATTATAGTATTTTTTTAATTTGGTCCTTGGACCTTTGGAACTTTACAATGGAGCCCCTAACCAATCCTAATTTTTTGGATTCCTTGCAATTTCACCCCTAGTCTTGTTCAATTGAACCCTTAAATTTTTGCACTTTTTACAAAGAGGTCATTGATCTCAACATTTTTCAATTTGACCCTTAATCAACCTTCAATCTTTAATTGTTTTTTAATTAAACCCCTAATTGCACCCAATTTGACCTTTCCAAGTTTCAATTGTATCCTTAATATTTCAATCTTTGTGAATTGATCCGAATAAGACCTTCAAACTTAAATTTTCTTTAATGAAGTTCTAACTTAATTTTGTTTTTTATTAAGCCCTTGATTAAATCAATTAGGCTCATCAAAAGTTTGATTAAGTCCATGAACTTAATATTTTGCAAGTCTGCCCCAATCTTCAATATTTTTTTGCGTTAATCAACCTTCAATCTTTATTTTTTTTAATTGAACCCTTAATTGCACCCAATTTGACCTTTCCAAGTTCCAATTGTATCCTTAATATTGCAATCTTTGTGAATTAATCCGAATTAGACCTTCAAACTTAAATTTTCTTTAATGAAGTTCTAACTTAATTTTGCTTTTGATTAAGCCCTTGATTAAATCAATTAGGCTCATTAAAAGTTTGATTAAGTCCATGAACTTAATATTTTGCAAGTCTGCCCCAATCTTCAATATTTTTTACCTTAATCAACCTTCAATCTTTATTTTTTTTAATTGAATCCCTAATTGCACCCAATTTGACCTTTCCAAGTTCCAATTGTATCCTTAATCTTTTAATCTTTGTGAATTTATCCGAATTAGACCTCCAAACTTATTTTTTTTTAATTAAGTTCTAACTTAATTTTGCTTTTGATTAAGCCCTTGATTGAATCAATTAGGCTCATCAAAAGTTTGATTAAGTCCCTGAACTTAATTATTTTGCAAGTCTACCCCAATCTTCAATATTTATCTTTAATTTGATCCTAAACTCGCATTGTTTTCTTCAATTAGACCCTCCATTATTGCAACTAGGCTCCCAACCTTGGCCATTCATTTCAATTTGATGCTTTAACCTTCAATTTAGTCCTTCTTGTCCATTTTTCATTTCATTTGTTTGGATAATTTTAGAGAATTTAAAATTGAGTTACAACACATAGTAAGGAAGTGATAAATGTTAGAGGATTGCTTTTATACCCCATCATCATTCAGCAATCAGCAAAGATGACCGCCATTACATCGTCATGGCCTTTCTTTCAATGAGAAATGGGCATGCTATTTTTATTTCTTTTCTTAGATTTTCTTTTGTTTTTGAAAAATTAAACACACAACATGTTGTCTGTTGCTCGTAATTTGGTCACTGTATAGGTGATCGGAAAATCAAGGAAGATGTTTTTTAGGCCAAAAAAATTATTTTTCAACTTATTTTTACCTAAAAAGACTATAAAACCCTCTTTAAACCACCTAATAACCTTAAAAAAAAACACTAAAAAAAAACCATAAATCAACCAAACAAGAAAAAAATCTAAACCAAACTCGATTTCTTTTTTTTTTCTTGGATTTTTAGAGATAAAAATCACCACCATCAAATTTCCTTCAGTAAATATGTCACGACCTGAATCCCGGATCCATGACCGGCACATAGACAAGGTTCCCCTCCAAGGTTTCATACCTATGCGAACCCAAACTTACATACAAACTTATCCTTCCAAACTCAATCAGAGTTGTTCAACGCGGTAGTAACAACAAAACTAATTTTATAACATAATTTGATTGTCTTAATACAAGAGTTAATATAATTCATAGTTTTGGAGCACTAACTTGACAAAAAGGAATGTACAAATTGTAAACAAAAAGCAAGTTCGGAAGGTTCAACAAAAGTGACCTGCTACCAAACTATAAGCCTGAAAAGGATAAATAATGAGACGGTGAGTTCAATAACTCAGTGAGTAGATAATATTCAATACACACGCACGAGGTAATATAACAATGAGAATTATATACAATTATGGCTCTAGGTTCTTATATGAAGGTTTCTCAAAGAGGCCATAACAAGAAGATCAAATTGTAAAGTTCGTCAGAAAATCAAAATGCAATGAGCATGAGGCTCCGTACTGTAGGATGATCAGTCCACACAAGTTGATGACTCCCCCGACCAACTAGGGTTCATATACGATGTGCACAAAAACTAACATTACCCTGTTAGCATGGGTATTCTGACTGACATACCATAAGTTCATAATCGTAATCAAAAAACATATTCATATCTCAAAGCTCAACTCATGACATCAATCAAATGAGGAGCTATCAATTCAGAAGTCAATTCAAAATATATGTTGGTTCATAACAAGAATTCAGATTCAATAATTGATCATACTTTATCATAACAAGGATAATAATCAATATATATATATATATATATATATATATATATATTATCAAGAAGCATGATCCAATTCATATTAACAAATCAAATATTTATAATATTTCTCATGCATATGGAACATTAACCACTCACCTGACTCAAAAGTAAAAGGAAGCCAAAAGCAGACACCGAAGAAAATCCTATTGACGTCCTGCCAGTAGAATATCAGGATTATCTGAATACAAAGGAGACATATTCAAGAACGACTCAAAAGAACATTTAACCTATTTAATAAACTTAACTAAAGGTGTATTCACTAACCCTATATGTTTTTGAACTAACTAGTCAATTTTCTTAAAAACCCAAAATCTAACGGTTTTCCCGAAATCTAATCCATAATAAAAACAACTAATAAAATTGGTAATAATTCACTAAATAACCCTTAATTATTCATAAAACTAATCTGCAAAAGCTAATATTACAGCTAGGGACTCATCTGGAATTTATCATATTTTTAGGGCCAAATTATAACTTTTGTCAAATGGAGGACCAAACTGAAATTTGTCATAAATCCATGAATATACTGAAATTCTGACCTCAACTAATCCTCAATTCTGTCCAGGATGTATCATTATGCTTCAGGGACCATTTCTGGAATTTTACCAAATTTTTAGGATCAAATTGTAATTTTTGTCAAATTGGAGGACCAAATTGAAAGTATTAAATTCTCTTATCTATACAGTAATTCTGCCCATAAGTCATATGTTATTCTGTTCAGAATCTCGGAATATGCTCCAGGGACCAATTTGTAATTTTCCAAAGTTCGGGGACTAAATTGTAATTTTCACAAATTGAGGGACCAAATTGAATTTTCATCATCTTCAACCTCCAGTCCAGAATATTAACAGAAACCTACTGTTCTCCCCTGATTTTTAACTCAAAATTCACCATTCAAACAAAACTATAACTCAAAATCATCACAATCTTCCATAATCAACTAAATCATCAATTAACCACAACAATCAACCCCTAACATTCATCAAAACCCGAAATTTAAGGTTCAAATAACATATTATACACATTAAACAACCTAAATCTTACCTTTAAACTTATTTCCTCCAACTCCTTTCCTTTTTCCCTTATTTCCCCCTCTTTTCTCTTCTTCTTCTTTCTCCCTTCTCTCTCCTGTCGATTCTCTCTCAAATTTCAGATCACTCTTTCCTCTCTTTTTTTACTTCCTATTTATATTTATTATGTTTATCTAATTACCACACTACCCCTCATTAATTTATATCCACACTTTAAGCCTTCAAGGGCTTTATTGTATTTTTCAATCCCTTTAACTCAAAACATTACAAAATAGAACCTACTGACACCAAAAATGATTATTTTCATCGTAGAAAAATGACCAAACCGATGACTTTCTCTCATCTCCTTTATTCAAGTACTGAAATGCAAAGAAAATAAAATTTTGAATCGAAATTAATTTTTTAAAAAAATATATAAGGACTGTAGAGAAAGAAAAAGGAAAGTATGAGGACTTAAAAGAACTTTTTTCAAGAATTTTAGAATGATCATCTTTTTTCTCCTTATTCTACTCTTTGCTCTCTTTTTTTTTAATATCTATCCTATCATGAAATTAAATATATAAGGCTACAACTAAAATAAAAAAATGGGTCCAGGTCTCTAGGCCACTAATTCCTTTTTTTTAGGGGGGCGTTCTATTTTTTTAAAAAAAATAAGTAGAGAATAAATCATGTGCTATGTAGAATTTGACCACCATAAAAGTGGTAGGAAAATCGGGGGAGATAATTTTGGGCAAGAAATTCTATTTTTCAAGCTATTTTCACCTAAAAAATAAAAACACCATAAAACCCTTTCTAAATTATCTTGTAACCTTTAAAAGCTAGAAAACATTAAAAAAACAAAATCAACCAAATAAAAAAACTAAACTAAACCAATTTTTTTTTTTTCATGGATGTTTAGAGATCAAAACCATTACCATCAAGCTTTCTTTGTTGAATAGAAAGTCACTGAAAAGTGGTCGAACTAATTACTTTCTCTCATTGCCCTTTCTAAATGTCTTTCTTATCTTTAACCGCATGAACTGAAATGCAAAGAAAATGAACATTTTGAATCAAAATTAAAATTTCTTAAAAAAATGTAGGGATTGTATAGAAAGAGAAAGAAAAGTGTGATGACTGAAAAAAACATTTTCAAGAATCTTAGACTGACCATGTTTTTTCTCTTTGTTTTACTCCTTGGTCTCTTTCTTATCATTATTATGTATATCCTTAAACAAATTTTGATAGATTTGACATGAAATTAGACATAAGGGTACAATAAGAAAAAGGGTTCAAGGGCAAGGGCAAGGGCAAAATTGGGGGGGGGGGGGGGGGGGGGTGGTTATGTCATGCAATGTAATTCATTTGTGATAACAATAAGAATCACAAGCGAAATCATCAATCGATCCCTAATACCTAGTAGAGAACGATTGGAATGCGTAAATTACAAAATTTCAACCGTCATCTACGCGTAGAACTATCAATTATACTCTCCTCAGGGTATTCTTCCTGAGTTTTCTTATACATCACTGAAAGAATGCCCAGTGTGGCACCAGCACTGGAGGTCTCCCCACCTCTACTTTTAGTTGAATAGATGAGAAAATAGAATGACCTCTGTTGAAGAAATTATGATCTCTAATCATGGCCAAGGACACATTTTTTTGGATAAATTTATCCAAGCATGGCAAAAAGGTGAGAGCAAGGGGAAGCTGGCAATCAATCTAGCCCATCTTTATTACTCTGAATACATCTACTCGTACAAATGAACCATCAACGAAATATTAAGGAAAAACTGGAACTGCCGCCTCTACACAATAGTTTACAATCGTAAATCCAGGGGGAGCAAACAAAAACTTTCAATGTGCTATTTTCCTGTAACGCAACTACTTCAGTATTGTATGATGAAGCCCACATTAACTCCCTCCCTCAAGGCACTCAATGCTTTGAGAACATGCCTTGAGTTAAAGAGGAGAAATCATAATCCTTCCCGGTTTGCATTTTAGTACCACCAGATGAAACCGGAGCTGCTGATTGAGTTTTACTGACTCCAGTGCTTGTCCCACCGTTGGCAGGGTTAGCTTGCCCCATGTCAAAAAAGCTGCAAACAACAAATGGAAGGAATTTGGGTAGGGAATCTAACACAAAAACTAGACAGGAGACGGAAGTTTATTGGTGGAAAAGAAAAGCATGAATGGATCTGATTTCAAAATGTACTTGTAAAAACTTTCAAATGATTGCATTTCTAATTGTTCTATGATGGACAGTTTCGTTTTACTAGCACAGGAAATGCACCAACAGTCTGATTTTACATATTATGGAGTGATGAAACAGAAATATTGGTCTCCTAAAACTTAAAACTGCCTTGTTTTTAAGCGGCACAGAGCAACCATCCTGTAAGTAACAAAATGGGGAAAAGAAAGAAATGTGGCTGCAAGCTTACGCTATAGCTTTCTCACTGCCATTTTCTTCACTCTTCAAAACTATGCGAGCTTGTTCAATTGGAAAAAAATTGAAGTAATTAGCAAAATTTTATACCCCATGCAAAGCAATTTTAGATGCAATGCAAGACTGAGGACCAAACTTGGGCAGGATGAGGGAAGATAGAGGAACATGAAAAAACTTATCTGGAAAAGAAAAAAAAAAAACGCACAGGAAAGTGGTTGTAATGTCCATGGTTTTAGTTCCACCAGAGTGCAAAGCACAATCACATGTTTCTCTATTCACCAACACCAGACCAGACTGGAAAAAACAAATATACCTTGATGGTGGATATTGTACAGCGCTTCCCCCTGGATGTGTCAGTCCTATGTTACCAGTCTAACACCAAAAAAAAAATTTAACAGCAACATCAGAATATTACCAAGTGAAACTAATTAAGTATTAGTAAATATGAAAGCAATCCATGATATGTACCTGCATAAGTTTCTGTAAGTCACCCTGCCCAGCTACTGGCATCATCAAACCGGGAATTTGGTATCCCATGTTTGGCCAATTTTGTGCAGGTATGTTAATACCATTTGGCCCTTGTTGTTGAATACTGCCAGAAAGTTTCAGGTCCCCACCAACTGACTTCGCTGCTGCAGCCATAAGTTGCTGTTGCTGTGTCAGCATAGCAAGTTGCTGTTGATTCATCACTTTTGGGTCCCCACCAGCAGATTTTGCTGCAGCAGCCATAAGAAGTTGCTGTTGTTGCGCTAGCATAGCAAGTTGTTGTTGATGCATCGCAAATGGTGATACCATATTGGACTATAAGATGGTGGAAACAAAATCATCAGCTAATAATTCAGCTCCACATAAACTTCCAAAAGCTAAACCCTTGCATGAACTCAAACTAAAGTTGGTTTTTACAGAGGTAACAGATGTGATAAAGAATTTGGAAAGCACATCCAGGATAGGATAAATGCCCAAACAAATTTCAGAGGAAATGTTCAAAAGATGCATAAAAAATGCCAAAAGTACATACCTTCTCAAAAAGGCTCATTATATCATTTTTCACATCTTTCTGGGGTTTCTCCGAGACTGAAGGGGTAGCTAAAGAAGGCGAATCTTTAAATAAATCCTCAATTCCAGAATTGGACCGAGTATTATTTTCTATAGCTTTTGTTGGAACAGCTTTTCCAGTCGTTGATAATTCTTCAGCAACTGTTGCAGCTGAAAATTTTGGAATGGTCCACATTGATAAAAAGAATCACCATACATGTGTGTGAAAATGAAATATCAACAAAAAACACATAGGAGATCATAGCAATTAACAATTGTCCAAACACATGAAGACATACATTGAAAACCTGCCCAACCATTATCATCATTGGATGCTACTTCTGAGCCATTTTCGCTAGGGCCATCCATGGAGAGCAAGTTGAAAAGGTCAGTAGCAAAATCAACTTTGGGTGCAGAGACAGCTGGAGCAGCATCTGCAACTTTCTTTGCAGCTTCAGTAGCTTCCACCATTGGTTCAGCTTTTTCATTAACCTGTTGAGGCTTTGCAGGAGTAACCTGTTTATGAAAAAAATGTCATGCTCGAATCATTATGGATGGAGGACCTTTCTGGGTGGGAATGAAAAAAAAATAATAAAGTGCGAGATGATTACAAAGTGAGAAAGAAATAAGAATCATGCATGTAACTGCTCTAACTAATAGTCATTGTATAAGAGACACAGGAAAGCACAGTGAATTGCAAAAATTAGATCAAAATGACTAAGATATGGCATAATTCAATTGCACATAAACACTGGCTATTGCGAGTGGTTGTGCTTTTGGAGATAGATTTTATTCGCGAGAGGCCAAAGGCTAACATCAAAACCTTTTCTTCCCAACAAAATTTTACATGCATAGATTTTAGGATTTATTGAAGCTTTCTTTTCAACTCATAATAAAAGAAAAGAAATTATCAACTATTTCATTACAGATTCTTTGAGTATTCGACTGTTCCACTTGGACTAAGAAGATAAAACTCAGCATACCTGCTCGGGTCCTCTAGGAGGAACAGGAACACTTATTCTTGTGGCAGTAGCACTGTTCCTTGAGCTTGATACTTGTGAATTCTTTTTTTCCTCGAACAAATTTTCAGAACTGCTGGTGTGTCCATGCTCACTTCTTTCACCAGGTCTCTGATGCAGAGATCTTTCATCCAGCCCACTAGGAGGAGATTGTGCTCTTCCATCTTTAGAGATCCATCTCTTATCTTCATACCTGAAAGAAACTGTAATGGTCAGGTGCAATGCAATCATATCAACACACAAAGAGGATCGAGAAAACTTGCTAATAATAGAGTTCTAAAAATACACATACTTCGCACGAATGAAATTCTCAATTCCAACTCTGTCGTAGTTTGGGGGTAACTCTGCTTCCCAATAACTATTTGCCCTCTCATTCCCCATTGCTAAACAAACAGTACAAAGCAAGCTGTTTATTAAACACAAAAGTAACTGTAAAATAATCATAATAATCACAAGTTTGCAACAAGCCAATGAGCTTACATTGAATAAATGCAACCTGTTCTGGAAGCCACGTGTCAAGGGTTGCGGATCGAACCTGCAGAAGAGAACCAATCAGGAGACAAAATATCCTTAAGGATAATTGCACTTTGATGCATATTAAGCAGCATCTCCAAGAGAAAAAAAAAACGAAAAACCAGATTCATGACATGTAGGCAACAGCAAGATATAAATTCATTGATCAGCCAACAGTAGACCTAGTTACCATGCATGCCAGTTACACTTTTAAAAAGAAGAAAATGAATGACACATCAATAACCATTGTGCTTGCTTGTGATCAATCAATCCAAGAAAAAAAAAGAGCAATATCATTAGGAAATTGGAGAGCACAAATTGAAGCTCAGGAGCAATACAGACAAAAAAAATTCATTAACCAACATTGCTGAAAAAAGAAACCAAGCTGTAGAAATGAATGGAAGACTATTAAACAGCATATCAAGTATAGACATAATCAAAAGAAGCTAGACAATATGCTACTTGCCTAGGACTTGGTAACATCAGGAAAGGTAATGATAAGCCTACAATATTACCCAGTGAGATGAGATAGTTTTGTATCTGAAACAATGCATTTTAGCCATAAAAGATGGTGAGATAACAGTCATTCATACAGATTCAAAATCACCATACCATCTTTCAATTTTCTGTTTTGTAATAAAAAAAGGCTGATACAAAAACTATTTCCTCATTTGTTTTTCACAAAGCAACTCTTCATAGAAGACTTCGAAGGCCTTATCTACAAAACTTCTTTTATGTGCACACAGAAAAACAACCATTATCTTAGTCTTTTGTTAAAGATTCTAATTCTACATTAAAAGTTAATGATGGTTTAGAAAGCAATTTGTCACCTTTGATATGTGTACCCCAAGACTTCTGTGGATCCCTGAACACTGCATGCATATAAAGATACCTAAATTCACGCTTGCCCATCTTGGACCTCTGCATTTGCAAACAGGTTAACACCAGCATCTCAAACTGATAGTACAGCAACAATAAGAAAACTAACAGCATCAAGCTAGTTACAAAGATCCATGACTGTTAAAATAATTTTATATATTTATTTTTCTAATTATTTACTATTATCCTAATTCTATCAGATCCTCATATTCTTCTCCATACATACTTGGCTTTGCAGTCAGCACATTCCCTATTCTCAGGCAATTTGAGGAGGCCTTCCAAGACCTGCATATGCAAAACAGGAAATAAGTAATTCAAGACAATACACTGTTAAGAAATAAAGGGGAATGAATGGTACTGCTTCTAGAATCACAAATAAAAAACAGTTAGAATACACGGAAAACACCAAAGCAAAAATTTTATAAACAAAAATCATATAATCCACTTCAATGACAAATGGCACCATATGTAGCTAGCATCAATGGCAGTCATAAATTCTAAACTTTGACATGTATCAAAATATAGTAACCCATTGGTATAAGGTTCAAATAATCACCATAGGAATGAAATTCATTATACAAGGGACAATATGGAAACCAATAAGACTCCAGAAAATTCCAGAGTGTTCAGCCATGAATTAAATATTGGGACAAAGTAACATTTCCAGCTGCTTATAAAATAACTAAAATTTAATCCCAAAACACTCAATTCAAATAAAGCTCCACTGAAAAATGCGACAATCAGACTGCTAATTTGGCAGGTTTTGCATAACATACAGGTAACAGACTTGTTCATAAAAATGCACTCTCCATCCCTTCAACGCAAAATAATATAATTAAACATACAAACAGCATATGAGCACAGTAGCTAGCACACAAAAAACCCAAACAAATTCTAAGGTTGAACTCAATCCCCATTTGAGGATGCCATAGCAGCCCTCATCAAAGACAAACAAGAAACACATATATTTATCATTACAGAAGAAACAAAATCACAAGCAAAATAATCATCAAGGACATCAATATAGATGAGCCTATCTTAATATCTACACAATCTTGGTTTCGAATTAGACCAGATTTTCACCTCAAAGATATAATTCTGAAAAAAATCCAATTCTAACGACAAGAGAAAATCTTCTAAACTTAGATCTCAGCATATTATATAGCCAACCATTAACACAAATGAATAGCATCGTATCAGATATAAATCTCAGCCAATCTAAAACTTGAAATTCGCAAAGCTAAAAAATTAAATAAATTCCACAAAATCAACGCAATCACCATTAATTAATCAAGCTACATTTCATCAATTACCAGTAAAATATTAGATCAAATGCATAATCACGCAGAAATAAAAGAATCCACGATCTAATTAATCATCTAGTTAATCTAAAGTCATACCACACATTATATCAAATCAATCGCAGTTTAATTCAAAGCGTGATAAAATTATCAAAATAAAAAAAGAAATCGAGATTAACACAAAACCAATCAAGAACAGGCAGAGGCAGGATTGAGATTTCGATCAAGGAAGGAAGACTGACCTTTCTGTGTCTAGCATTGAGCTCTTTAGAGACGTTGGCCTTCTGGTTCATGGTGACCGTACAATAACCGCCAAAAGGAAGAACTGGCTGATCGAGAGAGAGTCGTAGAAGCTGCAAAAGGATAGAGAGAGAGGAGTCGAGGTCAATTTGGTCTTTTTACACCAAAATCTCCTCTCTTTCGTTTCCCTCTGATTATTTTGCAACCCAAACAGCAAAATAAGAAGAGGAGCCAAAAAGCGTTTCCTTGATAAAATATATTCATCTGTTTTTTTTTTTTTTTTCCTCATATGTTGAATTTCCTTCTTCGCACGTGTAGGATGGTCTTTGGTGCGTGTGGGATGGTGGAATTGAGTCACGAAACGCGGAAGAGAATTATATGGGCCGCTACCCGTGTGATACAGGTTAGCGGTATCATCATCCGGTCCCTGTCAGAAACGTTTCGATAAATACAAAAACATGAAAAGTTATTCTCGAAAATGGAGGATGCTAAAGTTTCAAGCATGCTATCCGCGTGGTTGATTTGTTGTTCGACAAGCTATTCAAAAAAGATCATAATGTTACTATTTTTTTTTCCTTTTTTTTTTTTTTTTATGACCCTGGATGTCTGGGCTAGCTTACGCGCACCACGACTAATCCCAGGGCCTACTGAACATCCTGCAAGCCCAGTAGGCAGGTAAGGCACCGCAGAGGTGACAGGCTGGTACTCTTGAGGATCGAACCCAAGACCTTCGCAAAGGCAAGCCTTGTAGTTGACCAATGGGCTAGACCCTCAAGTGTTTTTTTTTTTTTTTCCTTGCTCTGGATAGTGGTGGAGTTAGAGTTTTTTAAATGAGAGGATAAATTATTAACAAATACTATATTATATAGACATGTATTAAAAATCAATTCGAAACAAAAATACTAACTCATATAAAGCAAAATTAATTTAAAAATACTTTTAAAATGAGAAAACTTACATTATAATTTTTTTTTTTAGTTTTCATAATAACAAAATTCAGTTGAGTTACATAATAATTGTAAATCTTTCATATAAAATTCATAATAAAATACACATTAATTCATCAAAATTCATTTCACACCTCATTACCATGTAGCATGTTATACATAATGCATGGATATGATGCACTAATTAAAATCAAACTTGTACGCACGTGTTAATTCTTATCCAGCAAAATACAAATTGTTTGACGAAAATGAAAAAGAAGAAAAAAATATATAATTTATTTAATCATTTGTCTTGATTATTTTATAGAAAGGCACAAGGAAATTAACATCATAAAAATAACCAATCTCAAGCTAAAACAATTTTAATTATGCAAATATCAATCTTTACTTGTTGTCAACAATTTGAATATTTGTTTGTTTATCTCGTAAAGAAATTTAGTTCCATATCGAAATCAATTCAATTACAAATGATATAACCTTTAATTAATTCAAAACAATCAAATCAATGTTTATTGTTAAAAATCTTCCGATCTATTTCACTACCGTTCATCTTTAATTAATTCAAAATATTACATTTATCAAAACCTCTAAATTATTATAAACCCTAACATTTTCAATAACTAATTATAAAAAAATAAAACTAAAATTAAATAAAAAAAAAAGAAAAATGTTCACCTAAAGTTGCTTAACTGGACGTGAAAAAAAAAATTGTATAAGGAAGAGAGCAGCTAGAAAAAGAGAGAAGAAAAGCTCTTGAATACTTAACGGAAAAAAAAAGAAAAAAAAAGGGGGAAAGTTTGGGGAAATGAAAAATAAGCTGAGATGTTGCACATATATTATATATATTATTTATTATATTAATACACAAGTCAACAATAATAACTGTGTATCAACCCTCACCATATTATTATATTAATATTTTAATATAAAAATATTAAAAAAAATTAAGGGGGCAATTGCCCCCTTTGTTTGCTCCTACGTGGCTCCGCCACTGACTTTACATAAATAAGTATTTTTTAAGTTATTTTTCGTTATTAATAGATAATAAGTCCTTTTCAACTATTTCAATTATGTATTGTTCATACTTCAATGTATAAAAATTAGTTTATTTTATTTAAGAGGTTTCAGTACCAATTGCATAGCTATCAACAACAACTAATTGATTAGGATAAATAATTGTTTTTCTCCACCTGTATCGCTGTTTTGTTTTTTTATTTTTATTTTTATCTTTTAGTACTTAATTTATTAAAAATAAAACTTCATAATTTGTTTAGATTTTTTTAATTATTTTAATATCATGACTCGAGTCTCAAGTTTAGAAGGTTAACTCAACAAATTGGAGTTTTTTTTGGTATGTTTTTTAATTTCTTATTTCATAATTCAATGGTTAATTGGGAGTCAAATTTCATAATTTGTTTTTATTTGTTTTCTATAAGGTTATTCTAGTTTCATGACCCGGGTCACGGACTTAAGGGTTAACCTAGTTGATTCAGGTTATTTTTTAATTATTTATTTTTTAATTATTTATTTTTTAATTTTATCTTTTAATATTAGGTTCATTAGGAATTGAGTTTCATAATCTGATTTGATTTAATTTCTATAAGACTATCTTTGTTTCATAACCTAGGTTATGGATTTGATAAGTTAAACGTGGGTAACCCATATCAATTTAATATGTTATTGTCTTAATATATTTTTTTAAAATGATATTGCCTTGAATTTATTTTAGTCCAATTATGCTTTTATCAGTCATTCATGTTGTTTTTAGATCCTCAAAGTCAACCAAGTCAAATTAAATCAATCTCCATACAATTTACTTTTTTTTAATGAAAACATGTCAGTAATGCCTAAATATTTTTTTATATGTTCGAAAAGAAATATGATTTGACTCATAACACAATGCGAGTCATTAATCCAGTTAACAAAAACTAATTAAATAAGGTAAATAATTGTTCCCCTCCTCACTAAATAATGTTCATTAAAACAATACTTTTTTTATTTAATTGTTTTTTTCTATTTTATTTTTTAACATTAAATTTATTGAGGATCAAGTTTCATAATTTATTTTGGTTTGTTACCTACGAGGTTATTGCAATCTCATAACTTAGATTACAACTTCTACATGTCAACCCAGTTAACTTGGATTTTCTTTTTGTTTTTTTCATAATTGATTTTTTCTTTCGACATTTGGTTGATTAAGAATTAAATTTCATATTTTATTTTAGTTTGTTTTATACGAGATTGTTTCAGTCTTATGACTCGAGTCACGGGTTTAACAAGTTAGCCAAAGTTGACTTAAGTCTTCTTTTGTGTTATTTTTTAATTGATTTTTGTTTTTAATTTCATCTTTTTTGTTATTGAATTAATTGAGAAATGGGTTTCATAATTTTTTTATTTGTTTTTTATTGAGTATATACTACTCTCATAACTCAAGTTTAACAAGTTTACATAGGTTGACTCATGATATATTTTTTTAATTTTTTTTTTTAGTTTTATCATTTAATATTAGATTGATTAAAAATTAAGCTTCAAAATATTTTTTTATTTACTTTTTATGAAATTATTACGATCTTATGACTATAATATCAGATTTTATATTTTTGACCTAATATGTTATCATGCAAGTATATGTAATAAAAAAAATATGATGTCTTAAGATTTTCTGAGTTAAATTATGTTTTTTCCAGTTTTTCATATGTATTTAGGCTTGCCAAGTCATCTGCATCATATTGAATCAATTCTCATATAATTAATTTTTAAAAAAATATATTTTAGCAATAATTAAATATATTTTTTTTAAAAATAAATTAGTCTGAAGAATAATAATATTTATTTTAACTAAAACAACTCGAAAGTTGCAGGATTGCCTATTTTATATTGAAGAAAACCATGTGATTAGGCATTTATTTATATTAAGCCATACTTCAAAGCAGATTAGGATTATTGTGTTAATGCTTAAAAGTTCTATGTTATCAGAAATTGACTTTTATTCACGATCCAAAATAATAGCAGGATAAATTTTCTAATTTATTAGATAAAAAAATTGTAACTTTTGTGTATTAAAGTTACATTTAAGAGATACTTTATCCTAAAACTTATCACAAATAAACATTGATGAGGTTGTTGTTTGAAGCCTACTTAAAAGAGTTTTTGGACTTCTCCTTGGTCAATTGTCGGGCTTGGGCCCAAGGAGACATATACTTAGGTTAGACTGTAGAAGGCTAGACTGCGTCTGCGGCTAACAGTGATGCAGTTTGATGGCTTAAAAATATATTTATTTTACGTTTTAAAAGTATTTTTTAAAAAATTATTTTTTTTTATTTACTTTAAATTAATATATTTTTAATATTTTCAAATTATTTTGATGTGTTGTTGATATCAAAAATAATTTTTTAAAAAAATAAAAAAAACATCATTAACATACATTTTGATACGAAAAGTTATTTGAAAAGCAACCGTAATCACACTGCCAAACAAGCTAAAAATAGTTACAAACAAGGCTTATTCTATTTGCGAGACTTGCAAAACAAGTATTTTGTCGTGGGCAAAGAACTCTTAATAGTTTTTTTTTGTTTTTGTTTTAAGAGTATATTTTAAAGAATTTAATTTTTTAATTGAAATTAATTTTTTGATATTTTTAGATTGTTTTAATATATTAATATCAAAAATAAATTTTTTTAAATAAAATAAATATTATTTTAATGAATTTTCAGCGAAAAACATTTTAAAAAACAACTATTAACATATTCCCATTCAATTCTTTAATTCTTTAATTCATTTAATATTAGTGTAACATTGTAGAATATATGTTTGTCACAAGAATAAACAAATTTTCTTTATCCCAAACCATGGAAAAATAATAGCTAACAATGTTAGATTATATATATATATATATAGTTTGGAACGTTGGCAGGGGAGTTTGGTTGGCAATGAGACATGCTGCGAGCTGGTCTTAACATCTACAACCACTGTTTTTCTTGGCATGAGTGGAACCAACAACTAAAGAAAATTAAACTAGCATTTATATCATTATCATTGTCTACACTTATTTGTTAAACTAAAATGTCTACATTTTTTAATAGGACTTTTTGTTTGATATTAATTTCAAGAATCTCCCATAAAAAATACATTCAAGTTGATACCATCGGTGGGAAAAAAAACAAAGAAAAGCAAGAAAAAAACCAACACAAAATATTTTTTTATCTTCAACGATATGGGAAAAAAAATCCGGAATAATTAACACAATATAATAAAATCATTGTTACAACCACCTCCACCATAACCCACCTTGCATGACCTAATTTGACTACACTTTGATCATGACCATTTTGGTGTTGGAGAAATCCCCATAACCATGGAAAGTGACACCAACGCTAATCTACACTTGTCAACATACAAAAATATGGAGAATGTGTATTAAAATCATTAAAAAAAATAATTTTATTAACGTACAAAAATTATAAAAAATGTATTGTTAAGATCGTTCAAGAAGGGGATTTTATCTTATTAATAGAGCGAACGAGAGGTTCTTCTTTATCCTACTACAATTACAAAATCAGGGTGGTTGTGAGCTTGTGTAATTGCATGATGAGAAAGTTAAATTTTCTTTTCTATAATGTGATTACCGTGAGATATGCATATGCACATCCTTGCTTCTAAGGTAAATTTTGTTTCTCCCTTTTTCCCTTTTCAAATCAAAATTTGTAGAAGATTTGTGTTTTTATTCTTTTTCTGATCTTATTTTTTGTGGAAAGATTTTCATTCTCTACGGTGAATGTTTTAAAGGTATAATTTAGAATTTGTAAAATTATACGTTATTTTTTCTAATAAATTGATAGTATTCTTACATATTTTTTTAAAATTAATGTTTGATTTTTTCACATATATTAAAACTTTATTAACTGATATATTATATCATTATTTTTATTCATAATTTTTTAAACTACTCTATTTCAATTGTTGGTTTTTTAGATAGCGTTTAATTACTGTCTTGACTTGGAATAGAAAAGACAAAGATAATAGAGAAAGAAACATATTTAGTTGAAAAGATAAAAACATAAAATAAATCTATCTCTAGATCATAGTTTTGATATATCATATCATTATATATATATATATATATTAAAGGGTAGATTAATAATTTAACTATTCAATAAAAATATGGAGAGACCAACTTACCTTCAAACAATTAAACCACGTGAAAAAGACCATCCCCCACAAAAAAAAAAAAAAAACTCATCCCTTTCCTCACAAATATGGAGGGGAATATTATCATTGTATCATAGCAATACACAATATATTGAATCTTGTTTTACAGCAAAAAGATAGTGGAGTTTAGGTTTTTTTTTAAAAAAAGATTATGAGGTAAGGACAACAATGACCCATAATTAAGAAACTTAATCTAGGGTCGACTTGGCCCAAGTCATGGGTCAACATATAGTTTTTTTTTTCTTTAAAAAAAACCCTTGAAACAACATTTTTTTTAAAACAAAAAGCTTGAAATGAATATTTTTTTAAAATTTTAAGTTTTCTCACTAATTTGGCCTGATCAAGATCCTATAGATGGTTAGTAGATTGACTTGCCATGCTCAATTTTAGATCTATACAATATTTGTACGGAATCATAAAAGAAAATTAATGTAAATGGATCATTAGAGTATGATAATTCTAAATAGTCAATTGGGGATTTACCATTACTAGATCATATAGAAAGCATAACATACTCTTTCATGGACAAGTAGAATAGAGTTAAACATAATAAGAGGTTTGTTTGCGCTATATAAATTACTTGACAAGAAATGTATATAACAATCTTACTGTTGGATCATATTTAAAATTTGCTAGATAATTTTATAAGTTCAATTTCTATAAAAAAATTGACTCTAATTAGTTGAGATCTAAAAGACCTCGAAGATATTGTTTAGAGTAAATTTCATTATTTTTCCTTTTTATTTTTATATTTTCAACTGTTATTTCCTTTCTATTTAGAATTCTAATTTCCTGATCTATTTAAAGACTTACAAACCTTTTAAAAACATATATAAAATTAGATATAATTATTCAGAAATAAAATATAAAATAGGATTATGTGTAAATTGTTTTTGATATCAATTGTATTTTTCTTTGCTTGCTATTTTCTTGTGTTTTATTTTTTTAGTTTTGATTATTTTTCATTTAGTTTAGAAAAATATTTTACTCTAAAGTGTTTTTATTTTTTTTATAAAATCAAATAATTTAGAAAATATTGACTTAGTATAAGTACGATGTTCAGCTTATATTTTATAAATAAAATTACCCGATACGTGATTTTTCAGCCTCGTGGATCGGTTTCCCCTTTCGATATCAACAGTTGTTCAGTTAGATGGAGCCAAATGGGTAATGGAGAGAAGACAGCGGCTGTTCATCAAGAAATTAAGAGGATGAATCAAGTTCCTGCAACCAGCAGTTATGTTACTCATCGTTTGCGGGTTCTTAATAAAATTCTTCAACTTGTGTCCATCCAGGTATCAAAACATAGCAATTTTCATTAAAAAAGATGATAATTTATCTGTAAAGATTAACCTTTATCTTGGATTTTGTTAGAGGACCGGCTCACAAGATAAGGAATTGGAGTTGCTTTTTGCTGGGTTGCATCTGTGATTGATTTGCCAGTGCTATGGTGAGTTGGCTTGAAATTTGTTTGTTGGAATTTGGTTTTGTTTCTATTTGCCTCTTCTTTTTCTTGAGTTGATGAAATGGGTATGATGGAAGGTTTAGCTATCTTGAAGATTTGACATGTGATGTAAATTCAGTTTTGGTTATCGTTGAACTCAACTAGCTTCTTTGCAACAATGTTTTGGAGTGAGCTAACAAATTTCCTGTCTTCCCCTCTGTGGTCTGATTTCGAGTCATTTTTCTTTTTGCATCATTTCATGCATTTCTGTGTAACTTTTTTCATCATTGTAGAGGTTGCCGTTAGCAGTCCGGGTCCTCGCCACAGTGATTGAAATTTTTCTGGTTCTATTTTCATGTGGGATATTGGCTGGTGTCATATAAGTGTCATCTTTGCATATCATAATTTAGTTATAAAGAAAAATTCTTTAATGATATATAGCCCTTTTGTACTGCTTATTATCTCATAGCCCAGGGCCTAAGAGACGAATCCCCTCTTTCTGTGTTTCAAGACTACATTACCATATCACTTGTTAGGGCTTAGGAGAGCCTGTAAACTTCAGTGAGCGTTCTAGATTACAAGAGGCATTACCCTTTTCTGCTCAATTTTTATCTTCAATTTTTGTTCTTTTCTTCTTGAATGTCATAAATGTGTACGAAGTGAATGTTTCTAATTGCCAATGGATGCTTTGCTTGCTCATTTGTGATCATTTCATAAGTAATTCATTTGTGTACCTTTCCTTGATGATTACGGGCTATCACCAGGGCCTAAACAAACACAAAAGACCAAGGGCCAAATATTGCATGTATGCTGTGCGCCTCCTCTCTTCCATTTGTTGATCAGATTTCTACTTTACATATGTTCCCATGTTCATAAACTGTGTTGTTTGGAAGTTTTTGTTATTCTCCTTAATTTTGCAGACTTGTCAAAATAAAGAGAAAAAACCATTGGTTTACCAAGATTATTGCGTGTAAAGTTGTTAGAAATGGTGCCCCTGCATAGTATCCTCTTTCCCTCTCCAGATTCTTACCCCGTGACACTCTGACTTTGTTTTTCTGTTCTCCATTTATCTTTCAAATTGTGTATGCTTATTGTTCTTCCTGCGAGTTCATGCTGCTTCTTCTTAGACTTGATTCATGTAATGATGTAAATTCAACCAACATTCCAATTTTATTTCCTTTACCTGATCATATAGTTATAGCACTTCCTTCCCATCATTTTTTTTTTTCGCATTGAATTTTCCTTGCAAAAGCCCATCTTCAGGAACTGGAAGCAAAAAGAATGTTAATCCTCAACCCTCACCGTCTTTGATAAATTTGATCTTGCAGGATTAGCATCATCGCAGAAAGTTAAATCCTCAGATTGTATTTCCCGGTAAATTTAAATCTTGTGAACATCTTCTGACGCTGTTCTCTTTTCATCAGAGTGCTCTGTATCTTTTGTTTGACCCCCCCCCCCCACCCCCGACGTGTTAACTGACCTTTTATGAGCTGGTTATATAATATATAGGTTATTTTTGATCGACACCCCAGAATCAATTTCTTTTTGATCTCAACGCTCAAATCATCAAGTGTTTTGACTGATACTCCTGCTATATTTCATCAGATTTAACTGCTATACAACTCACATGCTTTTCACAGAAAAATAGCAAAAAGTCATGAAACTATTTTGATGATAATTTAATCATAAACATCAGGGGGGTGTTATTTTTTAAACGTTTTTTTACCAATATTTGATGATATTTTGATGTTTTCCAAGGAAGTGTGTGCAATTCACATGTTATTCAATAGAAAAACTGATGAGATATAATTGAAGGGGTGTCTTGCTCAGTGATTGAATAAAGAAAAAGAGAGAATTTCAGATGAGATATAATTCACCTTGTTAGTGTTTTTTTTTATTTTTTTTTAAATTAATATTTTTTTGATATTTTTAAATCATTTTAATATTAAAAATAAGTTTTAAAAAATAAAAAAAATATATTATTTTATTATATTCTAAAAAATAATAATAACCAAAATTTCATATTATTTTAATGCGCATGTCTTGGTCGTTCATTCGGTCGGTGGAATCTGTGCGTACACACGTCTGCTTTATTCGGTAGTATCTGTGCTTAGACATCTCTGCGTGTAAAGGAGGAGGCACTGAGATGGCGTACGGCGGAAGGAAAGAACAGCTTAACTTGCCCAACGGTTCACGTTTCTTTTTGTTCTTTTTAGAGCCCGTTTGGCATTGCTGCCAAACCGGCGTTTTGACAAAATTCAAATTTTTTTTTTTTTTTTTTTTGCTAAAATTGAGTTACGGTTGTACTTTTTAGATCGTTTTGATGTGCTGATATCAAAAATGATTTTTAAAAAATAAAAAAACATCATTTGCATGTATTTCGGCACGAAAAGCTATTTGAAAAGCAACCGCTACCACACTGCCAAACACGCTCTTAATCTTGAACATGCCTCCAAAATAATCGTAAGAAGGGCAATTCTATTTGGATGACTTTTGAATTGGATTTTTCTTCTTCTATTTGGATGACTTGTGAATTGGATTTGTTTTTGAAAAGTCGGCATGGTTTAGTATAAGTTTTGAAAAAATAACACATGCAAGAAAAATATTAAAAAAATAACAAAGTTTTAATACAATTGCTATTTTGAATGAGAGTTTTGTAATCATGGTTATTAGTAACAATGTGTTTTTAGATATTGTTAGAAAAATCTCAATGATATTATTTTAATCATACCATGAAAGATCATTGAACCAGATCGTAATTGGTTATTGATTTTATTTAGAATTAATTTTGGGTTAAGATGTTTTAGGGTTTAATTAATAACAAATAAAACCACTAATCAATTACGATTTCGTTTAATGGTCTTTTATGGTATAGTAAAATCGTCTTATCAATATTTTTTTTTATATAAACACATTCTCTCTTTCCCTTCTATTTCTTTCACATTTCTTTTTAATACCACATTCGCTTGTCTCCCTTCTTATTTCTTAATTAAATTTTGTACATGTTAATTAATTTTATTTTTGATTTATAAGTAAAATACTATTATTCTAGTTGCAAAACTAATATTTAGAATCATAATTGTGTTTAAATTGTGTTATTTTCTAAATATTTTATAATCTATTTTTTTTTTACAATTTTTTATTAAAGTGTTAGAATGGTAAAATACCCTTATGAAATGTGAAAGGGGGCAAGTTTTTCGTAACATAAGAAATTCGAGGACAAAAACTGGAACAACTTTTTTAAATATGAAGCTGAGCTGTTGTAAATTACTCGGAAGAAACTTCCCCTTTCCACGCTCCAATGCGTACTATAAAAGCAGGTCTCTATACAAGAAATATGCTAATTTCTTATCAATTTCCCTTCAACTGCAAGCAGCTTCCCAAGGCAAATCGCGTTGACTCTCTTAAGGTTATGAATCCTACAATTGGCTTTGCTGCTTGTGTTCTTGCATTAGCTCCAAACTAAACTAAACTGATCAACATCTTTTCAGACAACAGCCACATCAACCAAGCCGACCGGCAAGGTAAGCTGTGTTGTCTTCCGTTCATTCAATGCTCCTATTTATTTGTTTTATTTTTCTACTCTATCTTGAAGTTAATGTAAATTGACAAATGTTTTTGTTTCTCTTTCCTGTGTATGCTTATTTCTATAGTTTCTGTCTGTAATATTTGCTACTTGGTATCATCGCCTACTTCTTTACAACTTCGTTGTTCCCTTTTTCTAATCTTTTTCGATATTCTTATTTGAATTAAATGATAAATTATAACTTCCATTCTTCTAATAAAATTAATTTAGTTCGTGCATGCAAGGATTCAACAATAGAAATGGTTAGACCGAAAGATCCCTTTTGGGGTTATGTGGAGAAGATGGCAGATGGTCTTTTGAGGTGCATGTTTTGCGAGTATGTATTTGCTGTTGCTACTTCAATATCGAGGATCAAATCACATTTCGCAGGAGTCAAACGGCGCGGAGTTAATATCTGTACAAAAGTGCCTAAAGAGATTCAAGAAGCATCCTATTTAGCTATTCATGGCTCAAGAAAGAAACTTAAAACCATGCCAAGTGAGGTAGCTAATAAGTTTTCTACTTCTTCACTAGAAGAAAAGAATGAAGTTGAAATTCTTGCAAGGGATATTGAAGAGGTGCTGATGGAAGCTGAAAGCTCGGATGAAGTAGAGAGCAAGAGTCCTGCAGAATTGATCCAGTTTGTTGAAACTGGCAGCTCTGTTGAAGGGAATGTTGCTGATGCACAAGAGACTGGAGGAACTGCATTGCCAGTAATGGATCTAGTTGGTCAATCAATTGAAAAAGACTGGCAAGAGATATATGATTCGGCAAAGGAGAACGATGATTTGATTTGTAGCAGAGAGGACATGGCTGGAGATCTGATTCAGGAAGGGTTACATGAGACTAAAGGAGATGCATTGCTGACAACGGTGCCAGTGGGTCAAGCGTTTCAAAGAAATACGGATGAGATTTGTTCTTTGTTAAAGAAGGAGCAGGTTTTAACTATTGGTGTTTGTGGAAGGGGAGGGATGGGCAAAACAACACTGGTGATTCATATCCGTAATCTGCTTCTGAAAACACCAAACTCTTTTCATCATATTTTTTTGATTACTGTAACACAAGATTTTAGCATTTACAAGTTGCAGAATCTGATTGCCAAAAACATTGATTTAGATCTTTCAAATGAAAAAGATGAGAAGAGTAGAGCTGCAAAACTTTCAAAAGCATTTTTAACAAAACAAAAATCTGTGCTGATATTAGATAATTTGAGGAATCATTTTGATGTGGAGAAGGTGGGAATTCCTATCAGAGGGAATAAATGCAAGTTGATTTTTACAACTCGATCACTAGATGTTTGTGAACGGATGGGCTGCCCGGAGTACATGGTCAACGTGGAGCCTCTTTCTGAGGAAGAGGCTTGGAGCTTGTTTGCTGAGGAACTTGGGAATTATGATGACAAAGTGGAACATTTGGCAAAATGTCTTGCGAGTGAATGTGCTGGTTTTCCACTCGGGATTAAAACAACAGCGAGAAGCATGAGGGGAGTGGAAGATGTTCATGCGTGGAGGAAAACATTACAGGAATTGGAAGAATCGAAACGTGCAAAAGGTAGCATGGAACTCGATGTGTTCCCGTTATTGGAATTTAGTTATTTACATTTGAATGAATCATTGCAACGATGTCTGTTATATTGTGCGTTGTTTCCAGAGGATTGCAAGATCAACAAAAATGACTTGATAGAGTATTTGATTGCTGAGGGAATAATAGAAGCTGGAGGGAGCAGGCAATCCCAATTTGATAAGGGCCACTTCATGCTTGATAAACTTGAAAATGCCTGCTTATTGGAGAGCTTTATAACTGAAGATTATGGATATGTCAGGATGCATGACTTGATTAGGGATATGGCCCTCCAAATTATGAACTCAAGTGCAATGGTTAAAGCTGGTGTTCAATTAAAAGAATTCCCAGATGAGGAGCAATGGACCGAGGGTCTTATGCAAGTTTCTTTAATGAGAAATGACATCAAGGAAGTTCCACCAAACCTCTCGCCAAGGTGTACCAATCTGGCAACCTTGTTGTTATGCGGAAATCACAAACTGGAATTGATCACAGATTCTTTTGTCAAACGATTCTGCCTGCTCCATTTTCTTGACCTCTCTTTTACTGCTATTAGGGAATTGCCAGGTTCCATCTCTGGTCTTGTGAATCTAGATGGATTATGGCTGAGGGGCTGTTACAAGCTGAGACATGTACCATCATTAGCAAAGCTCAGGAAACTGGAGATGCTGAATTTCAGAAATGCTCCACTTGAAGAGGTGCCTCATGGTATAGATTTGCTTTTCAAATTGAGGTATCTTAATCTCGACGGGACTACACTCAAGGAATTTTCTGCCACTATGTTATTTAATCTCTCTCATTTGCAGTTCCTCCACCTGCACCAGTCTTTAGGAGGTCTCAGAGCAGTTGAAGTAGAGCGAGTAGCAGGCTTGAGAAAGTTGGAATCTTTGAAATGCCATTTCTATGATCTTGTTGATTTCAACAAGTATCTTAAATCTCAAGAAGAGAGGCAACCGTTATGCACTTACGATATCACAATAGGACAGCTAGGTGACAATGTCTATACAGATTTTATGCTTCCTCCAATCGCAAAGAAAGGCACAAATAAAGAAATTCGGTTATATAACTGCAATATTGGCGAAAGAGGAGATTTTCTAGCACTTCCTGAAGGCATACAAAAACTGGTGATTGCTAAATGCCTTGATGCCAGAAACTTATGCAACGTACAAGCAACTGGACTGAAGTCTTTTGTAATTTCTGAGTGCCATGGTGTGGAGTTCCTGTTCACGTTGTCCAGCTTTTCCACTGATATAGTTAAAAGCGTCGAAACTCTTCGTCTTTACTGGTTGAAGAACTTACTTGCCCTCTTCGGCAGAGAAGGAACTGCTTTACAACCATTCCCATCTATTGGTACCTTTTCTTGTCTCAGAGTATTTGACGTGTTTAATTGTCCAAGTATAAAAAAGCTGTTTCCTTCTGGCTTGCTACCGAACCTCAAACACCTCGAAGTCATTGAAGTAGAGTTTTGTGACAAAATGGAGGAGATAATAGCGGCCGAAGAAGAAGACGAAGGCGGGATTATGGGTGAAGAAAGAAACAGCAGCAGCCGTTCCATTGATGCCAGTGTGGAATTCAGGCTGCCAAATTTGCGGCTCCTAAAATTGAGATATTTATCGGAGCTAAAAAGCATTTGCAGTGGGGTAATGATTTGTGATTCTCTCCAAGAACTTGATGTTGTTTACTGTTTGAAGCTGAAGAGGTTACCATTCTCTCCTGCCCTGCTAAAATCAATTCGAAAATTCCATTGGTATCCAAAAGAATGGTGGGAGTTAGTGGAAGGGGACAAGCGCAGTGCAAAGAACATCCATCAACCCCCTCCCTGATGCTGTTGAGCGAGAGGCTACATAAACTGCCTGGCCATTGGTTAGCCCCTCCTTTTCTCTATCTCTTAAGAATCTTTAATGCTCGCTCCTGTTGTTGATTTACATGTTTCACACATGAGTTGATTTTCTTGCTTTTTACCTCTTATTCCTTTGATTTTATACTGATATTCACGTCTCTTTGTGCCCCTTTTGGACCAGGATTCATGCTTCTTCAAATACGTTGAGGAATTACGAAGAATGCTTTTGGAATGCAAGGTGCCAAGTTGATAGCTAACGCAATGTGTTCAGCATCTATATATATATTTTTTAATGATAGTTTCTGCACTTGAACTATTGATGTTGAGACTTTGGCACATTCAGATTTGATATGTTTGGGATTATGGCAGTGATAATAATTTAAAGTGTTTTTTAATTAAAAATATATTAAAATAAAGTTTTTTTTATTTTAAAAAAATTATTTTTAATATCAATATAATGATCTAAAATATAAAACAAAAAATTATTTTAAGTAAAAAAAATAATTAAAATTTAAGGGTATTGAAAGACTATGTTCTTGGGCCATCATCTTTTGTATAAATGTTGCCCCCTCGTTAGCCTCCGTTTGATTTCATTCCATTGACCAAAACTGTCCATTAAAATCTTCATTTTTTTTTTTTGATATTTTGTGTTGAAATTATTCATATATGTTATGAAACACCAATCTACTTCCCAAATAATTTCAAAATTTTTTAGGTTAGTAATGTAGGAGCTATATTAAAACTATACGGATAAGTTAATGTTGTTTTTTAGGGTCTCCAACAAAATTGGAAGCATCGCAACATATTTTCTATATTTTACAATTTTGTGAATATTTGACATTTAAAAAATTAATAAAAATACTTTCAAATCTAAAAAACCTTGAAATTATTTTTTGAACTAGAACAATGATAATGTTGGATTCATTGACCTTATAACGACATCAAATAACAAATATACTAAAATGCATGAAAAAATCATCTCACTTTATCATTCACTATAATACTGGAGTGACTTCTATGCTCTTGGCTAAAAAAATTGCTTGCTTTTGATTAAGGGAGATTTGGGTATTTTCACACAAGCCATTCATCATTATTTATTTATATATAAGAGTATTTTTGTCTATATAATATTTTATGAACAATAAAATAACAAAAATACCTCAAAGAGTAAATAAATTAATTGTTTTGGGTAAGGGTATATAGATATTTTCAGGTTTTTATATATAGTTGAGTTACAAATGTACCATTGGGTCAAGGATATTAGAGTCTTTTGACTCTGGTTATTTTTATTAATGGTTGATTTGCATGGGGGTGGCGTTGTAATTTAATATTAAAATATATTTTTTTATTAGAGAAAGCTATGCTAGCAAGCAAGAGATGCTGCGTCTTTTGGGCGACACGTATAATGTCTTTCAATGGTAAAAAATGGGTTTCCACCACATAGTCCAAAACCTCGCCGTCTCTTCTTCCATCCTAGGTGGTGTGTTTAGTCTAAATACTCACGGTTTATTGCTAGTGACTCCCCCCCTTTATATCTCTCTCTCCTACCCCTAAATACATTATGGTCCTTAGTGTTATTAGTATTTCAGGTTTAGTCCCTATAGTTTTGATTTGTATATTTTTATCATTTTTCTTTTTGTTAAAGTTTTATATGTTTTAAATTTAACCCTTGGTTTCTAATTTGTATATATAATGATTTTTTATTCGGTCCTTTTATTTTTAATTTTTTATTTTTCCCCTTTCCTATTTTGATATTGTTTTTATAGTTTTTGATTTTATCCTTCAAATCAAGTTTATGACTTTGGTTTTCTCAATGAATAATAATAGTAATTTCAGTTTGGTTCATCTTTTTTTGATTTTTTTATTGTTTTCCTTAGCCTTCTTGTCAAAGTTTTTATAGTTTTTAATTTTGTTCTTCAAATTAAATTCAAGGTTTTTATTTTTTCAATAATAATAATAATAATTAAACATTTGTTATCCTATGTTAACTTAACCATAATTAGCGTTGTTACACATTTATCATGTGAAGTTTTTTATGTTATTTTTTAATCCTATTTCAATGTCTAAACATTAATTTTTGTACAAAAAAATAATCTCAACTCGGAGCAAAGCATGGGAACCAAGGCTAGTGGAGACTAAAGGATAAGCAATGTTTGTTTGAAAACAAATGATAGTTTGAGGGCATAATTGACTAAATTGGTAAGAACAATCCTTAATGTGTTGCAACTTCAATAGTTCACAAGCAACAACTTCTAATTTTTTTTTTTCACTTTGTTTTGATTTTGGTGTCATGCCTTTTATGTAAATATTAAAGTACTGTTTATTTCTGCGTCTTAAAAGTATTTTTGAAAAAATTTGAAAATTTTTTATTTTTTTATTAACTTCAAATTAATATGTTTTTTACTGTTTTTAAATCATTTTGATGTGTTTATGTTAAAAATAATTTTTTTTAAAAAAAAAATCATTGGCATGCATTTTGGCATGAAATATTATTTGAAAAACAACCGCAACCATATTGGCAAACATATTGGCAAACAAGCTCAATTGATTGTCCGCGCTTTATCACTGGTAACTTTAGGCTACGTGTAACGTGGAGATAAAAAAGAAATAAATAGATGGAAAAAATAATTGGAGATGCAATATGCTTCATTAGAAGCGAGACACCATCCATGGAAAAGAAGAGATTGTTATCAAAGCTCAATATATAGGTAGAGTCATAAACAACAACTAAAGTGCAAGCAAAGCGATAGATCAAAGGACATTTAAAGGACAATATTGTGTGCAAATTATATCAAAATCGCAGAGGTAGCAGTTCTTGTTGTAGAAATCCAAATGCAACTCATGAACAGAGAAATTGCTAGTTTTTCTAAGATGAAGAGGTAATGAATTAAATTATGAAAAACAAGCATAATGACTTGCAGTGATAAAATAGAAAAAGTAATTTCCTATAATCTGATCCTTTAGTTAACGTCCTTTTCCTCGGGCGTATTGAATAGCCTCCATAAAAATGCAGCTGGTTTCTTTGGGCTCCATTGCAACTGCAATTCAAGCTTTGAAAATTCTGTGAGCAATTGAGAATTAGATCAATATCTCGAGGTTTAATGCTGTGGCTGTCAAGAACGGGAGCAATGGTGATGCTTTAAGAGTGTGGATGAGGCCAGCAAATCAAAAAATAAGCATGTAGCGGAGAATAGTTTTGCCGTAAATGGGGATCGACGGGGACCGACAGAAGCCGGAGAAGAGTGAAGGAGACGGGGAAACCAAAAAATTTCGTTTCTCAACCTATTTTGTCATCTTGGATGGAAGCATTGAATACGTGCAAATTGGATAAAATTAATCTACAGTATGAAAATTCCTTACTTATGGTATTTTATTGTTTATATAAATAATAATAAATATTGATATATTTTTAAAATTTAATTATAATAATTTAGTGTTGTGGCTCAACTAATACCATAGTTTTGAAACCCAATCTAATAGTCGACTCAGTCCAATAATCAGGTTATGGATCAGATGAGTTGACCCAGGTGAACCCAACTCAACTCAAAAAAATTAATAAAAAAATATTAATCATATAAGAGGCCGGTTAAGGAGGAGGAGGAGCTCATATGGGCTCCATTACCAAATTAATCTAATGAGGTAATATTTGTCTTCCACTCGGATTTGAAATATTTTTTATTTGAGTTCAAGGCACAAAGCCCTAAACGAATGGAGAGTAGTTGAGAACTTCTCCTACAATCCAGAAGCTAGAAGTCCGCTCTCTCTCCTACATTCCAAAAGCTAGAAATATGCTCTCTTCATATTCGAGCATTTCACTTTCCTTTTCTTTTTATTTGTTGAGATGTTACCCTCCAGTCAAAATTATTAATAACAAATGGGTTCAAAGTTTGCCACAGTGGGGAAAGAATAAGTTGATGAGGTTTTTTAAGCTGGTGCAACGACACTTGGTTGCCACAGTGGTGGTGGGTACTTCTGATAATGATGGGAATGGGAATGATAAAGAGAAAGGGAACACGAAGATTTCATATAAGGATTTGGAGATGCCATTTGTTGATTACTTGTAAAAAATGTGGTTGCCTCCAAAGATTAGATCTTACAAACTGCAGTTGCCTTTCTCTGTCATGAAGGTAGCCGCGTCTCAGCCAGGTTTACCTGGGTCGACTGAGTTTCGTCGGGTCAACTTCCAGGCGGGTTTTTACTTAGACACGAACCGGTTTCAAGTCCGGGTCGATTGGGTCCCGGGTTGACCTGCCGAGCCAGTCCGGTTCAAAACTATGACTAATATACTTGTAAAGCCACAAAATCACGAGTTTGAATTCAAATCTTGTTGGTAAATGACATATCCTCTAGATCCTCGAGCTTATATAGCCTGCTACTATAGGCCAAACTTATTTTTAATTTTTTGCACTTTGAAAAAATTATAAAATTCCCCTGCTTTTCATTTTCATTTTTAACATGATCATAAATACTATTATAAAATGATATTTAAATTTTAATAATAATATATGGTATACAAATACTAATGATAAATTGTTCATAATAATTCAATTCAAATATTTTTTTTAAATATATTTTTAACATAATTTTATTGTAATTATGATATTTGTAGATTTCAATCACATTTTTTTTTAAATTGCATTATCAATAATAAAATCTTTGTTTTATAACAAAAACAATGGTTTTGGTTAAAAACCATGTGTTCAATAAAATTAACAAGAAACACAATAATAATTTTTTTTTTTATCATGATTGAAAAAACAAAAATGTAATTTTAGATTTCATAACAGTAATAAACAATTTCTTAAGACTTGGACATTTTTTGTTTTGTGTTTAAAGTTTATATTTTTTTATTAACGTGGGTGTCCGAGCTAGTTTGCACATATCTCGATTAATCCCACAGGCCCTAAAGTTAACAACCATATAAGCCTATAGTTATTTTAAGGTTTATGAAACTCAAACTGATGATCTTTACAAAGCAAACCTAGAATCTAATTAGTTATACCGTCCAGTTACGTTTAAAGTTTATTTGTTTCTCACAATGTAGCCATGAATACAAACTAGGGGTGAGCGAAAAAACCGAGAAACCGAGAAAAAAAAACCGAAAAAACCAAACCGAAAAAAAAAAACCGATTAAACCGATTATTTTTTTTCAAAATTTTTTTGGTTCGGTTCGGTTTCGGTTTCCAAAACCAGAAACCAGAAAAACCCCAACCGAACCGAACCGTTTCGATTTAAGGGGTACTATAAATAGGAAAAAAAAATCACTTTCTAAAACCTAATTAGCCCTAAACACTCTGCGACTCCATCTCCTCACAGCCGCACCTCGTTCTCTTGTTCTCTCCCTTCCACCAACCAACGCAAAGGTATAATCTTTTTAAGTTTAGCTGTTTGAATTCCAAGTAGCTGATAACTATGAACACATAAATGATTAATTCACTCAAACCCTCTTCTCAGGTGGGTGTTTGAAGCGATCGAGAGATAGAGTAAGAAAGAGTAAGATCAACAAGTATAGGTGAGGTGGAGGAATTCGGTGAAATGAATATCATTGAAAGGCGCGTGGGAATAATTTATGATGAGAAGATGTGTAAGCATCATACTCCTGATGGTGATTATCATCCAGAGAATCCCAATCGCATTAGGGTTATTTGGAACAAGCTTTTAGCCAATAACATTCCTCAAAGGTACTCCCTTTATAACTTTTTTTTTGGGTTAAATAGTATTGATGGTTTATGACTGAACTTATTATTATTGTTATTACCTTTGAATCTTTCAGGTGTGTGGTTTTGAGTGGGAAAGAAGCAGAAGATAAATATTTAATGGTTGTTCACTCTAAAAATCATGTTAATTTGATTAGAAATATAAGCTCCAAACAGTTTGATTCACGAAGAAATAGGATTGCTTCAAAACTGAATTCAATTTACTTTAATGAGGGATCATCTGAAGCTGCTTACCATGTCGCCGGCTCCGTTTTAGAGGTATGTTTTTTTCTTTGTTATTAATATTTTGACGTATTTTAGGATGCTTGTCCTTTGTTTATTGTGTTCTATCTTATTTTTCAATACTGTAAAGATTTATTGAAGATTTCACACAAAGATGATGAGTTTGGTAAGAGAAGTATCTATGAAATTAAGTGTCCAACTTTAAGGTGGTTGTATTTTTCTGTATGATTTCTTAAGCTCTTGTAAAGACAATTGTAAGTTCAGAATATCAAGTGTTCCAAATGGATTCATTATTAGGCTGACTATTATGTCCTGTTTTGCTTTACATTTGGCTTGCAACTTGCAATTTCTATGTAGTGTGTAATACTATAATGTGTTTTGTGTTTTGTGTAATGTGATTACGTGTCCTAGTTTTAGTCATTAATTTCATTAATTCTGTCGTGAATAATTCTGATTAACATAATGGATATTTAAAATTTTGTCACTAGTTATTGATTTTTCTAGACTATTTAGTATTTAAACAGAAAGGAAAAAAGAAATCTGTTGAAATCTGATGAAGGAAAATTTGATGGTGTGAATTTCAGACTTAGGCTTAGCAGTTGGCAGTGAACTTATTGTTATAAAAATCTGTTGCTATTTCCTGAAATGACTAAGAATCTGTTGCTTTTATAATATAGGATGTAAATCTGTTCCTATTGCATCTCGAAATAGAAGCTTGATAAATGATCTTGAAACCTACAAAAACCTTGAGTCAGGTAAATTTTTTTTTATAAACTTGCACCTTTTATTTTGTAATTTATTAATTAAATTGTTTGCAATCATCTAACATGTCTAATTTTATATTTTGTAGAATTTGGTGGAAAGTTACATTTAGTAACGGATGATAATTAGTTCAAAAGTTACTTTGATGGTAAAAAACTACTTTTTATTTTTACACATTCTAATTTATTTTATCATGTTATAATTTTAGATCTTGATTTTCAGGTTTTGATGTCAATGGTATTACGGAATCAAAGTGCAATGTTCTTGTGATCGTGATGTGCTTTTTGATTGGGATGATGTGCACAATGAAGATTTATATTTTTTGCATGAAGTATTTTATTTTTTATGGCAATGTTATTTTTTGTTATTTTTGAAGCCCTTTTGAAGGCAATGCTTTGTAATTTAAATTTTAATTTGGTGTGTGTTATTTAAACTTTGATGCATGAGGAGTCCAAACTCCAAAACACAAATATTAGAAAGACTCGCAACATATTAAACACAATATTAGCACTAATAATTTAATATAAATGAATATTTAGTGACAAAAAATATTAAATATATTATAGAATTTTGTAACAAAATTAGATAATAGTTACATAATTTACAAGCCTATTAGAAAGCCCATCAGAAAACCCATTATAAAGCCCAAAAAAAATAATACAGGTTTTCCGGTTTTTATGAAAAAAAACCCGAACCGAACCAAAACTGGTCGGTTTGAACCGGTTCCGGTTTGAATTTTTAAGTTTTTCAAATTTCGGTTTTGGTTAGTTTTTTAGATAAAAACCAAACCGAACCGGTTTTGCTCACACCTGATACAAACTAATACTTAATTAACTTAAGGGATAAATTTATTGAATGTCCATTAAATCTGAGGAAAAATCAATAAAATCAAAAGGGCTCAATTTGTAATGAAAAAAATAATTGGGGCTAGATTGAGTTCTTAATCCAGTAATGAATCACCATACAAACCCAAAGTATTTATTTTTATTCAATCACTGTTTTTCAATACGACCAGGACAAAAGCAACGAAGTTTTTAAAAGTTTAATAACAGTTGATTTTTTAAATATTTGTTATTTAAAAATATATTAAAATAATTTTTTGATTATTTTAAAAAAATTATTTTTAATATCAACACATTAAAATAATCTAAAAACAATAAAATATATTAATTTAAAATAAAAACACATAAATTGTTTTTCAATTTACCACCATTATCCCTGCTTTTGATTTTTTCTTCTCAAACAAAAATAATTTTTTTGCACATCGTAACCTAATTTCCTTGCTCTTACAATTTTTTTTTAATATAATACTGAGTACTTTTGATTTTTTATAAAATAAAATAAAATAAAGTAAATTATGGATAAAATTTCCTTACCCTTTCAATTTTTTAATACATTTTTTCTTAAATGAATTTTCTATTAAAATCAATATATATTTTAAAATGAATCATGTGAATGTTGTTTTTTCAAGAGTTAATTAAAAAATATCGATATTATGAGGGAAAGTTGAGCTTCATAAAATATAAAATATAAAGGGGGACTTGAAAATATTATTGATAACAGATATTTGAAAAAAAGATAAATTTTGGTTTTTTTTTAATTTATTGTTGGGTGCTTTTTAGGTTTTCTAAAGAGCACCTTCTTATAAAATGATTTTTTTAGAATGAAATTAAATGAACTATATGGGCACAATTTCCTTATCATTTTTCTTTTTAAAAAAACTTTATAATATTTTTTTATTTTATTTTTAAGTGTGTGTTTAGTAGTATAATATAAGGTTTGTTTTAATTTAAAAAGTATTAAAAATATATTTTTTAAATATTTTATTTTTTCTATCAACATATCAAAACTATAAAAAAATTTAAAAATTTAAATTTAAATTTTTTTAAATAAAAAATAATTTAAAATTATTTTAAAAAGCATGTTTAACCAAAAAAACAAACATTAGGTTGACTCTATTTTTTTAATATTATAATTTAAAAATATCTTTTTTATATTTTAAATTTAGTCAGCTTCTAGAAAGGTGAATAATAATAATAATAGTAGAATAGCTTGAAATTAGAATTGCCTTTAGCTTGGGTTACCTGCTAGGGCTACATCCTTTTCACATCAGCCTACATCTGTCTTTCCCAATTCGCACTTTCCCTTCAGTTGCAGTGTCTGCTTCCTTGCTTTTTTCAGATTTTATAATCAGATCGTTCTGGAAATCATCCTCTTAAGTTTGGACAACATCTGTATCATTACAGGTAAACAATAACCTAATTTGTTTCATATTATTTATTTATTTGTTGTCTTTCAACTATAATTAGTACTGCCTGCTTTGTAGATTTTGTTTGGAGTTGGAGATCCGATCAGATTATAATTATTTCAGAGACCTATTTGATTTCATGTTCTGACCCGCCTTATTCCTCTCACACAGAATTGAAGATAAGAGAGGAAGTTTGCTGCTAGTTAACCTGTCTATGCTCCTCTGTTTCTGTTCTAATTAACGTCTTCCAAGTTACATCACCTTATCAGCCGGCACGGTACGAAGTCTTTTTTCTTTGTCTAGTCCTATTTTGAAATTATCTTGTATGTCATCATGCTTATTTATTTTTTTCTATTTTTATAAACAGAAGAATCTATGCAAGTTTTTTATTTGGTGCAATTGATTAAACTTTTATTTTATTGAATGTTTGGACATTTTTTTTATGTTATAGGGACGCTAAAGTACAAGGAGAAAATGGTTTTATCAGATGATCAATTCCAGGCTTACGTTGAGGAGAATGATGTTGGTAAGAAGAAGTGTAAGTTCTGTGGGCATCTATTTGCGTTTCGTACTTCGATTTCTAGGATCAAATGGCACTGGTCAGGTACTAAAGGGCATGGTGCTGCGATTTGTAGAGAAGTGCCTAAGGATGTTCAAGAAGCAGCCTTTCTAGCTATGGAGGGTGTCAACAAAAAATGTAGAATTACAGCTGACTGGTTAAGTAATGTAGATAACAAGACAGATAGATTAGTGAAGCCTGTTGCAGAAGCTAGCTCTTCTGGTGGCCATACTCCCAACAAAAGTGATGCTAGAGAAAATGCGTTACCCACTAGCTCTTCGGAGTTAGCGGGTAAAGCATTTGAAGAGAATAAGAATACCATCTTGTCTTGGTTAATGAATGATGAAGTCTTACGCATTGGCATTTATGGGATGGGAGGTGTGGGTAAAACTTCACTGGTGAAACATGTTTACTATCAACTTAGAAAAACATCAGGCACTTTTCATCATGTTTACTGGATCTCTATACCTCAAGATTTTAGCATTTATAAATTGCAAAATCTTATTGCTAGATGTCTAGGTATACATCTTTCAAATGAAGAGGACGAGATCCTAAGAGCCCAGGAACTTTCAGAAGCATTTGTAATGAAATTGCAGCCTTTCCTCATTTTGGACAATCTGTGGGACACTTTTGATCCAGAGAAGGTGGGAATTCCTGTCCAAGAGAAGGGATGCAAGTTGATTCTTACAACTAGATCTTTAAAAGTTTGTCGAGGGATGGGCTGCCTGCAAAAAATCAAAGTGGAGCCTCTACCTTGGGAAGAGGCTTGGACTTTGTTTAGAGAGAGATTTACACATGATGTAGTAATTTCTCCAGAAGTTGAGCAAATTGCAAAATCTGTTACAAGGAAATGTGCTGGTTTACCTTTGGGAATTATTACAATGGCAGAAAGCATGAGGGGTGTGAGTGACCTGCATGAGTGGAGGAATACATTGGAGAAATTGAAAAAATCTGAAGTTAGGGACATGAAAGATAAGGTATTTCCGTCATTGAGGTTTAGCTATGACCAGTTAGGTGATTTAGCACAACAACAATGTTTCTTATACTGTGTGTTATTTCCAGAAGATTATGGGATTAGTAGGGAGGACTTGATAGGTTATTTGATTGATGAGGGAATAATTGAAGGGATTGATAGCAGGCAAGCAGAATTTGATGAGGGCCATACGATGCTAAATGAACTTGAAAATGTCTGTTTGTTGGAAAGTTGTGATGATTATAGTGGTTATAGAGCTGTCAGGATGCATGGCTTGATTAGGGACATGGCCTGCCAAATCCTGCGAATGAGCTCTCCAATCATGGTTGGCGAAGAATTACGAGACGTGGATAAGTGGAAAGAGGTTCTTACAAGAGTGTCCTGGATAAATGGTAAATTCAAAGAAATTCCTTCTAGCCATTCACCAAGGTGTCCCAATCTTTCAACCTTATTGTTACCCTATAATTACACTTTGAGATTTATTGGGTATTCTTTTTTCAAGCATTTGAACAAGCTCAAGGTTCTTGATCTGTCCGAGACAAATGTTGAATTATTGCCAGATTCTGTCTCTGATTTGGAGAATCTTAGTGCATTATTGCTCAAAGGTTGTAAGCAGCTAAGGCATGTGCCATCATTAAAAAAGCTTAGGCTACTGAAGAGGTTGGATCTCAGTGATACCGTACTTGTAGATGTGCCTCAAGACATGGATTGTCTATCCAACCTCAGGTATCTTAAACTCAATGGATGTAGTCAGAAGGAGTTTCCTCCTGGAATATTACCTCAACTTTATCGCCTGCAATTCTTTGCACTAGATGATTGGGTGCAGGGACAATATGCTCCAGTAACAGTTGAAGGAAAGGAAGTAGCATGCTTGAGGAAGTTGGAAACTTTGGAATGCCATTTTGAATGTTTCTCTGACTTCATAGGGTATCTCAAATCTTGGGACGGGACCCTATCACTAAGTACATACAAATTTTTAGTAGGACAATGGAATGATAACAAAGACTATTTACGTGTGGAATTTTCTGGAAGAAGTAGAAAAGTATGTTTATGTAACTTCAATATCAACTGTAATCGAAGTTCTCCATTTTTCCCATGTGACATTCAAGAACTGGTGATTTTGAGATGCACTGATGCAGGAAGTTTATGCGACGTCTTATCATTACAGTATGCAATTGAACTGGAGTGCATTAAAATTCAGCTGTGTGATAGAATGGAGAGCTTGCTTTCATCTTCTTGGTTCTGCTCTACTCCGTTACCGCCGCCATCTGATGGTATATTTTCTCATCTCAAAGACTTCCATTGTCATGGGTGTTCAAGTATGAAAAAGCTGTTCCCTCTTGCCTTGCTGCGAAACCTAGCAAACCTGGAATTTATTTCAGTCAAGGAATGTCACAAAATGGAGGAGATAATAGCAACAAGTGTAGACTGGGCTGTGGGTGAAGAAAGCAGCAGTAGCTGCAGTTCCAGCGAATTCGATCTCCCAAACTTAAGACGTCTCAACTTTGTTTATTTGCCAAAACTGAAAAGTATATGTAGTGCCAGATTGATTTGCGGTTCTCTCCAAAAGATCAGAGTAAGAGATTGTCCGAAGCTAAAGAGGATACCAATCTGCCTTCCCGTGCTCGACAATGGCCAGCCATGTCCCCCCCCATCTCTTGAAGAAATCGATGTAGATCCAAAAGAATGGTGGGAGTCGGTGGAGTGGGACCATCCTAACACTAAGGATGTACTTCTTCCTTTTGTAGTTTCAGGTGATGGTTCCAGAGTCTCAGACTGCTTGAAGAAGATGAAGACCGAGGAAGAAACATAAGAAAAACGTTTTTGAAGAGAAGTTTTACTGGCAAGCTTTTTTTAGCCTTTACTTGTCCTCTTCATATATTTTTCATACCACCCTTTATGGCTTTTAACCTCTCTCTCTCTCAACTAAAATCACCTACCCACTTTTTAAGTATAAAAGTCCTTCGATTCGCATGTTTCAACTGGTACCTAGTTGGATTCTCAACTAATTTTCTAAATCCTTTCTGTGCCCCGTTTGTACATGCAGGATCCAACACCCTGTGAATGCTGATGCCGGATCAATTTTCACGGAGCACCTACTATTTCAGAAACTGGTATATTGTAGCGTGCATTTTCCTGTATTTCATGCCGTTTCTACTCGTTTTTTTTTTTATATTTGAAATACTGTGATGAACCTTCACCGGAAATTATATAACTACTTTGACTTATGAAGTTGTAATTTCAGTTGCTGCACTCATAGAGTTTCCTAGATTTAATTTCTTTTGTTTTTTTCTTTAATATATTTCATCTCATTTCATGCTTCCATTTCTGCGATGAGCATCCCAGTCTTCTTTCTCTACAATTGTGCATTAATTTAGACAACAAATTGGAAAAAGTTAACAGCAAGAACATTCCCAGCTGCATATATTTTATGAAACAGAAATAAGAAAATTACACCTCATCTGTGTAGATTGTTAAAGGAAAGCTAATCCAAGAAAATCAAGGAGAGGAATCTTTTCCGCTACTGTCAATTAATGTAAATTGATTTGTTTCCTGGCTTGTAAACAAATCAAGCTTATTTATAGGAAGTAGAATAGGATTGGACTCATGGATGGTTCAATCAAAGAATCAGATGCGACCCATCCAGAAGATTGTCAAGTTGCCCTTTTCTTATTTATTTCAACTTCAGATTTTCACGGGACTATTTTTTAATTATTTTGGATCTCTAACATGCTTTTATCCTCTCATATTTGATATTTAAAATTGTGATCGAGGTGTTTTCTAGTATTAAATAAGTTATTTCTTTAAAAAATATAAAAATAATAAAAATATTTCTTTCAAAAATATATTTATATATTTTAAATTACATATGGCCATGTTTGTCTAAAAAAAGCATGTTTGCATTATAATACAAAGAATGTAAAAAAAAAAAACTACAAAAAAAAGAAGAAGAAGAATTGCATAACTTAGCATTCCTTGAAAATACCAAAACAAAAAAAAATAGTTTTTATATTTTGGATGCATCATGGATAGCAAATTTATTAAATCCATAAAGACTTGGTCTAAATACCATAAAAAAAAAATTAATTTGTTTATTTTAATATAAAAAATTATGACTTATATGTAAAATATATTTTTCATATTAAAAATAAAATGCAAAAACATGTTTGAGCTACAGAATAGCTAGACTTAACTATAAAAGTCATAGTTCACTTCATCGGTGTGAAGTAGCTTTTAATCAATAGATAGACTAATGGTTAGAAGAAAAACATAACAGTACCTTAGTAATAATCAAAAAAATAAATAATATAATTTATCTTGGATATAATATACTAGGACTTATATAATTAGTTTTATACACAAGTAATCTTTTTATCTAAACTCTGAAGATCAATTAAAGTTTTTAATGATCAAAATATTAAGTGATGAATCCAAATTTTTTCAATTGATAAAGAACAAGAATTTTTTACTCTTTTCACTTATACACAAAAATCTTAATTTATGAGGATAGTTGTCGCTTTGATGCATAACAAGAGAAGAGTAATTATAAAATAAAAAGCTTATATTTTAAATTTTTGGTGGTCCTGCATTTAATTTTATCAATCTCTTTGTTTCAAGTAAACCTAGAGTAATACTCCAGGCACTATAGAATTTCTCAAGAGAAAATCTTTTCATGTCCTGGCAGTCAAGTAAAAAAAAAAGTTATTTGATATTGTGTTTGTATGTATTTTAATAGTATATTTTGTATAAAAAAATATAAAATTATTATTTTTTTATTTTTTTAATGGTTTTGATGTGTTACATTATAAATAAAAATATCTAAAAAATTTTATTTTTATTTATTTTCAAGTAAAAAATATATATTTTTTAAAAATTTAAAATTATTTTATTTGATTTTCGAATGCAAGGTATTATTAATATAGTAAGCAATAGCCATTAAGCATGATAACGAAAATGTAATTTGGACGGTCAAGATGATGGACATGGACACCCCCGGTTGATCCGACGAGTAGTTGACGGTTGTAATTCGATAAACTTATAGTTTTCATCAGAAGAAGAAAGCAAGAGGCGGGGATAGCTCAGTTGGGAGAGCGTCAGACTGAAGATCTGAAGGTCGCGTGTTCGATCCACGCTCACCGCATTATTTTTTACTCTTTTCTTCTGTTTATGATTTTTATCTTGGATTGTTTCATAATCGAGGAGTACGATTTATCTTCCTAAATGGTATCGATGATTTTGGGAGTTGTTTCACAATCACAGAGTTTGAGCAGACAGGCATCTTGTTTCTACACAACAGGTGGTTTCGACTCAATTTCTATGGTCTATCAAAGGTGAACCATTTTGTTAAAATGAAGCAGCTGCACGGTTCTGCAGACAGAAATCACACGACAATCTCAAATCTATGATAACGAGGAAGTCAAGCTACATCACATCAATGTCTCTTAAAGTCCTCTCCAATACTTGGCAGTTGAGGAGCAAAATTGAATTGCTTCTGCTAAATTACACCAGTATGAGAATACAAGCAATTCTGACGATGATGATCGATAGACCATTCAACTATAAAGTTTAACCGAAACTACTTTGTGATCTCTTGTTGGGACAAAAATCAAAATGGGATCAGATGTGTTTCAAAACTTCTCCTAGAACAAGGCCCCACTGAGTCCAGTGGGTTCCCCCCTGCATCAATGGAAAAACTGGATTCAGAAATCTACTAACAATAAAATATGGGTGTTAAGATGCAGTGCATTTCTCGTCGAGTATGTACCTGGCAATATACGGCAAAAGGCTCCCTTAGGGGCCCATCACATGATAATTCACTTGTGCTCCCATCAATGAAGGTTCCATCAGCGAAGATCACCTGATACATTATATTTGAGATGCTCATGTCAGAAAAACTACTAAAATTCTAGTTACAAGAGAGAGAAAATAATCACAAAATTATAAAGAAATTATCAATATACAAAAGTTCCCCTTGTCTTGAGCTAATCCATATGGCAAAATCTATTTGTGCAACACCAGTATAGTCACTGCCACGAGTATTTCACTCGACATTAAAAACACAAAGATGTATCCTTTTTATTAATATAGTAAAGTGATCATGATGGTGAAAATGAGAACTTGAATTGATGGAACCCATGCAGTTGGCCGTAGGACTAGAGCATACTGCCCTAGAGGCAGCACTCACATTGAGCTTCAAAAAACTTTTTAACTGCATTTTAGTATAAAATTCAATGTGAATACAGCCAGGCGGTACCTCTGATGCATATCCAGGAGTTGAGCCTGCAACTGGTTTAGTATATGAAGCTACAGGGGAGCTTCTTTGAACAGCCTCACAGAAAGCGAGGAGAAGCTCACGGCTACCAAGCTGCACTGCCTGAAAATCATCATGAAATCAGCGAGAATTTCAGCTGCCAAAGTATCTCAGAAGAGCTTAGAACAAAACAATAAAACAAACCTGGACTGTATCATGACGGGTGACACGAGGTAGGGGCTGCACCTTATATCCTTTAGATGCCATAACTTCAGCGATTAGAAAAGCCCCCTTTATTACAGAAGAAACGATTAAACCACCACCAAACACAACAGAGTATTATGGCAACTAAGGACATGCATAATTGAATACCTTGATTGCCTCGCCAACCATTTGAGGCGAAAGGAACAATCCCTGGAAATAAGCTCGCATTACATCACCAGGAGTTGAGCCGCAATCTATCCCAAGCCCTGGCGCAGAGAGACGAGCAGCTGCTGCTTCTACCCATTTTTTCTTCCCTGCAATATATCCACCACATGGTGCAATGGTTCCGCCAGGATTTTTAATCAAACTACCTGCAATCAGATCTGCACCCTGCCCCACCATTAACCAAGAAAAAAAAATAAAAATACCACCCTTCTTCAGCAAAAGGATGAAAGCTACATCACGTACCACAGCTGGAGGTTCAATGCTTTCAACGAATTCACCATAGCAATTATCCACCATGACCAAGCAATTAGGATTCTGCATCTTCAAGTATGCATTTGAAGGGACATTGATGAAAATGAAAAATGTTAGACAGTAGATGACACAGCAGTGTAAAAAGGAGCAACAGAGCACATTGATTTATTAACTACATGAACTATAAACAAGCACCGATCTTGAAAGGAATAAAGGAGGGAGAGGCAACTAATTCCACGATTTTACAATTTTACCACTCAAACCAACATAAAACCACAGCAAGCATACAGATCACATATACATAATACAAAGCATTTTGAAATGAGCCAACTTCACTGACAATTTCAGATCATGATCCTCAGCAATTACTGCATATTTCTATGTTCATACCTTGATCATCTTTATAGCCCTCCCTATCTCATTTACACTTAAACTTCGACGCCAAGAATAACCACATGACCTTTGAATGAGGGCACATTTTGTATGAGGCTTTAAAGCACGCATAAGACAATCCCAGTCAAGTCCACCATCTTCAGCAAGCTGTGATATCATAATGTAAGAAAACTTTTGCAAATGAAATTTGAAAAAGAAAAGAACAGAAAAACTTGCTTAGTTCTGCTATTAGTAACATACAGGAACTTCTCGGTATTCCACGCCAAAATCTTTCAGGGAACCCAGTCCATTGGAGTCCCTCTTTCCAATAACTTCCTCTAAGGTGTCATAAGGAGCACCAGCAACTGCCAAGAGCTGGCAATCAAATTAATCTAACTCCGCCTTATGGAAGCCAATTAAAGCAGAGAACATTATAAAACTACTGACATGGCTTTCCAACAGAAATTAAAGAGAAGAAAACCTCAAAATAACAGCTCACCTCATCTCCTGGCCTCAAAAATGCAAACAACGCACAGGTAATAGCATGGGTTCCTGAGAAAAACTAATGAATGACCAAAGGGGCAGAGAATTAACAAAGCATACTGGATTAAAAAAGAATAACATTAAGAATCAAGGATACAGATGGAAAATAGGGCGAACCTGTGAGCGAACTAGTGCAGATTCAGCCCCAACAATCTCTGCAAAAGCTTGGTCCAGTGCTTCACGTCCACCAGCTTCATCGTGACCATAGCCAGTGGACCCGCTGAAGTGCTGGTTATAACCATAAGTTTGGAAATATAAACACCACCATATGTGAATATATTTATTCATTCTTAGAGAGGAAAACAGGTAAGCACACATCCAAAGGTACTTAAGCTATGGAAAGCAGCTATTTGTTTTTACACTTCATGACACTTATGAGAAACCTTAAAGGTAACCTGAAACTTTATTGATATCCATTGAATATCATCTTGCAAGTTTCATATAAATAGTTTTTGTACTTACATGAGATCCAAGCCTAGCATTCTGGAAAGCTTTAAGAACACGAGAAGTATTGCATGCCACCAAATTATCCACAGCTCTGAACTCTGAATGCAAGGAGTCTACTGCTTTCAAAACCTGCATATTAGTCATATGGGTCAAGATTCAGTGGTCAACACATACAGTAAGCAGTACATTGAAAGCAAATAGAATGTCTAAAACTACAATGAAAGTATTCTAGTTCATGGATGGTGTAATAAGTATACCAAATCAGAACGTGTAGTAGAGGATTTTAGTATGAATGCTTGACTACTGAGTAAATTGTGGGAATCACATGAGAAAAATAAACGTAGCTCATCCCAAGTCTCAACTAAGCCAATATCTTATGCATCTAATGGGAAGTTTTTCTCATCTTTTGAAAGCCAGAACACAATCCGCAGCTTGGACCTACCCACCGTTTTACCACTTGATGATAAGCCCGCAGGCAGAAAACCTTTCCCTCCATATCCAAAATACCATGAAATTGATTGAAGATATTAATTTCTAGTCATTTCCTACATATCCCAGCAACAAAAATCGCTGTCTTCAGAAAAGACCAATAACCAATCATTATATTGAAAATAGTAAACCAATAAATTTATTTGTAGTGATCTTTCTTCCTTTTTTCCAATCTCTCATAAACCAAAGACACAGTCTTTGTCTCATCAAACATAACATTTTAAAACAATGAGATAACTACAACCACAACATAATTTAATCCAAGTCTTTCATTTCCCAGCACTTTTTATGCAACCAACCAGAGCAACAACCAGATTAAACTACTGGGTTATTGAAAACTAACATTTTGAGTCAAAGAAAGTAAAGGTTCTCTAGTCCAAGCAGAAAAGGGCTAAACTTTCAGTTTTATTGTACTACTTTGCCGCATTTTCTATTGAGCTAAACAGAGAAGAGAGCAAATTGGAGTAATGGGTTTTTGGGTTCATTACCTCTGGAACAAAAGGACTTTCATTGTGCTGAAATGAAATTTGAGAGCTTGAAGGAACTTTAACTGATGGCATGGAGACTCTCACGGAGTTTGCAGGATAAGCAGCAGGAGTGGCGCAGGATAAGGTCCACATCTTCATTCCAGTCTCTCAGAGCTGCTGCAGGTTAGTTTAGCAGCAGTGTAATGATTTAAACATAATAATAGAGCTTTTTTTTTTTTATTATTATTTTTCCATCGAAAAAGATGTTTTATTCGTTAATTATAATTTAGATACTGTATCAAAATAATTTAATTTATTTTTTTTATATAAAAAATAATTAAATAATACTTTGATCATTATTGACTATATTTAATTTAACAACATTTTATTTCAAAAACAATATTTTATTTTCTTATGAATTTTTCATCCTATCTACTTTGTTTCCTTTTTCTATTTCATAAAATGAAAAAAAAACATAAAATACACTAAATGGATTAAATAATGAATAGATTTAAGAATATAGGGATTACATTAATATTTTATGAGACATTAAGGACGAACTTAACAGGTTAGTTTTGCTAAACTAAGGGTCTAATTTATAATTAACTCCCATTACTATTATTAATTATTGGAAAACAAGTCTTTGAAGCTGTTTGTAATTATATTTTAAATGATATTTTATGAAAATTTAAATTTTTAGTTAAAATTTTTATTTTTTATATTTTAAAATTATTTTAATATATTAATATTAATATTAATATAGTTTTTTTAAAATAAAATAAATTTATATTAATATATTTTTAAATAAAATATATTTTAAAAAACAACAACTATATTTAAAAAAAAAAACTTAATTACATATAAAACTCGTAACTATGCAAAAGATTTTTACTGTTTTAGGCTTTTGTTGTGACTTTCCTATAAGAATGAAAAAAAAATTAAAAAAATAATTAAATCAAGAAAACTAGAAAAAAATAATTAAAAATCAAACCGTGAAAATAAATCAATTAAAATTTTAAAAAAACCAACCAGTTTAGTTTGGTTTTGATTTTATAAACCTGAAATTAAAAAAACTGAACAAAACTCAAACTGAAAAAATAATAAAAAAAACAAATAAAACCAAAAAAAACTCAAGTCAAACTAAAAAATATTCAAATTTATTAATTTATTTATTATTTTTTACATTTCGTTTTGAGATGGCATGACATTGTTATGCTAACGATAAATTTGTTTTCAATCGACCCTTAAAATTGTCAAGTAGCGAGTACTGGGAGGTGCAAATTTAATGAAAGTAAAATTTAATTAACAGGTTTTTTTTGTCTAAGAATTCAATATTTAATTTATATCATAAAAAAAAGACCTTATATTTTTTTTAGAAATTATAAGGGCCTTAGTTATCGCTAATCCTTATGCATGACTCACATTCTTGTACTTGTTTTCATAATTGTAATTCAGATTTACTTTGAACTATTCATATATTTAATTTTTAAAAACAATTAAAGGTATTACTAATTCACTTTACATTCACAAAACACTATTAATTAAAATAATATTTTGTGGGTTTTTTATATTTTTATTTAATTTCACAACTTAACAACAAATCTTAGAATTTGTGTTTGTTTGATCGCAAATTTAGCAAGTTGATTCGATTAAATTTTTTATCATATTTAATTGATTTTTTTCTTCATCTTACCATCCAACAACTTAATCTTATTATTATTATTATTATTTTTATCCTTTAATATTATGTATTTTTTAGAATTTGTGTTTCTTTTTTTTTCTTTATGTTAGACAATATATCAATCCCATATTTGTTTTTTTTTTTTTTAGAATTGGATTTTCTTTTAGTTTTGCCCTACAACATTAGGTAAGTTTGGGAATTGAGCTCCATAATTCTTTTGAATTTTTATTCTAAAGGGTTATCTCAATCTCATAACTACATACACGAGTCTTGAAAGTTAGTCTGAGTTGACTCGGGGCTTTTTGGGTTTTTTATTAATTGGCTTTCAATATTTAGCTGGTTGGAAATTATGTTTCATGATTTGTTTTTTATCAAGTTATCCTAGTTTCATGACTTGAGTCGTAGGTTTATCCGATTGACTCGGAATTTTTCAAAAGTTTATTTTTCGATTTGTCCTTCAAAATGGGTTGTTTTAGAGCTAGCCTTCATAACTTTTTGTTTTTGTTTTTCTATGGGGTAATCTTATTCTCATCACTTAAGTCACAAGTTTAGTTGGTTAGGAATTGAGTTTCATGATTTTTATTTTATTTACTCTATATTAAGTTATCTTGATCTCATGACCCGGGTCACAGGTTTGCCGAGTTAACCCAGGATGACTTAGATTATTTTTCTCTCTTTTTAAATTTTTTATTTTTCGATTTTGTCTTTTAACAATGAATTGATTTAGAGTTAGGCTTCATAATTGTTTCTTTTGCTTTCTATGGGATAATCTCATTCTCACGACTCAATTCATAAGTTTAGTGGGTTTACACAGGTTGACTCGCGTTATTTTTTTGTCTTTTTTTTAATTTGATTCTTTTTAATTTTTTTCAATTTTGCTTATTGGAAATTAAACTTCTTAATCTTTTTAAATTTTTCTTTATTTTTATATGATTACCATACTCTCATGACCTAGAAGGCAAATTTTATAAGTTAATAAGGTTAGTTTGGATCGATCTAATATGTCGTTGTCTCAATATTAAAAAAAAATACAATTTCATTTGATATGTCACTATCTTAGTATTTAAAAAACATGTCGTCTAATATATATCATAATTTTAATTCATTATTGATTTATTTTTTATGTTAAAAAACATGTTAGCAGCACTTTGTAGTGTAACGCAGACTAAAAATCTAGCAATATTCTACATGTAGAGAAAAATGTGAGTTGGGTAGAATTTTTATTTTTATTTTTTTTATGATTGAATTTTCAAGTTTTGCCTCCTTATCCATGTTCTTTTGATAACGTGAAACATTTTGCAGGCATGTTTATAAATTAAAGTAACATATCTAAACTTAAAAAGAAATTTGGACGAGTCAAACCAGATTATTAGTGAAAAATAATGAACTTTTTAGTTTTATTTTTAGATCGGATTAAAGTTTTATGAACATATTCTACAAACCCGGTTTTATAAAGGATTATCCGGTTAGTTAACTAAGTTGTTTTGATGATCAAATTAAGTTTGATTGTTGTTGTTTTGAACTGTGCTGCGTAGCTATATTTTGCATGAAATTTATTTCAAGATGGCATAAAAAAAGCCCAAAAAAATTGTAATTAGAGCAGACAACATACCTTGACGGGATTCAACATTGATTTTATCTATATTTATGCCTTCCTTTTGCGTAAGCACTTGTTTTAACAAATCTGATTCAGCCACGATCGAATGAAGAACTGTTTTTATGCTATGCACTCAAGCAAACGTATTTTTATGCCCGTTAATCTTCTTCAACACTTGGAAACAATGCCAGGAAAGAAAGTAATGAGAATATATCCTGGCTGGTGCAGAGCAGATTGTTCAAGCCTGTAAAAATTTATGTTAATGGTGAGAACTTAATTGTTGCTCTATTGAAGTGATAAAGCCTAATTCTTCTCGTTCACTTATGAAAATGGACTTCTGCAGACCCCATTATCAAGCCTGGCAGCAAGGTTTTTGTTTTCCCTTCTCAAGAAGTTACATTCAGAGAATGATATATAAGAGTAATATGAAGCTCAAACCTAAATAAAGAATAATCAGCCCTTAATTTTTCGGTGAGAATGGCCCCAGGTAAAATCTCTTGTTGTTAGTTGCTTGTGTTTGTTGTTTAAACCTACGGCAAATGTTTTTCTATTGTGATTTTCTAGTATATATGGAGATATATTTATGTTTACTGATAAAGTTAGTGATTGAAAAATTTAGCCAGTAAATATCATCGTAATATACTGATATAAAAATTTCATCAATGTTTTTGTTTGTATTCAGTAATTTTCTAGCAGTGTTTAGAATTTATCTAATTGATGAAAATCCATTGATCATAAATATGTTTCAAGAAATAACAAATTTAGTTTGTGGTATGATCGTTTTGCTTGCTGAATCTTGAAGCATCGGCTAGGGTTTGACTGTTTGTGTATGCCTGCATAGAATTAAATTTTCTAATATCTCTAACTTAAACTTTGCTTCTGAACTCATAAATTTTATACCTATTTATAAAAGAAAACACTTCACAGATTCAACATCTTCATTAAGAGCATGGGAAAAAAAAAAAAGATGTTGAATCTGTGACATTCATGTACTATTTAATTTCTATAGTTACATGAAATATTTTGGGCTCTACAAAGAAGATTTGAAGTGGGAGACAGAGATTTTACAAACCAATTTATTAGGTTGATATGAGCATTAAACATATTCAAATATATCATTTCTTATGGAAATAAATGGCTTCAATTGATATAATTGCTTGTGGGCATAAATATTGTTGGGAAAAGAAATCAATACACAGATCTCTATTGATTAATGCCCCTTAATTAGGCTAAGATTTTCGCTGTGGGGAACAGAATCATCTCATCAATTCCAGGCCTTAACTGCATGCTAAATATTATGTTCTTTGTGTTGGCTTATACAGGATAGCATGCAACGATGAAGAAGAGAGAACGACCAGTAAAAGCCGCAGAGGTTGTCCTATCGCTCACCCACTTGTGATAGTTGCACTCCTTGTCTCTATTTTGGGTGCCTCAAGTGCAGGTTAGTTGACTGTAATTGTCGAATCTGCGTGGACTACATGCACACACGATAATAATGGATATTTGTTGGTATATTTTATTTATTATTTATTGAATAAAAAAGTTATATATCCACAAACTAATCATTGGATTTCAGGTATTCTATGGGTATTCATTAATTACTATTGTTTATTAATCAATAAAAAAAAGTTAATTTATATATTTGAAATGTGTATATATATATATATTAAATGATAAATATGTGTGTGTGTGTGTGTGTGTGTGTTTTGTGTTAATATTAGAGCATGTATATATTATACTGTATCAGAAGAAATCTAAAAATCCTACAAATATATTTATATAATATAAATATACATTTTGGGTTAAGTTCAGACTAATTTTAAATCAAGTATGATAATATTTATACCCTATCCATTCTAATATTCATCATGTCTATACTCATCCATTCAGTTTAGGTCAGTATCAATCAAGTCCAGATTATATTTTTATCCCTACATGCAGAATGCAGAGCCGTAGGTTCCCTAAGCTTTCCGTTTCTTTTGCAATGCTTTCTTGCCAGGGTCAGGTAAGACGAGGGTGAAAATTTGAGTCCTAAAAGCCTTACGGTTTGGAGTTGTGAAGTATATTTCAGTCTGTTTCCTTGCCGTTTAACCAGTTAATATTGATGCTTGCATGTTGCTTTGCAATTTACCATTCACAGCCCATGAAGCTTATTACATTCAAAATTAGACAATGGTGGTGAACTGTTAAACATGTTGACATTCACAATACTGGCCAAGTTGGAATGACTGTTAGGAGTTCAACAATAATTGTCCCAATTGCTCGAGTTTCCTGTTGGAAAGAGCCATTGTTAAGAAAAGATGTCTATTTTAAGTTTGTGCAAATTCTGAATCCGTGGAGGTACAACCTGGAGGAGCGAGAGACCTGTATCATAACTCAAAGAAATGTTTCAGGCAAATCTAGAGTACAAATACAAGAAGAATTGGCAGAGCCCAATGGGCCAAGAAAAAGAGTACATGAATTTCCACAACATTTCATCAAGTAAGATGAGTAGCATGTAGATTTAGTTTTACCTGCACTAAACATTAGCAGTTACATGCACTGATGCCAAATCGGTCAGCTCAGTAGTCAACAAACAAATGGTGCCTCACAAACTCCAGATAACTGTCTACTCTTGGAGGGGGAAACCAGCCCATTCATCAAGATTATATACAGATCTGAGGACTAAAAGGTTCATCAAATTCACATATGCCATTTCATATAGGAAGCACATGCATCAAATGACTCCATGCTGAATCAAAAGGAGCCCGAGTGTTGAACAATCATATGATACCATCTCCAAACAGTACTATACTTTTTCCGGCAGTTACACGGTTCCTACCCCTTCCTTTTCGTGAGTTGGCAATAGTAGAAATTAAGGAACTACCAAAATTTACTAGAGCACTAGGTCCCATTAGCTTCAAACCAAGATTTCTACTCAAATGTGACAACTTACTGTCATCCCCTCCAGTAACCAGTTGAAGACTCTCTGCCTGTTCACGAGATAACACCGTGTAAAGTTGTAAAGGTAAGTTCAGGGGACGCTGGAAGCTATTCTCTAATTCCTCCTTCAAATCATCTCCACAACTGTCAAAAGTAACCCTCATAATCCCCATTGAATTTGGGTCTTCTGTCAAAGGATTAGATATAAATGAGAAGTTTCCAAATGTGAGATCAGGCCACTTGAATAGACCAATCAAGGTATCATTACTTATCCCAAGATTCTTCGGCAAAGACTTCCTTGGATTGTTTTGTTGACATCTATTGGCACTTAAAATGCGAGAAGCTTCCCTTAAACCACTCAAGAAGGCACCATGCATGGTGGCTGGATATTGCCTAGTTGTGGCCTCACCAGCAAAAAAAAGACGCCCCCCCACATTTTCTGCAAGTATATCATAGTCATTGCCTGATGATTGTACCCTGACATGGGAATAAGAACCAAAACTGAAGGGATCACCACCCCATCTTGTACATATTGTTTGTATGGGATCAGGAACATCGATGCCTTTTGGATTGTATATACCTGTCAAAAGAACCATAACTTGACTAATGTGAACTCCATGAAGCTTTTAGAAGAATAGGAAAAGGTAAGAAAGGAAAATCATCACAAGTCTTACCTCTGAGGACGCTTAGGACACGATGAAGCAACATAGATGGATCTGAATTTTCAAACATTTGCGCAGCTTCTCCAGCCACCAATGCAATGAGCGCTGCACCTCCGGAAACAGTATGGTTACCATAGAACAAAAAGAACTCCCCACGCTTATTGCTATGCTCACTGAGACATCCAAATGTATCCAGGTCCTCCCCCCAAAAAACATGAGGGAAAACCATGGCCACTTTATTGAGCAGCCCAAAACCCATTCTCTCAATTGCTGCAAGCTTCCTTCCAGGTAATTCTGGTTCAAATCTGATGATTCTTTTCTTCAAGACTCCAAGAGGAACAGTGCATAGGACCATATCCGCTTCAAACACTTGTTCACCAACAATTACTGCAACCCCATCGTGTCCATATCTAATAGTATCCACAGTTTTCCCATAGAATATGGGAACCCCTTCACATAATGCTTTTATCAATCTCCAATTCCCTCCTGCAAGAAAGCAGTGATCCCCACCCATTTCATACGGATCATCTTGATCCCAATATGTGGCTGATAGATCTGAAAGACATCCAGCATTTGCATATTCCAAGTTAGCGAGATGCCAATCAAGCAATTGCCTCTCCTCAGTGGATCTGGCCACGCCATACAGTTGCCTGAGTCTCTCCAAAACAGAACCAAGCGAAATATCATTTGCAAATCCACCCATTATTTTTCTTAGTTCCATCACTTTGTCAAGCAACTTATTATGAATGAGTTCGATATTGGAGTCAATACCCTTATCAACGGGTGCACCATCTGGCTTGTACAAAGGGCAGTTATCTCGGACCTTATGAAGTGGAATAGAAAGTTGTCTAGCCAGAACTCCAAGAGGATTGGCATGGATACCAGTTATAACACTGCCACCAAGATCTACAGCAGCAAATTGACCCTTCCCACCCATCTTTTGAGTATAAACTCTTCCCCCAGGACGATCCCTACCTTCTAGAACAATGACCTTGAAACCAAAGGACATGAGCTGCTTTGCTGCAGATAAACCAGCAAGTCCGGCACCAACAATTATCACAGACCCTTCATTTGTCAATTCTGGCATGGGAGATGTCAGTGGTAATAAAACTCCAAAATTAATATATCCATTATACAAAAGAAATTCATATGCAGCGGCTATCAAGTGCTCATATTCATTACTCACAGTTTCTTTAATCTGCCCTTTTGATAGCCACACCTGCACATTACTCCTCCATCTAGCAAGAATATGGTTCCTGACAACAATATAATCATTCTGCTCTTTACCACCCAACTGTCTTACCACCCCAGCCTGAATCTCCTCCTCAAGCAATGCATCAATTGGGAACCCCAGAGAAATCGCTATCATCGCCTCAGTTTCAGTCTCTTTCTCCAAATCCTCCTTTGTTTGTTTCTTTTTCTTAAAAGCACCGCCTAAATGCTTCTCTATCAATTCATCCATCAAATTCTCATCATAATTCCGTGAACCCACCTTCTTCCTCATTGACCTCTTTCTAGGCAAACTGTCCCGTTCCGGGTTGTCCATCTCTTATTACGCACTAAAAACCAACTTTCCAACTCAAATTGAGCTTCAAAACACCATCACAAACATAACATGCTATTCTACTTTAAGCACTCTCTCATAAAACACTGGCACTTCTCATTTATCAATCAAAATCATAAATTTCATTTTTAAAAACTAATATACCATCTCAGAAGCAAGCAAAATATTACCAAATGGGCCTGTCTCATTCATCAATTCCATTTAAAACCCACCAATAATTCACCAAAATATCACTAAACCCATTTCATATTAATATTAAAATAATACAAAAACCACAATTTCAAGCACTTTAAGCTTAGGAACTTAACTCCAAACCCATCCCTCTTTTAACTGAGATCGAAGATTCATAGCTATAAAAGACAACATAAATTGAAAGTTCAAATTGGTAGTCGCTGACTTTGGATACAACAGATTCAATAAATTTTGTATATAATGTGTCGCATATTATATTATACAGTAAATAAAAAAGAACCCAAGAATTTGTGCATGAAATTACTAAAGAAATGGGAAAAAAGGGGGTCACTGACCTTTGGAATCCTCTCCACACAAGTTGAGTTTGGGGTATGGGGCAGTGTGTTCTGCTCCGGAGAAATTGAACGGGAGTTTCTGTTAGGGTTTTGTAGGACCTGGAAAAGAGGAGGAGAGAGCGAGTTAACTCGGTTTGACTTAGAAATGAATTGGAGGGAACTGAAAAGGCATGATGGGTAGGGCTGAAATGGGCTTAGGGCACTGCGAAAACAGAAGATTGATTGGTTTGGAAATTGGGATTTTGGAGGACCGATGAAGGATTGTTTGCGTCATTCAAATAGGTTAAGAGGGTGTTTGGGAGTGTGGTAGCTGTTGCTTTTCAAATAGCTTTTTATGCCGAAAAGTATGCCAATAATGTTTTTTCATTTTTTAAAAATTATTTTTGATATCAGCACATCAAAACGATCCAGAAAGTACAAACCGCACTCAATTTTAACAAAAAAAAAAAAATTTGAAATTTTGCAAAAAATTGTTTGGACCGCAGCGCCAAACAGCCTCTAAAACTGATTATAAGCTTCCTTGATTTTGTAGTAGTCTAATCCCTCAGGTTACATCCCCGTATAATACAAATCAAATAAAAATAGATTTGGGACATATAAGCTCAATGTAATATGATAATTTAAGAACAAGTTTTTCATCATACAAGAAGATGATATTGAAGATTAAGATAGTATTTGAGAGTATAGTAGTTTTTTTAAGTATTTTTTACTCGAAAATATATTTAAATAATTTTTTATTTTTAAAAAATTATTTTGACATCAGTATATTAAAATATCTAAAAACATTAAAATATAATAATTTAAAGTAAAAAAATAAAATAAAATTTTAATTTTTTTAAAAAGTACTTTTAAAACATAAAAATAACAAGCTTTAACAGTTAACATTAACACAAATAAATGTAAAGAAGATAAACTATTATAAAATCCATAATAGAAAATTAATGGAAGATTTCAACTTAAATTGAATAAACTTCCCAAATTATGCATATATGGAAAAGATTTGGTCACCAAATTTATTCAATCTAAATTTAGCTTATTAAATGAGGATCAATAAAATTTTAAGAAAGTTTTAAAGATAAAAAAATACTATTTTTTCTTTTCAAAATGTAAAAAACTCTTAAGACATTAAAAAATAATATTTCTCAAAAACCTTGAAATCTAAAAAAAATTTGAGAAATAAAAAAAAAAAATCTTTTTAGACAAAACAATATGAGATTCTAACCTATTAAGATTTTTGAAAAATAAAAATATTTTTTAAAAATATATATAGGACATAGAAATATTTAAATATTTATTAACAAATAATTTTTTAAAAAATAAACTTTTAAGAAATGAACATATTTTGTTTTCAGTTTTTTATCTTGTAAAATTTAAACGCAATTTAACAATCAAATTAAATCAAAAGTTATAATATTTTTTGTATGAAAAAACATTTGGCATATCTAGGCATTATTTGAAATTGCGTTTCAAGCAACATTTCATGAAGATTTGATTTTCTTTTCTTGGAATTAATGTTGTTATATTTTTTTTTATCCTTTTAATATGCCAATATCTTAATTTTTTTAAAAAATAAAAAATATATATTTTGATGCATTTCCGAGCAAAAATACCCACTCTAATGATAACAAACTATGATAATAACTATTTTTATTTTAAAGTTGATCTAGATCAATGATCAACATGGTCGTGACTTGGGCTTGGCTCTAAGTCAATTTTTGAGTTAATTTTTAAAATTATGATAATAATCAATTTATTTTTATGTTGACTTAAGTCAATAGTCAATTTAACATGTGACCCAAACTTGGTCTCGGGTTGATTCCTGGGTTGAGTCTTAAAACTATAATAATAACTATTTTTATCCTTACAATAAACTGAATCAATGGTCAACCCAATCTGTGACCTGAACCTGGCCTTGAATCGACCCTCAAGTTTAATTTTAAAGCTATACTAATAATTATTTTTATTTTTATGTTGATTCAGGTCAATAATCAACTCGTACCTGTGACTTGGGTCTGGTCTAGGGTCGATAATCTCGAATTGAGTTTTAAAACGATGACAATAATAATTTTTATTTTTATATAAACTAGAGTAAATAGTCAACCCAACCCATAATATAAATTAACTTTTAATTAAATTTTAAAATTATAATAATTATTATTTTTATTTTTATTTTTATATTAATTTAGGTCAACTAAATTAATTTTTTATATAGAAAATTGGATACGCTTAACCTTTTTTTTTTACGGGACAAATTTTTTTTCAGAACCCTGCAAAGCCTGGTGTGGCAATGCCAATTTTGGGAGGTGAAAACAATTACAGAACCACATCCCTTTTCTCTACTGATTTCAACTCCTGCATATTCTCTCTAGGAAGTGGTTCAAACCAACAGACCTCCTCAGTCATGAACTATGGCACTCTAGACTGAACCAAGGGGGCTTCTGCAGGAAATGGCATCGTTTGCAGGAAATAAATGCTGCGATTTGTGGCTCTCCTAATGAAAAACAATAGAAGCTTACCTGGCTTCAGACTTAATTAAGTAATGTCGGCTGTCCGGAGCTGTTTGCCAGTATTTGTATTGCAAGAGCGTTTCTTGCTATTCACTGTTATGTTTTTTTTATGTTTGGTGTTCCATGATCTGGGTTGGTTACCATCGTTGACAAACTATGGCACTCTACTACTTTAAAACGACAATGATCTTGACTTGCAGTAAAATCATTTGTCTTTTGTCATACATGTGCTAGTAATATTTCGTAGGTGATGTTATTGAAGTGGAAAGATGTTCTGTGCGTGTCTATGTACTTGTTATTGTTAATTCGATGACATGGAAACTTTATTACCTCAAAAATTACTGAAGATCAATGCATCAAAATGAAATTCTCTGCCCTTCATTACAGTAACAGGGAAGGACTCAAAAGAGAAGAAACCCAGGTAATAAAAATGATCTAAGGTGCACCATGCACCAAATAATTTTCCAGGTTCTTGATGAAAAGTAATGTTGACGACGGTGTATTTGGTGGCATGATATCTTCTTCTGTTGCAGACTCATACGAGATCGTGACATCAATTAGAGTCTCCTGCTCTCCGGTTGAAGTAAACTGGAAAGTTGCCTTGTGATGAGAAAACCCATGATCCAGATGGCCTCCTTCTATTACTTCCAGGCCGATTCGATGAACAGACTCATCAAACTCTGAAACCCTTTCTTTCTGGTATGTTACTGTTTTTATACCTGACATAATAATATTTCGAATGCAAAAAAAACTCGGTTACTGCCATCACAGGTACATCAAGACGAGACAAATATGTGATTTCCCCTTGCTGATTTAATTCATTCAGAGAATTAAATGATCCAACTAAGAAATTAAGTTCAGTCATTTGATTAGTATAAGCTAAAGAAATGGACTCACCGGGACCAAAGTTGAAGAGATAGATTGTACCAAGGCCACCATCTCCTTCTAGCATCTCAGTATCCTTCACTAAATTTGGCATCATTTTTGGAAGAATATCCTTCAAATCCTTAGCTAAAGCTTTCCATAAGACATCCACTCCAACCCCAACATTGACTTGGGTTTTCACTTCCTTAATCATGACTCTCAAACGCAAAATTCTTGGGAATAGGGGTGTGTCTATGTTAGAAGCTAGGGAGATTATATCAATCATGAGCGATAAGAGAATCTTATAGGGCAGGATGCACATATCATGTATGGCATCTTTTCTTGTGCAGGAGGAAAAAATAATGTGTCTGCAGATGCTTGTCTTGTCCTAAGAATCTAGGTGAATAAGGATAATGAAAAATGAATAATCGATGTATGATTGATGGATAACTTCACCAACCGGGCTACAAGATAATGTATCCAAGGGGAATGTACCACTGGATTGGACAATGTCGCATATATAGACTGTTGTGCTTCTGATTGTTCAAGCTGGAATTCCTAAAAATGTTGCTTTAAGATGACATTTTCAATCAACATGGGACAGCAACTTGATCTATCTGTCGGTTTTGCAAGTCGAAACAAACAAATGAGAACAGTGTCCATTTAACCTATTATCAATAAAGTTATGGTACTAATCCTTAGTTTGTACTTTTACTCTCTTTCAAGAGTCACTGTCAGAAGCTTACATGCTCACTTCACAAGTGATAAAAACAAACCCCGTTTTCACTGTCTAGACTCCAAGTTATGTGGTTACTGGTTATTGGCCAGATATTGCTCCTGGGACGACACTGCTCTATTTTTCAAAGGCGATTGTGAGGACTTCGATTCTTGAGGAGGAGAAAGAGTTTGACAGTCAAGGATGTCTGGACTGAAAACCTGCAATGCCACAAGTGGGAATAAAAAAATGATGTTGACATTGAACAGAGAGTATGTGCTCTGTAATTAGCCAGCGAACGCTATCAAGGAACATGCAGCAGCAAAAAAACAGGAATTCATAGCGGTTTTCCAGGCTAGAAGGTTGTGGCTATCACATGGACTAAACATGCTGATTCCCTTTAATGAACGCCCAAACCAGTAGGTCTCCTACGCCACCCTTGGAAATGCTTTGAATCACCTTGGAGTACAATTTTAAATCATGATTTAAGCTCTAAAGCATTGACCAGAAATTAACTATCCATAAATGTACTTGAAGGACACCCACATGTAAGTTCAGCTAAACAAGAAATCGAATTTGCAAGTTGGTTTTTTTATTTTTGACCTTTTTAAAAGAATGAGAAGAAATCCCACTTGTTAAAATCTATATAGAGAGCAGAATTTTAGAGGCAAGTATCAGTACAGGTTTGTTTCCAACAATCTATTATATCTTTAGGTCATTGAAGGGAAATAGCTATGAAGGTTTCAAGTAGCAATTATGGCTTGTTGATGATTCTGCTACTTGCATGTTGTGCAGCGCAAATCTATGGTGAGTATCGGACATGTATCAGCGGGCCATGTGCTCGCAAGAAAATTGCATGTCCAGGTGAATGCCCTAAAGCAAATCCAACCGACCCCAAAGTGAGAAAAGTTTGTCGTTTGAACTGTAACTCGCCCGTATGCCAGACCGAATGCAAACGTAAGTGTTTATTTACAACGGTTATATAATCTCATAAATCAGAACAGCTTTCCTCATTTGATGGATTATACTAGTAATTATACGACTCAAAGTGATTTTCTTGGTGATTATAGGTATCAAACCGAATTGCGATGCACCTGGAGCAGCATGCTTGGACCCCCGGTTCATTGGTGGAGATGGCATTGTCTTTTACTTTCATGGCAAAAGCAATGAACATTTCAGCTTAGTATCTGATCTCAACCTACAAATCAATGCCCGTTTTATTGGCCTTCGGCCAGCAGGCAGAACCAGGGACTATACATGGATTCAAGCTCTTGGCATCCTCTTCGACTCGCACAGTTTCTCTCTTGAGGCCACCGAAGCATCAACCTGGAATGGTGAGGTTGACCATCTAAAATTCTCCCACAATGGGGAAGATCTAATCATACCGGAAGGCCAGTTATCTACATGGCAATCCTCAGATAGTGATATTAAAGTACAGAGAACATCGAGCAAGAACAGTGTCCTAGTCACTCTCCCGGAGGTTGCAGAGATCTCAATCAATGTTGTGCCAGTAACCAAAGAAGATGACCGGATTCATAACTATCAGATACCTTCCGATAACTGCTTTGCTCACTTAGAGGTTCAATTCCAGTTCTTTGGTCTATCGTCGAAAGTTGAAGGGGTAATTGGGAGGACTTACCAGCCTGATTTCAAGAACCCGGCGAAGCCAGGAGTTGCAATGCCGGTTGTGGGAGGAGAGGAAATGTTTAGGACAACATCTCTTCTCTCTGCCGATTGTGGCGCTTGCGTGTTCTCTCCAGCTGGGGTTTTGGACCAAAAGGACACTCTTCTGATGGATTTTGGCAAGCTTGATTGCACCGGAGGTTCCAGCAGTGGACATGGAATAGTTTGCAGGAAGTGAGTGGGGGTAGCTGTCATGTGCAAAAATAACACCGGAAGTTTCAACTTCTTCCGGAATAATTGGAACTCATTTGGTAAGAGTTTCAGGAGGTTTATGGTCTGCAACAAAACAATGATTTCCAATTTTATTATGAAATTTGTTCTGTCATTTTTGCTAGTTCTTTTCAAATCTTTTTTCTCAAAGTTCGGTATTAAGTTATTTGCTTTATGGTTCGATCTTGACAGTCGTCTTTGTTTCTTTCATTTTTCTCCCATGTTAATTAGAGGATCCATCCCACGGTTGCCTCCTCCATTAGTCCTAGTTAGCGTTTCTTTTGATTCCTTTTCATGTATTATTAAAAATAATATAAAACATACATTTACATCATAATTAATAATATAAGTTTTTATTGTTGAATAAGATAGTGTAAATGCATATAAAATTCAATTCTATAAGAATTTTACTTGAAGATATATATTAAAAAATAATATAAATTAAAAGATAGGAATCAGAAAGGTATTTAATGTCTTCTTATTAAAAAATAGAAAAAAAAAAGAACTATGAGTTGATATAATGGGATTTTGCATAACAAAATACTTTGCTAATAGCCTAATTCTTTTTGTTTTCCTCTTTCGAGTAGTGAGAGCTAATTCAATTCAATAAAAAAAAATTGTGTAAAGATATCTTAATCCTATTCTATTGACTGATTCTCATGATCCAGACTCAGGTCATTTGTAAAACTTTCTCCTTCAGAGAATATCAGGATTGAAAGCATTCAACCTTGGGCCAGCAAAGGCGGAAAATCTCCGTGGAACAAGATTTAGGGTAAAAATACTTGTAAATTTTAAAAAAAATTATATATTAATATTAAAAATAATTTTAAAAAATAAAAAAAAATTATTTTAAAACATTTCTAAAAAAAAATATACTTTAAACCATTATCACTATTACAATTCTAAACACAATTTTAAACGAAGAGGACCCTTCTGCAACCCCTCCAGTCTGACCAGACTCACACGGTTCAAGATTCATGGGCCAGTTACTGTTTCTTCTTGAGTCATGTTCGCTAGAGACCAGTTCGATCCAAAGTCTTAGATAAAAAAATATTCGAAGACCAGAAAAGTGTTCAGTGATTGTGCAGCAATTGCTTTACCAGAGGTTATTCACAAAGCTCTTTTTTTTTTTTCTTTCTTTTTTTCGTGAACAGAAGCTGGCCTGTCGTTGCTGTCGGTCAATCATGGCTCCTGTTTGTTCTCCACAATGACCATAGTAAGGAAGTGGATAAACTGCTGAAATAGCTAGACACTGTGGTGATCAAATCGGATGCTATGTAAAACGCACAATTTATTACACAAGAAGATTTATATAGTACTTTCCAGATCACAAGAACTAGAAAATGAAAGCTTTGGAGTAGAGGCTGAATCTCATTGTTGGGAATGAGCTCCCACAAATCATGTCTTACACCTGGAGAGAAATTTGTTTTGTTCTATGTAACGTAGTAGCAAATCAGAAATACAAGACATCACAAATTCAAGCTAGCATAGCAAGTATATCAGAATACTGAGACAGTGAGCTGTGCCTTGTTTCTATAATCAATCTGTGAATATATAGTAAAACCCAACACATTGAATATCCAGTAATTGTGTGAAAAATAAATAGCATGGCGGCTGGAAGCCAGAAGAATTTTAGATCAAGACAATAATAGAACCCTTATGGTACCGTGCAGTTTCTGATGGATTGATTCGCACGCATCACTCAACTATATTACAAGCTATGGAAGAAAATTTGAGGTAAAAAATTTGAATAAAGTAACAAGAGATAACCTTTGTTCATATCTTCACATTTATCTGGGAACATTCCCCAGAATCTTCACCAGAATGTCCTTTGTCCAAGAATGGATGGAAGCCTTCGCTTCTCATCTTCCACGAGGATTTACTAGCTGAGAAAATACAGCACTAGTGGCCACACCTTCGGCATCTTCTTCTGTTCCAGAATTCCCTCCATCAATTATACTTGTGCTGTTATCGAATTGTTCGAGTGACGTCAATGGAATGCCTGGGATATGGTTTGTACTGTTATCTTCAGGTTCCATGAGGGCAGATGAGGTCTCCTCAAGCTGAAGAGCATACTCAAGATTCCACAAGACATCTCCCATCGATGGCCTGTCAACTCCATGCTCTGCAAGGCATTTCTCAGCTGTCTCCCCAAATTTTTTGAGAGACGCTGGATTCACCTTTCCTGCTAGATTAGAGTCCATGATTTGATCCAACATGCCCTTCTTCTGCCAGGTCATTGCCCACTCTGCTATATTGACTTGTTCCCTCGGGAGAACAGGGTTTAGAGCTGGTCTAGTGCAGAGAACTTCCATTAAAACCACTCCAAATGAATACACATCTGACTTCTCTGTGAGTTGTTGCCTTCTGAAGTACTCAGGATCAAGGTAACCGAAGCTACCCTTAACAGCTGTACTCACATGCGTCTGATCAATAGCTGGGCCTGTTTTTGAGAGGCCAAAATCAGCAACTTTGGCCACGAAACTCTCATCCAAAAGAATGTTCGTTGTCTTAACATCTCGGTGAATAATGCTTTGAGCAGCACCTGTGTGGAGATAATGCAGGCCCCTGCCAGCCCCAATGCATATTTCAAGACGTTGCTTCCATGATAGAGGCGGTAGATCGGTGCCATATAGATGGCTCCTGAGTGGTCCATTAGCCATGTATTCGTAGACAAGAATCATTTCAGACCGCTCGTCACAATAGCCAATAAGAGAGACAAGATGACGGTGGCGAAGCTTTGATAACATTTCAATCTCTGTTCGGAATTCAGCAAGACCTTGTTCAGATCTGGGATTTCCTCTTTTGACAGCAACTTTAGTTCCATCTTCAAGGGTTCCTTTGTACACCCTGCCAAAGCCGCCAATCCCAAGAAGCAGGCTCTCATCAAACTTGTTCGTTGCATCAAGGATTTCTTGGAATGTGAAGAGCCGACCATTAGAGGAAACCAACGAGATGCAGCTTGCTGTTCCACTCTTTTGAGAAGTTGTGGACATCTTGGTCTGAGAGTTTCCATATAATGGCAATGGCAGCCATGGATGTGCCTGGTGAGTAGTCGTCTTTGACCTGCGGGCTGCCAAGCAACAGTAACAGAGACAAATCAAACCAAATGCACCCAGGGCTCCAACAAGTGAACCAATAATAATTCCAATCTTCTTTTTCTTCGAGGGTGATTGAGGAAGGACGCTCTCAACAGAAGAAAGCCCATCCAAGCTTTTAACTTCATTGCTGATTTTGAAAATCTCCAGCCCATTCATAATTGCATTTACCATATCCGATGTTGTATCTGGACCAATACTTACAGTGAAAGTATCTGAATCTACTGATGCGTTGGAGACAAAGTCTTTGTAATAGGGTACATTCAAGCCACCAGTAAAGGTTGAGAGGTCAAGACTCTCAACAGCAATATCATCATTTATGTATAGATTGAATACAAGATTGTTCAGAGCCTTGCTCACGATATCACAGAAATGTGCCCGCACAAAATAGCTGAAGTTTTGGTTGACAGAGAACACCCAAGTTATGTTGAAGTTCGTGTTGGCTACTTTTGCATCTCCCATTACTTCAGCGGAGGCATAAACCCAATTTGGTGCTATTTCAGTAGTGAGAGAAGGTGGATATCTTATGGATGCAGGGTTAACTGAAACATTCAATGCAGAGCTGTTCATATGGAGATATTTGGCATCATTTTCCCAAATCCTCCCAAGAGTATCATTCTCAGCAGTGATCAACGGACCTCCCGTGTTTAACCGGAAAACAGTTTCAAAGGCAAGTTCAGAGAGACCACTAACAGGAGAAGACGGATTTATAGCTAATGCCTGGTCTGGAAATACTCCATCAGGAACAGAAACAACTTCGATTGCATTAACAAATGTGACGGAATTGTTTGAATGAATGAAGGAAAGGGTCAAAGTATCAGAAGTCACATTGACTGCATACTCCTTAAACATATAAGAACCATTATAGTTCTTGAATGTAAAATTGTTCAAGAGTACAAAATCATCTGTGGCTACTGTAATCAACGAAGACATCAAGTTATGGCCTGAGTTTGGAATAGGGTAAAAATAAAGGCGGATCCAATGCCTGCCTTCTTGCTTGATATCAAATTTGTAAGATGATATGCCAGAGAAAATTCGAGCAGATTGATAGATTGGAGATGGGAAACTAGAATTGGACTTAGCAACAACAGAAGTCCCACTTTTTATAGTGAGAGAAGAATGCCCTGAATCAGGAACATAAGTTTTACCTTGAAAGGTGACACTTTGAGAAGAACCACAAGCAATCAAGTAGTTATCAGGAGGAGTGAATGCAGCAAATGATATATTATGACCAATGAGCTCAAATAAAACGAAAGCAACAACTACAGGTAACCAACTCTCTCCTTTCATCCTCACCATTTGCAGTATCCCAAATCCTCAAGCTCCTAGCAAACTAAAAATGCCCAATTCCCAACTCCAAAGAAAAAGAAAAAAAACCAAACCCCACTTCACAAAGATATCTAGGAACCAGAAGAATTTCCCCTAGCAAGCCTGAGGCCTTATGAACCTAGCTCCCCAATCACTAAATGCCTCCAAAACAATATCCTCAAGAACCTCAGATCTATGCAGACCAACTTCAGCCTACCTTGGCTCTATTAAAAGACGGTGATAAAATATAAAAGAATGCAGTCTGAAGATTAGCAAAGACAAAAGCTTTTGCTGAAATATACAATCTTACCTCAAGAAGAAAGAAAGAAAAGTAGAGAAGCTATGATCAAAGAGAGAATTGGGTTGGAGTTAATGATCAAAGACCAGTAGACATTGAATGAGTGTAGCCGTGAAAACCCATCAAGCATCGAGATTTTCAGGAGGCGTTTGGGAGGTGTTTTAACTGGATTTTTATAAAAACTTTAATTTTTATTTTTATTTTAAATTAATTTTTTATATGTATTTTTAAATTATTTTAATATATTTATATAAAAATAAATTTTAAAAAACAAAAAAATAATTAAATATACTTTTAAATAAAAAACAATTTAAAAATACAATTCTATCTTCCCAAACACACCGCTAATGCTACTTCTAGAAACCTTTGCTTTCCAGGCTGGTGATTAGGCTGTCATTTACCAGTGAAAAAGGAGGACCCACAAGAAGAAGAAAAAGGATGGAAACTTCTTGCTTCATTAAAAAAAAAACTCAACTGTTATTATTATTATATATATTGATAATTATTGCTGTTGATTTGATTAAAAAACAAAAACAAGAATTTAAAGCTTACACTAACAAAGTTATATATAAGAAAATCGTACTTATCCCCAAAAAAATGATAAAAAAATTATTTTCTATCAAAAAAATATATTTTTAAATTTTTTTTCTTTACTGTATAATAAAATATGGAGTTGCCGACAATATAATCACACCATAAAATTTATCATGTGTCATTGTAAAGAATGGAATTTATGCACAGGAATAGCCAAGTTACGTATGAGGTCTATTTGTGTGGTTATTTATGTTTCACATTTTTTATATTAATTGTTTTTAAAATAGTTTTTATTTGAAAATGTATTAATTTTTTCAGATTTTTATTTTTTTTAATATTATCACATAAAAAACATTAAAAATATTAAAAAATATTAATTTGATATTTTTTTAAAACAATAATTTTTTTAATACCCAAAAACAAAAGCAAGCTTAGCCCAGAAAGTAATTATTTTATTAGTGAAACCCAGATAATTTAATAGGCTACAAGCTAAAACAATTTGAGAAAAATGTATATACAAGACCATTATATTTATGTATAGTTTTGTTTTTTTCAAGAGGAATGGTTTAGTGTGCGATTGGGTAATATGATATTTGATATTTTTTAAAATTATTTTTTTATTAAGAATATATTTAAATAATATTTTTTTTAAAATATATTATATTAATATAAAATTTTTAAAAAAAAATCTTAAAAATATTTTAAAAAACTTTGATATTTTTTTAGATAAAATATAGTTTAAAAATAATTATAAAAAAAAAAAAAAAAACAATCACTTAACATTGAATTTTTTTTAAGAAGGGAAATGGTTGATGGGACGATCTTTGGGACCCGTTTTACGCGGCTTTGAGATTGAGAAGGGACAGACTAGGCGGCGTCAGATAACGGTGTCTTATCACCGTTTGGTACACCTGGCATACACAAAATAATTAATAACATTAACGTCGTTAAATTCTAGGTGGTTTAGGCCCCCTGCCGTTAAATCGGTTTTTTTATTAAATCTTGATTACTTTTTTACTTTAAATTAAAAAAATTAATATTTTGTATTATTTTAATATGATGGTATAATATCAAAATAAAATTTAAAAAATACAAAAATATATTTATTTTAATATTTTTTAAAATAAAAAATACTTTAAAAAACAACATTCATCATACTCTCTATTGATAATTTCTATCATTACACATAAATATATGAATAAAAAAATCAGTTATAAAGATCTTAAAATTATAATTTTCTCTTAAAATCTAAAATTAATTGGCATAATTATTAAACATTCATAGACTTTGAAAAAAATTAAAGAAAATAAGTTTTAGTTTTGATAAATTACCTTATAATTAAAGAAGTTAAATTTTTTTTTTGTTTTAGGTTTAAATATTCAAACCAATATCTAGATAAATTTATTAAATTTTATTTAAATGCACAAAGTTGATATGAGAATATACTTTAAAAATTATCTAATTAAAAAACTTAGTCTTACTCGATATACAAATTAATTCTAAAATATCCCTTATGTTTTTTAAAAAAAAAAAAATAAGCTGTCACTATCTCAACTTCGTTAACAACACCTCCCCCAACAGAAGAAACGACTGCTAGAGACGGAATCATGCGTGATATCGGACGTCTTGACATCAAAACAGTAGTATGCGTTATTTTGTTTCTTTTTTTCTTTTTATAAACCGCCGCACCGAAGCACATGGCCACCGCCACTATGAGCTTCTTCTCTCTCCACCTTTTAGTATTTTTAATTGTCTCTTGATAAATTTTATTCTCTAGAAAATTATTAATGACTACAAGCTGGAGATTTCTAGCCAATCACTCAAGAAACATGCAAAAGGGGCATTTCTTTTTTCAATGTAACGGATATTTAAGGATTAATAAATGAAGAGGCTTCGTGTGAGGGTCAATCCAGCCTAACGTGCATTACTTGCGTGGTTAATTGCATGAAAAAGAAGATCAAATAGTGTCAAAAATGGCCTAATAAGGTCGGAAATCACTCAATAAGTATGTTTAAAAGCTTAGTCCCACACGTTTAACTAAGTTGGTGTAAGATTCGGAGTTTCCTAGGCTGAGGTTAGAGATTAGATCCTTCATCTTGCCATTCTGAGATTGTAAAAATGGATTATTAGATTTGATCATCATCGGTTAATTCATAAGAATTTCATTTTAAATTTAGATTTTCCATGAATACATCTTTTACGAAAACAAATATTTTATCAAACTAAAAATCTTTCTGATACTAAGTTAATAAATTATAGAAAAAAAATATTATAGCTTAGAAAACTAAACATTGTGTGTTGTTTTTAGTAGTATTATTATTATATGTTTACTTGATGATCTAAAGTGTTTAACTATTTTGATTATATGAAATTATCTTTAGAAGCTTGGAGTTGCAGACACCATATTTAGTAATAATAGAGAACAATTATGTAAGTGTCGTATTGAAAAAATAATTAGGTGTCACGGTAAAAAATATTGGTATTTGATATTTATTATGAAGACATGTTGATAAAAAATAATCATCAACAAAAAAAATTAAACTGCTACAATAGCATGATTTAATAAAAATTTGTCCATTTAATGTTTCATTTCTCAATATTTTTTACTCTTTTACTTTTAACTTAAAATTATTGAAATGTTTTTATTTTAAATAAACAATAAAATTAAAATTAGGAGGGTATAATTCCTCTCTCGACAAATTATATTTATAAACTTATTGAATTCAAATTAATGTCTATGATTTTCATCATATATAAAACTCACCATTGCCCACTTCCCTTTCGAACGATCTTACCTAATACCATATGAGATTTGACGTGCAAAATTTGTCATTTTAGGGGTGGGGGAATCAAAGATACCTAGAATCAATGATTTTTCCATGATTATTTGAATGCTGACTGTTAATTATATTTTCTTATCATAATATAAAAATTTATTCCACAATTACACTACTTGTGAATAATATAGGACAAATGCAGTCCAATAAATACTATTACCAAGGATAAAATATAAAAGACAACTATCTGATTCATAACACGAGGACTGATAAGGACATTTACTTATTGTGCCATCAAAATAATGTTGGAAAAATTTATTTAAAGCATGGTTTGTAAATTGACATATTTGAGGTAAAATTAAAAGCCAAGTTTACTTGTTTTTAGAGTTAAAATTTTGTTGAAAAAACTCTTTAACATAAAATATAGTATGATTAAAATAAATTGTGAATGAATAAAAAATTAATCTTAAAAAACTCTTAGATAAAATGTTTTGAAAAAAAATCATAACTCTCTAAAAATTATATTCCACATATATATATATATAAAAAAAAAACATGTTTTTATAGTAGTTTATATAATGGAAACTTAAATCAATACATGAGTTTTATTTTTTCTATGCTCTTTGTATTTTTTTTTTTAGAATAAACCAAAACTTAACTAATAAAATATTATTAATTATTTCTGAAACACCATAAAATTTTCCAAGTAGGAAACTTGAAGTGATTTTTTTTCTCCAAGCAATTTCAATTGTTAGAACACTTACAAGGCTCGTCGACTGGGTCATTGGTCTTCAAAATCAAGACTCACACCTGGAAGTGGAAAGAGATAGAGACCTGACCTATCCAGCTAACCAGGGAGACTGGGTTGGATCCGCATCCACTTCTAAATCAAGAATCAGCCCGGCTCGATGACAAGAACACCTATTTACCTCTTCAAACCTTTAAGCTTGGGCCCGACTTTTAATAAAGTAGTTTTTATAGTTTATTTATTATGTAGGGATTTCCTTTTCTTTTCCTTTTCGAGTATGGTCCTCGTTAGGTAGGTTGTTTTTTTTTTTTTCAAAACCAATTTATATTTAAAAGTATTTTTTTAATTTAACAAAGTTGTTATTTTCTTACAATAGTATGGTCGTTTGAATAAAAATTCAAACCAATTAAAATAAAACACCATAAAATTAATATGTTTTAAATTTTGGAGAAAAATGTATTTTTTTAAGCAAAAACTCCCTTTTTATTTTTTTTTGTTTTGATAAAACGATGTCTTTTATTTTTTATCTAAAGCAAAATTATCATGATTTATAAACTAGTTTTTTTAAAAAAAAAAAAAGTATCTACATTATTTTTAAGCAAATATAACTATAAAAATATCTAATTTTATTTTTAAAAATGAAATAATTGAATAATTTTTGAAACGTGATTGTAATTATTTATTTAAAATGAATTTCATTTTGAAAAAAAAAAATTAAAAAAAAAAAAGGAGAGCAAAGAGAGGTTAGGGACTTCTATACCTAGACTGCTAGGTCCACATGCCTGGTCCATAAAACTCATGCACGCCTCGGCTTGGAAGACTAGGGCCGTGCTCAAGGTTTCTAATCTTTTGTGAAAAAGTAAAGCCAACAATAAATAATGATAATGTGTCTTCAACTATAACAAATTTCAGCGACCTCCAGCCATTGAAAAATGAGGGTCTGAGGTATTTGAATAAAAAAACCCCTTAATTTCAATTTATTTTCACTAAACAAACATTATAGGAACTTTGATGCTAAATATTAAAAAAGTATATAATAAATCTTGAAGGGTGTAACTCAACTAGTCAGACTCTAGATTTGTTACCCAAAGGTTACTAGTTCAAGTCCTACAAATATTAGCGCCATCAAATGCTTACATAGTCGTTAATTTCAGGACTCGTGGGATTAGTCGAGGTACGCGCAAGCTGACCCGAACACCCATATTAATCTAAAAAGAAGAGTATATAATAATAAGAAACGGAATAAAAACCATTGGATCAATGTTTTTAAAGTGGAATATATTTATAATTCCTACATATTTTTTTAATATTTAATATTACCCATTCAGAAAATTATAAATTTTATGCTATTTAAAGTTTTGTTTAAAGATAAAAATCATCAAGAAATTTGTTTTTACTCGTAAACTCCACATAATGCACCACATGTCTTACAACATAAAAAGTGATTCTATACTTGTAGGGTTGATTATTAACCTTCCAAGTAGTATCTCATCTTTTCTATTTTAGAGGCTTACGATTAAGTTTTCTAAGGTTTTTTTTTTTTTTTTCAGGTTGTCCACAATAGTAATTTTATTTATATATTTCGATTTAAAAAAACTCTTGCCATCATTTATCAATTAAAGAATTATCTGCATTAAATTTTAAAGGGTGTAACTCAACTAATTAGAATCTAAATTTATTTTTTAGAGGTCACTAGTTCGAGTCTCACAAACCTCAGGATCATTGAAGATTTACATTGTCATTACTTTCAGGACCCGTAAAATTAATTGAGGAGCATTTAAGCTGGCCCAAATACCAAAAAAATTAGCTACATTATGAGTTTCATTATTGAAAAAAACAACACTATGATAAGTGATAAATCTTTCTACAACGACAAATCTGACAATTTCACCACTTGAATTCCATTGAAGAATTTGAATTTATATTGTGAATCCTTGAATAAACCTTAATTAAACATTGACTCGTATATTTAGAGCACAAACCCATAATTCTTATATCATCTAGATTTGAAAAGAATACAGAAAATATTGGATCCGGTACACAAACACTACAAATTTGGTGGATTTAGAGAGGTGATACGTTCAAATAGTATTAGGATCTCTAATGTGTTTTTTTTTTATTGAAAACTTATTTTTATATTGCTTAAAAAATATCAAGACATGATTTTCAATGTATTTTTTTATTGAGAATTTATTTTCATATTATAATAAGTTTTTTTATTTAAAACAGAATGCTTCTAATAAAAAAAGGTGTTTTTGTTAGGAAAAAAAATAGAAATGTATTAATAAGGAAATTGCATGTGAGAGATATGTCTTTTCCTGGTTATTTAAATTATTTAAAGTTTTACAAAACCATTATTTTAATTGTCGTTGTTTTTAATTTAAGAACATGCTACTAATAAAAAAAGTGTTTTGGTAAAAAATGCATCAATGAGAAGAGAATAATTTGTTTAGTAAAATATAAATTTTAGTCTTTAAAATAATTTTTTCCTGATTGTTTAGACTTTTTATTTAATAAAATATATTGCTAAGAAAAAAACCATTTTGACATCGAAATAAAAAAAAATCAGAAAAGATAATTTGAAAAAAAAATTTCTTCTATGTTTTTCTTAATTATATCTATTTTTATTATCAAAGCATCATATAAAAAATATATTTTAAAAAGTTATAAAGCATTTGGTTTTTTTACTGTAGCTATTTTATTCATTCTCTCACTTTCACTATGAATTTCAATAGTGAGATTTTTAAAAAATTTCAATTTGATTTCCGAATTTTTTTTATGCAACTGAGGTCTTTTAAGCCCAAATTAGAACACAATTGTATATTTTTTAGGGGCGAGGGTTAAACTGATAGAAAGAGAGCTTAAGTGGAAAACATGAGTAATATGGGTGGTGACTCTCTAATTTGTTTTAAAAGTTCATTATAGTTCCCTATCTTTTTAAAATATTAAGTATTTGGACCCTATAATTTTTAAGCATTATTTTTGATACCATACTTTATTTTCCTTTTTTTTAGTTCTTTTTTAGTGGAAAAGGGAGAGGTGGTCGTCAAATTCTTCTTAGAGAGAGGAAATTGTCATTAATGACGATTTCGAATACTAAAGTGATCGATTTTTATGTCAAATGGTTTTATATGACGAGAAAAGTTAAGATCAAGTGTTTTCTCACCTTGAAAACACCTGTAAAAAAATTGAGCCTTGAAAGATTTTTGGTTTTGAATTGATTATGGTGTTTTGGGTAAAAAATGGGTTCAAAATAGGTTTTGAGTTGAAAAAACAAGAGCCTTGTTTTTCCAGCCACTATAGTAGCCAGATTCTGAACAATTATAGATAACAGCTACTGTATCGTTTGCCCCATTTACTTCAACATAAAATAAAATAAAGGCTTATACGCTAGCCTTTTTCTTTGTGGGCTAAGCGTTTGGCCTAGCTTACTAGGCCCATAGCACATGACTTCGTTCTTTTTTTTATGTTTTTTTAAATTACTAATTTTTTATATGTATTTTTAAAAATATTTTTTGCATGTTTTGATTAATAATCATTCTCTGTGATTTTGTTTTCTTATTTAGTCCTTTTGAAACAATGATTATTTTTTTATGATATTGAGTGTGTTTAATTACTTATGAGGTTAATGTGATTCATATATAATTTATTTTTATATTTTATATAGATTAAACTTAGTTTTAAAAATAACAAAAATTATTTTTTACAATATTTTTAATATATGCAGCCTTGCATATAATTTTTTCCTTTTATTTTATTCAATAAATTTTATGTATGTCTATTTCTATTACAAATTAATTTTTATAAATAAATTTATTAAACACAGTTAGGTAAATAACCTATATTGCAATATCAAATATATTGGCTTACACCCATCTCTTATTTTTTTAGTTTCTCTTTTGATTATTGTTAATGTTTCTTTTTGTTTATTTATATAAATAGTTATTATTTTATTTGATTAGGTAATTACATGAACTTTTTATTTATATTTTAGATTTTTATTTGATTATTGTTAACTTGTATACCCATAATTGTTTTTTTAAAAAAAATTATAGACACGCGGCAATACGTGGATTAAATAGCTAGTTTTCTTTGAAAGGGCGTGGGAAACCCAACTAATTTTTCACCAACCGTCAAGGGGGAAAAATATAGAGAGAGAATAACTTGAAGCTCAACGTGGTGTACACATTTATGCCAAGCAGCGTGGCGTGATAACGTTCCTGTCAAAACTAAGGATTTTAATGGTCAACATGTTTGGGCTTTGACTAGTCTTACCTAATAAATGTATTTTTAACAGATTCGGAGAAAACTTTAAATTCAATCACACTCGCAATCAACTACTCTGCCGATGAAGATATTATTATATTTCTATGAGAATTAAAATATATATTTAATTTTTTTAAAATATATTTATTTAAAAGAACAGCCACAAATTATAAATATAATTAGTTTTATCCTAGATAAAAACACACACAATCAATCAAAAATAAAATAAAAAATCACAGGATCTTTATCTCGTTGTTTTTATATTTTAAATTTTTTTTAAATCTTTTTTTTTTACTTCAAATTATTATTTTAGATTATATTAAAAATAATTTTTTAAAAATAAAAAAAATATATTATTTTAATACAAAGATTAAATTCCATTAGAATTTAAGTCTTAACATTTGGAATTTAATCATTTTTTTTACCAGTGATGCATCCTGTTAATCGAAAATATTCTCATCTATGCAGAAATGATTCCTTCGACAGCATGATAAACATTATCAGTGTTTTTTTCCTTTTTTTTTTCTTCTGAATTTTCTTGCAGTCTCTTTCGCTGCTTTTTAAGCCAACTAGCTTAAAATAGGGGTGAGTAAAAAAATCGAGAAACCGAGAAAAAAACCCGATTAAAATTTTGAAAAAATCAACCGGTTCGGTTCGGTATCGGTTTAGGCTTATAAAACCGAACCGAAAAAATAACCGAAAAAAATTGAGCCAAACCAGAAAAACCGAACCAAACCGGTTTTTTCCCAAAAAAACCGAACCGAATCAAAACCGGCCGGTTCGAACTGGTTTCGGTTTTTTTTTTTTTTTTTAAATTTAGTTTGGTTATTTTTTTTTATAAAAATTAAATCGAACCGAATTTGCTCATCCCTAACTTGAAGGGCAAGCTCCACATCGCCTAGGTTACAGGGACGTTTTTATTAAAAATCTAAGGCAGTGCTCTTGATCTGGACTTTTTATAAGAAGCATTAAAAGCTTGCATTATTGGCATGGCAAGCTATCCCTCCTTTTCCCATTCATTCAAATAGTCGCTATCACATTTCTATGTGAACATTTGAAAAAAAATTAAGATTATTTGTGCTCAAAACTTTGACATCCAATGTGTGGTTTTAATCAAGTTTAGGTATCAGGATAACATGCACTTGTGCCTGGAAACGCAGATCTCAATTTCAGACTAACGAAAACACATCCATTATATGAAATTGCTGTTTCCAGTAGATGAAAACACACTTCTCTCTTGTTTAATAATTACCTACGCCTCAAGATATATATGAAGCCGCGACGATGATTTTACTCAAGCACAATGAGAAGGGTCTGTGTCAAGCAAGACCTGTTCATATTCGGAAAAACAATCCAGAGAAGATAGAAATTAAGCTGGCAAGGATTTAAAACTATTTGCATGATTCATGATGTCAATATCCTTATGATATATAGTTGGAGTATATATTCATTTACATGGGTTCTCTCTACGTGTTCTAATACTTGATGAACTGTACAATTCATTCGCTGACTTATGAACCAGCTGCTTGATCTCCAAGCATTCCCAGACCTAGTATTGTTTTCCAGCAGAAGAAATTAAACATACAGGAGCAATATTAATTTGCTGCAGCACCAAAGTTGCAGAGTATCCTCCATCTGACGTTACCCGGAAATGAGAAAATAACATGTACCCTTAAACCAAAGCCAATCCCTCAGAAGGCATATTATTATACGAAGATTCATACATTACATGGAGTAAAAAACAGAAGAAGGTGGAGAAAGAGAGAGAGCCAAAATAAAGTCAAGTGATCATAGATTTATGTGTTTATATAGCTCCAAAACTTTTATATATATAGCTTGAAAATTCATCTGTAAGATTTGAGAATAGCTCCACAGAAGGTACACATAATAGCTCTCCAAGAATCCCAGTAAAATGGAACATAACAAAATCTTGTTGAAGTTCTCATATCAGCGACGCTTGCACCACGACCGCACCTTGAACATGACCCGGCTACCGGCTTGAATCTTCTAACCTCCCTTGTTTGGTCCACCAAGAAACAGAAACAAACCATTGCAATGAAATATTTAAGAGATTTTTGAGGTTATTCGTGTGTGTTTTGCAGCAAGCTAATGGCAAGTGTTCTTGTCATGGAATTTATACGCATACATGGCAACTGTTAGGTATATATGGTACTGATCGTTAGGTAACTGACATGTGGCAAGGAAACCGACGAAGTGCTTCGATGTATATGTTTCATCTAATCGTGAGGGAATAAATTGGCGTAGATCATAAATAAATAAATAAAAGGAAAATATCTATTTTATATTGAAATTTTTTTTTAAGTGTTTATAAATATGATTTTTTATTGTGTAAATTAAATGAAAATTATGGTGAAAGAATTCTCATACTAAGTTTTATTATGTTGATATTTATAATATCAAAAAAATGATACTTGACACTTGAAAACTTGGAATTTAATATGTCACTGAGATTAATTTTTTTTTTAATTTTCATAATTAATTTTATCATTTGTTATTGTTGAGATAAAACTGAATAATAATTATTTAAGTTAATTTAAAATATTATTTTATTAATAATCATATAATTTTATTTACAATCATAATATTAAAAATACACAATACTTCGTTACAATGTTCTCAAGTATATTAAAACCTGTTCCGACACAGAAAACTACAGACAATTAAACTTATATTTCTTTTTTTTTTAGTCTTATTTTCTTTTTTAAAAAAACAATTAGAAGGTTTAGTTGTATCCTAAAAATATTATCTTTATTAGAGGTGAGTAAAAAAATAAAAAAACTGATTAAATCGAGAAAATCAGAAAAAAAATAACTGAAAAAATCGAAATATGAAAAAAAAAACAATTAAAATTTTAAAAACCGACCGATTCGGTTTTATAAGTCTGAAACAAAAAAAAGTAAACCGAACTCAAACAAAAAAAACCTGGAAACAACCCGAGCCAAATAAAAAAAAACCAAGCCAAACAGAAAAAACCAAACTAAACCAATTTGAACCAGGTTTTGTCCTAAAAAACCGAACCGAAACCGATCGGTTTGAACCGATTTTTGTTTTTAAAATTTTTTTTGTTTGATTTTTTTATATAAAAATAAAACCGAACTGAAAATAATCACCCCTAATCTCTATATAAAATAAATTAATATCTTAAAAATAATTTTTTTATGTATTTAAACCAAATTGTTATTCGATTTTATCTTAAACTATTTATCTAACAAAACCTGCCTCGGCCATCATGATGATGGTGTTAGTGGTTGACAAGTGTACAATATAAGCCATGATTTCTAGGTTAAAGTTGAGATGAGTTTGTCGTTGTGTAGCCCCAAAATTAATTTTTAGGCTGTTGATTTGAATGGATTAGTAACTTTCAGGTGGGTGCCCATATGATAAAAGCTAGAAAAGAAATAGAAACTCTGATGTGGACTTTGGTTACTAGTTTAATTTAATCAAATAAGTTGATGATGTAGTAATTTAGTTAATATATTGATATTAAAAATAAAAAATATATTTAAATATATTTTTAAATAAAAATATATTTTAAAAAACACTTCCCATCACAATATCCAATAATCATTAAGTGTGCTCTCATCATCCCATATAAACTCGAAATTTTAATGAAACTTCCATTATCAAGAAAGAAATAATCTCTCTACTTGTGAAATATAGATTCAGTATAATTTTTTTTTTATTAAAATCATAAATTAAATTTTCTCATAGGCATACAGGATCATTTATTATCATATACTAAAAGCCTTGACATTTTATTATAGCAATTAGTAGTAAAATACTTTGGTCTTTTACAATTTGGTTTTATTTTTTTATGACTCAGGTCAAATTTTGTTGTTGTTTTTTTAATTAATTTTTATCTCAGCTTCATCCTTTAACATTAGATTGATTGAAAATTTAAATTCATATTTGTTATATTTTATTTCTATAATGTTATAACGTCTCATAACTCAGGTCACGAGTTTTATGAGTTAGCCAAGCTGGCTCGAGTTTTTTGGATCTTTTTTTAATTTAATATGTTTTTTTAATTTCATTCTTCAATATTGGTTTGATTGAAAATTTGACTTAATAATTGTTCTTTTTTTTCTATAGAGTTATCCTAACATCATAGCAGGTTTAACAAGTTAATTTGAGTTAACTTGGAATATTTTTTTAATTAATTTTTTTCTTCAATTTAATCCTTTAATACTGGGTTGATAGTGAGTTGTTCTTCATAATTTTATTTTATTTGTTTTTTATGGGGTTATATGGTCTCATGATCCAAGTTATAGGTTAACTCGACCGCCTCAGTTTTTTTGTTGTTTTTTTAATTTAGTTTTTTTTTTAATATTATCATTTAATATTGAGTTGATTGAGAACTATCTTCATAATTTATTTTGGTTTGTTTTCTATGAAGTTATCTTGGGTTCATGAATTGGGTCACAAGTCTGATCATTAACTATGACTATATTTTTATTGGTAGTTCGGATTTGCAAAATCAACTATGTCATATCAGATTAAACTTCACATATATATATATATTAATAATATCTAAATATTTTTTTAACATTGAATAAAAAAATTGATTTTATTCCCAATGTAACGCAGATAAATATCTAGTCAATTACTAAATTTACTAGTATAAACATGAACTTTGTGTGAGCTAAAGCCATCTAATGTGATAATTGATTAGTAGGAGGGGTAGATGGGAGATAAAGAAAAGATGGGTCAAGGCAATAAATGCTTGTAAAATAGTTCAAATTGGACTTTTCTTAGAATCTGGAAAATGTAGCATGTACTTATCAAAGTAAATGAATCAGTTTCTTGTTGCATAAAATCTTCATATATATATTGAACTGAAAAGTGACAAATATAGCTTTCACACGACAACTAATATTATTTTGTCTAAACAACAAACTATAGGATTCATCTATTCAGGAGTAAGAGAATTAGGTGCTATCATACGTCTTAATCTTTTGATGGCTGCCACGTATACTCACTTAATTGTGATTTACGATTTTATGAGTTTTGAGGATTTTGATTGTTGGTTTAAATTTGATTGATCAAGTAATTATTATTTATAATTTCTTGATTACTAAGAGAGTTATGGGGGGACAAATATTATTTGCTTTTATTTTAGTAGTTTTCTAGGACATGATCATTATCATAAAGAGCCATCTTGTATCAATATGATTGTACTTAATATATATGATTTGTTGTTAAAACAATAGTTTTTAGATCCGGTCCGGTCCAAGGCTTGGATTTCAGGTTTTAACTGGGTTACCGGGTCAATTTTGTTTTTTTTTTTTAAAATCAAAACGACGTCGTTTTAGTTAAAAAAAAAAACAAAAATCAACAGGTTGTAATTAGGTTTTGACTTGGTTTTGCCGGGTCAGCCAGGTTACACCAGGTTTTTTTGTCCCTTATTTTTTCTTCAACCTGGCCCGGTTCTAGCCCCAGATCGACCTATCATACCGGGTTTTAAAACTATGGTTAAAACTATAATTATCTATGACTAATCACTTATCATAAAAAAAAAAAAACATGAATAAAAAATACCTACTTTGAATAATAGATTGCTTGAATTTATTTGACATTAAATAAAGTAAATTAGAATATTAAATACACAAGATTAATATATCATATTGATCATTATCATCATTATTGGTATAATACAAGAACCTTTAACAAGTCTAAAAGAGAAAAAGAATTTCCCTAAAATAAAATAAAAATAAAAAACTCAAAATATGAAAACTCTATACCATGTATAGAAAATTCATTTCGAAAAATATTATTTGATTTGATTGCAAAAATACTCAAATTTTTATTGGGAGAAAACTCTTGAGCATCAAATAAAATAGTTACACAACAACATTAGTTGTCAATGTACCTGTATTGAATTTCAACGGATTATAGAGATGAAATTATGACAATGGAGATGCAATTCAAATACTTACATCATTCAAAGACTAAGATGGTTGAAGTATATCAACAATCATTTGATTTATTTGAATTTCTCAAATAATAATTCTCACTCAAATAAAAAATACAAAAGAAGTTTGCACTATATATATATATATATATATATATATCATTCTATTAATAAATTCACATTCACTAATTGAATATTTGTAAAATTAGATAGAAAGTAGTTTACTTCTCGCTGTAATAATGCTATCGCAACGGCTGTAAAAATATAAAAATTGTTGGTTAATGTAGTTCTCTTGGATTTCAAAGGATTATAGACAGGACAAGAACCAGGGGAGGTAAGCAGAGGCTCAAGTACTACAAAATATTTTAATTTTTTTTATTTAGTATTTAAATATAAAAAATATAATATTTTTATTTTAAATAAATAAATTTTTTAATAATATATCTTGTTATATTAATTTTAACTTTTTCTATCAAATGCGACTAGCTCCACATCTAATTATAGAAATGAAAAGTTACAAATTCCATCTTCTAAAAACAACACATGGAATAAGCTATGACATTAGCTTTTAAAGTAGTATCATACACTTAAAAGCTGCATCCACAACCAAAAGCGACAGCCATAACTAAATTTAAAATCCCTAAACAGGCATTAAGATGGTTGAAATATATCATGTTTAATATGCCAAAATTCATCTTCTATAAATAAGAAGAAATACTAGCAAACATTTTATTTAGTTAAAATTTTCAAATAATAATTTTCACTCAAATAAAAATATAAAAGAAGTTTGCACTAATAAAACAACAATATGATATCATTTCATTAACAAATTCACATTCAATAATAGAGATATCTCATGTTTATTTAATAATATAGTTTATGCCAGTTCTTGGACCAAAAGTCTTTGGAATGTAAAAGAATAATATCTAGGCATGCCACCTCAACACATGGTTCATCAACCATAATATTTCTCCATGTTTATTTAATAATATAGTTTATGCCAGTTTACAATACACACATAATTCTTATACTTATTCAATAAAACCCATAGTAATTGATAATTCAACGATTCTACATTGTTACAGATTTAACTTATTAAAACTTAACATATAAATCCAGTTTAACTACATGCCATCAAAATGAAGATTTTAAAATTTTTTCTAACTCAAAACTACTTAGACCCATAGTTATTAAACCCGGCCCGGCCCGGCGGGTCAACCCGGGACCCGGTTGACCCGGTGGCTGGACCGGTTCGGGTTTAATAAAAGACCGGCTGTGGCAACAGCACGGCCAAACCCGGGAGACCCGGCGGGTCGACCCGGGACCCGGGCAAACCCGGACAAGACCCGGGTTTTTTTTTTTTTTTTAAATGTGGGATAAAAAAAATTTTGGTTTAAATATTTCAACTTAAAATGATAACATAGTATCTTTTGAATGTGGGGTTTGAAGCCCTTTCATATATATACTCTATGTTCACATGAAAAAAATTATATTTTTTCAATGTGGGATTTGAAACCCATTAGTATATATACTCTATGTTCCTAAGGAAAAAATCATTTTTTTCAATGTGGGATAAAAAACCTTTTGGTTTAAATACTTCAACTTAAAGGGATAACATAATATATTTTCAATGTGGGATTTGAAGCCCTTTCATATATATATTCTATATTCCTATGAAAAAAGTTATGTTTTTTCAATGTGGGATTTGAAACCCATTAGTATATATACTCTATGTTCCCAAGGAAAAAATCATGTTTTTTCAATGTGGGATAAAAAACATTTTGGTTTAAATACTTCAACTTAAAGAGATAACATAGTATATTTTCAATGTGGGATTTGAAGCCCTTTCATATATATACTCTATGTTCCCATGAAAAAAATTATATTTTTTCAATGTGGGATTTGAAACCCATTAGTATATATACTCTATGTTCCCAAGGAAAAAATCATGTTTTTTCAATGTGGGATAAAAAACCTTTTGGTTTAAATACTTCAACTTAAAGGGATAACATAATATCTTTTCAATGTGAGATTTGAAGCCCTTTCATATATATACTCTATGTTCCCATGAAAAAAGTTATGTTTTTTCAATGTAGGATAAAAAACTTTTTTAATTTAAATACTTCAACTTAAAAGCTTAGCATAATATCTTTTTAATGTGGGATAAAAAACTTTTTAAAATATTATTTTAAACTTCATTATTTATAATATGTATAATCTATATTTACATGAATTTTTTCATATGATTACGGGTTAATCCGGATCAACCCGGGTTGACCCATGAAACCCGAGACCCGGCTCCTTGGCCGGGTCAACCCCCGAGCCGGGTTTAATAACTATGCTTAGACCTAACAATAAGGTCCGTAGATAAGATGGACATGAAATACATTATAAAATAAATATTGATTAATTATATATAAATGTACTTTGTATTTGCATAATATACTATGATTTTGATGCACACATAACTATAATAATTTATTTTCATTTAAACGAATCTCTTACAACCAAAACTCCATCATTACCACTAGTAAAACTTTTTGAACATTGTTCTACCATCATGGCTAACTCAACAATGACTAATTACTCCTTGATAATGTAATTGACTTAATATTTAATTGGTTTATATCAATGTGATTCACACGCACGCGCGTATATCTACCCACACACATTTATATATAATCTCTATTTATATGGCCGACTTAAACATATAAATACATAGTCTCCAACCAAATGACTAAATTAAATACATAAGTAATTATTTGTTTTCTAAACAGTTGATTTTAAGACATATAAAAACTTAGTCTTCATCCAAATAAACTAATTTTAAAACATAATTTCTCTTTGTAATCCATTTCCAAAAGTCATTTCATATATAAAAGAATTTTTAACAAGAACATAAATAAAAAGGTGAGGGGATACACACCTACTTGACATTCTAATAATATGTGCTTCTCTAACTGCTGGTTCAATCTTGGATGTCCCTTCTTATTTTCAAGAAAACATTCCCAAATAGCACCCCATATCATTTCAATCATTTTTCATACTTATTCAAACAAATTATAATTCTTTTCACATTATTAATTTGTATCTCAAATACAATTTCATATTTTCCTGCATATCTAATTTGTATTTAGCATATAATTTCACATTCTTCGTTATTATTGTGTATTTATCATGTGTGTATGTGTTTTACTTTTTTATTTTATCTGTTCGCCAACCAAGACACAACGTGTGTATACACACACATAAGCATTTAGATTACAAGTCCTTAATCAATCTCTAACCATACATCATGATTTAAACACCCAACTTATACAAGTCTATCAATTCCTATATTTCTATTTTCCTAAATTTGACAAACATAACCCATATTACCAATTTATTTCATATAAATTATCATCAAGATTTAAACACGCTATCATTAAATTTACGCATAACAACATTATCTAAAACATGTTAATTTTTTTCCCCAATTGGTTTTTAATTTTCTCAATTTAATTCTTAATCATGTCATATTCAACATAATTAACTAACAATTTACACAAATTTGCATTTCTCCTAGCAATTCACGTAAACCCTAAAATTTTCTATTTGGGAATTTTCAATCCCCTATGAAAAAGTTAACTTGGAAAGTGCATTTAAATGAAAAGAAGTCCCTTACCGCAACTAATTGACTAATTTTGATAAGCTTTTTGCCATGAATTCTAGAGATTTCTCTTGTGCTCTTTCAATTTGTCACTTTCTTTCTCTATCCACTAAACCTCCAACCCCTCTCTTTCTATAGTTTTTTTTATATACTAATTTGGTTATATTACTTTGGTAGGAATCACTCATTTCTCACTCTCCATGCCCTAAGATTTAAGAGGAAATGAAGAGTTGAAGGAGAGGAAGAACAAAAAATCATGTTTTTCTTCCTTTGCAAATCATTAATTTTATTAAATGAGTATATGAGACAGTGCTAACAGTTGCTTTTTAAAGTATTTTTTGTTTAAAAATATATTAAAATAATATTATTTTTTTAAAAATTTATTTTTAACATTAACACATTAAAACAATCTAAAAACATAAAAAAACATCAAATTTTTAAAAACTCCATTTCAAATGCTGTCTTAAACAGATACTAAGAGGAAGGAAGACCAATTTTCATCTATTTACGATAATGCCACTAGTTGTTAAGTTCCATTTGTTATTTCTTTCGAATCTCAAACTGCAAATATATTTTATGTACATATTTATTTTTCATTTTGTCTGATTTTTATGCTAATTAATTGAGAATTTTCACCCTTAATCATAAAATTTTTAATTTTAATTTGTTATTTTTTGATTAATAATTATGTAATTTTAATACAATGTTATAGGCGGTCATTCAAAATAAAACAATTATTCTCCATAAATTACCTCTACAAGTAGGAATATTACAAGTAGGAAGAGGAATATTACTTTTCACAAGTATGGAATCCGCTACTCGAGTCGTTTCTACACTGACAAGTCTCGAACCCACATAGTTTCCGCTTCTTCGTAAAAAAGCTGGAAAAGAAAACCCCAAAGTACGCAACAACCACATGACCGCCACTAAAATTCATCAAAAAGCAAACAAAAGTGTGTGGCTTTCAAATATCTCGCGTTAAGAACGTGATTTCTTTGTTATTTTTTTGGATGAATTTTAGGACAAATTCTGAGGTGGGCTGTTAGAAATCTGAACTCTGCATCTCGTAACATTGGTTAACGAGATAAATAAAAAAAACATGGGAGATAACAATTACGCTAAGGAATTGGATGTGGCTGTTCGAGTTGTTCACATGGCTTGTTCTCTTTGCCAGCGAGTTCAAGAGGGCTTGGTTTCTTCGAGTAGTAATGACCATGTTAAGTCTAAAGATGATGATTCTCTTGTTACTGTTGCAGGTAATTCATTTTTTTTTTCGTTTGTTTTTTTTTTTAGTTTTTAATGGATGTGCTTTGAATGAGGTTTTTGGCTTAATTGGGTGATCTGCATTTGTAATGTGGTGTTGGTAATTGTTTGTTTTGGTTGCTGAGAGAGAGAGAGAGGGATTGGGAAATGTTAGCATTGGAATTATTGAAATTTGAGTGATTGGAAATGTTCATACTATGATATTTTCATGTGAAATGCAATTAATTATTTGGTGTTTGTGTGTGTGCTTTAATTTTGCGGTGTAAATATTAACTTGTTTAAAGTTCTGCTGTTACCCGTTTCAAAACTAAGAATGTTTTGTACTCCTGGTGAACAAGCTCAGAGTTAATTAATGGCGTAGTTACTAATAATACGACGTCCATATTCGGTGCTTCCAAGAATTAGAACGTCTTAGGATGCTATGTGGAATTGATTAATTGTTTATGTTTTCAAGCTGTGGGCTAAATGCTTGAAACCTGTTTCTTTAACCAAAAAAAAAAAAAAAACCAGAGAGAGAGAGAGAGAGATTGTTTATTTGGCAATGTGTACCAAATAGGATTGTTCTTTTAATATTCCTTTGGTGTTGATAATTCAACAAGTTGTTTATGGGGCTTGTTGACTTGATAGTTTGGTGTGTACATAAGCACTTGTAGACTTATTCATGCCAAAAGTTCTAATCTCCAAGGTGTTATCTTTCCCAAGTCATTTTGTTTTCTTTTTGTATATTTCACCATATACTAATTGACTAATTCTCTTGGTGCCACTGCTTGAGCAGATTGGAGTGTTCAAGCAACAGTTAGCTTGATGCTGTCGGAATCTTTTAGCAATCAAAAGGTGTCAATAGTTGCTGAAGAAGATGTTCAAACTCTCTCAAAGTCTGATTCAGTAGGTTTGCTGACAGCTGTTGTGAACACTGTGAATGAATGCTTAGCTGAAGCACCAAAATATGGTTTTCAGAGTCCCAAGGAAGCTCTTGGAACCTCACAAATTCTTGAGGCCATAAGCCGATGCAACTCAACTGGGGGATGCAATGGAAGACATTGGGTACTCGATCCTGTCGATGGAACATTAGGATTTGTGCGTGGGGACCAATATGCTGTGGCTCTTGCATTGATAGAGGAGGGAAAAGTTGTGATTGGAGTGCTTGGGTGCCCTAATTACCCTCGGAAGAAAGAATGGCTAAATCATCATCAGTCCTATCAGAGCATGCCAAAAATGTCTGATACTTCTGACACATGGGAAAAAGGATGCGTGCTGTATGCACAGAAAGGCAGTGGTGAGGCATGGATGCAGCCGTTAATACATGGAAATAAGAAACATACTTGGTCAAGTTCTGCACAAAGAGTTCTAGTTTCTGCAATTGATGACCCAGCACTGGCAACCTTCTGTGAACCAGTGGAGAAAGCCAACACAAACCATTCCTTCACTGCTGGAGTTGCTCACAGCATGGGGCTTAAGTGTGTTGTATTTCTTTTACATTTCCCCACATGTTTAGAGTTTAAACTATTCTTCCCACTGCATGGTTGAAATGATTGCTTGACAGATGCTAACTTTGACTGACTAAGAAATGAAAAAATGAAAGTTTTTAAGGCCTAGAGGTTTAAATGACTTAATTCTTCTTTGATGCTCAATCGGAGAGGCATGGTAGTAAAGTTTCTTTCTTTTAGTTCCTTGATGAATTTTAGAAGAACGATTTCTCACTGAAAGCATTAGCACAAGGGGTAGACAAAAGGTAGACTATATCTTACAATAACTTCTATAGCTTACTGTTTCAATGTTCATATCGTAGTTTGGTAACAGTGACTGCGAACCTGATGAATGTCTTAAAAATTTTAGCAAGGTTGTGGAAAAAACTCAGTCTTCTAAGTTGTCTAAATTCCTGGTTTTAAGATATTAGAGGACAAACAGAATATAACTGCCTCAAAGTAGCAATTATAGTTAAGTTACCTTGTATTGTTTTGAATTGCCAAAACAAATGCTTTATGCGTACAATCAAGCATGATTTATGTCATATCATGCTAAAGCTTTTATTAGTGGAAAGAATGCATCTGCTCTCCTTGTTTCTCCTTTCAAGTCATTTATTTGATTTTCAGTTGCTTTTCCTTTTTAGTTCATTGCAAAGTTTTTAGAGCAAGAGCCTGCCTACTTCCTTGGATACATTTACGTCCATGTGGGTGGTTTTCACAATTAGCAGGGTTCCTGTTCTGTTTTGGTCCTCATATATTCTTTTCACACATTTGATGACAGAAAACAGCCCTTGCGTGTCCATAGCATGGTGAAATATGCAGCCATAGCTCGAGGTGATGCTGAGATCTTTATGAAATTTGCTCAGTCAGGGTACAAAGAGAAGATATGGGATCATGCTGCAGGGGTTATCATTGTAGAAGAGGCTGGTGGTGTGGTAACTGATGCTGGAGGCCACCCCCTGGACTTCTCAAGGGGTTTGTACTTAGAAGGTCTTGATCGGGGCATAGTTGCTTGCTCTGGGACCACCTTGCATGAGAAGCTCATTGGATCTGTTTATGCTAGCTGGGAATCTTCGAATCTCTGAAGCCTTCTGAATATTCATGATAATCTGATGCAACATGATTTACATGCTCTTGTGAGGGTACGACCTTTTTTGCCATTAGTATTTTTCCCTGTCTGGATCTCTTTTAAATTTAATTTTCTAACATGACTTGGAGGCAACTGAACAAACTGTTGGAGTAAAAATTAGATGTCATAAAATTATAATGTGGCTGCAGTAGATTATTTTGATGCAAACATAAAGGTATTAGAATATGTTTGGTGAAACACAGGTTGGAGAGAAAGAAAATGTTGACAGTTACCTTCTTAAGTCAAATTACACTTGATTAATTTTCTAACAGATGTGAGATTACTGCAATCTGTTCTCAGAATGAGGGATTGATGTTTTTTTAAAAAAAAAAAAAGAAAGAAAGAAAGAAAGAAGGAAGGAAATCTTCCAGTGTGATGTGTCAAATTGCTGGTGCCAAGTTGACAGGAAACAGTTTTCTAGCCACATTGATTTCATTGATTTTCCCCTATAAGTTTTGAGGTTAAGAGCCTGTTTGATATCTTGGTAGCAGTTATTTTTTAAAGTATTTTTTATTTTGAAATGCATTGAAATAATATTTTTTTATTTTTTAAAATTTATTTTTGACTTTAACATATCAAAACGATCTAAAAACATAAAAAAATATATTAATTTGAAAAACAAAATTAATTTTTTGTAAAAGTGCTTTCCAATGGGACCTAAATCTAAATATGAACAGAATTCAGAATCCTTTATGCTCATCTCACGTACATTTGTTGTTCTTGAAATCTTGAAGCTTTCAGGGTAAGTAACTCAGTTTAACATATGTTGTTGAAATTTTGAACATATTTCAGGGAATGTAACTCAGTTTCTGTAATTTTTGCTGATAAAGGTTCCTGTGTAAATACTATATCATCGCCGAGACAGTGTTTTTATACTATGCTGTCAGAGCGAAGCAACTTCGAGTCATCAGCTTGGGGATTGGGGATCGAAGCTGCTCATCCAGGTTTTGTATAATGATAATTACTCTTCACAACTTTATTCATATAGAAAGGTTCAATATATCATCAGCGGTGTCTCTACTATGATGATTTGGAGCTGATAGACATTTGGCACATTTTAACTTACATTTCAATGCAGAGCTGAGTGCTCCTGCATCACTCCATGACTGTTTCCAATTGAGAAAATCCAATATTTAAATATGTGACTGTCTTGCAAGCTTACCGAGTAAAATGGAAGTTTCGCTCGTTGCTGATGTTCATACAAGCCTGTTTTTCTTACTCCCCCCTTAATCACCTGTGGTTCTTGGCAATTTCCTGTGCCTCCTGCTAGACTGCGGTTGCAATCTATTCTTTTGTGAAAGAAAGTAAACAGTTTGATTGCTAGACCTAGATGAACTTCCTCAAGTTGAAAGTGGGCATCTACAACCATAGTTGGATTATAGTTGTATCACCCTGCTTGGAATACGCTCTTGGATGAATAAATATCCAACAGGTGTGTACAATTACATCAAGGTTATCCAATCTTTATGTGCCATGAGTTGCATTTTCCAGCCCTCATATATTAAAATTCAAACTACAACATTCTCAGTTTTTAAAAATCCAGATCATGATACAAAATGTACTTCAAAATGGTGTTAATCGTGCAACACTGTAGCAGTTAGTTCTGGTTCAGGACTGACCTAGAAGAGTGTACGGGTTACCGAGTCAATCAAAACACTATCGTTTCGTTCTTTATTTTTTAAAATTTCTCCATGTTAACTTGTTTGGGTTTGATCAGGTCATTAAAATCCAACAAGATCAGTCTTGTTCAATCTCTTGTCTGATTCATAGCCTAAGTCAAGTCTAGTTTTTCTTTTTTAGCAATTTTAAAAACGATGCAGCGGAGTAATAGAAGCTCAAGAATTAGTTGAGAGTAAAAAAGCCACAGATTGTAAGGTAAAGCTTGTGAGATTTTGTTCAGTATTATGTAATAGAAAAGCGTTCTAACAAAGTAGATTTCTGAAGTGTTTTTTTACCAGAACTGCAGTTAGAACTCTTGATGCTAAAACCTACAGTAATCCTAAATAATAATGCCATGGTTATCCCAAAGGAAGCCTTCTTGTTCCTCACAGATCACAATCCACTGCAAGATACGGATTGAGATTGTGTACGGTCAACTATAATGTTTTCTTACTAACTATTTTACATGTTTCTATGTATTTTAAAATATAATTGTTTGACAAATTCCCATCTAACTTGAATACTTTGGGAAGATTTAGAATTTTTAGACAGGGCCTGTCGAAGACTAGCTTGTGCCAAAGTCAAAGTTAGGTTTGATGTATAGAAGATGGGTTAGGCAGCTCTTGGTTTAGGAAACCAAGCACCCGAAATACCATCCAAAGTCTTTGACTAACGGGGACGATGATGCTCCTCTCGCTGAACCTAGTCCCGGTGGTCCCCGTGGGCTATGGCATTTGGAAAAACTTGTAAGCATTACCGTCGTGGCCGTCGAGAAATTAAAGGGAGGAGGAGAAAGTTTTGTTATTCAACAACCATGTCATACGGTAACTGGCGAGGGGAGTCGATATCAATTCTTTCAACCTCCAAACACGACGGGAGATTTGGTGCGATTTCCACACCTATTGTGGACTTTTTCTTTTGTAGGGCTTGAAATAAATATCAAGGCAAAGTCTAAGTATACCTTCAATAAATTATTATAGTAACATTATTATATCTAATACAATCCTTATAGATAGCTTATGCAAGACAATTTCATCAATAATTATCATGTCATAAATAAACAATGTTGGTGTCTTCACAGAAAAAAAAATACGTGGCATAACAAGAATGTATTTCAAAACACATACATATTTTAACCATTTTAATCAACTTAATGTTATTAATAAACTCTTATTTTCTTCGGTCGTTTTTTTTTGTTCGTCTAAAAGAATTATTTTAAGAGCTGAAAAATCATTATGATATAAACCAGAGAATTATTATGAATCATTGAAAGGAAAATTAAAAAAAAATCAATGAAAAGATTCTTGTTGAAATACTATTAGCTAGTATATATTTAAACATCAGTTTCAGATGACTTCAAACCTGCACCAAATTTTTTCATCCTATTGGTTTTCTAGTATTTTACATATTGTAAGAAGCTTAACTTTATATTATTTTTAACACACCAGTGAGATTATTTTTTTAAATTTGAAATAAGATTTCAATACCATATAAAAAATTATCTTAATTTAAAATTTAAAATTATTGAACGAGGTAAAACAAAATAATTTTATGTTATTTAAAACATGCATTATGGTTTTTCCCCTCCATTTTTCACTTAGATAAGCCGTGAACTAAGAAGTGGCTTTTTTGTATATTATTTTTTAATTAATATAGTTGTTCGGGTCAGCTTATATATACCTCGATTAATCCCACGAGTTCTGAAGGCAACAATCATGTAAATCTCCAGTGATCTAAAATTTATAGGACCTGAATTAGTAACCTTTAAAAAACAAACATAAAACCTGATAAGTTGAAATATACCTCTTTTAATTATTTTATAGATTTTTACTTGTATCAGCCGCAGGCAGCACCACCTATTTCAGAAAAGGAAAAAATCAATTTGCGCAACAGGTAGTTGTGTTCTCTCACTCTCTTTGTAGATCAATACGAGTGATTTACTGATTTAGAATGCTTAATTGGCTCTAACTTTAATAAATAAAATTAATATATACATTTCATCGATGTTGTTAAGGTTGGAAATTCCATGATTTGCGTTACTTTTATAAAGTAAAACCAGATCCATGAGGATATTGACTCAATTAAATGAAGCACCATGTGAATCTTCACAAGACTCGAGCATGAACTCTCGCAACTATTTTGGATGTCGTTTGTACTAGATAGATGGTTGGCAGCGAATAGTTTAATTGATATTACTCGTATATTTGAGCCCACATTATCTTTAAAACTTGGTGCATGTAAAATAGTAAATTATAATTTCTTGTATTATTAAAAGTAAAAAGATTCTATAATCACGTTGTAGTGATTTATATGATATTTTATGTCTTTCTCTTGGATAAAAGTATATGATATTGACCTTCCCCAGTTAAATCGAACCCACTGTAATGATCTAAATAAGTTGTGGGTTCGATCGAGAGCTGTGCCGACACCACACAGTGTTTAGGGCTACTGTTCTTCCAAGAAGAATATGAACATGGTTTATTGTTCAGGAAGAAATGCTTGCTTCTGGAGATCAGTGAGGTAAACGAAGGTAGATTGCGTGGGAGAAATAAACAAAAGAATAAATATATGATGATACGTTATCACCTGTTTCAAGCCATATATAACCAAGGCAGGCTACATTTGAAATTGTGTTTTAAATAAAGTTTAATGAAAATTAAAAAATAAATTGGTTATTTTATTATTTTTAAATTATTTTAATAAGTTCTGGTTAAATTTTTATAACAAGAATCCATATATAATAATTTTCCATTATTAATTTTATTAATAATGATCATCATCATTATTAATATCCTTTACCTTCCTGGTGATGTTTTATTAATTTCCTCACCTCTAATTAACCTTTTTTTTACCATGATATGATGATTCAAGAAAACATCATTTTGTTGAATAAATTTAATTTTTGATTTTTTTTATGAGCAAGATCATAACATAATATTATGTTTATTTAAAAAAAAAATTATTAACGTGAATATCCGGATTAGTTTATATATATATATATATATATATATATATATATATCTCAACTAATCTCATGGGTCCTGAAGTTAATAATCTTATAAACATCCAGTGATCCCGAAAAACACTCGAACTCATGATTATTAATAAATAAATTTAAAATCTGACCAATTAAATTATTTAATTTTAAATAGATTTCAAACAAAGCAGAAAATGTTTGAAATCGAATATGAAATCTTGATATTATTTCACCACTTCACTTCGGTTTGGAAAGAAGTCAGTGAACTATTAATGAATTAGTTGAACTTATTGGTCCCATTAGTATTACTGCTACTCTCCTCTTAATTATTAGGATGCATTATTGTAGCAATAAGCCATTGTCAGATGCTATATGCTACATATATAGTGCCCTTGTAGGAGCAGAATTATTGCAACAAGTAGATGTTAATTAGCTTTATTAATACTTTTCATAACCTTGGAGGAGATTTGTTCAGTTCCGGCCATGCCTAGGGCCGGTGATAGGGTGCTCCCACCACCCCTTGTTTTAGTTTTTTCTTGGACAGGATTATATTTCAGTCATGAACATGGATCAATAGCCTGAATTTTATGATATATATAGTTATATAGCCTATAAGATTTAGAGATTTCCAAGAAATGTTGAATTGGTAAGATTGACATTTACGTGTTACGGCTCTAATATTCTAGAGGAATTTGAGAAATTTATTTGCTGGGAATTGGTATTCCTGTTTTTTTTTAAGGGTTATTTCAATTTTATATCTATTCTATGATTTTTTTTGTTATATTTTTTTAGGTTTTTTTTATATTGAATTATTTTATAATTAAGCTTTCAATTTGTTTTTGATAGGGTTACTCTAATATCATGGTTAGATCATAAATTTAGCATGCTAACCTAAATAAATTTAATTTATATTTTGTTATTTTTTATATTTATATTATTGAAATCATATATATTTATTGAACCGGGTGAAATCAATGACATGAATCTCGATTTCATTTTAGAAACACTTCTTTATTTTACAATATATATAAAAAAAAGAATTGATTCACGACAGAGCACGATCCACTCATGTAGTATATATTGAAGAAGCATATATAGTTTTCTTTTTGTAATTGAGTGGAAGAATGTAAGATGAAGGGAACTAAATAACGTGAATTTCAAACAAGAGAGAACCATGTGAAATTTCATTTTCGGCAACAAAGTAAACAAAAGGCAGACTTGTTGAAATTCCAAATGAAAAGTCATATAGATAATTATTGGTATGGTAGATCGAGTCGTGATATATATTTGATAAATAGATGCGATCTTTTAAATCTGTAACTGTACAATGAAAATTACATTTCTGATCCTCAATGTAAGATCTATATGCATGATTGTTCATAAGAAAACACGAAGATGTATAATTTATAATTAACTTTTAATAAGTAGTGGTTTTTCATTAAAAAAAAGACTGTATGATTTATAAACAATATCAATTTAAAAATATGATTAAAAGACAATCTTTTTTTAAAAAAATATAATAAAAAGTCATAGTAATAGCTATTGGTGAGACAAAATTGTATATTTGGGAATGTTGCATTTCTTGAAATCTATAACTCTGATATATATATATATATATTGGTTGCGCGGTCCAATATAATTTTTTATTATTATTAATATGGGTGTCTAAGTTAGCTTGTGTGTACCTCAACTAATCTCACGGGTTCTGAAATTAACGACCATGTAAACCTTCAATGACTATCATATTAGTAACCATAGAGCTTGAATCTAAAACCACATGAAAAAACAAACATTTTAATTTTTAAGTTTTTATCACCGAACCATCTACCATATGATTAACTCAATATAATTACTTAATTAACGTGGTGATTGTTCCTTGTTGAGAAACTTCGCAACAAATGGACTTTCAACATGCGACTTGAGACCAATTCATCGTAGGATTACTTAACTAATATTTCTTATGAAAAACTGAGATGCTTAACTGATAAGGTTGTTTTCTAAAGAAGCAGTACGAGTTGAAGGGATCATCCAATTTTGATTAATTATGCGAAGGAACAGATGAAATCTCTAGCGTACGCATCTCCCGTGCATTCTGCAACCATCGACACAGAAGAAACATTCAATCCCCAGTTGTTTGAATCCCTCCTAGGGCTAATCTCCTTTACTTTAATGTTCACGCGTAAGTTAGTAATTATTTTTAATATTAATATATCAAAACAATATGAAAATTTAATTTAATGAAGAAACATTCTTACGGAAGGAATTAATCAATCCATACAAGAAATTGGAAAGGTTGAAACATTCATGAATAAAAGAATTTCAAAAAAAATTTAAAACATAAAAATATGGAGAATTTAATTGAACGAAGAAACATTCATACGAAAGGAAAGAAGCAATCCATACAAGAAATTGGAAAGGTTAAAACATTCATATGGAAGTGTTATAAAAAGGGCGCAAACCTCCTGTACCAAAGCTTCAAAATATAAGTTGACTTGATTGGTGCAAGAAAAAAAATAAAAATTCCAAGTTGCTTAATGTAAAATAATAAAAAATGTACTGGATTCAACTTTCAGACCTATCTATCTATATTGAGACATCAACGAAACTGTTCAAGTTCCAAGTACAACGTCATTTTATACTGTTTTAGATCTTTTTTTTTTTTTTAACTGCAATGTAATGTTTGGAGTCGGTGATGTCTGTCGTTTTTTTTTTTTTTTTATTCTTTTTACATATTGTCGAAGAAAGAGAGCTAAATAATAATAAAGGATGGAAAAGTACACACAAAGTATTTAAAAATACAGCAAAAATATATTAAAAAATATATATATTTTTTAAAAATATTTTTAATATTAAAAATATTTTAAAATATTAAAATATCAATAAATAAATAAATTTTTAATTACATATGTTTATTTTTACATTTCAAAAATATTTTTGAAAAAAATTAAATTTTTTACTTCAAATTAATATTTTTTATTTTTCAGATCTTGATATTAAAAATAATTTTTAAAAAATAAAAAATATATTATTTTAATATATTTTTAAATAAAAATTACTTTAAAAATAATCTTATCCATGCTGCCGAACACCACCCCCTCAATCCCTGTTTTCTTTGCTTTTATGCATTCCCGCGTTCTCCTTGTAGGGTCCCCAATTTTACTCTGCTTTGTTTGGTAAAGACCCACTTTTTATTTATTTATTTATTTATTTTTTAATTTTTGCCTGAGTGGGATATGCATCCCTCATCCAATTCCAATATCTCTACAGGGAAACTCGTTAGTTCTTTTCTTTGGACAATATATGACTACGAGCTATTTTTAGTTATCGATGTGGAGTTTTTTTTTAAAAAGAAAAAAATTAACACGTGCCAAGAAAAAATTAGAAAAATAGGGCACTGCGCTGCCAGAAGCAGTGCCACATAGATTTTATACTATTTCCAGCAACGCAATTTGATTAGTCATGGTGTGTGTGTGTATAAATATATATATATATTTTTTAGTTTAATTTAAAATATAAAACAATACCTATCCTTTCCAAATCAAAACAATTGATTTATTGACATCTTTTTATTTTCCATAGTAGTCCATTTAAATCTTGATAGAATTCCTTGACTTATTAGTTAATAATCATGATAATTATCAATGAAAATAGTTAGTTGCAATCAAATTAAATTAGTATTTTAATTGATAATTATAATAATTATCAATGAAAATGAATGGTTATAGTCAATTTAAATTTTAATAAGAAACCTTACTAGGTTAGTTATAATCAATTTAAATTTCAATAGGACACCTTAATTTAATAACCAGATAAGTTAAGAATCCTATTGAAATTTAAATGGACTACTATTGAGAACATAGGGAAAAAATCCAAACCTTAATTTTTCATAATATATATATATATATATATATATAAAAAAATAAAGAGATACTTTCGTTAATAGCACACAATATACAATTAATCGCTAGAAATTATCGGGCTTTGTTACCAACCAATATAGCTTTGTTAGTGACTAGCGTAGCTTTTTTAGTAACTAAAGGTGTCTGAAACAGCACAAAAAAAAAAAGATAAAAATTTACTTGAATATTCTATTTGTAATTTTCCATTGAAATAAAAGTTAAGAAAATCCTATTTATACTTGCACTAGGTCTATTTGGGGAGAAATTGTTTTAATAAATAATTATAGAATTATTTAAGAATTTCTAAAGTAAAAAGAAAATAATAAAATTGTTAAGTATAATATTTGATTTTTCAAATTAAATAGGAAAACAATAAAAACGAAAAGAAAATCTTTTCCAAATCCTTAGAATATGCATCCACCGCCACTGGATTTCAAAATCTACATGGTATTGACATGGATATATATATGACTTTTCAACAATAAGAAAATGTCAATTGAATTTGAAGTTGGTGCTGGTCACAAAATCATAACTCCTGTTTATTCCCATTTTGCCCCTTCCAAGTACACCCTCTACATACTATAATTTGACAAATCAATCACTCTCCTCTCTCCTCCTCTTCCCCTCTCCTCTGTTTCTTTGATAAAGAATTGAAGCCATCCCACTACTCCTATTTTGTCACTTGAAATTCAAAACAGACACATAAAGACAACCTCAAAAAGCGCGTGAATTGTTACTACTAGGAGCAACGGGGACTTTGAGTTGATGTTATCAATGGTATCCCCAATAACAAACCTGACATTTTCAGATTTATTACACTGATGACACATTGTCTCTTTCTTTCTCTCTTATTTGTAACTTTGATTTGAAAAGAGCACAGAAGAGCACAGGAGGGTGTTCATCCCTTTCCTTCCTTCTCCAGGACTACCCCGTTTGGGCTGCTCTGCTTTGGTTTCAGGGAAGTTACGATCTTGCTGTTTTTGAGCAGGCGAAGACAGAAATTAAGAGTGACAGTCAAATTCTCTTTGCAATAGCCAGTGGATCTGATGCCGATGATGGTATTTTGGTATTGTATGTGAAGAAAAGGTTGCATTTTTAGGATTTTCTTTGGCTACCCAGAAAAAAAGAGAGATATAGGGGAAAAGAAAGCTAAAAAGGAAAAGAAGTTTCAAGTACTCAGCTTTTGCAGTTCTTTTGGAAAAGCGAGATACCTCCATCTTCTTTATTTTCTTGTTTTGGTATGTGAAATGCTCCAGCTAATTTAACTAATTGTACCTTTTCTACATTACTAAACAGAAATATACTGTTTTTCTTGTGCTTTGTTTCTGTAAGTATTTTCCTTAATCACTCTATAATCACCCCTTGAAAAAGATCCCCTCACTTCATACAAACGCCTCTTTTGAATTGAAGTAAGAGAACCAATTTCTTTCAAATCCTTTCATTTTAGCTTTGTTACTGATTAAAGAATGTTCAAAGCACTTTTTTTTTTTTACTTAATTTGCTCTGTTTTTATCTTTTTGACTAATATTCTCTCTCTGTTATCTAATGATCTACTTGTGTACTACTGCAGGATTCAATCTAGCAATGTCACTAACGATCAAGCCTCATCTCCATCATCAGAATCACAGAATGCACAAACCCACATCAACAAACAGCAGAGACTGGACACAGATCTACACAGTTTATGGCATGGAACAATGGCAAACACTACTCTTTCTCGTATTTCAAGCTACTCTCTTCTCCATCATGTCAATCCTTTTCCTGCTATACTACCAACCAATCTGCCAGTTTCTAGACACTTTCTTCCTCCTCACCGCCACCAGTTCCACCGGTGGTGGCAGTGCAGCACGTTTTGCTGCTGGGTTCATCGGCTGTGTGACAGCACTATCTGCTGTCTGTTTGTTTTTCGCGGCGGGGAACTTTTTTTATAGTTCTGTTGGGTTGCGCTATGAAATGGCGCAAAGGATTGTAAGCTGTGTGAATGATTGGTCTAATGTTAAGGTTGCTCTTGATATCGGATGCGGCCGTGGGATTTTGTTGAATGCGGTGGCTACTCAGTTGAAGAAGACAGGGAGCTCCGGTCGGGTTGTTGGGCTGGACCGGTCTAAAGGGACTACTTTGTCTACGCTTCGAACCGCCAACGTGGAAGGTGAGTTTTGGTGGTGTTGGATTAAGTTAGGCACCTTTTGATAATTCTTGTGATACCGATGCTCTTACTAATTTTATTTATTTTTGCATTTGAGTATAATTTGTCATGATACTTTTGGGATTTTATTTTTGAGAAATTTAGTGGCTATCTAACTTTTGTCAATTTTGAATATATGTCCTAACAATCACTTTGAGAAATTCAAACTTAAATTCTATTTTTCGAAATAACTTGCAGTTTCTCTTCTGCTTGCACATGCCCTTAATTATTTCGCTTATAGATGACGGATTTATCATGATTTGCAAGAGCAGGTGTTGGAGAGTATGTCACTTGCAGGGAGGGTGATGTGAGGAGTCTACCATTCGGTGATAACTACTTTGATGTGGTGGTATCAGCTACTTTTGTACACACAGTTGGAAAAGAGTATGGCCATCGGACAGTGGAGGCTGCAGCAGAAAGAATGAGGGTGTTGGGTGAGATGGTCAGGGTTTTGAAGCCCGGGGGTGTTGGGGTCGTCTGGGATCTACTACATGTGCCGGAATATGTCCGACGTCTACAAGAATTGAAGATGGAGGATATTACGGTTTCAGAGCGTGTGACTGCCTTCATGGTGAGCAGCCACATTGTATCTTTTCGGAAACCTATTCAGCACATACTTGGTCCTTGTGAGGTTCGCCTGGATTGGAGATGCTGATGTGCTAATACGTATCAGAAAAAATATATATCAAGAGGAAACAATAGGATAAGAATTATAGAAATATACGTAAGTTACTGATGATCATACTTTCAAAAGTCTGGGGAGACGAAGCCGATCCAGATGCCTTGTTGAAAATATATACTTGTGATGTAGTGTTATTGTATTCTCTCTCTGCTAACCTCTGAACTCATGACCTGGTTGTGATAGTACACGTACAAACAGGACACAAGTGAGGCCAGTGCAGTGTTATTGTATATGGTTATCAGTTAAGGAGTTGATTGCTAATTTACTGCTTCTTAACCTGAAAACTTTGTATTGATAGTGGAGTCAAATGTTGAATTTCTGCATGCCTGTGATTTCTAGCCATTCATGGAAACCAAAGAAAAAAAAAGATTGAAATTTGTGTTTTCCATTTCAGCTAGATTGGTTGTTGGTAATTTAGGATGTTTCAGAGCATAGACTCTCATAATTATAGGTAGAACACACACAAACAAGATGTTAAGTTAGATTTCTAATTACAGGACAGCACAGTTAGTGTTGGATTCAAGGTTATTATGATAAAATAGTCCCTACTTTCTATAAAGGTTCTTACTTTATCTACCATAGCAATTAGTTAATGAGATGTGCAATGTGCAGCTTTACCATAGAATAGTTTCAAAACATGGTATTGAAAAGGAGTTTTGTGTTGATTCTAAGGATAGCCCATGTCTCTTGATATTATAGTTGCTCATTTCCATGTTCATACGGCCTTCCCTGCCCCTGTCTAGTGATGGAAGACATCTGCATATTTCTTTTTCTTCTTTTCTTCTGGGGTAGGAGATAGTGATATGATTGGTGGGCGAGCTTAGGGAGTCGATAATGATGTGTTGTCAATGCACAATCCTTAAATCTTTTACAGGGAAACATGCATTGTTTTGGGGTAGCTGAGAATGAACTGGGTTTATATTGAATCTCCAGAATACTGTGAAAGTTGCAGAAATCAAAGATGAAGAACAGAAAAATATACTTATAATCTGCACCAAGTGTCCATACATGGTGCTAATTAAAGCACGGTTCATCGAATCATTTGGTTAAATCCCTTTTGCTTTGAAGTTTTAACCATAGTATCTTGGAAATATGCACTCCAAAGCAAAAACAATTAGCCATCCTTATCTGCTATTGTTTATTGGATCGTCCTCGTGAAGACTCGTGACTCATGAAATGTTTTCATTGCATCATGTGCTTGATCATCATAGAGAAGAATGGCTTAAAACTGTATTTCTCTGATAAATTTTTATTTTAAATACATGAAGACAAATCAGATGTTTTATCATTATACTAAAATAATGCGTTGAAAAATTTGAATATTCAATTTTTTTTTTGTTAGAAAAATTTATCTAATTCACAATAAAACCCGATGGAAACAGCTAGTTTAAACCTAAACTCTTAGCACTTTAAAGTAGCTAGGCTTATTTTCAATATTTCATGAGTTATCACTGCAACTTTCTTTTCCATGGAGGTTTTTCCCAAATTAATTGGAGATGGTTAACTGGATCTGAAAGCAGTCTGATTTGAAGTTGGACACCGCAATATTCATGCCACGTGGTGTGCAGTTAAAGGAACAACGATATTTTGCTGCAGTTTTAAGGGCTGAGTTGATGCGACGGTCAGGTTGTTGTCTGGTCGCCATCCCAATTCCCAGCCATTGATGATGACAACACTTGTCTCTTTGCATGATCTGCAGTTAAAATTAATTTTCGAGAAGTGAAAAACTTAACCACCAGGATAGTTTCCAGTTTGCACTGCCCAGAACCTTCAAAATATATATCTATATAAACACAAAAAATAATTGGCGCGTTTCCTCCATGGGAGACTGATCTTCCATTGCAAGAGATTGAGCCAAGTAGCATCTTTAAGTTGATGGTGCTAGGCTGCTAGCTATTTGCCTGCTTCTGCAATAATATATCATGGACCATGGACGAAGGAGACAGGATCAGATCAACAAGATTACCAAATGAGTGTAAAAAATTCATGTATCTGTCGCATGTACTGGTTAATGTTCTGTAGCAGCAATTAATAAATGTTTGAACACATAATTTTAAAGATTATGGTTTTTCCCAGATTTAAAAGCTAGCATATTGGATCAAGGTTTACAGAATAAAACACACTCTGCCCAAAAGTGAGTTTCTTGCCTTTTAATCAGAACTCTCTCTCTCTCTCTCTCTCTAAGAAATATTAGGTTCATTAACGACGGCACGAATCCAGAACCAACCAGTCAGAAAAGTCCCTGTGGTTGTGGAAGAACATCTACTTATCCAGCAGCTCAGAGATAATCTTAGATTGATAAAGTCCACTTCAGGCCCAGCTCTAATGTTCCAAAGGCCTATGATTACTAGGGTCAAGAAAGTTTGAGTTCAGCCCTCGACTTGCTTAAAAACTTTTTAGGCCGAGCACCACCTTAGCGTTTAGATTCAACTAGGTGCTGGCCGATTTTTTTTCTTGTTAAATAAAAAAAAAATGCTAAGATGATAACACTATTTTTAAAAAAGCAAAAAAAAAAAAATCCATTCTTGGATCATTAATCGGGCTACATTCAATAAAATGGATTAATTTTATAATATGATTTAAATAGAAGGTAATAATAACAAATGCACCATAAAAGACATTTGATAATAATTAACTAAAAACAATAAGCCATCGATATCATACATGTAAGGAAAAAAAAGAACATATTGTTGGAGATACACTTTTATTTCACCATGAACATCACCCACGACCAAAATATTTTGCTAAGACGGTTCAAACCCCACTACAAAAGTATACAAGATAATATCGAAAGAAGCCACATGAGTCACTAGAGTAATGCCCTAAAAAGCAAATTAAACAAAACACAATGAAGTGAGTATTGGAACCAAATAAGCCATGTGAGTCTATATTCAACCAATCAATTTTATTTAGTTCAAGAATAAAATTTATTTTAAAAAAAAAAGACCATAGAAAACCCAATCAAATTAAAAAAAGAATAAAATAAAGGATTTAGAAAGCATATAAAAAAAACAACAAAACCCAATCTCTAATAAAATAAATATCAAAGGACAAAATTTTAAAAATATTAGCTTAAGAAATATGTTAAAAAAAAACCAAAACAATCCCGGGTTAACCTTCTTAAGCTATAGGTTAATTTCTAAAACTATAGCCTGTGAAATTTCAAATACGAGCTCAATCAAAAAGTTCAAATTCAAATCATCTCAATATTAAAGAATGAAATTTAGTATAAATAAATACCAAACTAAAAAAATTAGAAAAGAATGATAATAAAAAATCAAAATAATGAGGATAAAATCTAATAAGAAAAAAAATATGATGGATGGTGAAATCCCTAAAAACACATTATAAAAATTATTTCATATGACCTAAATAGAAATTAAAAAAATGGGGATCAACTTTGACAAATAAAAAAAATCAAATGAGTATGAAATTGAAATTGAAACAAATTTTGATTTTCATAAATTATTTCTAATAAAACAAATATTAACTAAATTAACCAAAAGATTAGGGACCAAATAAAAAATAAAAAGAAGTTGAGGGGTTGATTTAAAATATTGATGGGTCCTCGCAAAAATCAAGAGAGAGAGAGAGAGAGAGAGATAAAAAAGGAATAATAATAATAAAAATAATCGTCAGAGCCAAAATGAAGATCTATTATGTACACGCACCACTGTTATATGGAGAAGATGCTAAGACAAATCTAAAGATGCTTTGTAGCGATATTTTTGGTTATTGGAATCAACTATACTCGCCTCTAAAGACATGAGCATGCGTCAATAATTTTTTTTTATATATATAAAAAAACTCCTTTAATTTATTAAAAAAAAATTATCATTCACTTTACCCAATAACAATGACAAAACAGCTATGAGACCCAAGCCCAAGGTACAAAAAATTGAACCCCGAAGACAATGAGGTATTTTTACTATGCAAATAAAAAGGATTAGACCAAGACACCTCTCTTTGTCATTCAAAGTATTTTTGTTTATAAGAGAAAATATGTTTTTTTTACTATACACCTCATAATTAAAAATAAAAGTTTACCCCTCAATGACATCTAACAATGCATGACTCTTAAGAATATTTATGTTATTTTATTGTATAATTTAAAAGGCAAATAACCATCTTGTAAAGGTGGTCAAAAAATCAAGCTGGGGTTTTTCTAACTCAAAAAGTCATTTTCAATCTATTATCATCTAAAAACCTAATAAATATCTTCATACCGTTAAAAATCCAATCTCTCAACTCAAAACCCCCTAATTAGTATAAAAAAACACAATTGAGTTAGTTTGTAAAAAAGACATTTAAGACACATGTACCCTTTCCTGACGTAGGCTCATTAAGTGTTATGCTGCCTTATGGAGAGGGTGTTTGTTCTGAGCGGGATGTATATGCTGGAAAGCACATTGCTTAATGGAAACCCGAACACTCAATGCAAGTTTGTTTTCCTTTCTTGCATGATTAAAAATAAACAACAATGCATAGTTTTTGAATAACTAATTTCAATTAATGAATGAAATTTCAAGTTTACAAATATGGAGGCTGCTTACTCGATAACATTAGCAATGAAATTGTCGATGGAAGTGTTTATTGTTTCAGTAGAGTCCGGTTTCCAAAAATCTTGAATGGAAATCTATGATTGTTACATGGTTTAGAAAGTTCAAGGTTATCATATGCTTAAATAATTTTTTCTTCTTATTATTTTAATTAGGTTAGTTTTTTAATGTTAATGAGCTAATTCTTTAACAAATTTGACTTGCAAGGAAAAATTTCACTAGAATAGGGTTGCAACATTGTTTCTATAAGGGTTTGAGAGAATTACAACGTATCTAGGTAAGATTGAACTATCAATGTAATATTTTTTATTTAAATGTTAAAATTTTATTTTTCATTATCTTTACCTAAAATTTATTTATAACATAAAGGTTACATGATTTTTGGTATGAGGAAAAAAAAATAGAAATAAATATGCTAAAAAAAAGGTTTTCCAGGTTGGGGAGACGTGGCAGTTTGAAGAGATTTCAAACCTCCATGCATCTAGAAAGCTATACGGAAAGCTTATACCCAACACGTGATGTCTGAGTATTTCATGAAGCGGTCACAGTCTAGGACGGAGAACCAAAACATGGAGATTCATGATTCAATTACCATGCACACTAGTGAATCCAATCCATTCGTTTTGTATACAAAAAAGATGGTAAGATTCTTTTTTATGACATCCATTTTTTTTTAAATTGCTGTTTTATATGAAAATATTTAACTAACAAAAGTTTTCTTTTACAGGCACAAGTTCGAGGACAAGGACCAAGACTGATTAAGCTTTTTATAGAAACTTATATACAAAATAATGATTGTTGAAAAGGGGTGTAGTGGCTCATGGATAGTCGAGTCAAAAGTTCATGGCAAGTTGGATTTCATTAATTTTTTTTAAAAAAATTAACTAATGGTTTTTTATATAGGAAACATGTACAACTTGGTTGCAGGAGAGATACAAGAACAATCCTTTGACCCATCTGGAGCGCGATCTGGGTTTGTGGTTAAAGGTTGGATCATTCGATGTGCCTAATTGAAATTGGGTTTATGGTATCTCAAACATTACGATCGAGGATTTGCGAATAGATTGTAGTGTATTGCCTGTTGGTTCATTGCATTCGAGTTCGAGATCTCAATCTTCAAAGTTCCAAGCGATTGTGCAACAATAAGTTAAAGCTCAAACGATTCAGTTTATTGTCGAGAAAAAAATAGCTTAATGCTGAGACGATTGAACTTATACGATTGTACATAGAGTTGTTGTCAAACATAGAGGGTACATGTTTTTCACCTCATAGCTTGCCCGGTCTTGGTGTAGATCCAAATCCTCCTCTTCCAACTCTTGTCCTTTTGATGAATTGTATTCAAACTGATAATTTTTAAATTTGGAAAAAATATTTTATATTTTATTTTAGTTTTATTTCTTTAAAAAATTTTTATTCTATTTATTTGATTTTTTAAAAAAAATACTAAATAAATTACATATAGAATTACAGATGGAATAAGTCTGTCGAAAAATTACATAAAGTTTAAAAAAATTACATGAAATGCCACTCATCATTACGCATAGAATCAATGATGCACTAATTCCCTCGTAGAGTTCCAAAAAGTTTAAAAACATTACATGACCTTGCCACTAACAATATGTCAATTACCAATGGTTTCAGTCTCTCAATAATATAAAATATATCACTGATGAAAATTACAAATGATTTTCTTTGTCAGTGATATAACATACTCACCAATAGAATTATAGACAAAATGATGGTGGTAAATTGTTTTGTTTGTCATGTTTTTCCCATTTGTAAATTCATCGATGTTTATATTATTGACGAAATGATCGATAGATTAGAAATCATCGATGATAAGTCTTATTTTTTTTAATAAACAGTAATCATTTATGAATCCGTCTATAAAGGTTTTTCTAATAGAATTGGTGTCTAAATACCAATGGAATAATCCATTGGTAATATGCAAAATTCTAGTGGTGATTAGAAGGTGCCGCATCAAGAACCTCTCTTTGGTAATTAAACATGGTAATATTTTTTTATTCATGCGTTGACTTTAATTCAATTTTAATTTGTATTCTTATTATCCAAATATTTAAAGAATTGAGGATAAGTTATGATAATTCTTATTCGTGATACGCCGTAGATCCTCTTTTTTCTTATATTAAAAAAGATGTTCAGGGAGAGTAAATTTTTTGAAAAAAAAAAAAGAATCCGTAACTCGAGTCATAGACCAAAGCAGGTCAAACAAGCTGGTTTTTATTATTTTAATCGGATGATAAAATAAAATAATAACACCTTCATTTTTTATATTTTGTAAATATAAATAATAAATTATTATCAAATTAAATAAAATTATTTTATATCGAATGAAAAAAAAGTGATAAAGAGAAAAGTCCTCTTTTATAACTTAAAAGGTACATGCACGTTAATAATTCTCACTGGGGTTGTGTCTTATTAATCTTGGATATGGACATAAGAGGCATTTTAAGATTAAAATTCTGACTTTGGATTATCTTTCCCATAACTTATTTTCCATCTAGTTATTAATTTCCCCTTCATCTTCTTCTATACACACACACACACACACACACACACACACACACACACCCTAACAACAGCACGGAACATTCAATTAAAATTTCAATATCCTTATTCAAATAAATATATCACAATTAGAAGTGATTATAATTGCTTAGTTTATATCTCCTCCACTGTGAAAAAACACTTGAGAATCGTATGCTTGAAATAAAATTAATATAGAATAAATTATGACAACTAAAATTAATTATCTCTATTTATCAACTTTATTTACCTATCATAAAATAAAATTAACCTGACAGTTTTTAGTTTGAAATTCAAAGTACAAGACTTCTGGCAAGGTTGAGCCGGGCTAAAGGAGCGCATGTGATTTAAAAATGTGTTTGATATTGTGGTAGCTGTTGTGATTGTGGTTTAAAAAAAGTTATTTTATAAAAAATACTTTTAGTTGAGGTTGGTTTGAAAAAATAGGTGTTTGGTTAAAACTGTGGTTAAATTTGAGGTTGCAAAAAAAATAATTTAATATGTTTGGTTAAAATAATGCTTTTTAAATTGAGGTTATAAAATAATTAATATATATATATATATATTAATATTGAAGGTTTTTAATTTAAATATTGTAGATTTAATTACTATTATTACATCATGAAATAAATAATATTGATATCAAATATTTTTTATTATTCCATAAAACTATGTGTAATTTCATAACGTATGAAATCTATCAAATAAAGACTACATTTTCCAAGATTTCTTAAGCACACAATATCAGGTAAAATGTTATCAAGAACAAAATTAAGGTTGTGATCAAATTCTGCAAATGCTACGTTATCAAACGATTTTCTTCTAATTTTTTAAATAAAACACAAATAAAAAAATAAAATTTTTTTTAACTGGATCAGAGCCGATTTAATACATTTATTTTCAAACCCGGCCGGCTAGAACATTGGAGTTCAACTCCACTGTTCACGTGAGCAGTGGAGTTGAACTCCACTGTTAGCTCCATTGTTAACTTTAATTAAGGCTCCGTTTGTTTGTAGGAAAGTGAATTCTTTTTGGAAAGTGAATTCTTTTTGGAAAGTGAATTCCGGGGAAAGTGAATTCCTGGAAAGTAAATTCCAGGAAAGTATTTTCCGATGTTTGGTAGTGTTATGGAAAATGAACTGGAAAATACTTTCCAGTGTTTGGTTATGTCATGGAAAATGAGCTGGAAAATAACTTATTAATATTTTATTTTTCTCAAGTTTATTAAAATAATAAGGAACAAATCTTACAAATTAAAAAGTTGAATGAGAATGAAATTGAAAAAAAAAATATAATTTCATAAATTATCTCAAATAAAACAAATAATAATCAAAATAATAGGGATCAAATCTAAAAAATTTTAAAAAAAATGAAAAATGAAGAAATTAAAATAATAATAATCAACATTTCATAAATTATTTTAAATAAAATAAGTAACAATCAAAAGAATGATGATCAAATTTGATAAATAAAAATTTTCAATAAAAAAATGATAAGAAAAAAGCAAATAGCAATTATAAAAATAAGGACCAAAGTTAATATAAAAATAAAATTTTAAGAGATGAAATTAAAAAATAAATATTCAAAACAAAATATATATTGCAATCAAAAGTTTGAGGATCAAATTTTATATAATCAGCAAATAATGACATTTCTAAATTTTTCACAATTTCCGGAAAGTGTTTTCCCCTCAAATTTTTCAGGAAAACACTTTCCTGAAAACCAAGCCAAATTTTCCTTTTACTGGAAAGTGTTTTCCATTGACCAACTTTCCTACTGGCAAACAAACACAATAAAATTTGGAAAGTGCTTTCCCGGAAACCACTTTCCGGAAAACAAACACAGCTAAAAGGAAAATACTTTCCTGAAAACCAAGTCAATTTTTTTTTGACTAAAATTGACTGGAAAGTGTTTTTTGTTGACTGGAAAGTGTTTTTTGTTGACCGGAAAGTGTTTTTCGTTGACCGGAAAGTGTTTTCCGCTGACCGAAAATTGTTTTCCGTTGACCAACTTTTCTAATAACAAACAAACACAGGAAAATTTGGAAAATGGTTTTCCGGAAACTACTTTCCAGAAAACAAACAAGGTCTAAGTGAAAAGTGGAGTTTACTCCACTGTTCACTTAATTAAAATGAACAGTGGAGAGTTTGCCGTTAATTGTAAAAAACACAGCAAGAAAAAACATGAAAAAATTGCTTTAGCTTAACCTACGATGAAATCTCAATTTTAGTGGTTCCCATGAGCTAAACCACAACCACAACTTATAACCAAAAATTGAATTATTGAGTTTGAAAAAAAAAACACAGCAGCTACCGCGTTGAAAAACGGACTCTTAAGTCCAAAGGCGATGGAATCAACTTTTATACCATTGAAGAATAGTGGTTGAAGAAGCCTATTTAAGACGCTCTCATGCAGTGGAAAGAAACCACATCAAGAACATCTCTTTATGCATTAGAAAATCTGCTTTTGTTTAAGTCGTCTTCTTCAACATGGACGTCAGTATCATTTCAAGAGAGCTCATCAAACCCTCTTCGCCATCCATCCATCACCTTTCACCGTTCAAGCTGTCCCTTTTGGATCAGCTTTTACCCACAACTTATGTTCCGATGGTTTTCTTCTACCCAGCAAATAACAATCAAGATTTCAAAGGTTTACAAATCTCAGTTCAACTAAAGAGATCACTGTCCCAAACACTATCCACCTTTTACCCTTTTTCTGGGAGGGTGAGAAACAACTCCATTATAGACAACTACGAGAAGGGTGCTCCATTTGTTGAAACCCGAGTGAAGGGGAGTTTGTTCGATTTTCTTATACAACCTCAGCTAAATTTGCTGAATAAGTTTCTTCCATGCCAACCATTCGGCTATCAATCAGATCCAGAAGCAACACCGCAGGTAGCCATACAAGTTAACACATTTGATTGTGGTGGGACGGCACTCGGTCTCTGCTTTTCACACAAGATCATCGATGTAGCTACGGCGATTGCGTTCCTCGACAGCTGGGCAGCCACCACCCGAGGTCATCACCATGAGCAAATAAATCCTGGTCTTTTTGAGGCGTCATCCCGATTTCCTCCGCAAAATGAATTATTGGTTCAATTTCCTTTGTGGGTGGTGGAAAACTATTTGTTCAAAGAAGGAAATGTCACCAAGAGATTCGTTTTTGATACCGATGCCATTGCCACTCTAAGGGCTAGGGCTAAAAGCAAACGCGTGTCGAATCCATCTCGCACTGAAACACTGACTGCCTTCATTTGGAAATCCTGCACAGAAGCTTGTAGGTCGTTATGCGCTCTGCCAAGGCCGTCTGTGTCTCTACATGCAGTGAATATAAGACAGAGAACAAAACCTAGCTTTTCAAGATACTCTATTGGGAACCTATGGTGGCGTTCGGTGACAGCCTGTGAGTTGGCTGATACCGGGATAGAGTTGAATGATTTGGTGAGCTTAACTAGAGAATCTTTCACTAATATAAACGATGATCTCCTCAAGGATTTCCAGGGTGAGAACGGGCTTCAAGGCATATCTGCGTCCTTGCTGAAACAACTGGTGGGGATAGGCTTAAGAAACCCAGAAATATTTTTATTTTCTAGTTGGCTTAACTTTGATTTAAATGATGTCGATTTTGGATGGGGAAAACCTGTATGGGTGGGTCTTACAGGAGAAGTTGGACGCCCTTCAGGGTGGGCGAATGCTACTTTCTTCAAACGGACTGGACGAAACGATGAAATTGAGGTGTGGATGACGTTAAATGAAAAAATAATGTCTGCGGTAGAGCGTAACCCTGAGTTCCTCGAATTCTCTACTCCAAATCCTAGTATTTGCATGCCTCATGTATCATCTTAATTAATATATAATTGTTTCTTGATATTTCTCCGACTGCGAGTGCTCGAAGCCTTATGATTTCATGGATTTGATGTTATTTTTTTCTCTTTTCTTTCTTTTGGGTGGTTCTGCTCTTCTTATGCTGTGTGCTTCTTGTTCTTGATATGCTCCGTTTGTTATCGCAGGCACAGCATCATCGAACAAGATTTGCTTTGTTTGATATTTGAGTTTTATTATTGGTCCACCACCGCAATTTTCTTGTGGTCAAGACTGCAGATAGGGCTTTTGTGGTCACATATTTTGCCCGTCTTTCCAGGAAATGAGAGAGAAAAGAGAGAAGAAACAAAAAAGAATTCACCCCAGCCCAACCAAACCTCCTTAGAACGCATGCAGGACTTTGGCCATTGTACGTTCTCTCATGTGTCACTTGAATGACATGGAGGCCATGTCAATTTTTTTATGTAATATTTTAAAACTGTTAAGTGTCCTGGACAAAAACCTAAAAATAACAACAAAACTAGTAAAAAAAACAAAAAACAAAACACCTTTCCAAATAACATTTGTTTTTTTTAAATGGACGGGAAATTCCATCATTTTTTTAAAAAAGGAAAAGTTAAAAAAACTCGTTTATGCATTTATATTTTTTTCTGTTATAAGGACATGATCTTAACTTATATGCTCATTTTTTTTAAAAAAATAAAAAAATCCCTCATTCAAAGATTTTTTTTTTCGCTTTGGAGGGAAAAACAATCATTACACTATAACAAAAAAAAACATGTTAAGACTATTTTGTCTTTAATCAATCTTTCAATGACAAATATATTCTATAAAAAATATATTTTTATCCCAAATTGCAAGCTTAATTAGTTTTTTGCCAGGAAAAAATTATATTTACATTGTTTGAATTCATATTGTTTCGTGTCTGGACCATAATAAAAGATTGAGCTCACTTAAGAATTTTTTTTTTGTAATGATGAAAAAATTATAAATTAATTGTTATGCAGTTAATGCCCTTGTGCTATGTTGTAACTTCTAACTTCTAATAGATTTATTTTTAGATATATAAGGCCATGCTAATTTTTTGTGTGGATGTCATAGATATCCACAAGTTAGGCTTGCTAATTTTCTTTGGAAGAGCTTGATTAGAACTAAAATTTAAGCTTAATAAATTATCTGAAAACATGTTATAAGTTATAAAAAATACTTTAGGCTTAATACATCAAATGAAATAATTGAATAAAATGAAAGAATCAATTGAAAAAAAAACCCTTGAAATATAACATATATATATATATATATATATATATATAAAGAGAGAGAGAGAAAGAGAGTATTTATATCAAAAACTTTCTAGAATATAGGGTTACATTGTTAGAATGGTTGTATAAGGTACATGGATTTGGTCAGGTTGATTAAATTTTAAAAATCTTACCGTGTAATATTTATATTATCTTGCTTTGACAAATTGAATTAAGTTAGTTGATGCAAATATTACAAAGTACTTGAAGTTGTTTTTTCTTTATCTTAGTTGTTTTGTGGTATTTTTTTTTTTTATATAGAATCCTAAATATTTTTGGAGGTGTTCTTGCACATAATGATTTATTATAATAATTAGTCAATTAATTGAAAAAAAAATAGCTATTTGCCTTCAAATCCTTCAATAATTGCCCTCTATCATCAATTTTTTTTGCACATAAATTATTGTTGTTCTAATTTGGTGGATTAATTATTTCATAAAAAAATGACTTGCCAATATTTATAAGTTCTTAAAAGATTTTTTTAATAATATGCTTCAATAATCATAATGACTATGAAATGGTTTATTAAATAAAGTTTTTGAAAGCTATGATTTTTTTGTTGTTGGCATGATTCTCATTGTAAAGTGAGAATATTTTGCGGTGTTTGAAGCTGCTACTACTGATGTGTTTTGAAGGCTGATAACTGCCATGGAAGGTGGCAATTATTGTTGTATTTTGAAGGTTGATAAACTGCCATAGAAGATGATTATTTGTGATAATCTAATTATAGAATATTAATTTTATTTTTTAAAAATTAAAAATTATCATAAAAAATTATATTATTGACTCAAAAAAATATTTATGTTATATTTACAATAAAAATCAAATTTATGACACTAACTAAATATAAAAATATTAAAAGAATAATTTTAATTTTTTATATTGCTAAACAATGCTTGTATATATATAAAAGAAGAAAATGTATATTATTCATTTTTTTCTTGAAAAACTGTAGAGGACCTCTAAGCTTTTTATTCTTACATACTCATTATAAATTTGAAAAATTAGTTTCAGTTTTTTTTTTATATAAAAATATTGCATTTGAACAACAATTTTTATTTTCATTTTTCTGACTCTAGTTTTTTTTAAAACTAAAGTATTGTTCTCTTTCTAAATAACCCTTAGATACCAACTCCAGCTCCAAAAAAAATTTCTTCTTATTTTTAGAAATCCGAAATCCTAAAATTATGATTGGTATACCAAGTTTTTAATATTATTAATCTTTTGATGGAGAGGTCCACTGGGCCATAATAAGCGAAGATCCAGAGTTTGCACTTGTTAATTTATTATCAAGTCAAGATTCAAGAAATTAACCGTTGACATTTAATGATTCACAAGCGGTTGCCTAACAAAACCTTCCATCGCCTTTCTCCTACGCTACCCTGAATGGCTCTGCCAAACCATTGATTCTCGTCTGTGCTTCGTTTTCTCCCAGGATTTCATTTTGTGATTCATTAACTCTTCCGTAGAAAGTATTTTCTGGTCAGGTTAGCTACCTTTTCTGTTCCTTTACTATAATGGTTTGTCATTCAATTCATACAGGTTCTTTTTACTTTTCGTTGTACGTAGTGGTAAAAGATTTTTGTTCTTGATTTGATTAGTTGATGATTTAAAACACATTATCCCCATGTATTTATTTACGACAAGTCTACTATCCCAGTTTTTTTTTTTTACTTTCATTTGCCAGTTAAAGAATATCATTGAGCCAAAATCGTGCAATTCATATATATATATATCTCAACTTACAAAAATTGATAAACAAAGTTCTAAAATTAATTAGTTTGGAGAAGATTTAAGTTAAAAATTTGACAAATTATGTGGTCTTAGCTAGATTGCTGGTGTTTTAAAAGTATTTTCTTTCTGTTATCAATTACTGTAATCATTTTTGTGGATGCAGGGCCTAAGAAAAAGAAAATGGTTGATGGATTTTGGAATTATGTTGAGAAGAAAAATAATGGTTTCGCCTGTAAGTTTTGTGAGTTTGAATTTGCAGCGCGCATTTCAGTTACTAGGATTAAATCACATTTATCAGGAATTAAAGGGCTTGGCGTTAGCATATGTAATCGAGTGCCTGATGATGTTAAAGAGGCAGCCTGTCTAGCAATTCAAGGTGGCAAGAAAAGGCGTAAACCCATGTCAAGTTCAAGTAATGATGTGCTAGTTCCAAATCCAGTGAGAGATGTAGAAATGACGCCAATGGCAGCTCAGAGATTACATCAACTGGTGGAAGGTGGAAATCTTTCAGGTATAGAAATAGGAAATTGGGTAGACAGTATGATTGGAGGAGAGATTATGATTATCGATCAAGGTAGAGCTCCTGAAGTGAGTGAAGCACATCCAGCTAAAGGAAAGGCATTTCAGACAACAGAGCTAGTGGGTCGTGCTTTTGAAAGAAATGTAAGTGAGATCTGGTCGTGGTTGATGAAGGATGATGTCTCAAGTATTGGTATTTACGGGATAGGCGGTGTTGGCAAAACGTCATTGTTGAGACATATCAATGATCAGCTTCTACAAAGACCAAGCTCTTTCCAGAATGTTTTTTGGATTACTGTAACGCAAGATTTCAGCATTTATAAATTGCAGAATCTCATCGCCAAAGCTGTTGATTTAGATCTTTCAAATGAAGAGGATGAGAAGAAAAGAGCTGTGAAATTGTCAAATGGATTGATTGCGAAAAAGAAATTTGTTCTCATTCTGGATGATTTGTGGAATCATTTTTCTCCAGAGAAGGTGGGCGTACCTGTTGGAGTCGATGGATGCAAGTTGATTCTGACAAGTAGATCATTAAGAGTTTGTAGACAGTTGTGCTGCCAGGAGAAAATAAAAGTGGAGCCACTTAGCGAGGATGAAGCTTGGACTTTGTTTATGGAGAAACTTAATGTTGAACTTCCTTCAGAAGTTACAGAGATTGCAAAATCTGTTGCAAAGGAATGTACTGGTTTGCCACTTTGGATAATAACAATGGCAGGAACCATGAGGCAAGTGGATGATATAGGTCAGTGGAGGAATGCATTGGAGAAATTAAAAGAGTCAAAAATTGGGAAGGGTGACATGGAGGCTGATATATTCAAGATAATAGAGTTCAGTTATATGAACTTGAACGATTCAGCTTTGCAACAAGCTTTCTTATACTGTGCATTGTTTCCTGTAGATTCTGGAATCAGTAGAGAGGACTTAGTAGAGTATATGATCGTCGAGGGAATCGTTGCGAAAAGGAAGAGCAGACAAGCAGAATCTGATAAGGGCCATGCCATGCTTAATAAACTTGAAAATGCCTGCTTAATAGAAAGTTGTGCACGGGAAGGTTATAGATGCGTTCGAATGAATACCTTGGTTAGGGATATGGCCATCAAAATCCAGAAAGTGATCTCTCAGGCCATGGTTGAATCTGGTGCACAGTTAGAGAAATTACCGGACATAGAGAAATGGACAGAGGATCTAGTGCGAGTTTCCTTAATGAAAAATTACATAACTGAAATTCCTGCTAGCTATTCACCAAGATGTCCCAATCTTTCTTCTTTGTTGTTATCTCAAAATTACATGCTGCGGTCGATTGAAGGTTCTTTTTTCACACAATTGAATGGACTCGCAGTTCTTGATCTTTCTAATACAGGTATTAAAAGTTTGCCAGGCTCCATATCTAATCTGGTGTGCCTCACTACATTATTACTCAGGAGGTGTCAACAGCTGAGGCAAGTACCAACATTAGCAAAGCTTACAGCATTGAAGAAGTTGGACCTGGTTTACACACAACTTGAAGAATTGCCTGAAGGCATGGAATTGCTTTCCAATCTTAGGTATCTTGACCTCAGTCATACTAGACTAAAACAGTTGTCTGCTGGGATATTACCTAAACTCTGCCGTCTGCAAGTTCTCAGAGTTCTCTTGTCATCGGAAACTCAGGTGACCCTTAAAGGAGAGGAAGTAGCATGCTTGAAGAGGTTGGAAGCTTTGGAATGCAATTTTTGTGATCTCATTGAATTTAGCGAGTATGTCAAGTCTTGGGAAGATACACAGCCACCGAGAACTTACTATTTTATAGTAGGACCTGCGGTTCCTTCTCTTTCTGGAATACACAAGACTGAGTTAAATAATACAGTTCGGTTGTGTAACTGTTGTATCAACAGAGAAGCAGATTTGGTGACACTTCCAAAAACCATTCAAGCCCTGGAAATTGTGCAATGCCACGACATGACGAGCTTATGTGCTGTTTCTTCAATGAAACATGCAATAAAACTAAAATCCTTGGTAATTTGGGATTGTAATGGAGTAGAGTGCTTGCTTTCGTTGTCCAGTATCTCCGTCGATACACTCCAAAGCCTTGAGACTCTACGTCTTAGCAGTTTGAAAAACTTGTGTGGCCTCTTTAACAGACAAAGAGCTCCTCCACCACCTTGAGAAGATAAAGGATTTAAGAGTTTTAGGAAGATGAAAAGATTACATATATCTTTGACAAAAATAAATTTTGGAATGCAATTTTTGTGATCTCATTGAATTTAGCGAGTATGTCAAGTCTTGGGAAGATACACAGCCACCGAGAGCTTACTATTTTATAGTAGGACCGGCGGTTCCTTCTCCTTCTGGAATACACAAGACTGAGTTAAATAATACAGTTCGGTTGTGTAACTGTAGTATCAACAGAGAAGCAGATTTGGTGACACTTCCAAAAACCATTCAAGCCCTGGAAATTGTGCAATGCCACGACATGACGAGCTTATGTGCTGTTTCTTCAATGAAACATGCAATAAAACTAAAATCCTTGGTAATTTGGGATTGTAATGGAATAGAGTGCTTGCTTTCGTTGTCCAGTATCTCCGTCGATACACTCCAAAGCCTTGAGACTCTACCTCTTAGCAGTTTGAAAAACTTATTAATCCACAAAATTGGTTTGAAGTTTGAACAACAAAGAGTCCTTGCAAAGAATGGTTTCAAGGAATGATTAAAAAGCTAACTTCAAATCCTTCAATAACTCACTTCTATTATCTTTTTTGCACATCAATTATTGTTGCTCTAGTTGGTGGATTAATTATATCATCATAAAGTTGGTTTATTAAAGTTGTTCTAGTTGGTTTGTTAATTAAAGTTTTCGAAAGCCATGGGTTTTTTTGGTTGGAGTAGTTGTCATTAATGTATTTCGTACAAGGAGGTGAATGTATTTCGTACAAGGAGGTGAGACTTAAATCAGGATGGAAAAAAAAATAAAAATCATTTTTTTTTCATATTTGTGTGTATAGTCACTTATATAAGCTCCACACATATGTTGAAATTAGAGTCAATTATTTTAATTGTTGTATTTTTTTTATAATTTTGCCAACGAATCCTTATAGTTTTTAACTTTTGACCAAAATTATAGTTTTTTATTTTTATTTTTTGAGTTGATGATGTGGGAAAGTTTTTCATGCCTCATGCATCATCTTAATATGTAATTGTTTTTTAATAGTTCTCCGTTTGTCGTATGTTGCAACTTTAATGCTACTATTTTGAGTTTTATTTGTTCTTCAACCACCGTAATTTCAAGTCATATTTTCTTGTGGTCACATATTCTATAGGTCTGCAGATAGGCCACCGTATGTTCCTCATACGCCATTTGAATGATAAGGAGGCTATGATGTGCTGATATATATTAATATTTAAAAAAAAATATTTAAAAATTTTAAATTTATTAAGTTACCCTCGATGAAACCTAAAAATAAAAATAGAATCACCCGAAGAAAAAAAGCAAAACACCCTTGCAGATTACCTTTGTTTTTTCAAAATAAAAGGTTAATTCTGTTATTTTATTGTTTTTTTTTAAGAAATCCTTCACCCAAAGATTTTTTTTCTTTTTTCCTTTTAGGGGAATAATAGTTATTGCAGTGTAAAAAAAAATTCTTTGGACTATTTTGTCCTTAATCAATTTTACAATGACGAATACATTCCATAAAAAATATATTTTTACCCCAAATTGCAAGCTTAATTAATTTTTTTGACAATGAAAATATTGTATTTACATTGTTTCAACCCATAGGTTTTTATGCATGGGCCTTTGTAAAAGATTGAGCTCACTTACTCTTTTTGTAGTGATTAAAAAATTGTAAATTATTTGTTGTGTACTCCTATATAGACTAGTTAGTACACTTGTGCTATATCACGACGAGTGGAGTTTATGGATATTTTTGGATTAGGTTTGAGTTAATTGTGTGAAATTTAATTTTTAATATTTTATAAATTATAAACTCTACCAATTTAATATTTTTATCCAAGAAAGATATATTGCGTTAGGCTGATTTTTGTGTGGCCATTATAAATATCCATAAGTTAGACTTGCTGATTTTTGTGAGTTGAGTGTAATTAAAACTGAAATTTAAGCTCAATAAATGAACCAAAAACATGTTATAAGTTATATATATATTATAAAAACTTGAGGCTTAATACCTCAAATGAATCAATTGACTAAGATAGAAGAATCAATTGCTAAAAAAAAGGACTTAAAATATAACATTCAGGGAGATAAAAGAATAAGAGGTTAAGTGGAGAGAAAGAGAGAGAAACTAAACACAGAGAAAGAAAGAGAATATTTGTACCAAGGACTTTCTAAAATATAGGGTTACGTTGTTAGTGGTGTTGTATAAGGTATATCAATTGGGTCAGGTTGATTACGTTTTAAAAATTTCAACCTGTGATTTTCATTTATTAGATTTTTTAACCCAATCTTATGTATAATATCCATATTATTTGATTTTAACACACTACTAGAAAATCTACGAATACAAACAAAATCATCAACATCATTTTTTCATCAGTATTTTGGGGTGATATTTACCGACTGAATTTATTCCATTACTAACTCCGTCGGTATTTATCGATAGAATATTTATGTCGGTAAATACTGAGGGAATTCTAGTCAGAATAAAAGGAATTTAAAAAACCAAAAAGTACAATGACATGTAATTTTTTATGGATGCTTTTACCGATAGAATTACTAATTGTGTTGAAAGATTAACTTGGAAAAAGAATATCAATTACACACAAGGGTCTAAAAAAAAAAAAAATAACAATGAAAAGAATAGAGATTAAAATTGAAATACAAAATAAATTAATTTTTTTTATAGAAGGGTAAAATTGAAAAGATAAGTCAATTGAAAAAACATTCAGAAGAATAAAGATCAAAATTAAAATAAAAAAAATAATTTTTTGATTGAAGGATGAAATTGAAAAGAAAAATCAATTCACAAAAGGACAAAAAAAAATAAAAATAATAAGGACCAAATTAGAAAAAGTAATATATGGCAAATTGGGATAGAATGATGAAATTGAAAACAAATAAAACTTCAACAAAAGAACCTAGAATGAAAATAAGAAATTAAAAAAAAAACAAGAAATGAAGTTGAAATGCCAATAAATAAGGCCAAGTTATAATTTTTTGGGGAGAAAAGAGAAAAAAAAAAGAAAATAAAGCTTACTGGTAACAAACCGAACAACTACTATTGACACACGTAGCACCACTACGAAAATGATGCAACAACGTTTCCAACGACCCACAAAAGGGCCTTTTTGGATGTTGAGAGGCATTGCTTGCGCTTAGCCTTTTTTTTTTTTTTTGTATTTTTATTTGTTATATTTTGTCAAATACATAATTGCTCTTAAATAGACTTGATAATAACGAGAAAATCATTACGAAAAGATTAAAAAGCCTCTTAACACTTAGTTTTATAATTTTCTTTTAATTTCACATTGCATTGTTTTTTTATATATATTTAGTAAAATACCAAGTTACCCCTCAAATGAATTAATAATAATGAAAAAATCATTGTGAAAATATAAAATTTTATTACACATCTTTTTATGCAAATAAAAATAATGTCAACAAATCTTTTATGATTCCAACAACAACATTTTATTTAGTTGTATTTTTTAATAAATTTCATGAAATCTAGGAAATATAATTGAATATCTTTACCATAACATAACCTAAGCTCTAGAATATAAAGAAAACAAAGAAAAAGATAGAGCTTGAAACTAGAAAAAATAAGACTAAGATGAAGAAGAATTTGGAAATCTATTAAATACTCTTTCATTTAATTCTTTTTTATAGTAGATTTTGGAATCAAAATTAATTCTTTTTATTTATCAGCTTTACTTACCTATAAAAAAAATTAACGTAGTTTTTAGCTTTAAAATATGATTTTTTTTGTATTAAATAAAAAATTGTTTGGGTTAAAGAATAAAACTATACAAACACTTTAATTATGAAATAGAGAAATTAATGCGCTGGATAGAATAATAATTTTTGAAAAAAAAAATATTTTATCATAAATTTAAATCTAAATAAAAAATAAATTAACAATAAAAAAACTCAAAACTTGAAATTCGAAGTCCAAGACTTATGGCAAGGTTGAGCCGGGCTGGCCGAGCTCATGTGGCATAACTCCAAAGGCGATGGAATCAACTTTTGTCCGATTAAATTGAGAATAGTGGTTGACGAAGTCTATTTGTGTTGGGTACTGTGGCAGCCGGCTGGTATGATTGTGGTTTAAAAAAAAAATATTTTTATAAAAAATATTTTTAATTGTTATTGATTTGATATTTATATATGTTTGGTTAAAATTATGGTTGAATAAAAAGTAATTTAATGTATTTGATTAAATATGTTTTTTAAATTAAGGTTACAAAATAATATATATATATATATATATATTAATGGTTTTTAATTTAAATATTGTAGATTTAACTATCATTATTACATTATTAAATAAATAATATTTTATATCAAATACTTTTTATTATTCCATTAAATTATCTATAATTTCATCACGTATGAAATTCATCTGATATAGACTATAGTTTACATGGTTTTTTGAATGTGCAACAAAATCAGGTAAAATATCATCAGAAACAGAATTGAAATTGCGATCAAATTTCACAAATACTACATTATAATAAGATGTTCTTCTAATTTATGTAGTATTATTAAATAATATTAAACATAATTTTTTTTTGAGTAAAATATAATTTTAAAAAAATTAAATTTTTTTTTATCAGATCGGACGTATTCCAATAAATTTTACTCACATGAATAATGCCAAAAAAAATTCACCTGGCATGGACACTGTTCATAATAGTGCCCATGTGAATCCCAAGAGAAGCAGCTCGTAGCTGCTCGTGCAAAACGCTGGTTTGATACAAAAAATTATGGGACCCATCAAATAATAAATTATTGTTTACATGTTACCAAACGGCTGGTTTATGTAGTTTGCTTTAAAAGCTAAAGTACTACGTAAACAAACACCGAATTAAGACGCTCTCATGCAGTAGACATCTATTTATGCATTAGAAAATCTGCTTTTGTTTAAGTCGTCTTCTTCAACATGGACGTCAGTATCGTTTCAAGAGAGCTCATCAAACCCTCTTCGCCATCCATCCATCACCTTTCACCGTTCAAGTTGTCCCTTTTGGATCAGCTTTTCCCCACAACTTATGTTCCGATGGTTTTCTTCTACCCAGCAAATAACAACCAAGATTTCAAAGGTTTGCAAATCTCAGTTCAGCTAAAGAGATCACTGTCCCAAACACTATCCACCTTTTACCCTTTTTCTGGGAGGGTGAGAAACAACTCCATTATAGACAACTACGAGAAGGGTGCTCCATTTGTTGAAACCAGAGTGAAGGGGAGTTTGTTCGATTTTCTTCTACAACCACAACTAAATTTGCTGAATAAGTTTCTTCCATGCCAACCATTCGGCTATCAATCAGATCCAGAAGCAACACCGCAGGTAGCCATACAAGTTAACACCTTTGATTGTGGTGGGACGGCTCTCGGTCTCTGCTTTTCTCACAAGATCATCGATGTAGCTACGGCGATTGCGTTCCTCGACAGCTGGGCAGCCAACACACGAGGTCATCACCATGAGCAAATAAATCCTGGTCTTTTTGAGGCGTCATCCCGATTCCCTCCGCTAAATAAATTCTTAGTTCAAGTTCCTTTGTGGGTGACGGAAAACTGCTTGTTCAAAGAAGGAAATGTCACCAAGAGATTCGTTTTTGATGGCGATGCCGTTGCCGCTCTAAGGGCTAGGGCTAAAAGCAAACGTGTGGCGAATCCATCTCGCACTGAAACACTGACTGCCTTCATTTGGAAATCCTGTACAGAAGCTTGTAGGTCGTTACGCGATCTGCCAAGGCCTTCTGTCTCTCTACAAGCAGTGAATATAAGACAAAGAACAGAACCTAGCTTTTCAAGATACTCTATTGGAAACCTGTGGTGGCGTTCAATGACAGCCTGTGAGTTGGCTGATACCACGATAGAGTTGAATGATTTGGTGAGCTTAACTAGAGAATCTTTCGCTAATATAAACGATGATCTCCTCAAGGATTTCCAGGGTGAGAACGGGTTTCAAGGCATAACTGTGTCATTGCTGAAACAACTGGTGGGGATAGTCTCGAGAAACCCAGAAATATTTTTATTTTCTAGTTGGCTTAACTTTGATTTAAATGATGTCGATTTTGGATGGGGAAAACCTATATGGGTGGGTCTTACAGGAGAAGTTGGACGCCCTTCAGGTTTTGCAAATATTACTTTCTTCAAACAGACTGGACGAAACAATGAAATTGAGGCGTGGATGACCTTAAATGAAAAAATAATGTCCGCCGTAGAGCGTAACCCTGAGTTCCTCGAATTCTCTACTCCAAATCCTAGTATTTTCATGCCTAATGTATCATCTTAATTAATATGTAATTGTTTTTAAATATTTCTCCGACTGCGAGTGCTCTATGTCTTATGTACGTATTCGTGGATTTGATGTTATTTTTCTCTCTTTTCTTTCTTTTGGGTGGTTCTGCTCTTCTTATGCTGTGTGCTTCTTGTTTTTGCTATACTCCGTTTGTTATTGGGGTGGCTAAAGAATAAGAAAACCCGATACTATTTCGAGCTTTATTATCCGTCCACCACCGCCACCGCTATATCAAGTGTATAGCTGTTCTCCGATACTAGTAGGCGGATCAAACTTTTTTCAACGTTTAAAAAAATATTCGAAGGGACAATAAAATAAGATAATTCGATTTAAATTAACTATAATACGGTTCGGGATATAAAACCAAAACAATTCACACAAAATATTGAAAGAAAATTACAAAATTTAAAGTTAATAACCTAATATCAAAGATGAAAACAAAAAATAACCTTTAAAAAATATAATGTTTAGGAAGAAAACCCGAGTCATCTTGGAATAATTTGACGAACCAACAACCCGTGATATGAGATCGAAATAAAAAAAAATTAAAAGGATGACCCAGTAAAAAAAACAAGGTTCAATAAAAAAAAAAAGTAAAAAAAACCCCGAGTTAATTCTGGTTCCAACCCACTCTCGAAATAACTAAACAATAAAAAAAGTGAAAAATAACAAAGCTCAATTATAAATAACTTAATGTAAAATGTTAAAATTAAAAAAATATATATATCATAAAAAAATCAAAGAAAAAACATTCAAGTCAATCTGGATTAACTCAATTAACCAGCAACACGTGACATAAAATCAAAAGAAAAAAATAAATCAGATTTCTATAAGAACGGCATGACAAAAAAGGTTCCAAGTTAAAATTTTAAGATTTTTTTTATTTGTGATAATCTAATTATATAATATTTTTTTATTTTTTAAAATTAAAAATTATCATAAAAATTATATTATTAACTCAAAAAAATATTTATATTATATTTATAATAAAACTCAAATTTATGACACTAACTAAATATAAAAATATTAAAAGAATAATTTTAATTTTTTATATTGCTAAAAAATGCTTGTATATAAAAGAAGAAAATGTATATTATTCATTTTTTTCATTGAAAAACTGTAGAGGACCTCTAAGCTTTTTTCCTTCCAAACTCATTATAAATTTGAAAAATTAGTCTTTCAGTTTTTTTTTTATATAAAAATATTGCATTTGAACAATAATTTTTTTTTTTCATTTTTCTGACTCTAGTTTTTTGAAAAAACTAAAGTATTATTCTCTTTCTAAATAAACCCTTCGATACTAACACCAACTCCAAACTTTTTTTCTTATTATATTTAGAAATCTAAAATCCTAAAATTATGATTAGTCAAGTTTTTAATATTACTAGTTACATGCCCCGCGCGATGCCGCAGATCAATTATTTTTTGCATTTTAAAAATAGATAAGATCTAAAAGTGTTAGTTTTTTTTATAAAGTTATACCCAAAAGTCTCAGTTTTGGTTGCATCGCCTGATCCAAGAGTAATGTTTATAATATTAATAATAGCATTAAACTTTGGTTAACCCTTAGCATAAAAGTGTATGGACTACAATATCAGATCCAATAACATTTGACGTGGGTCTGGCTGCAACGTCGTGTCATAAAAGTGTGATAATTAAATAGATTAATTCAAAAAAAACCAACAGGAAGAAAAAAACTAATGAAAAAAAAATTGAATTAATTGGGTTAACCCTTCAAACCAGGTTAACCCGTCATACCTTGAATTCGCATCATGAAAGTTTGATAATTAAAAATAAAAATAAAAAATTAATGGGTTAGCCCAGAATTAACTGGGCTAACTCGTCAAATCAGGTTAACCTATCAAACCCGGAATCCGTGTAATGAAAGTTTGATAACTAAATAGAAAAAAATTTAACATTAATAATTTAAATTAAATGAAACAAATTAATTAAAAAAAACAAAAAGCATCAGCCTTTTCATTGTGGACTGCACTATGCAGTTCACAGTCAAAGGCATAAAAAAAAAAAAAACTAAAGGCATCAGCCAAAAACTACTTAGAAAAAAATTTAATATTAATAAAATAAATTAATTAAATAAAATTAATTAAAAAGAAAAAATAAAAGAAAAACAAAAACCTCTAAGAAGAAAAAAATACTAAATAGAAAGAAATTTAACATTAACAAACTAAACGAAACAAAAAATGTTTTTTTAAAAAAATTCATGTTAACTCGTCAAACCAAGTTAACCTGTTAAACCCGGGATCCGTGTCATGAATGTCTAGTAACTAAATAAAAAAAAAAGTGAACATTAACAAACTAAACTAAACAAAAAAAATTAATTAAAAAGAAAAAAAAATCTGGGTTAACTCGTCAAACCATGCTTCCCCGTTAAACCCAGGATCTGTGTCATGAAAGTCTGATAACTAAATAAAAAAAAAATTTAACATTAACAAACTAAATTAAACAAAAACATTTATGAAAATAATAATAATAAAAATTAACGTGTCAACCCGGAATTAACTGGGTTCACCCGTGAAACCAGGTTAACCTGTGAAACTCGGGATATGTGTCATGAAAATCTAATAACTAAATAGAAAGAAATTTAACATTAACAAACTAAACTAAACGAAAAAAATTAATTAAAAAGAATAAAAAGCAAAAAAAAAATCTATTTTAACTTGTCAAACCAAGTTAACCCGTTAAATCCGGTAAACGTGTCATGAAAGTCTGACAACTAAATAAAAAAAATTAAACATTAATAAACTAAATTAAACAAAAAAAAATTCTTAAAAAAAAAAGGAAGGAAGAAGCAAAAACAAATCCCAAAAAACATAAAAAAAAACAGTTAAAAAACTAAGACAACTTAAAAAAAAAAAAAAACGCATAAGGAATCAGTGTTTTACTGTGGAAATGAAAAAATTAATTAAAAAAAACTCAAAAAAAAAAATCTGAGTTAACCCATTAAACCTGGAATGCATGTTATAAAGTTTGAGATAGAAAAAACTTTAACATTAACAAACTTTTTGTTTTAAATATCCATTAAACAAAAACAAACAAAAAATGAAGAAAAAAAAACAAAAAGCAAAAAGTAAAAAAAAAACGAAAAAAAAGACAGCTCAGTTAAAAAAAAATTGAAAAAAAAAACTTAAAAAAAAAAAAACAGGGATCAGTGTTTTACTTAATTGGGTTAACCCTCAAACCAAGTTAACCCGTCAAACCTGGGATTCGCGTCATGAAAATTTGATAACTGCATAGAAAACAAATTGACGGGTTAACCCATAATTAATTTGGTTAACCTATGAAACCAGGTTAACCCATAATTAGTTAAACAAAAAACTTAATCAAAAAGAAAAACTATAAAAAAAAATCTGGGTTAACCCGTTAAACTTGGAATACGTGTTATAAAAGTTTGAGATACAAAAAAAATTTTAAAAAAATATCCATTAAAAAAAAACAAAGAAAAAATGAAGTTCACAATAAAACACCGATCTCTTTTAGTTATATAACTAGATACTTGACCCACGCGGGATGCCGCGGGTCATTTTTTTGCATAAAAAATATCAAAACAAATAAAAATTTAAAAATCTTGGGTTTTTTTGCAAAGCTATATCCAAGAATCTTGGGTGTGACTGCAACGCTTGACCTAAGAGTAATATTTATAATATTAATAATAAAATTAAACTTGCATGACCCAAGTTTAAGTAATCCTGATTGCAACACCGGACCCCAGAATATTGGATGTGGGTCTAGCTATAAGGTCGTGTCATAAAACTGTGATAATTAAACAGATTGATTAAAACAAAAAACAAAGAAAAAAAATCAACATAAAGGAAAAAACTAATGAAGAAAAAGAAAAAAAATTGAATTAATTTGGTTAACTCTTTAAACCAGGTTATCCCGTAAAACCTGGGATTCATATAATGAAAGTTTGATAACTAAATATAAAAACAAATGACAGATTTACTCAGAATTAACTGGGTTAACCCATCAAACTAAGTTAATTCGTCAAACTCAGGACACGTGTCATGAAAGTATGAAAGTCTGATAATTAAATAGAAAGAAAAATAATTTTAACAAATTAAACTAAATGAAAAAAAATAACTTATCAAATCAGGCCAACCCATCAAACCCGAGATCCATATCATGAAAATCTGGTAACTAAATAAAAAAAAATTAACATTAACAAACTAAATCAAACAAAAAAAATTCATTAAAAAAAATTAAAAAGAGAAAAATAAGAAAAAATAGTTATATAATACAATATAATATAACACAATATAATAATAATAATAATTATAATATAATATAATAATATAATATATTAATAAGTAAATATATTAGTAAAAGGCGTGATATGCTCGTGCGATGCCGCGGGCTTGTAGCATGCTTGTGCATTATTGTGGATTTGTGAAAAAAAATCATATAAAAAAAAATTGTTACCATCCACAATACTTTAAAGGAAAAGACTATAAAGCTATATTCTCAACTAGCTCAATATTAAAAAAAAAAAAAAAACAAATCAACAAAAACAATTATGAAAAAAACAACAAAAAAAAATGAAAAAAAGAAGATGACAATTTTGGAAGAAAAAAAAAGCAAAAAGCAAAGAATAAAAAAATGGAAAAAAAAAACAGGTGGGGAAAGTTAAAGCTAAATTTTCAACCAGCTAAATATTAAAATAATTTAAGAAAACACTGTAACAATCTATAGTGTTTTGTGAGGAAATATACAACTATAATTCTCAATCAGCTCAATATTAAAAAAAAAACATTCAATAAAGATAATTTTGACAAATATATAACATCCAGGGAAACACTATAACAACCTATAGTGTTTCATGAGAAAATCTACAGTTATAATTTTTAACTAGCTCAATATGAAAAACAATAAAAATGACAAAGACAATTTAAAAAAAAAAACATAAGAAAAAAAAAGCATATTGAAAAAAACTGTAGCAATCAATGATGTTTTAAGGAAAAAAAAGCTAAATTGTTAACCGGTTCAGTATGAAAAAAATAAATTTGACAAAAATATATTTGGAAAAAAAACATCGATAAAAAAAATATGTGGAGAAACACTGTAGCAAGACAAAAATCATGTGGGAAAGCACTGCAGTAATCTACAGTGTTTTAAATAACTACAAAGCTAAATTCTCAATCAACTTAATATGAAAAAAATAAAATCGACAAAGATAATTTTGAAAAAAAATTTATTTAATAAAAAACCATGTAGAGAAATACTGCAGCAATCTAGTGTTTTAAAGAAAAAAAATTTAAAAACTAAATTATCAATCAGCCCAATAGTAAAAAAAATAAAATCAACAAAAATAATTATGGAAAAAAAAAAGAAATATAAAGAAGAAAGACAATTTTGGAAAAAACTTTTTAAAAAAAAAACGTGGGGAAAGCTAAAGCTAAAGCTAAATTCTCAACAAATTCAATATTGAAAAAATAAATTTGGCAAAGATAATTTAAAAAAAAAAACATGTGGGGGAAACACTGCAGCCAAACAAAAACCATGTAAGGAAAACACTGTAGCAATCCATAGTGTTTTTTTTTTTTTTAAAAAAAGCTAAGTTCTCAACCAGCTCAATATATAAAAAAAACTGACAAAGACTGTTTTTTTTTTTTAAAAGAAGTCAATTTTGGGTAAAAGAAATGAAAAAAAAAACATGTAAAAAAAAAGAAACAAAAGCGAGAAAAAAAACACGTGGGGAAAGCTACAGTGTTTTAAAGAAAAAACAAAAAAAACTAAAATTTCAACCAGCTCAATAGCAAAAAAAGTAAAATCAACAAAAAAAATTCTGAAAAAAAATGTAAAAAATGATAATTGTGGAAAAAAAGAAAAAGAAATAAAAAATAAAAAAAAACATGTGGGGAAAGCTAAAGTTAGATTTTCAGACAGCCCAATATTAAAAAAATAAATTCGATAAAGATAATTTTTTAAAAAAATATACGGGGAAACACTGCAATAAAACAAAAACTATATAGGGGAAACACTGTAGCAATACATATTATTTTTTTTTAAAAAAAAAATAAAAAGCTAAATTCTCAACCAACTCAATATAAAAAAAATAAAATCTACAAAGATCATTTAAAAAAAAATCACAAAAAAAAAAACAATATATGAAAACATTATAGTAATCCATAATGTTTTAAAGAAAAAATATATATAGTTAAATTTTCAATCAGCTCAATATTTAAAAAAATTAGCAAAAATAATTTTGAAAAAAAATTTCAAAAAAGAAAAAAAAAGTCAATTTTGGGTAAAAAAAGAAAAGAAAAAAAAATATGTAAAAAAAATAAAGATGAAACAAAAGCAGGAAAAAAAAAAAGGAGAGGTCCACTGGGCCATAATAAGCGAAGATCCAGAGTTTGCACTTGTTAATTTATTATCAAGGCAAGATTCAAGAAATTAACCGTTGACATTTTATGATTCACAAGCGGTTGCGTAACAAAACCTTCCATCGCCTTTCTCCTACGCTACCCTGAATGGCTCTGCTAAACCATTGATTCTCGTCTGTGCTTCGTTTTCTCCCAGGATTTCATTTTGTGATTCTTTAACTCTTCCGTAGAAAGTATTTTCTGGTCAGGTTAGCTACCTTTTCTGTTCCTTTACTATAATGGTTTGTCATTCAATTCATACAGGTTCTTTTTACTTCTCGTTGTACGTAGTGGTAAAAGATTTTTGTTCTTGATTTGATTAGTTGATGATTTAAAACACGTTATCCCCATGTATTTATTTACGACAAGTCTACTATCCCAGTTTTTTATTTTTATTTTACTTTCATTTGCCAGTTAAAGAATATCATTGAGCCAAAATCGTGCAATTCATATATATATATATATATATATCTCAACTTACAAAAATTGATAAACAAAGTTCTAAAATTAATTAGTTTGGAGAAGATTTAAGTTAAAAATTTGACAAATTATGTGGTCTTAGCTAGATTGCTGGTTTTTTAAAAGTATTTTCTTTCTGTTATCAATTACTGTAATCATTTTTGTGGATGCAGGGCCTAAGAAAAAGAAAATGGTTGATGGATTTTGGAATTATGTTGAGGAGAGAAATAATGGTTTCGCCTGTAAGTTTTGTGAGTTTGAATTTGCAGCGGGCACTTCAGTTACTAGGATTAAATCACATTTATCAGGAATTAAAGGGCGTGGCGTTAGCATATGTAATCGAGTGCCTGATGATGTTAAAGAGGCAGCCTGTCTAGCAATTCAAGGTGGCAAGAAAAGACGTAAACCCATGTCAAGTTCAAGTAATGATGTGCTAGTTCCAAATCCAGTGAGAGATGTAGAAATGACACCAATGGCAGCTCAGAGATTACATCAACTGGTGGATGGTGGAAATCTTTCAGGTATAGAAATAGGAAATTGGGTAGACAGTATGATTGGAGGAGAGATTGTGATTATCGATCAAGGTAGAGCTCCTGAAGTGAGTGAAGCACATCCAGCTAAAGGAAAGGCATTTCAGACAACAGAGCTAGTGGGTCGTGCTTTTGAAAGAAATGCAAGTGAGATCTGGTCGTGGTTGATGAAGGATGATGTCTTAAGTATTGGTATTTACGGGATAGGCGGTGTTGGCAAAACGTCATTGTTGAGACATATCAATGATCAGCTTCTACAAAGACCAAGCTCTTTCCAGAATGTTTTTTGGATTACTGTAACGCAAGATTTCAGCATTTATAAATTGCAGAATCTCATCGCCAAAGCTGTTGATTTAGATCTTTCAAATGAAGAGGATGAGAAGAAAAGAGCTGTGAAATTGTCAAATGGATTGATTGCGAAAAAGAAATTTGTTCTCATTCTGGATGATTTGTGGAATCATTTTTCTCCAGAGAAGGTGGGCGTGCCTGTTGGAGTCGATGGATGCAAGTTGATTCTGACAAGCAGATCATTAAGAGTTTGTAGACAGATGTGGTGCCAGGAGAAAATAAAAGTGGAGCCACTTAGCGAGGATGAAGCTTGGACTTTGTTTATGGAGAAACTTAATGTTGAACTTCCTTCAGAAGTTACAGAGATTGCAAAATCTGTTGCAAAGGAATGTACTGGTTTGCCACTTTGGATAATAACAATGGCAGGAACCATGAGGCAATTGGATGATATAGGTCAGTGGGGGAATGCATTGGAGAAATTAAAAGAGTCAAAAATTGGGAAGGGTGACATGGAGGCTGATATATTCAAGATAATAGAGTTCAGTTATATGAACTTGAACGATTCAGCTTTGCAACAAGCTTTCTTATACTGTGCATTGTTTCCTGTAGATTCTGGAATCAGTAGAGAGGACTTAGTAGAGTATATGATCGTCGAGGGAATCGTTGCGAAAAGGAAGAGCAGACAAGCAGAATCTGATAAGGGCCATGCCATGCTTAATAAACTTGAAAATGCCTGCTTAATAGAAAGTTGTGCACGGGAAGGTTATAGATGCGTTCGAATGAATACCTTGGTTAGGGATATGGCCATCAAAATCCAGAAAGTGAACTCTCAAGCCATGGTTGAATCTGGTGCACAGTTAGAGAAATTACCGGACATAGAGAAATGGACAGAGGATCTAGTGCGAGTTTCCTTAATGAAAAATTACATAACTGAAATTCCTGCTAGCTATTCACCAAGATGTCCCAATCTTTCTACTTTGTTGTTATCTCAAAATTACATGCTGCGGTCGATTGAAGGTTCTTTTTTCACACAATTGAATGGACTCGCAGTTCTTGATCTTTCTAATACAGGTATTAAAAGTTTGCCAGGCTCCATATCTAATCTGGTGTGCCTCACTACATTATTACTCAGGAGGTGTCAACAGCTGAGGCAAGTACCAACATTAGCAAAGCTTACAGCATTGAAGAAGTTGGACCTGGTTTACACACAACTTGAAGAATTGCCTGAAGGCATGGAATTGCTGTCCAATCTTAGGTATCTTGACCTCAGTCATACTAGACTAAAACAGTTGTCTGCTGGGATATTACCTAAACTCTGCCGTCTGCAAGTTCTCAGAGTTCTCTTGTCATCGGAAACTCAGGTGACACTTAAAGGAGAGGAAGTAGCATGCTTGAAGAGGTTGGAAGCTTTGGAATGCAATTTTTGTGATCTCATTGAATTTAGCGAGTATGTCAAGTCTTGGGAAGATACACAGCCACCGAGAGCTTACTATTTTATAGTAGGACCGGCGGTTCCTTCTCTTTCTGGAATACACAAGCCGGAGTTAAATAATACAGTTCGGTTGTGTAACTGTAGCATCAACAGAGAAGCAGATTTGGTGACACTTCCAAAAAACATTCAAGCCCTGGAAATTGTGCAATGCCACGACATGACGAGCTTATGTGCTGTTTCTTCAATGAAACATGCAATAAAACTAAAATCCTTGGTAATTTGGGATTGTAATGGAATAGAGTGCTTGCTTTCGTTGTCCAGTATCTCCGTCGATACACTCCAAAGCCTTGAGACTCTATGTCTTAGCAGTTTGAAAAACTTGTGTGGCCTCTTTAACAGACAAAGAGCTCCTCCACCACCATTTCCATCCAACGGTACCTTTTCCAGTCTCAAAACATGTAAGATATTCGGGTGTCCAAGTATGAAGGAGCTGTTCCCTGCTAGCGTGCTGCCAAACCTACAAAACCTGGAAGTGATTGAAGTCGTAAATTGCAACAAAATGGAGACGATAATAGCAGGTGGTGGAGGAGGAATCATGAGTGAAGAAAGCAGTTTTAGTATAAGCAACACTTCTGCTGTTAGCAGCACTGACATCAGTCTCCCAAAGTTGAAGCTTTTGACATTGATATGCTTACCAGAACTGCAAATCATTTGTAATGATGTAATGATCTGCAGTTCCCTTGAAGAAATCAATGCAGTTGACTGTCTGAAGCTAAAGAGAATACCGATCTCGCTTCCTCTTCCTTGTCTTCAAAAAATCAAAGTCAAGGCATATCCAAAAAAATGGTGGGAATCAGTGGAATGGCGTTATTGAATACTAGTGAATGTCCAAACTGGCACAATTCACTCTGTTTTTCACTCTGCCTCTCACTCTTAAGTCTAAATTGTTCAAGATTTTATTGTCATGTAAACAGCTATCTAATGGCATTCTAGGTTGCTGCCTGCCACCAACTTTCTATTTTGATCTTCCATGGTCTTTCTTTCAATCAAATATTCAAATACAGACCTGCAATTATCTGTAAACTTTTAGTAGCTCTCTGTTACAGCCTGTTGGAAAACCAATTTATCAGAGTTTAATTGAGTTTCTTTTTTCGAAATCACTCTATCAAATTTAATGCCAAGTCAAGAAATGTGCTTGAAGAACACTATGGAGCATGGTTATCAAATTTGGCTCAGCCTCACGAATCAATTTACTAACCTGCTGATTGTAACCTAGTTTAGTCAGGGTATTTGAAGGTCAACTCCTTTTAAAAATGATTTTGAAAAAAATTAAAAGTTTTTAATTTTTTTTATTTCAAATTAATATTTTTTGATGTTCTCATGTCATTTTGATATGCCAATGTTAAAAATAATTTTTTAAAAATAAAAAAATATTATTTTAATGCATTTCTAAGTGAAAAACATTTTAAAAAATAATCACAACCACACTTCCAAATACACACTAAATCTAGGGTTGATCCAGCTAAACCCGGATAGAATCTGATCAAATAACATTCTCTGCTTTTTTCTCTCCTTCAAATTTAAATGTCATCTAGTTCTTGAGAGTTATTTTTTTCTCTTATATTGTTCAGCACTTCTTGCTTTATAGGGTCACAGTTCAGAACATATCCTTCTGGTTCTTTCTTAATGAAATTCTTACAAGTTTACCTTATAAACTTAGTTTATCATTTGTATTATATATATAATTAAGTTGTTGCATTTTATTTTAATAATAATTTTTGGTATACATAAACATATTAAAAACATCATAACAATAATAAAATTATTTAATATGGCAATTATAGTCTCGATCACAGGATCCAGGCTAAATAATTAAGACAAATCTAGATATAAGATAGGGTAGAAAAAGAAAAATCCAACTCAACAAATAATTAATATGAATAATTTTCATTTCATAAAATATAATTTGATAAATCTATTTTATTTATTTTTATATTTTTTTTATTAAGTAAAGTTCTTGAACCGTTGTCCAAGTTGTCCATATATCCTCCTGGTCTACTCTACAAATATGGGTGAAACTGCTAAGAGAGGAAAGGAGGATAAAGGAATTAAGAGTTTTAGGAAGATGAAAAGATTACATAGATCTTTGTTTTCACTTCAATGGCATACATTAATACGTGATTCTCGAGCTTCGTCTAATTCTCAATTTTAATTTTATGTCACAATGAAGGAATCAACTGAAGAATGTGTAAAACTAAAATTTTAGCACAAGTTTTAATTAAATCTAATGGTTCAAATAACTCTTTTACTTTTATAGCTTAGTAATTGTATATTTCAGTAGTGCTCAAACAAAGCTCGAGACGTTGAATGTAAATAATTATAATATTTTTCAACTATATAACTCAAATTTTATTGAAAATATATATATAAAGAAAATATGTTATTATTATGCATTTTAAAAGTATTATCATTATCATTTGATTTTATGAGAAATTGATTCTGTAATATAAAAAAAAATTAATAAATAGATAAAAAAAAAAGGGAAAATATTGAAAAGGCGTTTGCATGGTAAGCCGAGCCAAGACTAACCTAGCTTCCTTTGTATATAAAGAGAGAGTGACTATTTTAGAATCTTGAATTCTAATTTTTTATTTGTTTAACCTCAAAACATCTAAAACTATAATTAAATGAGTATTTTGGATTTTCATTTTCATCATTTGTTTAAGAGAAATTATACTTTAGTCCTTGTTTAATTTTGTAATATTCACTATGGCTTTTATGGTTTAAATTTTTATGAGATATTGAGGCTGAGGCCCTAAATTAGGAGGGGAAAAAAAAATAAAGAAAAAGCATATTGGAAACAAACGAGAAGAGGGGATTTGGTATTTTACATGGTGACTGCTTCTTTCAAAAAGTCAAGATTTTTATTTCTAATTAAAAATGACATGTTTATAAAGAAAAAATAATCAGTCTCACTCAGGTTTTACTACGTTACTTGCAACTCTAGTTTTTTACTTTGTAGAATCAAGTCAAGGTCCTAGATCTTAAATCAACCAACATCAGACCAGGTTTTACAAGAATGATTCCAATGAGTTTTATGAAGTATTGGCCTGTACTTTTAATTCATATGTGACCCCGTATCACAGGTTTATGGGTTGATAAGTCAAAAGTTGAAGTACAAGGGCTGGTTTAATTAATTTCCAAAACTTGGGTGTCCATAGGATGAGTCTACCCCATGCTATTACCATGGAAACAGGTTTCGATTTCTCATCCTCAACTTTTTTTAATAATGTTCTAACAATTGAATTTTTTTTTTAGATCTTTTCGAACGCTCTCCTTTATTGGGGGACCTTTTTTTTTAGAGGTTTGTCCTCTTTGAAAAAAACAAATTGAAAAACTTCCACTATGAGTCATAGTTTTCAGGGAGGAATGCTGGTTTGCTGTCTGCTCTATATAGCCTATTGGGCCCACAAAATAAGAAGGTAAAACAGTGATCAATTTTGGGATCATGTTGCGAAGACAAATGGTGGAGGTGGTGTCAAGTGCAAATTTAGAAAATTCAATTTCAAGGGTCAAATGTCAATTGTCAGGAGAAAAAGGGCACGGGTTTAATATTTGTGGAAATGTACCCCTTGATGTTATAAAAGAAGCAGCCTACCGAGCAATTGAAGAAAAAAGAAACCGAAGTCCATCCAAGTTACTTTCCAGATGTGGAAGCTCGGACAATAAAGTAAAAATTGAGGGAAGGACAGTATCTTCCAGATATGGAAATGGAAGATTGGATAGAGAGTATGAGAGGGGGGGAGTTGGTGGTTATTGATGAAGGTGGTAGATCAACAGTTTCTCAAGGGCAAAGAGGAGATCTTTCAGACACAGAAAATTTGACAGAGAGCATAACCGTAGAAGTTAGGGAGCGACTAAAAGAATTACCAGGCATGGATGAGTGGAAAGAGGATCTTGTGAGAGTTTCGTTAATGGAAAATCGCCTCAAGGAAATTCCCTCTAGTTGTTCACCAATGTGTCCCAAACTTTCAACATTATTTCTAAACTCAAATATCGAACTAGAAATGATTGCAGATTCCTTTTTCAAGCATTTGCAAGGGCTCAAGGTTCTTAATCTATCAAGTACTGCTATCCAGAAATTGCCAGGTTCCTTTTCTGATCTAGTGAATCTCACTGCATTATATCTCAGAAGGTGTGAGAAGCTGAGGCATATACCATCATTAGCAAAGCTTAGGGAGTTGAGGAAATTGGATTTCCGCTATACTGCACTTGAAGAACTGCCCCAAGGCATGGAAATGCTGTCCAATCTCAGGTATCGACAGTGAAATACTTGGATGAAAATTCATTGAATCTGAAATAGCTTGTGTGAGAAAGGATAAAATGACTGACATCATTTGGATAATCTGCTGTACCATCTCAGGTATCTTAATCTTCATGGAAACAGTCTGAAGGAGTTGCCTGCTGGTATATTGCCTAACCTCTCCCGTCTAAAATTCCTCAGCATAAACCGGGAAATGGGCTTTTTCAAGACCGAAAGAGTAGAGGAAGTGGCATGTTTGAAGAGCTTGGAAACTTTGAGATACCAATTCTGTGATCTTTCTGACTTCAAGAAGTACCTCAAATCTCCAGGTGTGAGGCAACCTCTAATCACGTACTTCTTCCTAATAGGACAACTAGGCGTGGATCCAACCATGGATTATTTACTTTATATGACACCAGAGGAAGTCTTTTATAAGGAAGTTTTGCTGAATAATTGCAATATCGGTGAAAAGGGAAGGTTCCTTGAGCTCCCAGAAGATGTTTCAGCTTTGTCAATTGGAAGATGCCATGATGCAAGAAGCTTATGTGATGTTTCTCCATTTAAACATGCACCTTCACTAAAGTCCTTCGTGATGTGGGAGTGTGACAGGATAGAGTGCTTAGTTTCAATGTCAGAATCCTCCCCGGAAATATTTGAAAGACTTGAGTCTCTATACCTTAAAACTTTGAAGAACTTCTTTGTCCTCATTACAAGAGAAGGATCTGCTACACCGCCACTGCAATCTAATTCTACCTTTGCCCATCTTAAATCCTTGACAATAGGTGCATGTCCAAGCATGAAGAATCTGTTCACCCTTGACTTGTTGCCAAATCTCAAAAACTTGGAAGTGATTGAAGTTGATGACTGTCAAAAAATGGAGGAGATAATAGCTATAGAGGAAGAAGAAGAAGGCACTACGGTTAAAGATAGCAATAGCAGCAGCAACCGCAACACAGTTACCAATCTCTCAAAATTAAGGGCTTTGAAATTAAGCAACTTACCGGAGCTGAAGAGCATTTTCCATGGGGTAGTGATCTGTGGCTCTCTACAAGAGATTCTTGTGGTCAACTGCCCAGAGCTTAAGAGGATTCCCCTCTTTGATCCGGTCCTTGGCATTGGCCAAATACCTCTTCGAAGAATCCAAGCATATCCGAAAGAGTGGTGGAAACGAGTGGAGTGGGGCAATTCCAACAGCAAGAATGTCCTTCAGCCCCTCTGTGTGTTTCAGGAGACTTTGTATTATTAGTGAGAGAAGAAGGCCGGCAGTTGAACCACATTCATGGTATGGCTCTCATTCTGTATCTTGTATCCTTCTAATTCGTATCTCTAGGTATCTTCCTCCTCATCTGTCTCATTTCAGTCTCAACATTGTTAGTACGTCCAAGTGTCAACCCTCCATTGGTTTTTCCATTTTATCATTCCTCACTTCTACTTGCGCCATTTTTTTATCGCAGGTCTAGAGAGATTTGAGAAGCTACCAAGCTCACTCCCCTTGAATGATCACCAGAAACCTTAAGAATTGAAGTTTGGGGAGAAGGTGCAAATAAAATTGGGAAGAGATGCATGCAGCGTCAAAGAAATTAAAGCAATACTAAAGGACAATCGGCCAAGTGTGGAGAAGGAACAAAGCCTCCGGAGAAAGTAAAGTGAAGGCATCAAGGATCATTCTAGAAACTGGAAAAAAAAAAAAAATTCGTTCAGTTTTGGCTGTAAAACTAAAATTGCTTGGATGAAAGGCCAAATAAGTTTCCCTTGCTAGCTGTCTTGCTTATCTCTGTAATTTCAGCAACTATCATGGTTGGTAACAAATTATTATTTTTTTGACACACTTCACAATGCTGCCCTTGTAAAAAAGTGCTCTTTACGTAGAGCAGAATGAGGAAAGTGCTGATTTCATAGAGTCAATTGGAGGGTTTGTAAACCATGTATACTTGCGTGTCAGGATGGGAAAAGCGTCTTCAGCTCAACTGGGTTGGAGAATCCCCACGCAAGGATATAATATGGATGAAATGAAGCTGTTTTGACGCCCGGATAGTTAATTCCAGAACTGGAAGTGAAGCTGCAAAGAGCTTCTCACGAATGGCAAGGGATCAACGAAAAGATGGAAGAAGCCATTATCTCCATCTAGAAGTCAACAACAGTATTTGTCACTTATTATTCGTGTATTGTCCTCTGTTCGAAAGACGCAAAAATGACGATTGTTTCGAAGATAAAGCAATATCTGCAAAATCTCCATATCAGTCGTATAAATTCAATGTATCCTAGCAAAGTAAAATAAAATGTCATTAATATAGTTTTATCAAAAGTAAAAAAGTTGACTGTCAGGCTTTGATTTGCATGGTGTACGTGAATACGAAGTTCCACTATACAAAAGCAAGGACTTTACATTGCAAACGGCACTACTAAAAATAATAATAATAATAATAAAAGAGCCTAACCCTATCAAAATTCACTCCAACTCAACTAACTGTTCTTGATCCTCGAACTTTCAGGAACTTACAAATTTACAAGTTTCAGGGTAAGCAAAACTGGATGCTTAACATATTACCGTGTTTGTAATTTGATTGAATTGAAAAGGCTATCCGACCATTTCCAGAACAACTGGAATGCATCAAATAATAACAATCAAGGCGGAATGCAGAAGGAAGAGCTGAGAGCTGGAGGCATAACACAAACCAGATGGGGCCCAGGAGGATTGCAGCTTATATTTGACTCATCAACATTTGGTAGTCCAAGTTGAGGAGGACGGACATAACCAGCTACCAACGGCACACATAATACTGAGATGACTATTCTTGAACCTGTCCAATATGAAGGAAAAGGGAAATCACAAATGATACCTGTAAGCCACTACATATTTCATCTAACAAAAATTGATGACAGAACTAAAGTAGTTTAGGAACCTTGGATAGTTGAGAGAGTAACATGTCCGCGCTTTCTCCCAGCAAGCATCCAATTTTCAGAATTTGCACTGACTTCATACAGAACCTCACCCTGTTGCACAAATAGCAGAGAGTATTATGAATCCATTGCAGGGAACAACATGATTTACATCATCTAACTGATATGCAAAAAGGTCAGAATTGCAAGGTTCCTTCCTATGTTCTTCCTCACATTCTCTCAAGGTTTTAACTTCTTAAGTCTGACATCAGGAGTCCCCAGAAAACAAAGGTCAGCAGTGATCATCAAAGTTTGAATTCATTACACTAAACTTTGAGCTGATTGCAGAGAAAACCAAAAAGAAAAAAGAATTGGCAACAAACAGTAGAATCAACTGTTCAAGCCATTTTAAACTTTTTGCATCACAGATGTGTAAGCCAAAAAGGAAAAAAAAAGGGTAAAAGAAAGAAAGACAAAAAGAGCATGCAAACAGAAATTCATCTCAAGTAAGAGAAACAGCAATCCTTTGTGAACGCAAGTTTTTTAATTGCAAAATTTCAAAACTGAGAATATAAAATCCATTCGCTTTTCTTTCCCAGCTTCAGAAAGAAGGGATGTCAAAAGGAGGCGGGAAAAGCAAAAATAAAAATCGCAGTATTAATAAAGGTCTGACATATATGCAACTTGTACCAAATATATAAATAAATAAATACACGCAACTTTTGTTTGAAAAATATATAAGTAATTTAGGGCAACCAATTCAACAGTGACCATGCCAATGCTCTTTTTCCTCTCAGTTCAGGGAAAGGAACAGGTAATATACCACTCCAACAGAAATGACTAACGCAAATACCCTGAGATAACAGAACAATGAATTTGCTTAGTCCTGTGATGCATTAGCAATAAGCACTTGCGGGTAAAACCAGTGCTAATATTAACACTAATACCGTGACTAATACTTGCACTAAAAAGAATTAAAGTAACAAGTATATAATAATCATGACAATAACATCTATGTGAGAAAATGTTGTTGTGACTCCATGATAGTTGCAGGAACTTCTTATTTTAAATTTCCATCAAGACTTACATTGTGTTCAGAAATTCCATTGTCCTCCAGGCCCTTCAATCTTTCAACCCTCCACTGCATGGTGATGAGTTGTCCAACTCTGAGGCCAGTTGAAGGAAGAGGAAGAAAACCAACAGCCAGGCATGGGTCAAGCACTGGTCTCTGCAGTACAATAGCACTCTTGAAGAGCAAGTCCTGCCTGGCATCCTCAGGTTCAATGCCATCCATGGAAACAGGAGGATGCGCTCCATTTGTTCGCTCACCATAAATTCCATATCGGATATTTAGTATGCTCTCTGTCTGCAGTGCTTCCACTTCATCTGTAATCCAAGAGAATTTTTAAGACATGATGCACTGAAAATACAAAAAAGCAACGGATGAAAGTATGCAGTGTGTACATAACATGTATCAACAAGAGCCAAATGTAGGAAGGAAAAATTAAAACTTAGAGAATTTATAAATATTAAGGGTAGGACTAGTTAAAAAGAAGATCAGCAGAAATCTATGAGAATACACCATTAGCAAGACAATAGATATTTTCAATAGCTCAAATGTTCTTCAACTCTACTTCTAAATTCACCAAATTGACCACGCTGCTCAGCTCCTTGCCTCTCAATCTTTCATTGAAACCAAGAAGTACAACATTATCCTGACTAAACCACAGCTAGGGGATACAAACAATTCAAATGTTCAATCTTGACATCAAATCATTCAGGGCTCCATGACAAGAGCCCTGAACAGAAGAAATTAAAAGGTTCGTAAGAGTGTACCAGAGGCAGAATCATTAGAACAAGTTGACTACCTTTCTTTCACAGAATAAGAAACAAAGAGAAAAGGCAAGGTGGGAAAGAATATAGAATGACTAAAAACATTTGTGTTTGCTTTTCAGAAAACAATTTTCCAATTTCCATATCTGCTTTTCATCTTTGTTCTAAAATCATTCCTCCAAAAAAAACTAAAAATTGCATCCACAAATTAATAGCTTTTGAAAATTGAAAACAAGGGCCTTGTTTGGATTGTCCTTAAAAGTATAAATGGTCAAGAGATTAACTAACTGATGAACCAAACAAGGCCCTAATTTCCTAAAGTGGAGAATTTGGAAACTTACAGTATATTTCAATCTTCCTAGAAAATTGAAAACACACATTTCCGATAAACAATAATCAGTAAACATGATTTCTCTGTTTTCTAGAAAACAGGAAAATTCTCCATGAGTAAATATGACTAAGCAAGACACTCTCCTAATGACATTAAAAGCTCGATGCACAGTTTCAACATAGTAGCACGCTTTGTGAATGAATGAGGTGTATGTTTGACTAAGGACCAGCTATGAGTACAAGAAATTCTTTTTAAATACAATAAAAGGATCTATACCTTTGTCAATTACTTTTCCCAAGCGAATACTGAACATGATTCCTGCTCTAGAGGTTGGAGAAATCATGAGCGGGAAGAAGCTTGAAGTTGGTCTTCCAGTTCCTTGTCCAGTATGAATAAATCCATCTTGAAGTTCAAGCCAAGCATCATATATGGTCAGCGTAGCCTTCACTTGGGAATGCAGTATCACCTGGAAGCAACACAAACTATTCTGAAATTCAAATGAAATTGAAAAGGAACATAATAAATATAATTTGTGATATTTATAATTCTATCATAGCATGAAATACGAACTGGCTAAGATGGTCTCCCTCAAAATGTCAACAGTTTGAGAATGCATCAGTTTGGTGGGTAAAAAACATCCTAGCTTAACATATTTGCAGCATACCTGCAACAGCAGAGTACCATCATTGCACTTGTCTGCAACACGTGTGCTCACATTGAAAGGATCAGTGAAATGTACTGCTACAGTTCTGCAGATCAAGGCAATATGATTTTTCATGTTTGGATGATTAAATAACATATTTTATACTTTTTATAGGTGAGGGAATGAGAAAAACAAAAACATAAAATAACTTATTATCAGCAGTATAATCAGGGAAGTGATGGACAATGACAATGCCTTTCAAATATCTGGTTGTGGGATACTCCAAATTCAAGTTTCAAAGCAATTGTCCTCATGCCATCTAGATTGCTTTGTTTCTGAGGGGTGACTGCCACAAAAGGGAATATATTATAAGACAGGAACATCATCGGATACAACAGAAAGTATACATGCAAAAATTTATAGACTCAACAAAAAGCTGCAAATCATTATTATCACCTGAGGATGACCCTCTAGGAAGCCTGTCACTGATTGCACGAACAGGAATCCAGAGAACAGAATTTACATCACTTGCCCAAGCAGGAAACTCTATTCTACCATCTTGAAGTTTTAACTGCTGAAATTCTTTTTTAGAAGCCGAAGAACAATCCTTTTGTGTGCCATTAGAGTTTGTCATTTCAGCACTGCTCTGTGATATATTGACATGGGTCTCCATCTCAATGACATGCGACTCTTCAATATTCAGACCCGGACCAGTATCAATATACAAGACAGCACCTTTGAGAGAGTAGTCAAGAGGCCGTACTATAACCCCAACCCACTGAGTTTCATTTATCAGTAAAGCAGATGAAATAGCTGCAGCAAGATCAACTAGTGGTCTTGGTTTGAAAACCTAAGAAAGAAGGGCTTTATTAGATAAGCAATACAATGCACCTATTTAACGAAATGGAATGACCAGAATACATGATCCTTGTATGAAACACAAAACCAATACCTTGAGTATAGGTCTAGTGGGCTTTTCATAACTCATGAAATCATCACTGTCCGCTGGGCCAACCTTCGAAAAACTATGAGATCTAAATCTCAACTGACCAATCTGCCCAGTAAGAACCCCCAAGACATAGGAACCTGGTTTTTGAGGAGGTAAAGCGAGGGTAATGGTATTCCTACCAGGCTTCAGTATGGTGGCAGTAGAGCTCCTTAATGCCTGAAATGTGAGAGGGTTTCTTGAGTTGTGAAGAATTCTGTACATATCATATCTGCTCTATAGAATCAAGTCACAACTATCAATTCCAAGAAAATTGTACCTTAGCACCCTCGTCAGCATTAAATGTAGCAGTCAAAGTGAGGTTAAGTGAATCAAGAGTTATATCATCAGGAAAGCCACTCCAAACAGTTACAGAGAGAATACCAGGATCCCCATCACATAACTCCAAGGGAGGTCCAGGATTTCCAGAAAACGTAATCAGTGATGAAACATCCAAGGGCACAGGGTCCTTCATCTCACTGTGTGCAAGACGAAGTACCTCGGCCTGAAATGCTTGGCGCTCCTTTGTTGAGAATAAACCTTTATCTAAAGACAGCAATTTCACGCAAGATGCTAAATAGCCAGCTTGATCATTTAGCATCTTCTGGCACTCAGCTAAATTGGGAAGGACATCAGCCAATAATTCCTGCCATCCTTCGCCAGCATAAAGGGCACAAACTTTCTCATAAGACTTTGCAGCTAGATCAAAATTTCCATGCCCGAAGCAAACAGCTGCTATTTCACCATCGAGAACAACTCCATGCCTTTTCCACCAGGAATGATGGTAATTGTCTGCAGCACCTTTGGTTAGCTCGAGATACTTTTGCTGCCATGACAAGAGCATAAAATTGGTGAAATGAGGGAGGGAGGGTAAAGAACTAGCACATTCACCACTAAGCACTAAAATCCACACCCTACCAAACTATAACCTTGAACTGATCTCTTTCAGAATTACCAACTGTTCAATTCTATTAAAAATATGAAAAATCAGTTGAAACTTTTGGCATTCTATTAGCACTGAAAATAACTTAATCTAGCAATAATCTTCCATCATTCATGCATCTTTTTAACAACATAGCTATGGCTCACCATTGAACACAAAAAGTTTCCAGGCATTGACTGACAAAATATCTTTTGTCAGAAGTAGGCAGTTCTCAGAAATCCAATATTTAACAACAACAATGCCATGGGTTAGAAGGTTTTGCATTTAATCAAAGCACAAAACTAAAATGAATGAATATACAGAAACGAAGAGAACTTGAAGCAAAAGCACATGGTTTGCTGTGGCAAGGTCTCTGTTCGCACTACAATGGCAATTCTTTTTATGGCTTCTTTTAGTTAAGATTTCAGTTAACAGTTGGTACTTGATCCTTTGCAGGATGATCAGGCAGTCTAAACAATACTCTTTTAGAAAAGTAATTTCAAATAACCAGCAAGATTTTGCAGATTAGTTCTGCAAATAGACATTCTGGGAATTGGGTTGATGATATGCTAAGCAGCTTTTGCAAAAGATTTTAGTTTCCATTGTGATGAGATTAGCTTAGTGCAGATATGTGCATGTTCTATGGAAAGAAAGAGACAGAAGAAAGCCCAGGCAATGCAGCTCTGATTGCACAAGTCATTATTCAGTGCAGCTCAGGCCTTTTCAAACAAACATTCTCCAGCAAGCTGTTGTCGATCCTAGATATAGTTGTGCCAAATGAACTTCAGCAACTCTGTTAATCATTAGTTGCTCTAGAGTTTTTTTCTATTGTTTTAGTTTGCTTTGTAGTAGGGTGAGCTCCTACGTAGTTCCTTTCAATTAAAGAAAATTTTCATTCACAAAAAAAAAAAAAAAAAAAAAAAATTGCATGTCTGTGTCAATGGTGGATTAAATAGATACCTCAAACTCCTCTACAGATGACAAAGCTTTCCAAAGATCTGCATCAGAAATTGTATGCTTCAGAGCATGTTCGGCAGCAACATAAATCTCTGCAAGTCTCATAGGTCGATCTACTGAACCATCAAAAGTTCCAGGTGAAGAATTAGTCCGCGACATAGAAATCGCATTCATTTTCTTTGATAGGGGGGTCCTTGATGAAGCATCTGAAGCTGATCTGTATTTATGTATTAATTAGATAAACAATCAAATTGGCATAGACCAAAAAAAGAAATGATGAAAGATTATGAGATATCAATAAAAAAATTTGCTTCTTGGAGAGCCCATAGTACTACATTGCCTCAATTCCCAAGTCCATTACCCATCAATCAAGGTTGGGCGGCCATCAAACATCTCAAACACATTCCCAGCAGAAAGGGAAGCCCTTCGCCGATTAGCCTCTCGCAGAAGTACAGAAGGTTCAAGAGGCAGTGGCTTGCTCTGGATGCCAAAGTTTTTGATTTTAGGAGTAGCTTGAAGGATCACCTGTACAAAGATAAACATGTTCATCAATTCTATCAGGGGAAACTTAAATAGCCATTTTTTGAATAACAGGTGAAAACTACAGCATAAAGAAATTGGACTAAAATGTTTAGCTACCAATTGGGTTTGGCTATCAATTGGGTTCACCATATAGAGATACCATTAATTGCCTTTTCACTCACTTGTACGAGTGTTACATCATCTAGAAGCAACAAACTTCGTGATAGTCACCCTTAGTAATTAGCAGAAGAGGTAGACAATGTATGAAATAGAAGAAAACTACAGTAATAACAATGCCCTTCTGTTGGTTCAAATTTGGACACAGCATCCTAAAGCGTACCTTTTCCTTCTCAAGAACCTCAGGGGAAGCATCAAATGGAACCGATGGCCAAACCGGAGGCTTGGGCCAAGGTAGCATGCTGAGTAAGGCACTGTAAAAAATAAAAGAAAATAATTTAAAAGATACACAAAACATCAGTTTCTATAAATAGCTCAATTATAACTTTTTGACACTGGAAAAATTTGCTTTCTAGTTACAGGACCAAGTGGAATATAAACAAGAGGTGACAAGTAGATTTCACTTTATAAATCGATTTTTCACCTGTTGACAGGACTTCTTTCAATATCTGCTCCATATCCGATCAAATAGGCCAGCCTCATGAACTGCAACAATCATAATTGCATTTCATAAAACCCCTTTCTGTAGCAAAATTTGAAGTAACAAAATAACACAACTGTCATGCACAATAGTCTTAGTACCAAGTCTCTGGTACCAAAAAAAAATTCTTTTTTTTTTTTTTCAAATGTCATTCTTGCTTTGACAAAAGAGAATGGGTTCATACAGGATAAAAATATTGAAAAGGTAAAGGATGCAGAACCATTTGCTGCTTAGAAAATGGAGCCAAAAGAAAGTTTTTTACCTTAACTCGACATAAAGAATAAAGATCACCCTTGAGGCGGTAGAACTCCTTTTCTATGTCAGGTGCCACGAGTCCATCGTAATTAGGAGAAGCAGTAGCATTGATTATAGCCAAGCAAGCAGTTATAACCCAAACTTCTCGCATACAAAAAGGTAGCATATTCTAAGAGGAGTGCCAATAGGAGAGGGAAAAGAGAGATCAGAAATAAAATCCTCTGAACTATGGTCAAAAAACCCAGCAATGCAACTACTTAATGAAACAACCATCATATACCTCATGCAATGTGAGGGCCTTTGAGAAGCTAATTATAAATGAATGACCCCTTGATGCAACCTCAAAGGGACGATTCAGCTTGAATAAAAGCTGCAAGTCCAACAGAATAATTAGATTAAATAAAAAATCCCAGGAATTGAACTGGATTCCTTAAAGAGTAATGTATAATGGCGAAAAACTCTTGTGACCTTTTGGTGTGAGAACACTATAGCATGCAATATTCAAAAATATGGCTACAAAACCGATTCTTGTGACACAAATCAACCAAAACTCCACACAGAACAGGGGCCGTCTGTGCACATGCTCGTGTAAGCATGTGTGCATGTTCACAAAGTGTGCAAGCACATATAAAGGTCATGTGAGCACGCATACAAACACACACAAAGGAGGGGCAAAACAATAGCATTTAAAAAATACAAGCACATATCCAAGATCCACTCAAACTGTTATTCAATTATGAATCATAAGGACAAAATCAACTAATGAGCAATATTTAAATTAACTACTGAATCCTGAAAATTAATTATGAAAAAAGAACAAGGAAAGCAGTGGGGCATAGACAAACAGATCTGTGTGGTTGATAAAGCAAACAATCAGAAATATTTCTCTTTCATTCTGGAATTAACTGCATCATAGTACCATTTGAGTGGATTGAAATGATTCTCAGCTTTCCATACCTTTGATTGGTAAGCAAAGAGATACTGCCTAAATTCAAATTCTCTAAATGAATCATCTTGAACGATCTGCGTCAATGGCTTATTTTCAGGATTAAGCAGTGCTGCCCAATCATCACCATGGTCTACTCCTCCAAATTCTCTCTGTTTTCCAGGCATATTAACTGCACCAAATTTGTATAAATTATTGGTCCATTATTGCTCTGGAAGCATAAAATGTTCAGCTATTCATCAATGCTAAAAACACATACTCCTACAAGTAAATAAACAATCACAAGTATGAAGAAAACTCAAAGCAGTGATCATGAGGGCTCAGAAAGCTCCAGTGTTGATTATTTCTTCAACACCTAAATGTAAAATAAAAGAAGTTACAGTGTTTCTATAAAAGATTACAGAAATATCGCTATAATATTATCATTCATGCTCTGAATTTGTCAACAAGTACAAAAATTTAGACACGAAACAAAAACACAAATTAGGATAAAGGTTCAGGTTAGAAAACTCAGACATACATGACACAAAAGATTAAGTTATCAATTTGAAATCATGATGTGCAGAGAAAAGGTCTATGACCATGTGATCAGTGCTAATTACAGTTTAATTTATCATTCAAAATACAATAAGAATACACTAGTTTGATTTTTTACGAAGCTTTCAACATGAAAAATATAGACATATATAGCAGTATCAGATTATTAAAAAGAATATCTCATCTACAAGAAATAAAGTAAGATTACTATTACACTATAATTTGAAAACAGTGAAGAATGACAAATGTTTTGAGTACTAGAACAAACGAGGAAAATCATGCAAACAACAACAGCACAGGCACAGGCAGACACATGCTTACCTGTTTCCAAATAACAGAGTTCCAATTCATCATATTCACGTAGAGCATCTTCATAAAGATGAGCCATCTCAAACATAAAAGCCAAGCTTTCCTGAGAACAGAACATATATTTAGAGGTAGGAAGAATTGCTGGAATAACTAAAGAAATGTGATGCATGACTGAGGCATATGGCTACAAGGAACTAAAAGATTTCTTAGAGTTAAGCCTCCCCATGTATAGGGATCTTCTTAGGGATCAATACTGATATTTTGTCAACAAACAGAAATGATGGGCTCCTATAAGACAATGTTTCATAGATATGCTTTTCCAAGATAAATAAAATATACACAAGAACGAAAAAACAGGCAACAGTTTAAATCCAAATCAGGCATTTCTGCTGGTAGCTATAACACCTTTATCAGATAATCGAAATAATTTGAGAAAAGGAACAACCTTCAATATAAAGAAATTACAGAAATTCCAGACTGGCATGAACCGCTGTTCAGTGAGCTTACGTATCTCATCCTCATAAAACTGTACACGCCTATCCAGTGTGTTTCTGACACACTCCATAATTTTCGATTCTAAATCATCCCAAAAATTTGCTTCAGGGCCATGAATATCATATTTGCAGCACCTGGATAATTCACATGTTCAAAAAACAGACAAAAAGGAAACCAGACCTTTTGTGAATAACACCAACCACCATGACTAAAGCATTTTGAAAAAGAGAACGAAAAAGAAGAAAATAGTGCAATATTGGAGCAAAGGTCAGTGTAGGCAATATTCAGCTAAAGAGAACTAGAGCAATGGTCAGTCAGTGTATAAACTTATTTAAGTTTTGGCCTTGCATTTCCAGTCATATAACCCAATTTACATCACTCATGTTGATGAACATGATACCAGCATTCACAATTGCTATTCAAGTAAACAATAATGCATGAATATATCAACACATCACAACTTTTTTCAATTCAAGGATAATAGCAGTCATATCTAAAAATCAAAACATCACAAATTTTCAAATGAAGCAAAAGTATATTGTTTTACCGGAATACTAAAAAAAGTAAACCAAAAAAAATTCCAACAAATAATACCTCAAGAAAAGCTAAGAATTCACGACAAATCCAGCTAACAAAATGCACCAGCTGAATCAAAATAAAAGAACAAAAATAGAACTCAAATATCAAAGTAAAATTAAGATGCGACCTACAACTACATGCTTACCTCTCCCTTTTTTTCGAGCTGAAATCAACTTCAAGCTTAGCATAAACCTTTTTCGCCATTTTAACAGCATTATCATTACTCGGATGCGCTCTCGACACAAACACAATAAACCATTCCTTCTCGTCATTTTGCACAATTAACTTCAACCGCGGCTTAAGTATCGTTTTAAACTCATCAAGATCCTAGTTAAAATAAAATAAAAACGCAAAATAAATCCTTTTGAAATATATATATATACACACACAAATAAAAAAATTTATGTCAAATGGCGAGTTTAATTAAGCAAATACCTCACAAGTGACTAGAACAATAGTAGCGTACGGTTCGCGAAACCAAAACAAAGACTGCTCTTGAGGAAACCGGCTGCGGAGTCTTGAATCAGTAGTTAATATAAATTCGCAAGGAAAATTCTCTACAAGAACTGGATTTCGAGTCTTGTTATTTAGACTAGCTCTTTTAATTGGAACTCTCTCTTCGAATCCTGATTTTATGTTCGGCCATAAATCACTCACATCTTCAACTGCCAACAACATTACACTAAATTAATCAATCAAACAGAAAACAGAAAACTGATCAGGAAATGCGAATCATTATTTAGAGTTACCTGCAATGACGATGTGATCGCAGCTGTTTTTGATAGTTTGAAATTGAGCGAGGTAGTTTGCCATCGTTGGATCTGTGGAATTTTTTATTTTTTCTTATCCTTCAAAGGAGTCCATCAGATCGGGGAGCGAGAGAGAGGGGAAGTGAGCTTTGCTTGGTGTTATTTTCAGTCTAAAAGAACGTTTACTCTGGGAAGTTGGGCATGAATCACAGTCCCGGGATCTAGTGCTACGCTACTCATAAATCATAATGGTTGATGATTGGGATCTGACGCCTTGGCCGTTGGATTGCTCAACTGTCTTTTTGATGTGTGGGGTCATGATGGATGGTGTTTGGTGGTGGGAATTATGATGTCCGATCACGGGATATAATCAGTTTTGACCTTGTAAATAGCATTGAGTTTCACTTTAATACTTTAATTATACATTATTAAGTTGTTGCCCGCATTGCTTATTTTGCCATGCAATTTTGTCTCGCGTGTTGGAATTGCTATATACAATGATTAAAATTGCTAGAGTGAAATATATATCTTGTCAATTATACATAATTTCTTAAATTTTATCCACAAAAAAAAATCATTTCTTACGTCATTAAAATTTTATGAATGAAAAAAACACATCAGTTTATTTTTCAATTAGAAGTAGAATGTTAGATTTTTTTTCAAATTCAATTTTTTTTGCTCATAAAAAAAGCAACAGCAAACTAACTTTGTGATTGAGAAGTTATAACTATGGCTAACACAGCTAAAAACTCCTAAATAAATAATCTTTTTTCAGAGTGGGAGAATACGAAAATAAATAGAAAGAAATTAACTCCCATTAATTTATTAAATATTGGGCAAAACTTTGAACTTGAACCACAAGCATTGAGTAAATTGGGGGACCCTTTTGATTGCGGGGGCATGTAGAACAGTAGAAGAACAAGATTCAGTTACGACAGTGTTCAGTTTTACAAACTCGTCAACAACAGATCTCTCATCAACAACATATTCCTCAGCCTTGAGAAGCCAATCCATCTGCAACAACCATCATAGCAAACTCCATTTCTTCAGGCAAAGAACTACAAGTTTAAATATTGAATTAATTACATGATGTATAGGAAATATGATAAGATAGAATACTATACAGAGGTTCTGCACTAATTAAATTCCAACGTATGGATAACTCGATACATATTAAAAACCATAACTAGACTTCGCATATGTTTTAGCTTTTTCTGCATGCCTAAATACCTGTAAGCAATGAATATCAGATCCTTGTTGGATAAATATACCTTAACTTGTAGTTAGTCCAAATGAATGCTGGTTCCTTTTACCATACATTTAACATCAACTGATAATATTAGCCCATCAATTCAGATTGTTGTAGATGGATACTCAACACCATTAACAACAGGGAATTTTGCAAAACTGCTGGTAAGGTAATTGAGCCTCACCTCAGCCTTGTGGAAATCGTAACTTCCCCTCAATTTGGTTTTCTCCTGTGTCGTTTCGGGATACATGCCATTGCATCCTGTTGTTCATTATTTTCTGTCACACTAGGTTTGATCTTTGTTTACTTTTACCTCTTTCTGTCCAGATAGCTTTGTTTTTTATTTCATCTTGTGAAATTCATGCCTCAAAACTAAAACATTGAGTTATTTGAATGCGCTGCCCTCCTGATGAAGGACTCAAATTTATGTGCTGTGAATGATTCGAAAATCGACAACAATGATTCTAACAAAAATGGATGAAGAATAGGTCTGGTTGTATTGTTTTTTTGTTTGTATTTAGGCTGGATTATAGTGATTTTAAGGTAAATAAAATGCATGATATACTAGAATGATACTTTGATAAGTCGATTTGGACGCTACAAAGATCAATCTAGGATTTCGACGCCACACTTTTTGTGATTGAAGAGTGATAAGTCAAGTAGGGTTCTTTACAAAATCAATTTGGAAGAACAACTCTTAATTCTTTTAATTAAGTTTCAAATCTTAGCCAAAAGTGTTTATTACATATTTTGATATTATATTTATAATTAGAACATTTCTCCAAAGTTAGGAAAATTCAACATGACAAAAGTCAAGCCTAAAAACTAGGCTTTTAATAAAGTAACTAGACAAATTTAACCAACATATGTTTTTTTTTTTTACCTTTTTGAAATATAAACAGACCAAATTTAAAACAGCTATAATTTTTTACACAAAAGTCCAATGCAATCATGATTTGACAATCTAAAAATATCACATTCTGAACTTGAATTTCACTTAAATAAGTCTTGTTATCACATGCAATGGATGGTTTCAAATTCGGGTTCAAATTTATCTATTGTTCTGATCGTAAACAGCATCAATTCCTTCATTTATTTGCATTATCAATTCAAATTCAAGTAGTCCAGCATCAAAAGAATCATTAAGAGCTTTTCCCATCTCCAAGTTTTAATTGTAGGCAAATAAGTACATTTGAACTAATTTCAAACTGATTGCTAATTTTTAACTCCGATGCAGCTTTAATTATTTCAATTTGATTCGTCAAGACTCGTTGTAGTTATTTCATTCTCGTTCTTGTCATTAAACCATTTAAATTTTTTTATATATTAGATTTAGCTTTACAAAATAGATTATAATTTTCATTATGCACGTCACAAATTGAGTTAGACTTATGTTTCCAGGAAGTTGATGGGGCATATATATATATATATATATATAATGGAGCAAAGCTCAGCTGCACTAACCAAGCTGTTCTCACTGACAATCGACTTGATAAGAACAGTGGTTACAGTGTTCCCTTGGAAATAATGCCATCAGGTACGAAACTCCTATTTTTGTTTAATTTGTATGTTACATGCAATTGAAAATAGTTCTTCAATGTCTAATTACTTCCACTTTCCATTTGTAAGGACGGAGAATTGCCAGTTCTTCCGCTATCAGTTTATGAGGCAGTTGCAAGGGCACACAGTGAGGTTTCTGAGGACTTCTCTACATCATATCAGTTTTTCTTTGATAAAATAAATGTAAGTTCCATGCAACACGAAAAATAAAATAAAATAAAATATTAGTATGACCTTAGTTCCTTTTTCCTTCCTGCCAAATAATGAATACATCCAATCCCTCATCTCTTAGCCGTCATTTCTCCAGTTCCTTTTAACAAACGTAATGTACAAGAAGATAATTAGCACAACAAAGTTGCAGATCAAAATGCTAGATTTTTAACCTAGTTTATTGACAAGGTTTTGAGCCCTGAAACGTATAAGAAAGAAAATGAAGATGATCTAGTTTTAAATTACAGGGAATGGTAGATTGGAATGTTCAAAATATGATAATTAAAATTAAAATTCAAAAATAATAAAATTACCTAACAAACTATATGGATTCTTCTTCATTTTTTAAATTGGTCCTTAGATTTTTTGTCCTTTTGATTTGATTCTTTTTGGGCATGATGGTATGAAATAAAGTTTTTAATTTAATTATAAATTAACTACTCTACTACAAAAGTTGGGTTTTCCCATCTATTTCACTACATGAATAGTGAAGGAGTGTTATTTTTTTATTTTTTTTATTCTAACTTCTTCTCTGTCTCTTAATTTTATCTTCCATTATTTTTTTTTATTGAATGCTTTTTGTTTTGTTTTTTCAATTTAATTCTTTAACATTTTATTAATTTTGAATAGGTCATCATATTTGTTTTTGGTTTGTTGGTGCTTAAACAAACATTCTGATATTTGGTTGATGCTCAATTTTATAAGTGTTTATTTTTTTATTATATTATTAAATAAAAAATAATTTTAAGGTCCAATGGAATCCAAGATTCGGTGACAAATTAAGCTGCAAAACTAGAGTCAATATAATATATTATTGTCTTAATATTAAAAAAAAAAACATCATCTTTATTTTTTTAAGTCAAACCATGCTTTTATCAATCGTCCGAGTTGTATTTGGACACACAAAGTCAATTGGATCATGTAGGGGAAACTTCCATGCAGATTAAGTTTAAACTCGGGATAACCAAAGAGTTGGGTATGAAGGTTTAATTCAAAGTTGATCTGCTGGGTCGAGTTTAATAATAATATCAAATAGTTTCTGTGTTATTAAACTCCATCTTCCATTTTTTTTATTGAATGCTTTTTTTCTTTCCTTTTGATTGAATCTTTCTTTGCTTTTATTTTTCTACGATTTTATTTTTCACCATTTGATTAATATTGAATTATTTTTTATAATTTATTTGGTTTGCTTTCTATATAATTATCACAGTTTCAAACAAATATCCTTATATTTGGTTGGTGCTAAATTTTATAAGGGACTATTTTTATTATCATATCATTAAGTACAAAATAGTTTTAAAAAATAAATAAAGTTGTTAAATGCAACGGAGTGCATGATTCAAGTCGCAGGTTTGACGGGTTAGGTCATAAAACCTGAGTTGATATAATATGTCATCATATCAATATTAAAAAAAAGGTGTCATCTTGAAATCTTTTTTAATCCAAATCATGAATGATCATTCGGGTTGACTTTGGACTTACTAAGTCAAGTGAGTCACATTAAAGCAACTCTCATAAGAGTTAATTTTAAACCCGAGTTAGGGGCTAAGAGTAGAATTGAAGAATTTAAGGTGGACTTGTTAATTCAGATTTAATAATAATACCAAATAATTTCTTGCTGCTTGGATAATTTTTTTATGTTCAATTTACTTTTATTTGACTCTCTCAGTATATTGAAACTAGAGGAGAAGGAGAAATTATTATAGATCTAGATATGAATTACTATTAATTAGAATAATGTAAAAATGAAATTGCCCCTTGATGATTAAACCTTTTAATTTTTATTGCATAGTGGAATTACCAATTTAACCCTTGAATAAAATAATTTAATGTCTACTATTTATGAGCATTTTTAATTTTTAATTTTTTTAGAACAGTTTAATTAATTTGGTGCCCTTACAAACAAAACTCTCATCCAATGATTTTTTTTGTCATTTTACATTGATTTTATTGTAAATTCCAAAGATAATCAGAGACATTGTTATAAATTATATTTATTAAATATAATTTAAAAAATCTAGCGTTTGAGTAGCACGTGTTAGTGAGTGAACGGTATATAAGGGGTCGTTTAGCCACTAAACACCGTCTTCTAGGAGAATATTTGAAAGTTCTCAGTGCTCTCGACGTGATAAGGTGACGTATGCCCCTAACACGCATCAAGTATGATGCCAATGATAAACTTTTCTTCTTCTTTTTTTCTCTCTCTCTCTCTGCCCTCGAATTTCACCCAGCCCCTTAAAAAATTAGACCAACCCCTGTAATTTATTTTCCCTTCACATTTGGCTCATGTTCTTTTGATTACCATTCTTTTTATTTTGAATATGCCATGAAATTTAAATGTTTTTCAATATCATTCACTTTTAATTTTTTATCTTTTAAATTTGATCTTTATTATTTTAATTATTTTTTTAATAAGCTATAAAATTACAATTGTTTTCCAATTTCACCTACCTTTTATTTATTTATTTATTTATTTTTTAAATTTAATTCATATTTTTTTATTACTATTTATTTTGTTTAGGATTATATATATATATATATATATATTCATGTCTACAGCACGCGGATCTGTAGGTAGCCATGTAGGTCTAACCCCAACCTCCAAGTTGATCATGTAAACCACCAAAAAAAAGGCGAGAATCCTAAAGCTTCATGCACTCTCCACCACTTGATTATTTTCCCAGTGCAAACAAAAGAACTGTTTAAATCATAACCTTGAAAAAACTATATGGTTTACAAAATTTGGTGAAACACTGCCATATGAAACTAAGATTATCTAGAATCACCCAATTAGAGATATTTAGGAACGTAGTTTTCATGTTCATTGGATGTGTCTTGACGAATCCATATATGTTCATAGGACCCACAATACTTGCGTTATAGATTTAAATTATAGAGTATTTGACAATTCAACTTGTTTTTTTATATTATTTTTTATTTTAAAAAATAATATAATATTTTTAGATAATAATAATTTTAAAGTACTAATATAAAAAAATAAAAAAATAAACATTTTAATAATTTTTTTAATTAATTAAAAACTATCTAACACTATATTACAAAACACACTAAAAAAAATTATAATTTTAAAATTTGGCTCGGCTTAGCGGATCAACCTGGGACCCGACTGATCTGGAATTGAAATCGGGTTACATTAAAAAAAAAACTGATAATAATTCATTAATTTTTATTTTTTTACTAAAATAATATCATTTTAATTTAAAAAAATTAATCCAATCAATCTAATAATCCAATTAAAACTTTAAATCCAAACCTAAAATCTATGAAAAAGACCAATATGTAGGTTACTGTACCCAAAAGCTCAATGTTAACGGGTACCGAAGTCAAATTTGGCGACTTCAACTCTTTCTTTTTTCACAGCACGGATGAAATAAATAAATTAGTTCTTTTCTTTGGAAGTCTATGACTATACATTTCACTAAGGACGAACCTCAAATTTAGTCCTTCAAATATGAAATAATTCTTAATATGATCTCCAAAACAAAATTGAATTATCAAGGTATCTAAGGCTAGTTTTTTCTATTTCTAGATTAAAAAAAGTTAAATGCTCCTTCATAATATAATTTTTGGGTAGAGTTTATTATTATTCCGAAATAAAAGAGATGAAAACAATAAAGATAAAGAAGACAATATATAAAAAAAATGGTTAAATAATTGTGTTTGATAATAATATACAAGATAAAATGATTGTCTTTTGATCTTGTTTGATAATGATGTACAAGATAAAATGATTGTCTCTTAATTATGTTTGGTTATGGTGGACAAGATAAAATAAAATATAAAAAGTTTATTTTACCCTTAACATGTATTATTGTCAAACTTACATATTTTAAAAAAAATAATTAGATATTTTTTTTTTAGTTTATATTAAGTGTTGAAACTAATAAATTGCAATTACTGTAGTTATAAAACCCGAACTGGTCTAGTGAGTCAACCCAAGACCATAGGTTTGGACTGATTTGGGTTTAAAAGAAAATAAAGGAAGAATTGACCTAACTTGACTAGGCTAAAACCTTGAGTCAACCCGTGATCCAAGATAAAACATGGGTAAAAAAATCACTTATTTGTTTTTGAATTTTTTGGGTCAAAACAAGGTTGCTTTGATTTTTTTTAAAAATTGGTTCAGCTTAGGTTGACCCAAAAGACTCATGAATCGAGTCTTGCCCCCAGTTGAATCTCAACTCGGGTTTTAAGACTATAATAATAATTATTTTTACCCATACGTTGACTTAGTTAAACCTAAGATGACCTCCTATCCGTGACCTGAGTCAACTTCTGAGTTGGGTTTGAAACTATGATAATAATCATTTTTATTCTATATCGACTTGAGTCAACCTGGGTTGACATTCTTGATATATGACTTAGGCCTTGTCCCGGATTGATCTCTAAGTTGAGTTTTAAAACTATGATATTAACCACTTTATTCTTACGTTGGTTTAGGTCAATCCAGACTGACCATCTTGACTTATGACCCTGGGCTTATCCCGGGTTGACTCTGAATCGGGTTTTAAAACTATGATAATGATTATTTTTATCCTTACACTAATCAAGGTCAATGATCAACCCGATTCGTGAGTGGGGCCTTGCTTCGAGTTGATCTTTAAGTTGAGTTTTTTAAAACTATAATAATAATCACTTTTATCTTTATATTGACTCGGGTCTTACCCCAGGCTGACCCGTGACCTAGGCCTTACCTCGGGTTGACTGACACGACCAAAAGATTGATGTCTTCTCCCAAGTGCAGGAGTTTCGAAGTAATAAATAACTCGGCAAGATCGGGGTCGAACCACAGAGAGGTTAATTGTATAAATTATAAATAACAAGACGACGACGACAACAACAACATTAACAACAACAACAACAACAACAACAACAACAACAATAATAATAATAATACTCAGTACGTGGCATTGTTATACCTGAGAATGATCTAAAAGATCGGGTCACAGGTTTCCAGCCTATATACTGAGTTTATAAAAAGATCAAAGAGATATATTATATAATATAAACAGATTTCTGATGCGAATGAACAAGGCAAGACCAACAATATCAGGATCCTTGATCAAACACAGAGCATACTTAACGTACATAAAATATAACAAGAATGTAAATAATAATACTAATAATAATACTAATAATAATAGTAATAATATTAGTAGTAATAATAATAATAACAATAAAAAAAAGGAGGAAGAAATTAATGAGAACTTTGAGATGGAAGATTAATGTAAGGATTAAACAATGATAAAAACAAATGTCAAGGTTAGAGGATCCACCAATGGTATTTCAAACAAGTATAGTATAAACTCTTATTACTCAATTTGGAAACCACACAAGAACGAGGTTCCAATTGGATGATTTGTCATTAATAGCTCATTATAAATTATTAACATGATCATATTAATTATCTTATTTACATAACACCAAACTTTTAAATATTGTCAGGAATTCATGATATTAACTGATGTTAACAACAAATCAAGTTCCTTTCATAGCCCAGGTGTAGGTAATACCATACGGTTGGGCTATGAGAGTGCCAATCATTTGTTGTACCAAGTATTATACAACACAAATCTAGATTAACCATTTAACAAGCAATGTATTAAGAATTAGTAAGATAAAGAGATAAGACATGTTAATATTAAACATTAAGGTCCATGTTGAGTTTACACCATACTTGTTCTTACACCATTAGTGTAACCTTTTCACCTTGACATAATAAACTTAGCTAAACATAATGAAGAAGAGAAACATAAATAAACAAAACAAGAACATAAATAAGATACAAGTTAACTAAGGAAAAGAAAGGAAATGAAAAGCATAAACAAGAAATTAATGAAAGCAAAACTTAAGAATTACAAAAAATATAAAGAGAGAAATAAAGAGCATGAACTTGATCTGAACAACCAAGCCCCTAAATACACGACAAATACCTCCTTTTATAGGCCAAAATTCAGAATTATTGATTTGATGACTAATTGTTGAGTAGGTGGCCAACTTTTGACTTTGTAAAAATCCTTATCTTCTTGTCTGAATAAAACGAAAATGCTAGCATCAGAACTGGATCCACTTGAAAGCATGAAAGTTGTAGGAAATTGACTCAGCTTTCCAGGAAAAAATAGTGGAGGTGATTTGGACTTCTAGAAATTCAGATATGGGCCAAACACTGAACAATACTTGGGCTGTAGGACAGATTCAGACTTCTCCGTTGTTGCTATAATTTGGACTTGAAAACAGCCTTCTTAGATCTTGATGAAAACATTAAAGTTGTAGGCCTATGTCTTACTGAATCTGTGTAAAAATTTGAGGTCATTTGGACATCTAGAACTCGAGATATGACCCTAACACTGAACAATGTTTCAGTTTGGACTACACCAACATCTCTTTTCCAAGTTTCACCCAGATCTTCACAAATTTCAGTAGTTGAATTCATCAATCAATCCTTTGATTTATGTGATAGGCCTGCATTTAAGATGAACACTTACCATATATTAGGGCATTTTATAGTATTAGACATGTTATTATAAAACATGTTTTAGTTAAAGAGTTATTAATACTTTAAGTGCAAAATGATGATATAAAACCTTGATAAATATGCACTTTTAAGTACTAATCATTGACTTCCGAGTCAGGTTTTAAAATTACAATAATAACTATTTTTATGCTTATGTTGACTTAGGTCAATCCAAGTTGACCCTCTTTATTCATGCATAACCCGGGCCTTGTCCTAAGTTAAGTTTTAAAAATATGATAATAAATATTTTTATCCTTATATATAGTAGTTGAATAATTTAAAAAATGAGAGTCATTGACAAGGATATTTTAAGAATTAAAAAATAATAAATATTATTTCTAGAGACACGTCTCTTCTATTGGAAGTACATAAAATTCATTCTAAAACTGTTACAAGGACATATTTATTTTTATGTCAGTGTCTCTGTCATCCAAACACATTTATGTCGCTACTATCTCTATCATTTCTATCCTAAAACAATAACCAAACATTACATTATTAAATATATTTATATATAATTTAGATGGAAAATACTAATAGATATTGACTAGAATAGTGGCTCATGCCATACAATTTTTTTTTAATGTGTTAAAAAAATATTTAGTCGATGATAACTTTTTTATAGAAGTAAGAAAAACCTAAGAGGCAGGTAAAATCTTTATTAATTTAATAATATGATAAGAAAATATACAACAACAATAAAAAAACAATATTGGAGTGGGTCAAGCTAGGTTAACACGTGAAATATGTGACATAACACATGAGATTGAGATAATCTCATAGAATGATGGAATCAGAAAAAATTAATTGTAAAAATAGACCTGAAAAAAAAATATCCGAGAGAACCCAATCTAATCTTTCAAACTTGTGACCCAAAAGGTTAACAAAATCCCGATAAATAAAATACGGAGGGACAAAAAAGAAAGAAAAGAAAGTTCCAATAAAAAAGAATTAAAAACAAAATAAATATCAATAAAAAAAATAAGGGCTAAATCTAACATAAAATAAAATGAGTTAAAATATTAAGGGATGCAATTAAGAAAATAATTAAGAGAATGATATAAAATATTGAGGAATGTAATTGAAAGGATAATTTCATTAAGAGAATGATTAAAAAAACTTAATAATAAAAAGAATGAGGGTTAAATGGAAAGAAAATTCCAATTCCATTGATTATTTAAAATAAAAGAAATAATAAAAAAATAAGTATCAAATCCACAAAAAAATAAAATAAAGGGTTGCTTTGAAAATATACAGGGCTTGGAAACTAAAGATGAGTGAGGAAATAAAGAAGGAAAAAAAAAAGACAACTAGTACAAAACCCGATATTTTTTTACCATAGGCCCTGCCCAATAATGGAGGCAACGTCGTGAGAATTAAAACGTTGTTGTGGAAGCTGGAGTTTGACCGACGGATGATGTTGTACCTTTATTTCAAACAACATGGGAGCACTCACACGCAACCAAATTTTTAAATAAATTAATATTATATATATGTCTAAATACTATAGTGCCCTTAATTAGATTTGGTAACTACTTGAAAAACGAAGTGGAAAAGAAAATAAAACCCTTAACCAAATCAATGTAAGGATATTTAGGTAATTTCATTACGCTCTCGAAATAAAATAACGGAAAGTGCCCTTCCCCACTGTTGCATTATTTTTTAACTTAAAAGAAATATTAGTTATTTTACTATCCAAATAAATTGAAAAAAAGACTAATATACCCTTGCTTTTAAGGTCATTTGTGTTTTGTCGATAAAAGTAAAATTATTATTTCATATTTTCAATCAATAGTAACAATAAATCTATAGCAACAGTAAAAAATACACAGTAATATAACTACTCCTTTTAGTTTCTTTTAATAATAATAATAATAATAATAATGGGAAACGTTCTCGTCTATTACTAAGAGGATTCAACTGATTAAATATTTAGTTTAGGTATCTAGTTAAACTGTGTGTATGGTTAGAGGACTGATTTTAGATTTTCCCAATTATTGAGCTGCTGCTGGCCTTTCTTTTATGTGGACTGCATTCATCATCTCATAATTTCAGCCAATAATTATCCTCTACACTCTATCTCAAAATAGAATTTCATCTCCTCATCATGAATACCAATCAGCATTTCTTGTTGCCTGACCCCACATAGCAAGCTCTCATCACAGTTGTTGATAAAAAAAAACCCAAGTAAAGCTAATGTGATATCATAGTCAGTAGTACACCGAATCAAAAACCTATTATTATAACCTAACTACCTCCACACGCTCCAATTTGGAGAAGCAAACAGTTAGCTTGATAACTCGATCAACTCAACTCAGTTCCTCCCAACCTCAACTCGGTAGCCAAAAATGGCTGCTTTACACACCATTTCTCCTCACAGTCTCCTTCCTCTTTCAAAACCCAAAAAGACCATTTCAAAAAACCTGCAAAGCCCTCAGTTTCTATCCCCAAAATTGCCAAAGAGCCAATGTTTCTCTAGAAACATACCGAGCTGGCACTTGAATTCTGTTTTCCAAGAAGAGGTTGATGTTATTCCAGTACGAAGTGGTGACAGCGTAGACCAGCAAGAAGGGATGGTAGCGAGTCAGGTAGAGAGAGAAGGGACCGAGTTGGCTCCTCAGGTGAGTGGGTTTGGGGGGAGTGAAGGGCAGCTCTCTTTTGAAGGATTCTCTTCAGCTTCAAGTTCTGGTCTTGATGGAGAGAATAGAGAGAGGGAATTGGAGTGCGAGAGGTTAATTGATAGGACCATCAATGCAACGATTGTTCTTGCTGCTGGTACTTATGCTATTACCAAGTTGCTCACAATTGACCATGATTACTGGCACGTAAGTAAAAGCTTATTTATTATGTGTCTTTAGAACAAATCAAATCATAATTGGTTGCTTTATATGTTGTTTAGAGTTTTGTTTTTATTGTTGTCATGCTACTTATGAAATTTGTTCCTGTTGGACAATATAAGGGTATCTCCATTTCTTCTTATGTTCTTCATTCTTAGCTTTTCTTGAGAAATAAAAGTAGCTTCAAGTTAATTTCCCTTTTCTTGGCTTTGAAGCAATATGATTTTTGTGGCTTTCACCTCTAGCTTTGGATTTGCGTCCTTTTGCTCAATTTTTGCAATTCGGATCTGATTTTTTATGGAAGCTGAAGGCTTTGTCTAGGAGGCTAAGACTGCTAGAAAATTGTGGTTATGGTGATAAAAGTTGGGGACTTATGGGTCAAACAAACATATGCAGCTTGATATTAAGGAGTTGAGACTTGAGAGAATTCTTGGTTTCTTGTACAGAAGATTCATTAAAACCCTTAATTGGTATCCTGGTTGTTTTAATTTATCCATCCAAACCTTCTTGGTGTGTTTTAAATTTAAGATGTTGCATGCTATTGATGTTAACTTTTCTTTTTTCTCATTTCCGTAAGCATTGCAGAATGACATAATTGGATGTGTTTTCTATTTTCTTGATGTCTTTTTGTATTCCTAAATTATGTAGTTGTTTATCCACTAGATCTTCAAGATCTATTTTTCACTTTTCTACTAGGGGTGGACACTCTTTGAAATATTAAGATATGCACCTCAACACAACTGGTCAGCTTATGAGGAAGCTCTAAAGACAAACCCAGTTTTAGCGAAAATGATGATTAGTGGTGTGGTGTACTCCGTTGGGGATTGGATTGCACAGGTTTGTAAATGCTGTGAAACCAATATTGTGATATTCTATTTTTTCTTGTGTATGCATCCTTTTACTTGGTTGTTTCTGTTTCCTCTTCAGTGCTATGAAGGTAAACCAATTTTTGAGTTTGACCGCACAAGAATGTTGAGATCAGGCATTGTTGGCTTTACATTACACGGCTCCCTTTCACATTACTATTACCAGTTTTGCGAGGTGATTAACGTACTTCAAGTTTCCTTTGAAGTTTAATAGGCATAGTGATGTATTCAGTGATTTACTCAATCAGTTTACTGTCTTCTAGGAGCTTTTTCCATTCCAAGATTGGTGGGTGGTTCCTGCCAAAGTGGCCTTCGACCAAACTTTGTGGGCAGCAGCTTGGAACAGCATTTATTTCACAGTGTTGGGATTCTTGCGTCTGGAATCGCCCGCCAGCATTTTCAGTGAACTGACAGCTACATTTTGGCCGATGCTTACAGTAAGAGAACCTTCTCCCCTTCCCTCTTTGTGTCCAGAACCAAACTTTGATCTAGTGTTTGCTCTTATTATCACCTGGTAATGGAGTTAGAAAGACTGCTATCTGGCAAAACCACATTACTGGTTTTGAATATTTCCTTTCTGCATTAATAGTTGGATGTTTTGAGACCCATGAATTTAATATGCATGGTGGTGTCATTTGTATGGCTCTATCTTCTATTCATAATTTTAAATGTTAGTTTGCAACCATTCTAAAACTTTAATGAGCGCATAAATTATTTTATAACTGACAAGCCTCAACTCAACAAGTTTCAAATTTGTTGATTTTCTGTTCAAAATGGCCGAGTGGTGAGGAGCATTTTCGTTTTCAGTTTATCTAAGCCGAATTATGTGCTTGAAGTCTGGTTTTTGTTTATTACTTGGACTATTGGATCAAAACACATGAATTTAGTAGTTAGTTTTTTCTTGCTCACAACCTGGCTTAATTTTGTACTGTTTAATGTGGTCTGCTGTGCAGGCAGGATGGAAGCTTTGGCCATTTGCTCATCTTATTACATATGGTGTGATTCCTGTAGAACAAAGACTCCTTTGGGTGGATTGTGTAGAACTCATCTGGGTGACCATACTGTCCACGTAAGTAGCATATTGTTTCTTTCTGAACTGTCATGCATTAGGTAATGAAGACTGGAAAGACATTAATGGACTCTTTTTCTTAGGAAATCTGATTAGGAAACGCATGCTAGATGAATAATTAACAGTTACAAGTCCCAGTTATTCGAACACACTGGATATTTCCATTACACAACTGAGATACGTTTTTTTTTTTTATTATTATTTCTTAGAGACAATTTTGATACACTAAATATTTCGGAGTGAAGTATGGACGTATATAAGTTTTTTGTTTCGTAATTCTCTCACATGAATTTCTGGTTTGGAGATCTCCAGTGGTCCCTCCTACAATTCTGCTAGAAATTTCTTAGAGACAAGTGCTTTTCAAAATAGTTTTTCGCTTGAAAATGCATTAAAATGAATTTTTTTCAGATTTTGTTTTTAAATTTTTGACATCAACACATCAAAACCATCACAAAACACTAAAAAAACATTAATTTGATGCTTTTTCAAGCCAAAAATACATTTGAAAAACACTTAAAAATAGAAGCAGAAGTTATGCCAAACTCTGTCGTGTATGTGGTCTTGCCATGTTGGATGCAAATATGAGTGATAAATATAAAGCAAAGTGTTTGTATATAAGATGAACCCATAAGTCTATGCTTTCGGGTTGGAGAAGTGGACACGGAGGACCATGCATCTCCCTGAGCACAAGAAGCTCTCTAACATGACATGGCACAGCAAGGTCTTCTCTGTCCTCATTCCGTTTGGTCTGGTGATAGAAGGAATTTTTTTTTTTTGACTTGAGTCTGAAGTTCTAAAACTGCTGATTTTTTTTTTCTCTTTGGTAGTTATTCAAACGAGAAATCAGAAGCACGAATATCAGAGGCAACAGTAGAAGCTTCTTCCAGTTCCCCGTCCAAAGGTTCCCCTGAGGTATACCGCATAACTGTTATATACTGCCTTATTTGGACATTAAGTTATGATATGCTTTGAGTTGTCTTCTCCTTTTCCAACCCATTTTTTTTTCTCTTCACAGGAGTAGATAAAGTGCAGAAAATTACGAGCAATATAGAAAACGGGATAGTTGCTCAGCTCAATGCAGTCATGAGGGCTTTGACAGAGGAGAACACAGCGTGACCATATATCTTGATGCAAGAATAGCAATGCCGAAAGTTGCTGGACAGACTGGCTATCGTATATACCCCACGCATCTTGCAACCTTGCGTATTTATGTTAATTGATGATTATTATACTCTTCTTGAGATACTTCCTAACAGCTGTAAAAATCATAGTAATGGAAAGTTTCCATGAAACATAGAAGAATTTACCAGGTAAGCATATATGAAGAAATGCCTGATCACCCAAATGAAATACAATTTCAAAACCCACCATTCCAATGGCAGCTTCAATCTCAAATCTGCAGGCACAGTTAACAAATATAATGATGATTATCTGCAACCACAGTTGCCCTCTTCCATCAGAAAGAAAACGAGTTGCAGACGCGGTGCTATTAGAGAAGGGAAGAAAGTGGATGATGGAGCAACTGGGACATAAGAGGTTTTTAATTGAATGATTCGCTACTTGTCTCCATTCCAACAATCTAGACAATTGTAGTAGGTTCTATTATAACTCAAGATAACCCTGATCATCAATTACGTGTTATTCGTTTCTTCTTTCTAACGCAAAAAAACAAAATAGCTTTCGTATTAACCCAGCTATATCTTTTTGACTTCAAAACGCGTCCACTGCTCTACTCCAGCTAGATCATGATTCCGTGCACATTGTGTCTGCATGCGTCCTCGTCCACGTATCATCTTCAAAATGCTCTAAATGTTTGCTTTTACTACTTGAAAAGCACTTCAATAATTTTTAGCTTTTAATATTATTTTCTGGGATTTTTCTTCTCTTAATGAAATTTGGAGAATACCAAATCATCCCTCCTTTTAACACCAAGAAAAGGTCAGCTTTGTGAATTTCTAAATTCAACACAACTTCAAGAACTAATTTATTATTCTCAGTTGAATATTCAACGAAGCATACCAATACCGTATGAAAGTGTCAAGATTACATTGACTATCCAAGCAGATATATGATTTCCCAGAAGCTCGAAAACTACGATGCCATATTAATGTAGTAGTCATAAGATGTTGAAAAATTAAAAAAAAAAAAAACTGCTGTTAATTAGTTCACATATAGACAAAATCGTTTTCTGAGATAAATACAGAACAGCCATCTGCTGAAACTCACTCACAAAAGAAGAAATTAAAAAGAAAAAGCAAGATATTGCAAATTAACTAGGCCATGGACATGTTAGAAAGCCGACTAGGCGTTGGCCGGAAGTTAAACCACCGAAGGGTTAACCTCCGATTTGGTGGTGCTAATGCCCTTCTTAATATCTCTTTATTTGCTTGATGTCTTCTGATCAACTTGTCACCGGGCACCATATAGCCATGCTTGCTACACCTGACCGACCCCGGACGGTTTGAGCACGTACAAGTTGAGCGTGGCCTAGGAGGTATCGATACAACTTGATTATTTCTTCTAACCCTACTGCCCTCACCATGTGCTTGTCTTGTTGGAAGCTGTAACCTTCCCCTAGCCTGTTTCTGAGACATGGATTCCATTTTGTGAGCCGAGAGAGAGACAGAGAGAGACAGAGAGAGGTATGATCTTGAGCTGGCTATGCGAAGAATTGCGTTGCCACAGTTGGTTTAGCACATGTTAAAAGCTTTTTATACAGAAATGCAATGATGCATGTCTTGACAAGGCTGTTCTTAAAGATTTTCTCATGATTCCATATGATTGGCTTGGCAAGAAGACCTTGACTTGTTAAACACAAGTTGGTAGAGTCTCATTTGAGGCTTGATGGATTCAAACCTTTCTTTTTGTCTTTCAAATGTTGGACTACTTGTCAAACCACAATGTTTAACTCGGAATATCAGTGCCTTCCTGGACAAGCACTCGCATGCACCAACTCCAACTACGATTTTGAATGGAACCTCCTCCTCCTCCTCCTCCTTCTTCTTTAGTTTCTTTACTCTTTTTTTTTCTTTCTTAATTAGTGATATTTATACTCCCTTCGCCAACTCAGTTTTAAAGGAATTTAATATATATAATGACCAATAAATTAAAGGAAAGTTACGGAATCTCATTTGCTTGTTTTTCTATATATATCCATTGGGGAGTTTGATGTAAATGATAATTAATTTTATTTCATGTTAGCATTTCAGATTTTTTTTTTATTACAAAGGGGATTTGATCAGATCTCTCAAAAAGAGAGGAAATTAACCCTAATGTTACTTTAACTTATTATTTATCGTTCTAGTTTTGATTTTGAAAAACAAAATTGATTTTTTCCCCCATCAATGCATCAATTAAGAGATCTAACTATAGCTATGACTAGAAAATGACTCACCACCAATATATAAAAATTAATTTAAGGATTTCTTGACATTAAAAAAACGCATGTTTAATTTTCCTTAATAATAATAAAAAAAACCTTACTAAGAATAAATGAAAGAGCATTAATCTGAGAAAAACATGAACTGTTTTTTTGTCATTAAACAGTGTTTTAATGTAACAAAATCTAACATTTGATTATTTCTTCAAGAACTCAAGTAATTGGATACCAAACATTCTAGTTTATTAAACACCTCAACTTTTTCTTTTTTTAATAGTAAACACCTCGTTTGATTGAAATCTCTTGGTATTTTCTTAGGATAATTCAACTACAACTGCAAGAGGACATATATTTTTTAATTTTTTAAAATTATTTTTGAAATTAGCACATCAAAATGATCTAAAATACCAAAAAGAAAAATATTAATTTGAAGGAAAAAAATTATTATTTTTTTAAAATATTTTTAAAATACAAAACCAATAGGGCAAACTTTTAATCGATACTTTAATTTGTAAATGATTAAGTGACCTTTTCTTAATAATTTCTCTTGTATCCCAAATTCGGAAGAAATTTTCTTAGTAAAGCCCAATGGGCCCCTAGCTAGGCCACCGACTCTCATTAGGGTAGGCAGGTGTTTGCATGAGCTCAACCAAACATATCTGGCATCCTTGGCTTCTTCTTCTTCTTCTTTCTCCCCCCCCCCTCAAGAGAATTTGCTTATAGATTTTTTAAATGAAGTTTTCATTCGAAAATGTAGTTTATGCTTTTCAAATTATATTTTTGTTTTCTTTTTCAATAATTTTATGTGTTGATTTAAAAAAAAATTATTTTAATATATTTTTAATTTTGTTTTTTAAATTACTGTAACATGTTACCATAATATACAAAGAATGACATATATACCCACGGTTATTCCAAGCCCAACCCACTGCCAGCTATACGCAACCCAAATCCTCAATTATTTTTTCATTCATGTAATGATGATGACCGATCACAAATATGATTAATAAGCTTCATCTTCTTTCCTTTTTTTCTGTGTGGGGGCATGGCTAAATGTTCAACTATGAGCTAGACATTGCTGCCTACCATTTGCCATAACAAGCTAGGATAATGCGGCAACTTGGCCCTTGTCAACTAGAAATCATCAATGGTCCAGAGTACTTTTCAGCTGCCTGGAACAGCTTGGGAAGCATCTGTCAATTTGTGGGTCTCAGATAAAATAGATGTTAATCCCTCTTCACAGATCTTCAAGCTCAATCATGGGCCTAAAGATTGTATAGAATATTAGTTGGCTGGCCATGGCCTCATCAATGAGAACCCCATCCTTTTCGGTACCTTCATTTATGAAAATGAAACAGTATTCCTGATCTCTGCATATCTATGTTGAAAATGGCCATTTGTTTTGGGAGAGAGAGACCTGGGTGCATTTCTCTTATTAATTTCCAACAACAAGACCTCTCTTTTCTTTCTGACAAGTTGATAATTAACCACTCAACTTGTTAATATTCCATGTTCTTGAAGCATCGATCACAGGAAAGCCACATGTAAGCATGCATGTCAAAAGAAGATTATCGTGGAAGGTTATTATAACCAGTATTCGTCTCTAAATCATATTTGCAAAGCTTTCAAGGCCTGATTAATAGAAAGCATAATCCTAAAAAGAGATTCGGATCCAACGATAATGGGAAATTCTGTCAAAATATCAATTTACATTCCAAAACTAAGCAGTAATAAATTTATTTCTTTGTAAAGTTGTTCTGTACTCTTTCCTTGGAAAGGAATGCAATTAGAGGAGATAATAATTTTGTGTGGTTCTAAGATAATGATTCCTTTTGATGATGATGATGGTGAGATGGTCCCACAGTCAGCAAGATAAAAGCCATTTGTCAGGTAGCCTCTTGCTGTCAATATTTGTGCGACCTTCGCCTCTAGGTCATGGAATATACTTAGCTAGCTATGTCTAATCATTCATTCATCACTAGCCAGATGAAATCAAGAAAAGGACACCCACCCTCAAATATCTAGCATTCTTTTGGAGATTACACCAAAGATACAATATATTTAATTATTTCTTAGAATAAATGAAAATCAACTTTCTGTAAATTCGATCCCTTGCTATAGCTGCTTTAATCCTCTAGAAGCATGTGTCAGATAGCTCTCTCATGTGCAGAGACTCCATAGCTTTCCATACAAATTAAAGTTGATGGAAAATTCTTGCGAGGAACTGTCCATGAATATTACCTTTCAAGAAATTAAGAGATGTGTATGGATACAATCCAAACAAGCTAAATCTCAGCTTTCTTTCTTTCCTTCTTTTTTTCCTTGAGAAAATAACAAATCTTGGTATTTGTTTGTGCAAATAACTTCAACGATTGTGAAGTCAGCATTAAGACATACCTTAGTCCTTAAGTTATATAATTTTTTGATAGTTTTGCGCAAGGAAAAATCAAGAAGAGGTCAGTAAACTTCATTTTCGACTTATCAATTTTTTTGTTTTGTTTTTGCTTATTGCTCACGAGATCATCAATCTTTCTCATGCGACAACAATGGGTGTCAATTATCTTGTCACGTTCCTATAGTATATTAAACATCTGCAGCTGATCCATCACCAACACTGTATTACTTTGTGTCATCTACAATTTTTGTTATGTATTAATCAGTTTCTAAATGATCAATAGTAATAAAATAAGCTGGTAGAGGAACTCCAAGACCATAGAGCTAGACAAGAACAATTAAAACAAGTCACTAACAATAATTAAGATGGGTCCATTTCAATCGTTTTAGCCCGTTTGTTTTCTTTTTCTTGATTTCTCAGACAATGATTAAATATTTGCTTATGAATGCTAATGATTCTTGTCCTTATTATAAACAGTTGAATGAAACAATTCCATACTAGAAAAATTATCAAGTTTCTGATCAGGATCTATATGTTCCAGCATGGAAGATAGTAATCACAAATTCTCGAACTATTTTCTTGCAATAAGTTGTATTTTGAAGAAAAAAAAGGAAAATCCAAGAACTAATCAAGTTTCCGAAGAAATATGGTGTTCTAGATTTGTTACAAAACCAAAAAATATGTATTAACCCATAAGAAAATTATACCAGTGCCATAATCAGAATTCATACATGCTTCTCTACAGATTCTTCACAAACATGAACATGGCTGGAAAAGATAAAGTAACCGAAAGAACTAAGAGCCTTTACCTTCTAGGGTTTATGCATTCAACAAAAAATTATGCAAAAGAGTCAAGCATGCCATCTTTAAACGCCAAGCATCACTGAGCAATAAAAGGAAGTCATTATTGCACAATCTTAATTATCCAATGATCAAGATGAACGCAAATATACAACAAAGGCAAACCATGGCCAATAATATATATTATTGGAATAATTAAGAAACTTTTAATAAATATAATCTGTTGTGCAGACAAGGTTTAATCGTAAAACAGAACAATTTTATATATATCACTGATCAACAATTTTATTTTTCTATAATATCAGGATCCCACCTCCTATTTTTCTTTGCTTCCTTAATAACAATATAATAAGAGCAAACATTTACAGAATATATATGCAACTATATATAAATATCTCCATCTATATGAATTGTATCTACGGCCTCGCTTCAAATTGGCAGCTACATGTTTCATTTGGAGAAACTGGAGGCCACTGAATGACTCTCTAATCTCTTCCTCAATGTAACCCCAATGGAAAGCTGATACAACTACTAATCAATCGACGACCGTCTATATAAACAATTAGTATATAACTTGATCACTATTTGAATGCTTCATATTATCCACAGGGAATGGATTCATAGGTCTAAATATAATATATGCATAGACCAATGATTAAGATTAGTTTAAGAGTACCAGTTCATGCCTGGAATTTGATATGGTGGCCTAAAAATTCCATTTCCCATAGATCCCAGCATTGTCTGTTGGTGCAATTGAGATGTATGTGGAAGTTGACTGAGAAGAGTAACTATGGAACTATTCCCGTCATTCCCCACAACACTTTCATCTCCATTAATATCCCCTTGAAATCTCTTACTTGATGAAGGGACAGCCAGGTCCTCGTCGGTCCAATACAGTGATGGGAGTGTTCTTTTGAGTGGAAGCCTAGGTAGGTGATCTGGCTTGGATACTGGAGAAGTCACGTGAGACATAGAACTGCTGCTTCTGATGCCATCATTGCTGCTTATTATTCCTTCGAATAAATTATGGTCATTGTCAAGCAATGTCTCATAGTTTGTGCCTTTAGCAAGATGAAGTGTTCCATTCTGATGGTTACCAACCAGTATAGAAGGTGGTATTGATCCAAGAAAATCATCCATAGAATCATCTTTATCGTGATCTATTGGTCTATGTGTGTTGTTTTTCTTGTATATTCGACATAACACCCAATCATCAAGCTACAACGAAAGGTAGAAACAAACAAACAAACAGTAATCACCATTAGTCTTACAGTGTTTTCGAAAAGTATCCAAAGTGAAAAGACAATACATATGCAATAAAAAACTCGGTAGAAAGTGATCACTAATTACCCTCAAGGAGTTTTTCTTGTTTCCCAAGTCACATCCTGGTGGCTTGTTTTTGACTTTGTTATCAGCTAACCGGTATTCGTGCATGATCCAATTGGTTTTGATCCCTTTAGGAGGCTTGCCTCCATAGAAGACCAGGGCTTTTTTTACCCCAACTTTCTGTGTACCACCCAAAGTTAATATTGGCTTATCAGTTCCCGTAGCCTTCCAATACCCTGAAGTTGCTGCCCTGTTTGGCCTAGTTCCATTAGGGTACTTCCGGTCCCTCGGACTAAAAAAGTACCATTCTTGTTCACCAAACGTGGCCTTAGCTGAACAAAAGTTGAACCCACCATTTATTAGGCTTTATATATATATATATAATAGTACACAATAAGTAATAAGAATCGGATTTCCAAGTTAGCAAATTTGGATGTAACCTGGTAATTCCCATGGATCAAACTTGTAAAGATCAACTTCTGCAATAATCGCCACAGGGAGAGGAGCAGAAGTGGTCTTTTTCTTGAGGTAGTGAACAACTAGCTCTTCATCTGTGGGGTGGAACCGGAACCCTGGTGGAAGGTTTGGTTGTTGAGAGCCGCCGCCTCCGGCACCTCCTGTGGATGAATCAGTGCTTTCCATTAATTGCTGGAGCGGTGGATTTGAGAAATTGAGGAGTCCTGAGATGATTTAGAGGGTTTATTATCAGAGAACATGCTACAATTTAGAGAGGTGGTTCAAATGTTGCATTGAGGTGGCATGATCCTTCTTTTATAAGGACAGAAGAGGGAGTTACCACATCTGATGGGTATTTAGGGCAAGAATTAAAAACCAAAGGGACTTTATCTTAACCACGGATTATGATCTGACACGTAATAGACTTGAAGGGTTGATTAGTAATTTTACTATTGTGATTACCTAATCACCCATTTTGTCTCAGCTAAATTCATGCATAGGTTGACAAAAGCATACACAGGTCTTTATTTTATTTAAAAATATCTTATAATAATATTTTTTTATTTTTAAAAATTTATTTGTTTTAAGCATCAAAATAATTTAAAAAAACTAAAAAAAAGTACAGCCCATCAGTGGAAATAAACGGTTAGAAGAGAGTGATGCAGGAGTGATGGGCAGCTGATCACGACACAAACTAGGAACAGAGCCATTGTTAGAAAGACACGTGTAATCCTAAAGTCATGGCACAAACCGAAGCTTTTACATGCTTAAGATGTCATGCTTTTGGTTTAATCCCTCCAATTTAAGGGTCCCCCGGTCCTCCCCCTCTTTTAAAGCCAATCTCTTAGACTTGGGTACTAGCTAGTTAGACTATAAATGCCTTTCAGTCTCCACTTAATTAATTCTTTTGCTTTGGTTTTGGTCCAAATTTATGAGCAAAATCAAAACTTAATTAAATCATTATTCTAATTGGTAAAGAATGGTGTCAATTAATTTGAGGATATTATTAATTTATTGTTATATTAGTAGAATCATACGATACAAAATTTCTACAAGGCAAGAGCTTAAATTTTATTCCAAGATTAGAATTAGTTGGATGATATATATATTTATTTGTTGGGCATAAAATATATATCACACTTTATTGGTCCATAAATATTTGCATCAAAATTCAGTACTTCATTTCTTTTACAAAATAAAAAAAGGGACCCAATGATCTATAAGACGCTAAATTTCTCGAAGGGAGTAGATGGTGTCTTTTACATATGCTTTCAATGTCTATTTATTGTACACAAATATAAAGACAATTAAAAAGTGAGAAAAAAAGGTGGGCTTCTCTCTCTCTTTTTGTGTTCTTGTTACGAATAATAATACCATGGAAAGAGTGGGAACAAGTAGAAAACAATGGTGGAAGATGAGAGGTCCATGGGGCTTCAGTCCTTTGACCAGCAACCCAGCAATTGACACAAAATATCGAATCTTGATACCATCCACACCCCTCGTCACCGTCGGGCGTGGCAAGAAAATGTTCACGGCGGAAACAGCAGCTCAGTGGGGTCCAATGCTTCTTGCATGATAGACCACCGGGACCCATTAAATGGATGTCACTTCCTGTTAAGTCGGTTTCTTATCAGCAGGAAAAACACCAACCCTTTCACATCTCCCGCCGTCCTTGTTAGCCTGAACTCCCCTTCTCTTCTCACACTTAGGATCGGTGGCAAGGAGAAGAGGGTGGGTGGAGTCTACGGTGGTCATGGCTTGTATGGCTAGACTGTAACCTACCAACCCTCTTTATTGGTCCTCCTGTACTCCATGATCTTTAATTTAATTCACACCAACCAGAGAAATCAACATGCATGGGACCTTGAGGTACATCGCATGACTCATAAAATGCTCTTTCTTATCACGAAGAAAAAAAAAAAAGGCTACAAGTGGATAGAGCTCGACTGCGATGATCATATATGACTGGTTCATTGGATCCACCTTTGGAGTTGCACTTTGTTTTGTCTCAATCAACTCCGATCCTTCAAATTTGAATACTGTCCCAATTGACTTTGTAGATCACAAAGTTTATGAACATTTCTAACCGTGAATTACCCATATCAATAAATAAAAAGAATCATAAAGTTAGAAAAATTAAATGATAGATATAAATTAAAATATTTATTCTTACGAATCATTTATTTGGTTGTATTCAAAGATTTTGTTTATTAAATTTAATTTTTTATTTAATCAAATAATAATAGAAATAAACACACACATATGATATTATTTAAATAAAATTAAAAAAAATAATATTGTGCAAGGTTACAAATATTAGAAATATTATTAAAAAATAAATCTTTTTCATTTTTAAAAAGAAATTTAATGTAAAAAAAATATAGATAAATTAGAATAATCTCTTTAAAAACTAAATAAATACATAATAAAAAAACAATCATTGTTAAAACAAAGCTAAATAACCAAAATAAAAAAAATAAGAGAGAAGGGGTTTAAATCTAGATATAAATTAAATAATTATTAAAAAAAACATGTTAAAAGGGTATAAATAAAAAAAAAATTGAGGGAGCCCACGCCCGGGGGCCTTATGTTTTTTTAAAATACTGATAGGGCCGACACATGTCAAACTAATGACCTGAGTCATTAGATCGAAAGCACCAATATGAAAAAAAACATGAAACCCAATCTTTAGTAAATCAAATATTGAAGGATAAAACCGAAAAAAAAAAATTAATCACACAAAATGATCTAAAACAATAAATAAAAGATTAAAGGTGAAATAAAAATTAAATTAGAGGGCAACCATAAATTTTTGATTGGAGGGTTAAATTGAAAACAAAATTTTAACAAAAAGAAAAAAAATCAAAAGAATGAAAACCAAATTGAAAAAAAATAAAAACCTTAAACTTGGATTAATAAATGATGAAATTGAGAACCAATAAAACTCTTAGAAAGAAAGACCATGGAAAACAAATTAAGAAATCAAAGGAATAAGGTTCAAATTAGAAAAAAAATATTATATGACAAATTAAAATTGAAGGACTAAATTGAAAATAAATAAAAAAATTTATATAATAAAAAAAATTAAAAATCAAAACAATAAGGATCAAAGTTAGAGTATCAACAATAAAAAGGATCAACCCATAATTCTAGAGGGATTTAGTCATAAACACCCCTGGTTAACAAATTTAATTTTTTTAACCCGTGGTGATTTAAATAATTTACTTTTTTTAAAATAGAGATTATAAAGATACGTACATCCCAAACAATATTTTGATAATTATCAAATTACCCTAGGGCACCTCATTTTTTTTCCTTAAAAAACAAGAGGTAATTTCACTGCTGTATATCAGCATAGTAAACTGAGTATAATAGATACACAAATGTTTTCACTACGCGTTTTATATTTTTGTTAATGTTTTCCTGTAAGATGTCTACTCTTCGTCGTTGCGGGGCAAATAACATCACTCAATCAATAAAAGATGGAAAAAGAGAAATATGACCGAGCCGAGCAATGTTGCCCTAAAAGCAATTTATAATAAAAAGTACAAAGATGTGCAGTCAAGAAAGTAAGTCAAAGTGGATTGACTGACATTTTCAGTTTTTTTTTTTTTTTTAATCCAATAATTAAGTATCATCTCAAGGGTTCTATTTAGAACCTTATGTCAACAACTTGAAAATCAACTTCACTTAGGAGACCATGCTCGAGCATGCAGAATAAAAATGAAAGGAAATGCAGCAGTAACTTTGCAATAAATTAACTCTACCTTTTCGCCTTATAGAGAAAAACCCTTTATTAAGCAAGCATTTTTCAGAATTATTTTTGAAAAAGAAGGCAAGAAAATACTGAGAAGGAAATACACTAAACATAGGGTTGCTAAGCATAATTAAAGTCAAGTTCTCAGTGAAATAATGGTGTAATTAATAGATGAGCCACCTTCATTTCCCTGTATCCAAGTTCAGAAACCATCACAAAACTTTATGAATGATAGTATTTTGTTAAGAAGTTGCGCACTGAAATCACATAGCCTCGTACGTGAAGTGCCTAGCTATGGAGTTGATATAGCTTTATTGAAGAAAGTTGATGGTGATTGAGGGAATCTTTAAAGGCAGTTAGAACACTTTGCGACCTAGCCTTCATGCTGCTTAAACAGTGCATATTCCTAGATGAGTTTCAGAATTTACAGCACCAAATGACAACTTCCACATACAGAATGATGCCTGTAAGTTTTCCATTGTTGTTTTGTGAGATAAAAATAAAAATAATATCCATTTCTCACCACAGATTCATAAACTTCTGCAATATCAAAGAAAGATGTACTATAATCAACACTAATTGTATCAAAAGCTGCTCTAGCAGCCTTGTTTTCCATCATTGCAAAACAAAGAAAACGATTGAAATATTTAATGGAGGAGAAATTAAAAAGGCATTTAGTTATAAAGACAGATATATAGAGCTTTTGTGGAGCAAACAAATAAAATGGCAAGCCATAAAACTAACACAAAACCTGTGTAATTTGTTATTAAATTGAACATGGCGATTCTTAGCTGATATCAGTACACTATGACAAAGCACCAATTTCAAGCCTTAATAACTTTCTACTCGGAGAGATTATAGCAAATATATCGACTGTCCATACCATCAAAACCATAAAGCAAAAGATTCTAAATACAGAGGGCTAAATGAATATGTTGTCAGAAACAATGTTGTGTAAGACATTGAATGTTAGCTTAAGCCTGGTATCGAGATCCTTTCAAACATGAACTCACTATAATTAAGGAGTAGAATATCACCTGGTTTTTTTATTCACTGGGTTTTTTATGTACATGTTTTTTCATCTAATTCCTCCTTCGACAATCTATACACATTGTTTTTCCCTATATTTCTTAAAACAAATATATAAAAAACAAAAAAAAACAGTAAAATATGGCCATTTCATACCCAAATTTCTCCATGCCTCCACTAAACTCATTTGTCTTTATGATTGAGGAGTCCCACCACTTTATTAAATTTACGAACGAACAACGACCAACAACAATAATAATAATCCAATTCACTTGTAAACTAAAATTATTTAATGAATAATAAAAATTATTTTCTTTATTTCTTAAATATATATAATAATTATTACATTATTATATTACAAACCTTATAAAAATCAATTTAAGTTTATAATTCTATTTTATAGAACAACAACAACAATGATGGTGATGTAATGATGATAATATTAAATAAGAACATGTAAAATTAGTGTGTTGGAATTCATTAGTATTATATATAGTATATTTTGTAGTGCAAGTTAGGTAGTTGATGTATTCTTTTTTGAATACATGATGTAAGGTAATTAAAAAAATAATAAGTCCATAATTCAACATTATATACATGATACCCGAATATAAAACATATCTTAAATTAATAAATCATACAAATAATTGTAATGATCATCAATGATTTACTACTTAGTATAGATTATTAATATGTAATTATATATATCTTTAATTCACATACAGTTATAATTTTTAAATGTGGCAAAGAAAAATAAAATTATTAGTCGGGTATATATGACAATCCAGATGTGATTATGAGAGAAGCTATAAAAAATTTAAATAAATTCTCAAAATAATTAAAAAAAATCGGGTTAAATAGAATGATGGATACCTGACAGGTGAAAAAAACATTTCATCTAGTGATTGTCGTGTGAGGGTTGGGTGCATAGAAAAACCCACCCGACCCGTTACCATCCCTTTATACACACACGAGTTAATAAATTATTGTAAAATATTTATCAAACTTTATCCATCAAGTTAATCTTTAATTTTAAGTTAAAACGGATAGAACAAAAAGATAAGATATCTCGTTATGTACACTGCAATACAAGAACTTTTATTGAATCTTAATTATTGCGATATACACACACCCTTGTTCAATCATATTTTTGCAACACTCAAGAAGCATAAATAAAATGCATTGTATCTATTAATATTGTAGTTCAAAGAAGTCTCGAGTTCGATTCTTTCATTTTTAACAAAATAAAAACATTTTAACATTTACTATTACCAATTAGAAGCTCGTGGTGGCTTGTTTTGAAGGAAATTACTGTCAAAATGCTTCGGAATTCTCATAAATTGATACAGCTTGTTGATATCTTTGCACTGGATGTGGCTGATATTAATTGCTTTTCATGCATGACAAGATCCCTTTACTTTAGATTTGAATGAGCCTTTTAAAAGCATATTTCGATCTTTATTAGGTTTGTATTATAGCATTTTCTACGTGTATTAAGAAGTGGTTCGGTGTTTTTGGCAGACATCCTTTTCTTTTTTTTCCGTCGTGGCTTCAATATTTTCCATGGGAATATTTCTTTGGATACCAAACAAAGCTTAATCCTGAGGCTTGAGGCGATTCTCCTTGATTTACGCCATGGGAAAGGCCTAATTCCCTCTACTTTAGCAGATTCGAACAAGTGACAATTTCATGACGCTTTTACATGCGATGGATATCTCGCTACTCATTTTGGCAGAGTGCACAAAATTCAGCAAAACTTAAGTTTCATTTATTTGAGCTTCAAGCCACTTGCTAGTCAATCTTGACCACCTACATAAACATCAGTCTCACAAAACCAAAGGAGGCCATAAGGGCTTGCGTTTCTGAGATGGCAACGTCAAAAGAACATGTACAGGGGCCTTGAGCTATATGTCTGGAATTGATCTTTGTAAGAGATCTTCATTCATCCCACTTTGCAGGCCTTCCATGATTTTAGTGACAACTTTCAATAAGAAATACTTAACTAGAGGCCTGTACACATCATACTCACAATCTCTGATCATTTCAATTGATTTCATTTCTCCAAAAGTTGAGTGCTAGCTTTTATATGGCATTATCCTATAGGAAATACGCCATCATGCAAGTAGCTTGCATTCTTGCATGTGGTGATTCTGTCCCCGTTGATTGCTTGTCATAGTACAAATGCTTTTGTGATTGCAATAAAAGCATCAATAGACAAAGAAACTGGTGATGACAGTACTACAGCCATTGTGTTCTGTGAGACCTCTCCTTGATTACGTGCTTAAATCCAAATTAAAGAATAGCTGGCTTTTATAATTGCTCGTTGTTCTCGAGGCTTAAAATAGCAAAACGAGTACAGGGATATTCCAAGGGAAGAAAAGCCTTGTGCATGAATCTTGCTCAATTATCTAGAATTACAATCGTATCTTACGATATATATTTGACTATCTGTAAACTGGTTCATTTAATTTAGCTTTTTGCTAAAAAAATACGTACGTGATGAATTTTGATTTTGATTTTTCCCCAACTAGGTACACATACATATGCTTATAATATCTTTGTCTTTTGGTGTTATTCTCATGACTGATATTAGAAACTTGTTATGGTAAACGATTGAGTGGCAGAGGTTAAATTCCCAGCCAAATGCAATGGAACAAGTCGTTTATGTGTATACAGGTCGTAGTCTTGAAAACCCAGTCACAGGACAAAAGTATGAGATCAAATTAAAATGGGATTCTGTGATCATGGAAACGTTTTTTATATTTCAAAGGGAAGGAAAGATCATGTGCATGTGTAAGCGTTGTCAAATGTCAAAATAGTTCATGTCTTTGGTTGGCTGAAGCTTTTGAAGTTTTCTCCATTTGGTATCGCCAAAACATATGAACAAGTACGATTTTCCTACTATATGGACTCGACTTACCAAAATGAGAAACAGATTCCTGTATCCTGTCCAAAAATACAAAATCTAGTGCAAATGAAGGGAATACGTGTTTGCCAGGATGCATTTCTTTTGCATTTGGAACTCTTACACTTTCCGTAAGTTTCACTTCTGGATTCTACGACATGCATAAAATTCAACAGATAAGGAGAAAGAAAGAAGCCACTTTGGTTTAATAGTTAAGAAGAGACGCCTTAACTGATATCTGAGATGATATCGAAATCCACCGATGCTTGGTGGTTGATGTTAGATGTTCTTTTCCACATGGAAGTTGGTGGAGGCTGCTGATTAGAGCTGTGTGTGGAGGACAGAACACTTTCAGCATACCTTATTAGTAATGACCTTCTTTCTATTTTTTTTTTTTTTTCCGTGTATCTTGTTTTTGACTACTGATTAGCCCTTTCAATATATCGACTTATTCCAAAAACAAAAGTAATGCACGTAACAGTAGGCTAACTCTAGGGCATTAAAACTAAAATTAAAAAAAAAAAAACCTAATTGCCTTTAGTAAATCAATGTGGACCATGAGGAGATGCACTATAGATTGTGTTTCTTCCTTTCGATCATATATGTATTTGAATTTGAATTGTATTTCATGATTTATTTTTGATATATTTTCAATAAAGATATTTTAGTGTCAAAAGAGCATTCCAACATTAAATTTATACTTAATTTTTTTTAAAAACAAATTCAGATCAAATTTGACAAGGAAAAATTATGTTAAAAAGCATGCCTTCTTACATATATTTGCCTAAAGATTTTTATAAATTTGATTTTTAATCCCTTAGCTTGACAATGTAATGTTTTGATCCTAAATGTTATTTTGTTCATATTTTAAGTCCTTAGATTTGAGAGAGGAAGGAGAGACTACCCAAAAACAGTAAAAGAAAATGAAAATGAAAAGTCTTTAGATTTGAGAGAGGAAAGAGAGATTAACTAAAAACAATGAAAGAGAGAAAAAAATATTTGGTTAGTAAGATTCCATGAAAAAACAAAAGTCAGATTTGATTTTAACATGTTTTTTTTTACAAGAGAATTGTCATTGAAATGTTTTTAAGTTTTCATATTACTAAAAAAATTAAATTGGGTCAAGGAAAATTATTCTTTATTCAATTTTCTAGTTTCAAATTAATTAGAGATTTTTTGAGTTGATAAACTAATTTATTAAGGTTAGGGTATTTGTTAAGTTTTTTAGGTCTAAATAGGTTAAAATTTTGATCTTCATATCCAAAAACTAGATTTTGAATTTATGGTAACCTCTTTAGCCTCTGAAAACTAGACTTGCAAAGTAACACGTTGCCTGTATGGTTAAAAATAAAATAAAGAGCAGATATTATGTCGAATGCCTTTTAAAAAAAAACTAGAAGAAGGATCAAGCACACAGGACCACACGTGTTGGGGCTATTTTCATAGGGCTAAATGTGCATACCACTTCTCTATGGACTGGGAGCCTAGTCCCTTGTATTTTGTTTTATTTTTTTTTTATTATTATTGAAACGCACAATAAAAAATGATTAATATGAAATTTAAGTTATTTTTCAATTTTATCATGATTTTTAAATAATACTATGGGTTTTGTGAGAATGATAACATTTTTTTTTAATTATTCTGTAAGTACTTGGCATTGCCAAAAAAAAAACATATGAATATTCAATAAAAATAAAGTTTCTTTTCTTTAAGTTTTTTAATAGACTTTCAAGGTGATTTTGTAATATTTTACTAAAAGTTTTTACTTATAATCATATATAAACATTATTTTGATATTTATCAAAAAGAACTTAGTTGTCGAGAACATGGTAGATTTTTATTTGAAAAATAGTGCTTATAGTTAAAAAAAGAAACACTTGTTTGTTAAAATAATAAATTGATGAATTAATAAGAAATTATAATTTAGATTGAAGAAATATGTTTCTCCTCAATAGTTGTCTTTATACAAATGTTTATTTTTATAATCATTTATGAAAATAAAAAAAAGGATTCAAGGAAGCAAGGTTACATAACACGACCAAGGTTGACATAACCTAATTTTTAACCGGTGTCAAATATCCAAAAGTAAAAAAAATCTTTGAACTGGGAAAAAAATATTATACCAAGACAATGGTGTTGACACTACAAATTGTTAGGTGTCCGAATTTGTGATGGTGAGGACTATAATTGTTGCAAAATATGGGAGAGAGGCCTTTGTTTTGAATTGAAATTAAAGAGGAAGAAGAAAGGAAAAAAAAAAAACATAGAGAAAGGGACGGGGCTGATGTTAGTTATAACAATTTTAAATTTAGAAATAGAATATTTTATAGAATATTGCGATGAAACATTAACATCGACAAGTTGATCAGTAAATGTTGACATGTTATTTTATTGAAGGAATCACCGATATAATATTTTTAGATTTTTTAATTATTCTTATTCTATCGGTGATTATTTTGATAATTATAGATGAAAAATATTCTTTTGGTAATTATTTTGAAAACTTTTGGCAAACATATGTCATTGTTATTATCATCAGAAAATAATGACATAATATTTTTCTTTAGCAATTCTATTTCTATTTTATAATTTTCTGATACTTAACCCTCTAAAACACTATACAAACTAGTGTAAAAATGACAACTCAAACATGTTTTGGCCAAAGTATCAACTATAGTGTGGGTGAATATTAATCAAAATGAACCAATGACCATAATCATGCAACCAATAAGGGTTACAAAACCTCCATCCTTGCCTATAAATAGAGAGGTAAAGTAAGTAACAATATAACCCGAGATAGAGAGAGAAAATACCAAGAGAAAGAAGGAAATGAGAGTTTTTGAGCAAACACAAAGGTGTTTTGATCCATTAGATAGGAGATGAAAAAGAAAAAAGAAAGGAAAGTAAGAGATAAAAGAAATAAAAAAGAGAAACCCGAAGTTGGAAAATCATATGAAATCAACGACCAATGATGCCGCCACCCTCTCTACCACCAGCACCAGCCACCATACTAGCTTCTCCTTGCCTTGAACCACCCGTAAGATAAGTCAGATTCGTATTTCTTCTTCTTTTACTTCTTTCTCATAACTTGCACATGTTACTATTAACAAATGCAATTAAATGTTGTTGCAAATTTATTCATGGTCACTATTCACTTATGCAATTTTTTTTATTATATTATTTTTACTAGCTTCACTACAACATTATTATCACTTTGTAAAAATATGTTGTCATCTTTTTATGTATGCATTTTTGTTAAAAAAAAAATTCATTTTTAGAAATTGACAACTTTTCACCTATGCATTATTTTATTTTATTTTTAATGGCATTGCAATAGTGCTATTATCAATTCATAAAACTATGTTATCATCTTACATAGGCATGTGTGTGAAAGAATTCATTTTTGGAAATTAGAAATTTTCACTCATACATTTTTTTAATTTTTATTTTTATTTTATTTTTACTGCTTCATATTAACAATATTATCACTTTGTAAAATTATTTTTTCATCCTTTTACATATTAATATGTGTGAAAAGACTCATTTTTGAAAATTAGCAACTTTAAACAAATGTATTTTTATTTTATTTTTGATTGCTTTGAAAAAATTTTGTTATCATAATTTTATGTATATATGTGTGTTTAAATGTTTTTTAAACCAGAATTAAAATTGCGTTAACGAGTTTCATCAAGTTTGCAAAATGTTTTGATCAAAGCTTGATTTCTAAACAGTTAGGCCAACTTGTCTCCTAGTTTTTAGGAATTGACATAGGCATAAGGCAACATTTTAACCCTAAATGAGTTAAAAAGAAATTAAAAGGCATAAACGACTTTTTCATCGAGTTAAGATCATGCATTGATTCTACATTGATTCTAATCTTAGGTCCATAAGTCTTCTATTTTTAGGTATTGACGTAGCCCTAACATTTTATTTTCAACTAAAAATTAATGATAAATGACTTGCAAGTCGATATAGAGATGATTTAAACAATTAGTGGCATACATAGAATAAATTTAAGAGAAAACACATAGTTAAGATAACCCCTTAGTAAAATATCTGAAACCATTATATATTTCAAGACTTTTAGTTTCCTGAAAAACTAGGTGATGATTCTATTTTTCTATAAGTTTCTTTAATTTTTAAGATCTCATTTTTCATACCGGGGGCAATAGAGGCCACAACCTAAGTCATGGATTAGGTATGTTAAAGCGGTTTGAGTCAGCTTAATCTAAAATGTTGTTTATTTTTTTTAATGGAAAAACATTACATTGATGTAGCTTTAATTCTTTTATATAAAAAAATCAGACCAAGTTTTGGACGGTCAACTAAGTCAAAGGTGCACCTGCAAAGTTAGATAAACTAGATTAGGTTAATTTCCACCCGGTTTACTTTAAGACCGGGTTGACGGGCCACCATGTTGATTCCCCTGATTAAACAAGGTTAAATAAAATAGCTAAGAATTTCCTCGCGCGAAACTAACTAGTATAAATTGAATAATTTATAATTACCAATCACAAATCTTAAAATTTCTCTTTATTTTGTTTCAAACAATATTAGAAGATGACTAGATCATTGACTTGAGTTAAGTTGCATGTCAGGTCAATGACTAGATCATTGACTTGAGCTAAGTTACATGTCAGGTAAAATATTTAAATGTTGTTAATGTTTTTTTTTAACGAAAAAAATCATGCAAGGGTTGATCCAATGTAACTCGGTTAACTTTGCGAGTCTAAAAGCAACTCATACAACCTGTAAAAACATAATTTGACTAAACAAATTTCAAGATATTTTTTTAATATTAAGATAACAATATATTGGATTGACGTGGGTTAATTTGGGCTAACATGTTAAATCCATGACCTGAGTTATGAAACTATAATAACCTTATAGAAAGCAAATCAAAATCACTTATTAAGTCTAATTCTTAATCAATTCAATGTTGAAGGATGAAATTAAAAAAACATTATTTTAAAAATAACTTTAAAAACGACCTTAATCATAAGATCTAGATAACCTCATGGAAAGTTAATCGAAACAAATTATGAACTCTAATCTCCAATCAGCCCAATATTAAAGGATAAGATCAAGAAAATAAATCAATTAAAAAAAAAAAACCTGAGTCAATTTATCAAACTTATAACCCAGGTCATTAAACCAAGATAATCTTATAGAAAGAAAGAAAAAATAATAATTTAATTTAACCTGAGTTAATCTGCTAAATCCATGACTTTGGTTATAAAACTAAGATAACCCCATAGAGAGGAAAAACAATTATGAAACTCAATTCTCAATCATCACTGTGAAACCAACACTGAAAAATAAAATTGAAAAATTTTTTAATTAAAAAATGACACAAAAAATAAGCTAAGTCGACCTGGGTTTACCCGTTAAGCATTATTCTCGAGCCATGAGATCGAGACGACATAATAAAAAGTAAACCGAAATAAATCATAAAGCCTAATTCCCAATTAAACAAAATATTAAATGAAAATTTGGGGAAAAAGTCAATTAAAAAAAGAAGAAAAAATGAGTCAATTGAGTTATCTCTTCAAACCCCCGACTTCAGTCATGAGACGATAACATGCCAATAAAAAGCAATTTCATTATTAAAGGACTAATGATCTAGGTTATGAGATATAGATAACTATTAAAAAGAAAATTAAAAAATGACTTAACCGGGGATATAATGCTAAAATCCGCGATCTTGATTGTGAGACCAAGATATCCCAATAGAAAGCAAATAAAAGCAAATTATAAAACTCAATTTCTAACCAATCCAATGTTGAATGATGAAATTGAAAAAAAAATCAATTAAAAAAATAACACAAAAAACAATTCGAGTTAACTCGGGTTAGTCTATTAAGCATTATTCTTAGGTCATAAGGAAAAAATAACATAATAAAAAATAATAAAAAAATAAATAATGAAGTCTAATTCCTAACAAAAAAAAAAGTTAATTAAGAAAAAGAAAAGGAAAATGAAAACTTTAGTTAACTGAATTAACCCGTAAAATCCATGATCTATATTATGAGAGTGTGATAACTCATTATAAAATAAATATAATATTAAAGGATAAAATTAAAAAAATATTAATTAAAAAAGAAGAAGAAAAAAACAAAGTACTATTTAAATAAATATTGCTTTATAAGGAGGGGTACAATAAACCTCCTCCTCTTTTAGCTTATAGTTAATAAATGGATCAACTTCCAACATCTCAAAAAATGATAAAAAATGAAATGAAAAGAAAAGAAATATCTATTTTTTTATTCTCTCTTTGGTATTATTTGAAGTCTTAGCCTAAACATGTCTTTTCTTTAGTTATGTTATAAAGAAAACATAGATACCTTCCACTTTTAGCGGTTGTAGTTTCCACACAATGTTATGATTTGAATAAAAAAATTTAAACATGGAAAAGTAATATTAGGAAACTTATTGACAATATCATTAAACTTCGGTCCAACTAGTTAATTTTAAAACCTCTCGACCTGGTACGTTACCTAGCTTAGGCTTCAAATCAAAACATTTAGGAATTGTCTTGATAAGACCTTGTTGACTTGATTTGTCTAAAAGCAACTTGGACAACCGATAAAAATATGATTTGACATAAAAAAAAATTAAGATGACATCCTTTTATTTTAATATTGAGATGATGATATATTAAATCGATTCGGGTTAACTTGTCAAACATGCGACTTGGACTGAGAACTTCACTGGTTTAATATATTTGTTTTTGCAAAAATAGTTTTTTTTTAAATCATATGATAAAACAATATACGGAAAATCGAGCACCAACTCAATGTCATGATATTTATTTGAAATCGAGATAACCTTATAGAAAATAAATCAAAATAAATTAAAAAACTCAATTCTTAATATCTTTTTAATTGAGAAACTAAAACATGTTATTTATGATTTAGAAAACAAATGAAGATATATATATATATATATATATATATATATATATATATATATATATATAATCTGATAAATAAAAAATAATTGTTAATACTAACTGAATATTAAAATACGAAGCTAATTTGCATAGTAAAAAGAAAAGATAGAAGCACATTAAATGTTTATAAGGATTGTCCTTTTTATTTTAGATTTTTTTATAGGATAAAAAAAACTAATTTCTTTGAAGTATCATGAAACTATACACACACATAAAAAAAGCTAATTAAATAGAAATTATTAATAGAAAATGATGAAAAAAATATATATCAAACGCTAGTATATATTGTAATTGTAATGTAATATAATGTTACAAGGATTTCCAATATAACTAACTCAATTAAGGATTTCTTAATACGTAGCCTGCAAGGGGTTACCGATTTAATTGTTGTTAAATGTAAAAAATTAAACTTGTTTTTTTATACATATATGATGAATTTATTTTTAAAATACAATTTTAAAAGTTACTTCTTTTATATATTTTATGATGGTCAGATTAACCTCTATCATAATACCCATTACTCCTTCTAACTCTAAAATCAACCACTAATATATATTTTATTTAACTTTTTCTTAAAAAAAACTAACTCCAAAATCTAGCACCGTACATATATTTGTAAAAAAAATACTATTGCCATGCAGCACGGTAGCTAGGTGTCATTAAAGACAACCCGAAACCCCGATGTCAATATAGTTTATCTCTTCTGAAATCTATTTTTTTCCACGCAATAATAATTGTAATTAACAGTTTATTTAAGAATGTAATAGTGTTTAAAATTTAAAATATAATTTTTAAAAATATATTAAAATAATATTTTTCTTAAAAAAATATTTTTAACATCAATATATCAAAACTATTTAAAAATATAATAAATTTAATTTTTTAAAACATTATAATTTCAACAGCGTTTCCAAACAAAGCATAAACTTTAATCAATTTATTATATTGATCAACCAGAAAAAACAAATTGCATAACAACCAGAAAAAAAAAAAAAAAAAAAAAAGCCCTAAATGTCATGTTAGCGTCACTCCTTTTACTAGTCATGAAGAAATATTTCCCTTTCACATTGGAAAGACACGCATTAACAAGGAACAAGTGTTAGTGGGGATTTCTTGCTTTGCCTTCATATAGGAGCCGCATTCTAGCTAGGATTCCTTTCCCAAATGCAAGCTATTTTTTCGTAGCTGATTTTGTAATTTATAGTGTCGCAAACACAATCACTTGCCATCTTCATAATTAAGGTCAAAAACTGGCTATTTCACCTTGAACCAAGCAGATAAAAAGATGAAAGGGACGCATGATGAACTCAAGTCCATTGAATCACCTTGAACCGACAAGAAATGTTATCACATATGATCTTGCTGCGTCCCAATATTTCACTTCAAACCACCTTGGATGTGATTTTAGGGTTTGATGGTGATTTGAGATAAATCTCGAAGGCCATTATATATCCAACTATGATCCTGTTCGTCAAAATTGTTAATTTCTTAGAAGGCATTTTAGATTTATTTTTTTACTTTTTGTGATAAGCCAGAGATAACAAGATAGACATCAAAGTGGAGATAAAAACCACTTGGAGAGAAAGAGGGAGATGACAGAACGCATGAAAGAAAAACAAAACAGACCTTAACCTACTATAACAGAGACCATGAGCCGAAATTCGATAAATAAAAACAAAACTAGAAAAATTAAGAAATGGATACCGTGCAAAATATAAAATATTTATCTAGTTATATTTGTTAAATTTTATTTATTAATATTAAATTTTTATTCAATCAAATGATAAAAAAATAGACAACACACATGAAATTAATTAAATACAATATATATATATATTATGTAAGACTGCACATATTGTAAATAATATCTAAAAAGAAATATTTTTTTATTTTAAGAATAAAATTTCATTTACATAAAACATTAAAAAAATTATAGATGAATTAGAATAATCTTTTCAAAAATTAAATACACAATAAATAATTAAAACAAATCTCAATTAAAAAAAAAAGCTAAATAAGCCAAAAACAAATTCACATGAGAGGAATGTTAATTGAAATATAAATTAAAAAAATACTTAAAAAAAAACACATTAAACAAGTATCAATCAAAAAGAAAAAAGAAAATTAGAAAAAAAATAGCCTAGGTGTTGTGGCTTACCCTATTAAACATGTGATCTACATCATGAGCTTAACTAGACTCAAAAATGTTTTTCCTCTATTATATTTAACCTAAATATAAAATATTTTAAATAAATAAAAAATACACAAAAACAGCCTTGGCGCGTGGGCTTACGGCCCATCGCTCTATGAGCTTAGAATACGGCTATCATTATGGTGACCAGAAAATCAGGGTAATGTTTTTTAAAACCTAAAAGATCGATTTTCAAGTCATTTCAACCAAAACAGATACATCACCAACACTTTTTTAACAACTACAATCAATTCATTAACCCCAAAAACAATTAAAAACTCCTCTAAAAATCTAGGTTAGTTTTGTCTTTCTTGATTTAGATCTATTTTTTCAGGCAATATTAAAGCTTTAAACAATCATTATAAAACCACTCTCATCGCATGGAATTAATGGACACCAAAAAGAACCATTTTGATGGTAAATAATAGCATTAGCAACAACTTTCTCTCTCATCACTAAAATTTGATGAATTGTCTATCTCATCTCTTAAAATATTAAAAATAAATTTTTATATCAAAATAGAATTTTTAAAGTTTAAAAGGACCTAAATTGTATTATTTTAAAGATTGAGAACCAAAATATATTTAAAAAAACACTAGATACACTACTTATTATAAAATTATTCAAAATTTAAATTTAAATATCAAAATTAAAAAATAAACAATGTAATATATGAGTGTGTTAACAATGTTTTGTCATTTGTGCCACACTAACTAACACGTTTGAATAAGACCCATTTTTTACTCGCTTTCCACTACGAAATTCTCAACTTTTAAAGGGACAAAACCTCCCTCAATACTAATCCTTCGTTATGTTTTGTATTGCGTTTTAAACAGAAGTTCGGTTAAAAAAAGTTTTAAAATTAATTTTTAAATTATTTTAATATATTTTCAAACAAATAAAATATTCTACTAATTACTCCTCCAAACTAATTTGTCCTGGGAATAATTTTAAGTCATTATGAACTGAATTTAATTTATAAGATAGTAGAGTTTGGTTTCAGAGAAAGTGAGACAAAGCTGGAAATTAATGGGCAATCATTTCACCATCAAACCACAACAAAGTTCTTAACAGTCAAAGCAGAAAACTCAATGCATTCCATGCACACATCTGCTAGCAAAGCTTCCCCAATTCTGTAGCGACAGCCCCACACCTTGTTCATTAGAGACTCATCCGCCAGTTCCCCAGCCACATAGGAAGTCAGTTTTGTGATTTCTCTAGCACCCACTCCTCTACAGATCCATAAAAGTAAAAAAACCATGAAGATGAAGTAAAATCTTACACCTAAGGACACCCCTAAATATCCATCCTCAACCTGATTCCACCCCTTTCCATCTTAACCAAACATCTCTTTTAATCTATGAACAGCAAGAAGACAACCACCAGAAGAATTTAAGCAAATTTCTCCCCCACATCCCAAACAGATCCAGCGTTAATCTCTTACTTAGAGGTCGAAATAGAGGATGACACAAAGCTGGTACAGGAAGCTTCTTTCTGATAACTCAACTAGGAGAGAATCAACCGATTTCTATTGAAAATACCACCTTCAGATACCGAGTTACAACCTCGTAAATACTCAATGAAAGAATCATCCACATGTGGTGTTAAAAGCACCATAGAAGAGCTATTAATAATGTTGAGGTCTAGTAGAGAGACGAAAACTCATCTTCTTCCATTTTTCAGTTTCTTATAACTCTTCTGGTTCTGCTATGTCCTTGATGGTAAGTACCAAAAGAACTATCAGACGAAGAAGTGAAGCCTGGAGTCGCACTGCTCGGGTCATCTATATGGGCCACACTGTTGTTATGCCCAATATGTCTATCAGATCTATTCACATCATAAGAGAGAATGGGTCTAGTGGTGGCAAGTACACCATGAGAAAGATCCGAATTTAGAGACTCATCAGATCGGCTGATATTTACACAAAATAGGAGCTACTCTCATATTCCCAAAGATTAAACATTGAAATATGGAGACAAGCGCTCGCAACTTTAAAAAGGCCAAGAAGGAGATTTCTTTTCAAAAGAGAGAATAGATAGCAATCAATAATATTGGGAGAGAAAACGTTATTGGATAAATCTTCCATAAGATGATTGATATTGCAAAACCATTGTCCATACCAATCACTACTTAATTCAGTTGCGTTAAATTTCGACTATTTGGATGCAAAAGTAAGGAGGACAGAAAGTTCCAACCCCTTTATGAATATTATCTAACGAAGCTGGAAAAACTTCAAATTAGATTTGGAACTTAATTTCCTTAGCTACTTGATGAACTGACTATGGTGATTGGATTTGACTATTGATCGATGGACTAATAAGGGGACTGGAATTCGGCCATTGGGTTTCCATACCGTCATACAAAAATAAGTTTTTTTTTCTTTCAAAATAGATTATCATTCATTACTTAAAGTAGTAGATGTAGAAGAAAAGGATTATGTTGAGTAGAATAATAATGCGTGGAGCAAGAGAAAAATGTGTAGAAATAGGAGCATAAGTTGGGAAAGACCAATGTGGCTCTATGGCATGTGTGGTTTGCTCTACTATTCTAAATAAAGTTTATTCATGTTATATTACTTGATAACCCAAGGATTTATAGACCTTATGGACATCAAATTATCTCGTTAAAAGTAGTATAATGATAAAGAATAATTACATTTCCTCACAAGCACCTTATGGAGAGTGGAGAAAAATTAGTTGATTGTTGTGCCTTATCGTGCTATTATTGGAAAAGTTGGTGTTTGAGAATAACTGACGAGAGAATTAGGTTCCATTTAAGAAGACATGTCATCACATCATACTAACGTTTTTAGAGGTGGTCACTCTGCATTGTGGTGTGTTTCACTCACTAAGTTTCCTGAAAATTTACTTAGAAATCTGAACATTCTCTTGGGCTCTATGGGCTTGTACAGTCCTTTGATCTAATGCATTCCCTCAAGCCGATCAAGATGGTGTAGTCCTTTAAGCTTATGTGGTAAGCATTTGCATTGCATGCTATTGGTCAAGAAAATTTAAGAACTGACTATAGAGTTTTAGAGAAATATGTAATAAAGAGAGAGGAAGGAGAAAACTTAGTTGACCCATGTAATATATATGCTAGTATGTGAATCACACTCATCACATTTAGGTAGCATGTGCGGATTATTTTTAACTTCGTTGATGACCTTTCTTGGTGTCTTTAAAATTGCCTCGTTAAGTCTTTTTTATGATATCACATGTTCTGATCAGAGCTCTAGTGCGTCTCCAATGTGCTATTCTTTTTTTTTCTTTTCTTTTCTCTTTTTTTATCTCTCTCCTGCCTTCATTTCACATCGTTATACTTCTCCTGCGTATCTTGTTTTTCTTTTGTTGCATAGTATGTTTGTCATTTTGATAAGTCCATGTATGTTGGCCTAAACAAATATGCTTATTCTTTTTCCCACCATTATTATCATTTTGCTAAATCTATTTTTATTCATTGAAATAGCCTTTCCCCTAATAACATCTATGTACAATCTTTTATCCTATAAGCTATGTTTAAAATGACCTTTTTAGAAGAGCAACCTACCTTTTGTTGTAAGTGAGCAGCAACTTCCAAGCGAAAGATTTGATGGTCAATAATAGATTTATAATAAATTTTAAGATAATTGTCATAACTTTAATCAGGCAAATTTTTTATCAATGTATTCTATAAACTTAGTATTATAGTTAATCAACTAGCTATAATTGTTTTCATATTTAAATTAGACCCATAATATACTATATGAAAATTTTATTCGGCTTATATTTTATTAACTAGGTTGGATTTAGCGATTATTTAAATGATTTATAATTTAGTTTTCAAAATAAATTACTGAGATTATTATTATTCATATTCAAAATTTATTAAAATCATAGTTAGTTTTTTTTTTTTATCTATGCCTATACATTGTGTCACAAACAAAACCAAGTCTACACCTATATTTGTTCAGCTTACTAAGAATAACAAGATTCATAACTTTGGAAAGGCTCATGTGATGATTGTATAAGTGATTCTTAGACTTGAGATCACTATATAATCTTAGAGAATGTTATACTTTGATCCTGTTACATGTTATCTTAATTGAGGTAATGAAAGGGTAGACATTGAATATATCATGAACTATATAAGGAATTTGAGTGATCAAGAGACGATTCATCACTTTAAATGAATTAGAGAAAATGTTTTTTATGTTCTTAAATAATATTGACTAAGAAATCATTGGCCAAGGTGGAATTGGATTTAAAAAGAGTTTCAAATCTTATTTAAATGATTAATGATTAAAATGGCAAACATACTACATGCTTTAATGTTAAATCATAACATTATTGATGAAAGAAAATTAATTAAACTATAAAATCAGTTATTGAAAGGTAAAGTCAAACCACTAATAACTTTTTTAATATTTAGGGGATTTGACACATTACTAAACGATGCACTTGATCTTCAAATATAAATTAATTAATTATTCAATTGATAATAATTTAAATTGTTTAATTTATTTTATTCTATTTAATTATAATTATAATTTATATCTATAGCAACATATTAGAAACCTAATGGGTTACACACATTAAAATCATTAGTCAGAAATTAAACTGTGATGATTTAATTAAGTTTGATTTAATTAAAATATATTCTAGAAATTAAAAACTATAGTATAATTAATACAAGGATTATATTTCTAGTCATAAAAATAAAAATCAAGGAATTGATAGAGTTAATTTCTAAAATTATCCTGAATTAATATATGGATATTATTCAAAGGACAAATTGATATTTTATCAATTTGTAGAGGTTTTCAGATTTTTCTATAAATAGTAAGTTATGCCTTTTATTTTAGTGTTGTTATTTGTTAGACAAATAAACTAAGTAAGTCACAAAATAAAGAGTTAGCACTAGGTATAGTAATCTCTCTCTCCTAAATAAAAATTTATAAAATTTCTCACTAACAGTTTATATGGATTACTGTTGGAAACTGGATAATTAGATGGCTTGTTGTTTACGACAACTCAATCTTTAATGAATTATTCAAATCCAAAAAATATCAGATATTCTAGTAATAATTTCTCAAACAACTCTAGAATTATCTAACGAAATCCTAGAGACTCCCAAATCTTCTTTATTTAGTCATACCAGCCCATAGAAACCTTCTCTTAATAGATGTTAGCACTTAGCACCCTACACACACCTTTTGGCATTAGATATATAGATATAAAATATAATGGAATGGAGTTCAGAACACTTTTTAGATATGAAATATTGAATTAGAAAAAACTAATGAACCATACCACATAGATCTAGCAACAACAAAAGCTGTAAAAAAAATAATAGCGTTACTAGTGGAAAGCACGGTTTATCTTTTGATCAAAAGAAATAAAGAGGTATTGTTTCTATTTATACTAGAACTAGCTTCACTTATTTTATAACTAGAAAGGAAGAAAGAGAAATTCTGAAGAAAAAAAAAAAGCCCTTTGGTTCTTCACTTTCTTGAATAGAGTTGAATCACCTTATGTTATTTGCTTCCTAAATTAGTCAATTTCAAACTTATCGAACAAGTGTAGGAGTATATCTTGTATGCCACTCTAGATTAGTTCCAACTTCCAACCCATTTGAATTGTTTTAATTCTTAAATTCTTTTTTCAGTCTCACATTAATCTTTAAACAACACTTACAGAAAACAAATTAAGGTTATTTACTTTCAAAAAGAATTTCAACAAAAAATAATCTTTAATCGACATTTTTCTTTTACAATAATTACTTTTATAATAACTCTCCACGTACCAAATACCGCTTAAGTATATTATAATAATACCTACGTCCAGTCGCCAGCATTTTGGATACACAGTCTATCGAGCAATGGGCTTCTTGAGGTTAACACGTCCGAGCTTTGGACAAGACTCTTCTAGGCTTGGAATCCAACCAAGTGCTCTTGTTGTTGTGAATTCAGTACTGAAATGAGGATGGACAGAATTTTTATTGGGCCAAGCTCTACTAACTGTAGAAGATTTTATACATTGATTATAACAAAGATGAATAATTTTATCAATTCTGAAAAATACAGAACATAAAACTATATATGTAAGCATTATTGATACGGGAGGGGGAGATCATGTATTACCATCTCAAAATAAAAATAAAAATTGAATACTGATTTAATCATGCAATGCCTTGAAATAAATTTTTTTCTTTATTATAAATAAAAAGTTTGAAATTGAAATGTTTTAGAAGAAGGAAGGATACTAATATTAGCTAATTGGCACCACGTACAAACTGACTTTAACAAACATGTTGGCAAAATAATTTTTTTTTTTCCAGTGTTCATGTTGTTGCTATCCAATTTTTGACCTATGTTTTTTGATATATTTTCAAAAAATTCAAAAATTAAGAAAAACAATGAAAATCCAAAAAAAATATGTTTTTTAATATATTATCATCATTTTAGCATTTTCAACGTCGTCTAAAAAAGAATTTAAATTTTAAAAAGATTTTCAAACACGTTCGACTTTCCACGCGTCATTTTTAAAATCATTGATTTTCCTCATTGAGTCGACGTTGATATTGCTCGTTTTCAAAATATATAAAAAAATAAAAAAAAATCAAAATTTACAAAAAGAAAGAAGTTGAGGATCAAGTTGAAAAACCTAGTAACATTTTGCCTATAAATACTTGTCTTCAACTTACACAACTGGAGGGGTCATTTTGTAATTTGGAGGAGCCAACACAAAAGGGGGGAAACCCTAAAAAAACTGAACTGATTTCCTCTCCCTCACGAGAGGCAGCCGCCAACCCCCCATCGGATTTTTTCCTTTTCTTACTTCCCCCCGGACGACAGCCCGGCCTCTAATTTTCTTTTCTTTTTTTTTTCTTTCCCCCCGGGGCTTTCTTCTTCCCTGCTCTCCACAGACCTCCCCATTTTTCCAAAAAGAAAACCACGACGCCTCCCTTTTGGCCGGCGATTTTTGCTCCTGAAACAGCCCCTTTTGTCGTGACAACAACAACCCACACAACCACTTTTCTCCCCTCGGCCGCTAGCCAAAAGAACCATTTTACCATCGTCATCTCCATTTTCCCCTCATTTTCCTCTAGCCTTTGGACCACAACAGCCTCTTTACCTTCTCAGTTGCAGGAACAAAAGGCGAACCGGGCGGAGACCAACCCTCTCCTCACTTTGCCTCACCGCCGGTCAAAGAAGAAAGAGGGGCTCACTCCCTCATCTCCATCGCCAGGCCTCTCCTCCATTCGCCCCCCAGCGGCGGCCAGCCACACAGCAGAACAACCTCACCTCCACCGACCAGCGAACGGGCAGGGCTGTTCCCCATCGGCCTCTCTCTCCGGGTCAACGGACAGACCCAACTAAGCCCCACTCCGGACAGAGATTAGAGCCGTCCCGAACTCGCCCGACCCAGCTTTCTCTCCTCGCCCACCTTCCGTAGCGGCAGTCTCAGCTCTGACCGGCCTCTCTCTCTCAGCCACCGTGGAGTAAGCCTCGTTCACAGAAGATCCAAAGCAAAGGGCTCTCCTTCACAACAGAACCATCCCCGGAGAAGAAGAAAGGAACCACGCACAGAAAAAAAATAAATTAAAAGCATATCTAAAACAAAAACTAAAATCAACTATTGCTGTGTGATGGGGTTGTTTTGCAGGTCACGCCGGCGAAGAAGAGAAGGAGAAAGCAGGGCAGATCCGCCCGTTTCCAGCATGGTCAGCGGCGGCGCGTGGGAAGACGCGCCGCCACGAGTTCAGACAGTTCCGAAAGTGTCCTTCAATGCAATTTCTGGAGTTTTAGGGACTATTTTTGTAAATTTTGAATTGATTAATGTAATTTTTGTTTAGTTGTTTTGGAATTTATATTTTTATATAAATGTGATGTAAAAGAAAAGAAAAGAAAAGAAAAAATAAATAATAAAAAGAAAGTTGTGTGGGTGTTTGTTTTTGGAGAAAGGTTTGGTGGTGGCCGGCTGCTGTGGTGGTCGAAGAAGAAGATGTTGCAGAGGAAAGGGACGGTACCTGTCGGTGCTGCTGCTGTCAGCCAAGGGAAGAAGGAACGGCCGAGAGGGAGAGAGGTCTGGTGACTGGTGGGTGTGGGGAAGGAAAAGGGGTTTCTTTGGCTGATAATGAGAGGGTCCGGGTCTGTCTGAGAGAGAAACGGCCGAGGGAAGATGGCCGGCTATCGGGGATGACAGTGGGGAGGTTGTGTGTGACCGGGTGGTTTGGTTTTCAAAGAGAGGATGAGGGTTCAACTCTCTTGGGGTTGAAGGACGGCTTCCTGATGGAGGAGAAGAGAAGAAAATTAATCACTAAGGGTGGGGGGTGTTCGGCGGCTAGTTTTTTTGGTGAGGGAGAAGACATGGTTAAGGTTTTTAGGGTTTCTCATTTTGGGTTGCCTCCCCCCCCAAAGTTCAAATCCCCCCCCCCCTCTTGTGTTAGTTGAAGACCAATATTTATAGGCAAAATGTTGCTAGGTTTTTCAACTTGGTCCCTCAACTTCTTTCTTTTTGTAAATTTGATTTTTTTTTAATTTTTTTGTATTTTTTGAAAATGAGCAATATCAACGTCGACTCAATGAGGAAAATCAATGATTTTAAAAATGACGCGTTAAAAGTCGAACGTGTTTGAAAATCTTTTGAAAATTTAAATTCTTTTTTAGACAGACACTGAAAATGCAAAAAAAAACGAGAATATATTAAAAAACATGTTTTGATATATTTTCAAAAAATCCAAAAATTGAGAAAAACAATGAAAATCCAAAAAAATATGTTTTTTAATATATTCTCGTCATTTTAGCATTTCAGCGTCGTTTAAGAAAGAATTTACATTTTCAAAAGATTTTCAAACGCGTTCGACTTTTCACGCGTCATTTTTAAAATCATTGATTTTCCTCATTGAGTCGACGTTCATATTACTCGTTTTCAAAAAATACAAAAAAATTTTAAAAAATCAAATTTACGAAAAGAAAGAAGTTGAGGGACCAAGTTGAAAAACCTAGCAAAATTTTACCTATAAATACTGGTCTTCAACTAACACAAGATGGGGGGCAATTTTGAACTTTGAGAGGGGAGGCAACACAAAATGAGAAACCCTAAAAAACTTATCCATGTCTTCTCCCTCACCAAAAAAACCAGCCGTCAGACACCCCCCCCTTGGTGATTAATTTTCTGCTCTTCTCCTCCATCAGGAAGCCGTCCTTCAACCCTAAGAGAGCTGAACCCTCATCCTCTCTTTGAAAACCAAACCACCCGGTCACACACAACCTCCCCACTGTCATCCCCGATAGCCGGCCATCTTCCCTCGGCCGTTTCTCTCTCAGACAGACCCGGACCCTCTCATTATCAGCCAAAGAAACCCCTTTTCCTTCCCCACAGTCGTCGGTCACCAGACCTCTCTCCCTCTCTGTCGTTCCTTCTTCCCTCGGCTAACAGCAGTAGCACCGACATGTATCGTCCCTTTCCTCGGCAACTTCTTCTTCAGCCGGCCACCACCAGACCTTTCTCCCTCTCCGGCTCAACGAACAGACCCGACCACAGCAGCAAGCCACGGACCCGATCTCCTCAGCTCCGCCACCGATCTACCCACAACTGAAGAACCCAGCGACGGCCGACAGCAGCGACACCCACAGACATCGTCCCCTTCCTCATCTTCCAGCACTCCCTCCACGACAGCCGCCAGCTGAAGAAGACCGGGACAGATCTGAGAAGGAGAAGACAAAATAAAAACTACTGTTTGTTGCGTTTTCTTGACTTTGCAGGTGGCATTACTTCACACCGCCGGTGCAGAAAGGGAGTGGAATAGAAAACATCCCAGATCGCTCAGCCTCTTGCATTTTTCCTGCGGCGGCGCGTGGGAAGAGGCGCCGCCGCTGTCCAGGCAGCTCCAAAAAATGTTTTCCTGAATCTTAGGGACTATTCTGTAATTTTTCAATTATGTGATGTAATTTTTGTTTAGTTGTTTTGAACTTGTAATTTGTATTTTGTGAATATGGAAGCAAGAAAAAAAAGAAAAGAAAAGGAAAAGTAAAGAAAAATAAATAATAAAAAGAAAGTTGTGCGCGTGTTTGTTTCTTTGTTTATGTTATTGAATTATAAAAATAGAAAAAGGACAAAGAATTATTTGTTTAATTTGAATATGGTTAAATATCTAAGGACAAATAAAATTATGTTATATTTTCCATGAAAGTGTAAGAACATGTTTCTATACATATTCGGGGATTTAATAACTGATTTATTAAAGCCTTAGAATTTAATTAATATTTTAAATTTTCAAATCACATCAGACCGCAAAGCAGCTTACCTTAGGTAGGGTGCGCTATGGGTGCTAATACCTTCCCTGCCACAACCAGTCCCTTACCCGCGAATCTCTGACAAGACCAGTACATCCGGTTTCCTAGTAGCCTTCAATAAATTACTAGATGACGACTCCTAACGAACCAATTCAAGCAATGCAACATACGAGAAAATCGCCAACCAATGTCGCGCGCGGATTTTTTTGACATGCGACACATGTAAGTTGGTTTGATTATATTTAAGGGATCATGGGAAAAAGTTATTTGACACTCAATAAGTAAAGGCCTCTACTTTCTAAATTAGTGGTTCGTCCCATGCTTTCAGCTTCTTCTTTTTTTAGGTTGGTATTCCTCTGGGACCTAAAGGCTAAACCCAACAAACCTAGTTAGAAAAATCCAATTTCACCTATTTTTCTCTACTCCTTGACAAGCAGCTACCTGAAAAAGGAAGATTCTCAATGAAATACAAAATCTAAATTTTCTATGTATAACAAAAGTCTTTCCTTACCAATTTTGAGTTTATAATGAGCATGTTTATATGTTCTATATTTAGTGAACTATGTCTTTTCAAGATAATATAACATACAAAAGTTTAAAAACTTATTAATTTTTTATTATTCTAGGCCGAGGAGTTTCATTGTAGATTTAGTAATATATAAGTTATCTTTCAGCCTATATTCTCTTCAGGTAATATACTTCTCGCTCATTTGATAATTTTATCGTAACCGACCTTACTCAGCCCATAATCTGACTTGATTGTGAACATATATGCAATGCTCAATAATTTATTGTGATTTGTGCACTTGTCCCATAGTATTTCGTTAGAGTTCTTTAAAAGATCAAAAAACCTAATCGTGTCTATATTTGATTATTCATGTATGATTGGACATTCACTTACATAATCATTATTTATTCTCATCGTATCCATAACCATATTTATATAAGGATTATTATTGTCATCTACAACTTCATACACGTTGCTAGAATTCAAAATTGACTCAACCATCCTTTCTATCAAGGTCATGTAAGGAACATATAGTTTTCTGTGTGCAAACCAACACAAGTATTTCTCCATAAATTCTTTTTGTAAAAGATGCATCGTTACAACATCTCAATCGAGAAACTTTCTATTTTTACACCTTTTACATGACCATCATATTGTATTCACTGATATTTCTCAGATTAGATAGTGTTTAATTAATAAAATTCTTGACTCCAATACAGTAATCCATCTTGCGCAACCCTTCAAGTGACTCTCGATACATTTATGAATGATCATTCATTACTTATATCAAATCTGTATAAAATATTGATAACGACATATATTAATTAATTTTATAAACTACATAAATTAGTTAATATTGGTTCAACTCAAACTTATTTAATTTATTTTAATAGCTCTCTTATATCATTATCAATTATTTATATAAATTCAAATTCCTATATATTTACCAAAATTTTCAACTCAACAATAAAATTAACAAAATATACAATGAACCCATTAAATAAGTCATTACTACAAATTAAACACGTAAACAAGTAAAAATTGGATCATAACAGGGAATATATGTATAAATGACAAATCATAGTATCTTTTAGCTTTTTTTTTTTTAATTCCTTCTTTTCTCATTGTTATTCCCTTGGTATATATCAAAGGAATATTTTTTGTCGGTGTTTACCGATGGATACAGTGAGGGACTATTATGGTGGTAAAGTTCATTGCAATCTATCGATAAAAAAATTTTGTTTATATTTTTCAATTTTCTGATAGTCTAATGGAATCCAAATTCAACTGTAAAATTTAATATGGTAATAGAGTCATTAAGATTTATTGGCCTAGTGAACATAATAAAACTCAATTCACTCCATCTTAACAAGAGTGTTAAGAACTAACTAAACAATGAAAAAAATGATATATAAAGTTAAAATTGGAATACCCACCACAAGAATTAATAAATTCTTTTAGAAGAGACTTGAATTTAACTATCAAATTTAATATGATAACAAAGCAATGATGGTTTAATGATAGATCTTATAGTCCAATTCAATGTTAGAATCACCAAGTTGATAATGATATGTTCAATATATATATATATAGTAGTTGTAACCAATCCTAGACCACATACAATGTAGAAGCATATGTAACATATGTTTGATTTAAAAATAAAAGATTATAGATTTATATATAGTTTATTGATGTACAATAGACCTATTATGTTTGAATTTGTTCAAGTTATTGGAGAAATTAAGGGAATGAACCTCAACCTAAAATGAAAAGAAAAGGATGCTTTCTCTCTTTGTAAAAAATGATGAAAAAGATTGATGGTGATGTTATTCTAAAAACATTCAAAAATTATTGTAAAAACCACTTTAGAAGAATGGTGCTTGCATGTTTTCATCATCATTTCAAAATATCTCTTATCCTAATTATAAGAGCATGGAAATACTAAAATGCTTATGATTTGGGCATGGGTAAAACTAATAGGTTATTAAATATCACACATGTAGCGAAAATAATAACACAAAATTATTCGAGAGTCTCTATAATCTTATTAGACAAATCTAAAGTTATTTAAGAATTTAATACATAAAGATCTAATCTTCTCCAAGTTTGAATAATTCTTTAAAGGCTAATTTGTCACAAAACACAAATTATCCAATTATTCGGTTTCTAACATTAATGCACATGAACCACCAGTGAGAAATATTCTAAATCCTTATTTAGGAAAGAGGGATTGTTATGCTTAGAGGGATTGTTATGCTTAGAGTACTAGCTTTGTATTCCATAACTTATGTAATTTTTCTGTCTAACAGACAACCATCAAAATAATAAACTTAGCTTTATATTCATAGGGAATTCTAAAAGCCCTATAAATGAAAAATACTTATTTTTCCCTTAAATAATATTCATATATTATTTAAGGATAATTTTAGAAATTTAATCAATCAAGTCCCTACTTAATTATTATAGGACTAGAAATATAATTCATGAATTAAATACATTTTAGTGCTTAATTTTTAAAATTATTTTCAATCAAATCACACTTGATTAATTATCCTAGTTTAATTTCTAACTAATGGTTTTTATTGTATGTAATCCATTAGGTTCATAATATGTTGTCCTAAATATAAATTATAATTCTAAATAAAAAAATTAAATAAATTAAACAATATAATATATTCAATTCAATAATTGATTAATTTATATTTGAATATCAAGTACATCGTCTAGCAATGTTTCACTAACCCTTAAATATTGGGAAAATCATAAGTGGTTTGACTTAATCATTCAATGACTGGTTTCTTAGTGTAATTATTATCACTTCATCAATATTGTTTTAATTTTAGCATGTAATGTGTATGCCATGTCAAATTATATTTGTTTGCAACATTATAATAATTGATCATTTGAATAAGATTTGAAACTCTTTTCAAATCTCATTCCACCTTGTGCAAAGATTTAATAATTTATACTATTTGAGAACATGTAGAATATTTTTCCCAATTCATTTAGGATGATGAATTCTCTCTTGATCACTCAAAAACTTTCATATAGTTTATTTTATATACAATGTCCACCTATTTGTTACCTTCACCAAGATAACGTATAAAACATGTGGAATATTTTTTCTAATTCATCTAAAATTATGAATCATCTCTTGATCACTTAAATACTTTCATATAGTTTATTTTATATTCAATCTCTACTCATTTGTTACATTTACCAAGATTATGTATAATAGAATCAAAACATAATACTCTTTATATAAGATAACCAAGTGATCTCAAGTTTATGTATCATTCATATAATTATCACATGAGCCTTTTTCATAGACACATGTTATATCTTCATATGAAATTTTTATGCTGGTCAGTTTAGTGTACATGTTATCTGACAATCGTCTACATATTAGTTTTAGGTATCCTTCATACCTCAACTTATAAGCTCAATTGTTTTGTTTCATAAATGAAAAAATATAATATGTATTAGTTCCAACAACTCTAATAAATATTTATTATTAGAAAAGCATTGACCAGAGATATTTAGAAGCAATACTTTGATGCAAGGAATCTCATTATTATAATCTTTATAATTTTCTTTACAAAGTGTTTTTGTTCCATAAATTTTATCTATATTATAGATTTATTTATTAAATATTAAATTTATAAATGAATATTAAAATTAAATAATTTTTTATTTAATAAAATAAAATATATTTTATATAAATAAAATAGTGCAACATATAATTAATTTATTGAATATATGACATATAAACTAACAAAAACAGGACAGATATTGATTGATTGTAAATATAATAGTAAATCCAATTGCTGGCTGACGCTCATAATATTGACGTTCTGCAAAATTAAGCAAAATCCAATTTGCTTCTACATGGTCCACAAGTGCTCCCTTTTATATATATATAAGAATAATTTTAAAAAAGTACAAATGTTTTATTGTTTCTGTATTTTAAAAAAAAAATTAAAAAAAATTAAAAAAAAATATTTTATTTACTTTAAATTAATACATTTTAATGTTTTCAAATTATTTTAATACGCTAATGTCAAAAATAATTTTAAAAAAATAAAAAATATATAATTTTAATATATTTCAATATGAATTTTTCAAAAAAAAAAAATCACAGTTACATTTGTAAACAGACTCTTGAATTATTCTTCAAGATAATATAGATTTATGAGGATTTTATTCATGTCCTTCCCAATCAAATGGTTTTTCTAATTGCGGCTTATGCCTATCCGGTTCTAGTTAGCTAAGAATCTCAGTCATTTCTCGCTTTAAAGTGAAAGGTTTCCTTGCCCCCCCTTTTGTTTTCTTGGCTAAATTCATTGAACATTATATCAATCAATCACTTGAAATTATGTATTTCAGGAGCTTCCAAAGATATACACCTCTATCCATTTGGCAAAGATTCTACAACTTTACAACTCAACATACTTTTATCCATGTTTGAGATTAAAAAAAATAAAATTACTTCATCAAAGTGATTATAAAAAAGTTATTAAAATGACTTCTTTTTTTGTATTTTGATAAATAAACTCATGTTCTCTCATACATACGACTTCTTTTCAATTACGTTGAGTTAACAAATCAGAGTTAATATACAAAATTTCTCATTTTGCATGTCCTCTTTCAAGAAAGTTTCTACATTGCTGATTTATTTAAGGAGCAAGGAGGAGGCGGGGCAGCCGTGGATTCTCAGCTGATTTGATGGCGTTGGCAGGTTTGTCTGGCTAGGAGCCTAGGATGATTTCGGGCTAGTGGGTTGGGGTGGCTGGTTTCAATGCTGGCGGAGGGAGAATTGGGAAAGTGCAGATAAGTATTTTTATCTTTTAGAGTTTTTTATTAGTTGGGTCTAGACATTTTGTTTTTGTCAAGGGACTTAAAGGTCCATGTTCTTTTAATTAATTAATAACATAACTTTGATCATTATATATATAAAAAAAAATTGACCTTGCGTTGTTGATTTGTAAAGTCCAACCTATTAAATGCTTAAATGAAAGATAAAAATAAATTCATCAGCAAAGTGGGCAAAAGAAATTTAGTTAAAATGTCATTTTTTTTTCTGACAAATATATCAATGTTTTTATTACAAATACAGAAATTTTTTTCATGTTACTATATGATTGATTTGCTTTTCAACTCAATCTATGTACTGCGTTCAATGGGCTGTAGGAGCTTTTGAGATCAAAAGCTAGAAATTGAGTGTTTTTTAAAAGTATTTTTAAAAAAATTTAATTTTGTTTTACTTTGAATTAATATGTTTTTGATGTTTTCAAATCATTTTGATCTGTTGATTTTAAAAATAATTTTTAAAAAATAAAAAAAATATTATTAACATATTTTTATAAGAAAAAACATTTTAAAATGCAATTATAACCATACTCCCAAACACACCATTAATTATATTTCATTCCTGCATGGAGCTCAAATAGCCCCCACTCCAAGATAACTCATGCAGAAACTACAAATTATAGCTTATATGGCTTTTCCCAATTACTAACGTATTTTCCAGTAGGAAAATTTTTTTCTATTATGAATTCTGAACCAATAAGATTTTTTAAAATATTAAAATAGAAATATATTAAATGATATTTTTAAAAAAATAAAACTGAGATAGTAATATATTGACTGACTTATACAAACCCAAGATAACCTTTCAAATTAGCAACATAAGTTATAAAATCATGATAACTCTATAAAAAAATCAAAATAAATCATGAAGTTCAAATCCTAACCAATAAAATATTAAATGATAAAATTAATATATATATATATATATATATATATATATAAAAGACAAAAAAATTACCACAATCAGTTCATGTTAAACTATCAAACCGACAGCACATGTCATGCCAATGGGATACCCCATGGAAAACAATTAAGAAAAAAAATACAAAACTCAATTCCTAACCAATCTAATGTTTACAAGTGAAATTAAAAACAAAAATCAAATAAAAAAAAGAAAAACAAATTATAGTAAACATGGGTTAGCTTGCCAAAGCCGGACTAGCATAAGCGTATAGAAAGCAAATTGAAAAATAAATTGTAAAACTCAATTCTCAACCAATCCAATATTAAATGATGAAATTAAAAAAAAATTGATTAACCAAAAACACATAAAAAATCAACCAAAATCAACTCGCCAAATATGTAACCTAGTTTATGAAACTAGAATAACCATATAAAAATCAAATAAAAAAATCACAAAATATATTTCCCAACCAACACAATATTGAATGATGAAATTGAAAAAAAAAATTAAGTTAACTCAGGTTAACTTACCAAACCAGCAATCCAGATTATGGTATCAAGATAACCTCATAGAAAGAAAAAAAATAAAAAAAGATTACAAAGCTCAATTTCGAATCAATTCAATATTAAAGGATAAATTTAAATAAATAAGTTAATTAAATGAATAAGGATAAATTTAACATCCAAAAAACAAATCAGCCAACATTATTATTTGAAGAGAGTTAGGTGTGAAAACTGAGGAGATAAGAGGAAAAACAAAGGAGGGGGAGAAATAACAAAAAAGAGAGAATGAGATGTTGGATTCAAATTGAAAAGCCGCCATCATCATAGTTGCCAGTAAGGAAAGATCCTATTTAGAAGAATAATATCAATAAAGGTCATCTTTAAAGTTGTTTTGTCATCGCATTCACTACCTAAATATATTAGCCTCTCTCGTATGTTAGTGTGTGCAACTATTTTTTTTTCTCTTTCATTCAATTTAATCTCTCATTTGTCAAAAAACAATTATGAACATTTTGCCCCCTTCCCTTGCAAGACTGCCATTTCGCATTCTTTTTCAATTATAATTTTGGTTTTAAAAGTTCTCATTGTTTTAAAGATTAAGACCTTTTAGTCTTTTCCTAAAGTATAAAGATAAATATCCATTAAAATCCATAATAGTGCATGTTGTTTTTTTTTAAATAAAAATATTTATTGAATTTTTTTTATACAAAGTTGTTTCTTCCGCTATATTATGGATTTGGTATAAAAAATTGAACATAACAAAAAAAAAATGCTTATAAAAGACATGTTTATTCTTGCGTTTTAAAAATGTTTTTTTTAATTGAAATTTTTTTATTTTATTTTCAAATTAATATTATATATATATATATATATTTTTTCAAATCATTTTAATATTTTAATATCAAAACTAATTTTTTAAAAATATAAAATATATTATTTTAAAATAAAAATACTTTAAAAAATAATTATTACTGTACTCTCCTACCCAGCAAAAGCATGATGAAAGCATTCATAGGCAGCCATCACCAGAGACAAAAACAGAGGTGGACCACTCTCTCACAGAATACGGCTCCGCCGAAATCTCCTTCTTTCCAAGTCATACAGCAGCACGCTACACTTGAAGCTTAGCCAATACCAGCGGCTGTGAGGAGGACAAGTAATTAACAGCGACAACCATTTTATTTTAATTAGAGGTTCGATCCTCCTAGTCTTCTTCTTCGTCTTGTTTATGCGTTTTGCTATCTTTCATGTTAAATTTGTCAGGTGCCTGCACACATATGGTTAAATTCATGAACCGCTAGTCTTTGTGAATATGCTCTTTTTATTTTTATTATTTATTATTTAAAAAAATGACCTGAAAGCTTCTTCTTTTTTAAAATAAAAAGGAGTTTTTGATTTCTAATCCGCAATAAAATTTTTGATGAAATTGTCTTTAGATATAAATAAATAATTCTTCATATTTTCTAACTTTGCATAATATTATAACTCCATAATATTTATTATCTCATAGCTCATACCATTCAAGAATCCAACCATGATAACTTCTATATTCCCTGCTATATTTACATGAATTATAATTACCTTCATTTTTTTATGGTAGTCCTTTATATTTTTAGAACCTTGAGCTAAGCTTTGAAATTTCTTATACAACTCTCCATGATAAAAACTAGGAACAAATTTTTTTTCTCATGATTGCTTTCATCTCATCTTATGTATCAACATCTAATTTTACCTTTTTTTCTTCTTAGAATAGTTGTGACAATTGAAAATCAACTCCACTTTTTTCTCTCATTCTAAGTAAGCTAATGGATCATCCTCCCTTGAAAGTAAACATCTTTATCTTAATACTCATAAAATTCCTATCTAACCCATCATCAAACCCGATATCTCTTATAACTCCTTTATGGCTAAAATTTCCATGTAGTGAAATCTCCTATCATCGAGATTCTCTTGCTGCCAAAATTTACCTCTTAGGTCGAATGAAGCATGATAAGGATTATCAAAGTCTTCATCTTTATTCTCACGAACAAACTTATCTACAGATGTAGTAGCATGTCTTTCCAACCTTATAGTATTATAAACCCTTTTGGATACCCCTCTTAAAAATAACAATCATAGTCTCTTGTCTATTCATTCAGTCCTTCATGTTACTTAAATATCATATTCATTAACTTAAATTGATGTTACATGGCCATCAAAACATAAAAAAAAAATGTGTTGTTTTTCTTTATATTAGGTGATGAAACATCTTTGAAAGATATCATTAAATTTTAAATTTTTGTTAGTGAATAAAAAAAAAATCCTCACACTCTCTTATGTGTTTACACTTAAAGATATGTCATTACACTCATATTTCACTTAAATTTTGGCTTTTCACGATATTAATTTTATTTTTTTTTCTTTTACCTCTCTATCTCACCTTTTTAGTTTATAAAGGAACTAAACAAAAACAACAAAAAACTTCAGTTCATAACGTCCAACCAATAATTTCAAAAAAGAAGACAATTAAGAAAACAAAAACAAAAATAAATTCGAATACAAAAACAAAGTTTAAGAATAACTTAACAAAACTTAAAATTAATGTAAACTCAAATAACCTAAAATTAATATCAAATAAACAAATACCCATTAAAGAAACAAACTAATATGAATTCTAATTTTTTTAGGACTCAAAATAAATCTTTTGTAATTTCAATTTGTGGAAAAAAGCAAATTTATGATTTATTTATTTATTTTAATTTGTTTCGGTAGTATCTATAATTTATTTGGCCCAATGGTAATTTCATCACTACATCACTCCAATGAATAGTGTTAATAACTAAAAGGGAAAGAGGTTTTACTACATCAACACTATCACAGCTAAAACACAGAGACCTCACTCCTTAAGGGATAGTATTCTACATGATTAATCTTGTGAGGTTAATAGTAACCTTCCAAGGACCTTTAGAATCTCCTTAATGTTAGAAATGTGATTAAAATCCGGGTGATGAAGAGAAACTTGTAACTTTAATCAACTTAAAAAGATAGAGTTGGAAAGATATAATTTTAAGTTAGAGTTGGAAAGATATAATCTGATGGCCACTAGAGGCTTACATTATCATTAATTTTAGAGCTCGTGCGATTAGTCGAAATATGTACAAGTTGATCTGGACACCCACGTTAATAAAAAAAAAAGTTGAAAAGATTCTATATTAATTATCTGATTAAAAAACTATTTAAGCTGGAAATATATAGTTATTGATAAAAAGTTTTGGTAAAAAATTATTGAAAACAACTCAATTAGTAAAAAGGAAAGATATTTCTCTGTTTTATGAATATTCATTCAGATGATCATAATATTTAATGCAAATTATTATATGGAGAACACGCTTTCACTATTAGCTACTGTTGAGTAACTCTTAAATTACGGCAGAAAACACTATTCAATGAATATTGCTATTTTTTATTTTGGTTACTGAAATTTATTTTTTATATTTTATAATGTCAGATAAAACAAAAAGGGTTTTTTTTCCACCACCAAAGTTTCCCTTTAATTTTAGACTTTTACTTTTATGTCTTAAGCATTATTTTTTACTTTTCGATCCTTGAATTTTGAGAGATAAGTGAGAAAACCACTGGAAAATAAGGAGAAAAGAAAAAATATCATTGGCCATGCTTTGGGGATAAAAGAAGCTGATTTAGTGGTAATGAGTTCATTTTAATAAAAAGAATATCATTTAAGTGGTAGTGAACTTTCATTTTGTCGAAAAATTAGTTCACGGCTTAGGAAATTTTTCATTTGATTTAATTTTAGGTTTTTTAATTGATTTAAGGGTGTTTTGAGGTTGAAAATCAATTTATTGATCTTCTTAAGGTGTTTTTAGATAAAAAAAAAAAAAAAACAATTGAAAATGGAATCGAGAGGTCAAAAAAACTCAATGGTGATCATTAACTTTAGCATTATGATGCATCGTTTGTCATAGACGACACATCATATATTTTTTTTTTTTTAAATAAAATAAATGATGTGTTATACATCCTTTTAAACTAATTAAAAGGAAAGAAAGAAAAGAAGGGTAGAAACATAAATATAGCCTTGTAAGCTCATAAATGCTTACGTTTTATTTTATTAAGCAGGTGCGCTGGCCAATCTCTTCGACCTAAACACCTAGCCTTTAAGCCTTTTTTTATTCATATTTTCACTCAATTGTACTATAGATAAAATAAGTAAAATGGTATTTAAATTATTATTTATTTATTTTTATTGTTTTAAATATAATATAATAGATTTTATGGTAATATAAACAAAAAAATATTATTATATACCTAATATGCAAAAAAATACATGTTTACACATCACTATTCAATGAAAATAAAATTTCATTTTTGTTATTATTTATAGAATGTTTTTATTATTATGTCACATTAATTAATTTTTTTTCTTTATACAAAATATCAAGGCATTATTTAAATTTTTTTAATTAATTATAAGTTTTTATTTTAAAAAAAACCTTTCTAATTAAAATACAGGTTTTTGTTTAAATAATTAAGAAATGTATTAATAAGAAAGTATAGTTCAAATTAAGGAGATATATTTTCTACTTATTTTAAATAATATATTTTTTAAGAATTATTATTTTAATTTTCATTGCCTTTTATTAAATAAACACGGTGCTAATATATATATATACATATATTATTCAGAAAACAAATACACCAGAAAGAAAATAATAATTTGTGTAACAAAATGTTTTTTTTTCTTCTCATAATTTAAATAGTTATCCTTTGTATAAATATCTATTCTAATTATAAAAGAACTAAATCAAAAAAAATTTCAAAAACCTCCCAAATAACGAATGCAAAGAAGCTAAAACAATATCATTTTTTACTGTGCATTATTGTTCATTTTCCTAAATTCATTGAGGATTCCATTGTTCCATGAACAGTTCTATTTTTATTGAAACTTGTTTTTCAATGATGGAATAATAGCATGGAGGCAGGTTGACTACACGTGCAAGTAATGAATTTCAAAAGAAGAGAAATCAACGGTCAATGCATATCTTACTAGTAAAGACCAGATAAATTCTTGGAAAGGTGCTTGGAGAATGATACCATACGTATTCTGTTTCAAGCTAAAAACCTAGCACCTTTCTCATAATGCTTCACTCTCTGCTTTTAGGCCATTGACTTTGACCACTGAATCCCAAACCCTTGTCTCTTTTAATATCATGGCGTGGAGCTTTTTCTTTTTTCTTTTTTGAACAAATGGTTTCATTCATGATACTTGACGGCCTTTAAGAAAAAAGGAAATCGTATAATTGAAGGAATCTAATTATAATCAAGAAATAAAGGAAATGAGTGATGATAGTAGATTTTTTAATCATATTGTTAAGCAGTTTCTAACCGAATTTAAACAATCTGGAAAGACAAAAACCATATTTCATACAACTCTAACACAAAGATAATATTGTATTTAAGAATCAAATGTATTGGAATAAATTTGGATCTAGAGATGATCATGTATTTAAGAACCTGAAATGTACAGACCTTTTATAAAAGTTTTGTTTTTTTCAATTGAGTCTTTAAATTATAATTTCTCATATGTTTTTTTTTTCATTTCGACCCCATTCTTTTGATTTGTGTTTTCTTTTGTTAAAGCTATCTTTAAATTTAAATTAACCCTCCAATAAAACAAAACAAAATAGTTTTTTTTTTTTGAAATATTAGTCGAGTTCTCGTGACTTTAATAAACTGGTTATTAAAGCCAAGATGCATGCTAATATATATATATATATATATATATATTTGAAGTTTTCTTTGTTGTATGAAAATAAAATATGATTTTTTTTTTTTTTACTTTGAGAGACTTGACTGTATGCTTAAAAACAAAAATATATATTTTAAAAAAACCCGGGAATTTTAATACAGGATTTGTATTTTTATGATATAAAAATACAGACCGATATTAATCAAAATGACATAGAAAAAAACACGGGAAAATCACAATTTCTTCGAAAATATGGTAATATTATTTTTTTATTTTTTTTAATGGAATTGGATCGGACCCGGCCCAATTATGTGAGTGGGGCCTGTATTGGCCTAGCTACAAGGTTGGAGCTAATGTTCTAGCCCAACATGAACAAAAAGACTGGTTACTGTGCTGCGCAAATGCCTTGGGAAGGTGGCCACCAAACCAGCCTCATTGGAGAATGAGATGAACAATATCTTACGATTTGATCATTTAATTTGTGATTTATTTCTATCTACACCCCTGATTGGCTTCAAACTTTTAATTTTGTTTAAATTTAAATATGAAGAACTTCAATTTAAACCCTAGATTTTGACGCATTTTTTCTTTTGGTCATTGATTTCGAATTTATGCAATTTGACCTTTAATATTAATCAATAAACTTTCAATTTCTTTAATTTGACCCTTGATTTGGTCAATTTCAGTCCCTTTATTTATGTGTCTTTTCCAATTTGGTTATTAGTTTCGAATTTCTTCAATCAAGTCCTTAATTGGCTATCAAACTTCAATATCTATGCAATTAAGCCCTTGATTTGACCAAATCAACTCTCAAAAATTCTACTTTGACCCTAGAACTTTAATTTCTTTCAATTAAAACCTAAATTGACTTAAAAATAATTTTTTCTTGTAATCAACGCTCCTTAAATTAAATTAAACCTTCAATAAAATTTAATTGAGTCCATAAACATCTGATTTTGTACTTTTCTTAATCAAATCAATTTTTTTTATCAACAAGGCTTGCACCGATCAATGATATACTGTCAAATTCAACATTCCTCTTTTAATTTGTTTTTAAAATTTCTCTTTTATTTATTGTTAATGATTTTTTTTGTTTATTTACACATAATGTTATCGATTTATTTAATTATATATTTAGTTATATTAAAAAAAAATTTACAATGGGAACAAAATGTATAGTTTTATTTAAATAATTTATATAAAAAATATATCAAAATAATATATATATATATATATATATATATTATTTTAAGATTAATCGCCGTAGCTTCCCATCATGAATGATCTGCAAGCTCGACACTGTTGCCGATTAATTATTTTTCTTGATCCTTAGGATAAATATCTATGAACGCTGTGTTTGTGTTTTGTATTTGCTGAGTCAGCTTGTTGACAGTTATCCTCGATCATAGCTTGATTGAATTTTAGATATGTTTTGATTAGAATGAAGAAGTTTTATCTCTAATTCGTCCAATGTATACAAAGATTTCAAAGGCAACAGAGTCATCATGATGTTATATCAGAATCACTACTTCAAATCATGAGTGACGCGACATTATTGTGACCTAATACAGAATCTTAAATAAAAATACTAAATAAAATGAAAATCATTAATTTTTAAATTAAAAAGTTAGGTAGCTTTCTCATCAGTACTGTCGGTATCTGTTAGATTTCAACTTTTTTTTTTCTTTTTTTTTTTTTAAAATGGTCTTTCGTATCTAGTCTCAACGTTAACATAATTTTTTTCGGGATAATATAATCATAAAGTATCAATAAAATTATAATCTTATTATTATTAATTTTTTCTTTGTTTAATTTAAATTATTTAACAGGTATGGTGAAGGATATATACCAGACAAACCAGCATAGCTGTTCCATATATGATTCTTTAATATAATATGGTTAAGTTATAGTATTGTAAGACCATTATTATTCAAAATATTAAGTATTAATTAGTAATTATATTGGTTAGGTCTTGAATTTATTTTTTAAAAATCACAAAATCAAATCTTATAAGTATTTAAATTAATAAAAGTTTATATAATCATTAATTTCAGGATGCAAGCTAATTTGAATATTCATATTAATTTTAAAAAAATAATATTTAACTAGAAATAAATTTAAGAGTGATTTTTCAGAGTATAATAAAGAGTAATTTTTCAGCGATGCACCAAGGTGTGTATTTGTAATTGAAACCATCACCATTCAAGCTAACTGACGGTGTGAAAGAGTGATTTTCCGGCATTGCACCGATGTGCTCATGGTTTGCTTGCTTTCCAGCCCAAAGAATATGAAACTGCTAAGAGAAAAAAAACCATCGATATCCCATTAGCATGCTCACATGGAGAGCCGGGCTAAGCCAATATATCGCATCACAGCAAACATCATGGTTACATATCCTATCACCGTCCCATACAGTACCATATGATCATAAGCTGTTTCACACCTTTGAGGAAAAAAAGTTAATATGGAAGATATCTTATAACTTTTGTTTTACTTTGCTATTTGGATTAGAAATCTTAATTTATTTATATATATATATATACATATATATAATTTGTACTTCGGCTTAGTCTTTTTAAATTTTGATTTCATAGAATTTTGCATTGCTTACTTTAATAATATAGTCTTATGTTTTCTTATATCTTTTTCTTGTAATTAGACTGATGTGTAGACTACAATTTATATAGTTAAAACTTTGCCCACATTGATCTAGTTCTCTCTTTTTATTATTTTTATTATATATCTATTCTCGATTTTTTTTAAAAAAAAACCACAGCAACACGGAAACATTATCGCAATACGAAATTCAGAGACCTATAATTTCCATAACAGTAATGGTTTTCCTAATACAGCAATGTTGTTCAAGCTAAATTATACTGATAAGCAAATGCTTGTGTACATGGAATCTAATCCTCTAACCAGCAACCCAAAAAGCAAGGCTATTTTCACTTGCCTCGTTAATAAAGCGGCCTCCATCTTCTCTCTTTTCGAATCTGAACCCAAGAGGTACCCCCAAAGAATCCAATATTTACAGAAATGCACTCCTAATTCTGCCTAACATTTCTCACTGCCTAAACCCATACCCACTTCCCGGTTGGGTCGAATACCTTAGCTCATATGGGTCGAGTAAGGTAGAAGAGAAGTTCGGCGTCATCACGCCCGAGTTTTGTTGAAAAGCCCCCGAGTTGCCATCTCGCAGCTGAGTTCTAACCCCACTTTGGACCTCCTCTTCAACCGAGGTCCCCATCCTCCCTGTTGATGAATCCGCGTGGCAGAGTGGGGGCATTGAAGGGACATGCACACCATTGACATCGGTATTCGAGTAATTCGAACCAGGCTGAGTTTGTAGGAGTTCAGGGAACGAGTTGAGCCCAGCAAGTGTCGCCCAGTCAAAGCTCCCTGAACCCAGATTTGCTAAGTTGATTTTCTCTTCGTGTTGCATTGTTTTGAGTGAGTTGGTTCGAGGCAAAGCAAAGAGCCGGTCATCAATCTCTGTCAATGAGTCAAGGACATCTTCCAAATGAGAAGAGGATGATGAAGATGAACCATTAGTACTGTATTCTTTGCTTGAAACGCTTGACATGGATTTCTGTGCAGCACTTGAATTCTTCTTGTAAATCCGACACAATACCCATTCATCCAACTGTAGCAACAAATAAACAAATAATTAAGAGAACATACACACTGAGGGGAAAATATCAAGCAACCAAAATAAATAAATAAATAAATATCAATCGTAAGGATTGTATCAAAACAAATTAAAATCTGTGGATGGAATTTTGTTGTTGGTACCTTTGTGCTTCCACTTTTGCGAGAGGATTCAAGAAGGCGATATTCATGCATGATCCAATTAGTTTTGGTGCCTTTTGGGGCTTTGCCAACGTAAAAGACCAAAGCTTTCTTGATGCCAACTTTACGTCCCTCTGTCGTGATAACTTTGTCGGTACCGGTGGCCTTCCAATACCCAGACCCGGCAACCCTGTTGGGTCGGGATCCATTGGGGTACTTGCGGTCTCTCGGACTGAAAAAATACCATTCTTTTTCACCAAATATTGCCTTACCTATTAACAACAACAACAAAGAACATTAACCCACTAAATTTATTGATACTATACATACGAGTAATTGAGTTTTAAGTATGATTATAACTAAGAGAATATAATAGAACAAGATTACAAATAATTACCTGGTAAGAACCACGGATCAAACTTGTACAAATCAATCTCGCCAATGATTTGCAAGGAGAAATGGTGACCAGCAACCTTCTTACACAAGTATTGCACCAAAAGCTCTTCATCGGTCGGGTGAAACCGAAATCCCGGTGGCAAGCTCAATTGGGCTAGCGGGTCTGTTTCTTGCAGTCCCATTTTTGCACACGACTGTTCGTTTGGCTGGAGAGAAGAATTGGAGCTTCGATTTTGTTATTATTTTCTGGGTTTTTCTCCTCTCTTTTTTTTATTTTCATGACTAGTTGATCTTGGAGTAATTTATATAGGGATAAGTACGGTCGTCCTTGTCTGGGTTGATGGGGTCTACTTTATTCTTATCACCGTTAAAAGCATGACACGTTCTCCATCAAATAGCCGACCTTATCCATGTGGAAGTGCTTCCTAATGTCCACAGTTTGGTCGGGTTTGATTTCGCGGCAGCTGGACATAATATTTTTAAAAGTATTTTTAAAATACAATGATATTTTTTAATTTTTTTTATTTTAAATACAAATACAATTTAAATTAAGAAAAAAATGATATTTTTTAAATTTCTTTTTATTTTTAATATAAATACAGTAAAATCATCTAAAATACTTTCAAAAAATCAGTTTTTTTAAATAAAACATAATTTCAAAATCCAAACCCCAACTCTGGTGCATGAACCGTCACAGAAAGGCAGTCATCTCTAAAGTAGACACGTGTCAGCATAAATATCACATTACGCACATTTTTGCATGTCCCGACAAAAAGATTTAATGTGTCCAACCATTTATCAAGTGACGACACGTGGATTTTTTGTGGAGTGAAGTTAGGCATGTGATTGTTTTTCCTTTTTCGTTTTCTTTTCTTGTTTTATGTTAACGAAAGGAGATTGTGGAAGAGAGGAAAAAAAATTAACAGAAGAAAAAAGAGGGTACAAATGGAGGCTCTGATATTTTGCCACGTCAACGTTGAGGGCTTTTACTTTGTTTTTTTATTGGAGAGGGCATGCGTGAGATTAGGGTTTCTTCTACACAAGACCCTCCATGGTCTGGCGTGCAAGATACCTTTTTTTTTTTTTTTTGGGTGACTCACGTGTCATTTTAACGGAAAGATATATAAATTGGTGATCATGATTGATGAAGGGAATGTCAAAGTTCGAGAAAAAACATAAAAATTAAATGAGCTGGATTGTTATCATGATTAAGGTGTTTTTAGAGTTATATGGGCGTGGAATTCGAAAGAAATATCCAAATTATATTGATATATTAAAAATTAAAATACAATTTATATTATTTTTCAATTAAAAATTATTTTAATCCCTTTATATTATTTTATGCTATTAATTTGAAGAGAAAATAAAAACAGTAAGATTTGAACTCGTTATTATTTGATTGGTAAAATTCTGATATCATATTAAAAAAAATTATACTTTAGAATTATTTTAAATTATTAGATGAATTTTTAAAATATAATTTATTACTAGAGAAAGAGAAATGGATTTTGAAAAACTAAGAAATTTAGAATTGTTTGGTGGGTCAAGGAGCAATGGTAACATAAATTTAGAGAAGCTTTGGTATTTTATCTTTTTTTTTTTTTTTTTGGTGAAAATTAAACTTTGATAAATTCATACAATATTAAATAAAGGACAGATATAGGAGCTTGAACAGATATTTTAATGGGACACGTGAAGATAAATAGTGAGTTTGATGAGTAGGCAAGTTTGGCGTTATGATCAGTACACACATGGAGGGTTCTGCTTCGATGAAGACTTGCAGCTGTCAGGGACAATGGACATTCGGCACCTAACTTTTTCGCTGGCATGTAAGTTTCCTGATAGTTTTTGAGGTTCTACGCGTTGATTTGGTCCGATGATGCAAACTGAAGTCATCCATGAATTAATATCGATGCTTCCATGAACTTGCAGTCCTTCTGCATTTTGGGAAATATAAACGAGGGTGATTTTGCATAGCCAAAAACAAGTTTTATGAATAAATATACGAACTATTTGCATTGAGCGAAGAAAATGTTAGCAATAAAGTTGATTGATTTGAGCTTTTTCTCATATTAGCGACAACAATATTGAATCTTGGCTTTTCAATACCCACGAGATTAGACTTGGTGGCTAGAGGATCTTATATTAGGTTGATTTCCTCGTAGTTTCAAGTGCAATACATTGTTCAAAGGGAAGAAAATTGATTTTGAAGCTTTGTTTTAATGGCTAGGAGGAGAAGGTTCATTCCGAGCTTCACCTTGTTCGCTGCTTGACTCTTACAATACTTCAAAATGAAAATTCCAAACTTTAACCCGCTGTGTTTCTTTGGATATGGAATATTCAAAAATTTTGGGAAATCTCAATTTAGTTTTCGACATATTGTTAGGCTCTAGATTTTGGATTTTTTAAATTTTATTTTGATATTAAAACACTTCCATCTATTTATTTTTAGTGACAGCTAAGAAATTCTTTGATATTTACTAATCTGAACATCAAATTAAATAAACTCGAATGTGTTCTAAAAAATAATTTTAATATCAAGTTATTATAGTCAGGGGCGGAATTAGGGGGAAGCAAGCAAGCCCCGCCCCTGCAAAACATTTTAATTTTTTTTAGTATTTAAATATAAAATAGTATGATATAAATAAATAAACTCTTTAATAATATATATTGTTATATTAATTTTAGCCTTTTCTATTAAATGTTACTAGCTGCATCCCTGATCATACTAGTCTTTTTCCTGCAAATTATTGATACAAAGGAAAAAAAAAAAACAATACCAAGAGGAATTTACTATAACTTTCGTTTGTGAATTAAATTAAAATTAGATGAACAAGGAAAGGAAAGGAAAGGATATTGTCTAATATCAATTATATTTTAATAAAAAAATAATAAAATCAAAAAGTTTAAGACCCAATTAATAGTCAATGAAGTCATGCAGTTTAGACTATATTGAGATTTCTGTAAAATCTTACATGCAAGGGTAGGCTTGCTCATCAATAGTCCTTTAATCTTTTAACATTTAGTTTTGCTCATTGAGATTTCTGTAAAAAATTACAAATTAATAGCCAAGTTTTACTCTAATCACCACGTCATCTCATGTTTTTAAACATTTAGCAAAGTGTTCTTTTTTTTTTTTCAACTCAAACAAGAAAGATTAGGTCACAAGTCGGCTAGATCATTGGGTGGTCCTAGTTTTAAAATAGTGCTTTAAATCCTTCCTCTTGAGAGTTAATTTAAAACATGCGGCGTTGTAAGATGAGAAAAGTCTTGAAGTCCTAAAAATGATGAATTCGTAAAAATATAAATAATTTATTTAATATTACGAATGACTGATTAAGTACCAACCGGATTACTCTTTACCTTCCATCCATACAACGAATCCAATTTTCAAGAACACATCTGATTAAGTGTTTTTATAATCTGAACGTCAAATTAAATAAACTCGTTTTAAAAAATAATTTTAGTATCAAGTTATTATAGTTAGTATCAAAGAATCATTTCAATTTAATAGCTTAAATTATTAGATAAGGTTTCAAGATATAATTTATATTATTTTTTAACATGCCTCCTCAAGTGAAAGTTCTTTGGACTTGAAATTTGCACAGGTCCACATTACCTTGTGCATGATTTTTATCAAATAAATAGGGGTGGTAAGACTCGAACTTGTGACCACTTAGTCATTAAAGCTCTGATATCATATTAAAAAACCAACTCAACCCAATAACTTAAACTATTATGTAAGGTTTCAAGATATGATTTATATTATTCTTTAATTGTCAGGACGGAACCAGGGGGAGACAAACTGGGATTCAAGCCCCTGCAAAACATTTTAATTTTTTTTTTTGTAGTATTTAAATATAGAGTAGTATGATATTTTTATTTTAAATAAATAAACAAACTTTTTAATTATATCAAGAGAAATTTACTATAACTTTCGTTTATGAACTAAATTAAAATTAGATGAACAAGGAAAGGAAATGATATTGTCTAATATCAATTATATTTTAATAAAAATTGATAAAATCAAAAAGTTTAAGACTCAATTGGTAGTTAGTGAAGTCATGCGTTTTAGACTATATTGAGATTTCTGTAAAATCTTACATGTAAGGGTAGGCTTGCTAGTCCTTTAGTCTTTTAATAATGAGCTCCTTATATTTGTTACGATCCATGGATTTAAATCATAGTTTTAAAATCAAATTTGGGTGTGGATTTGAGACAAGACATTAGGTTATGATCGAGTTAATTAATAGGATCGACCAATATTAATTAATTTTTTTAAAAAAAATTAACAAATTAATAGCCAAGTTTTACTCAAATCACCACGTCATCTCATGTTTTTAAACATTTAGTTAAGTGTTCTTTTTTTTTCAACTCAAACAAGATAGATTAGGTCACAAGTCGGCTAGATCATAGGGTGGTCCTAGTTTTAAAATAGTGCTTTAAATCCTTCCTCTTGAGAGTTCATTTAAAACATGCGGCGTTGTAAGATGAGAAAAGTCTTGAAGTCCTAAAAATGATGAATTCGTAAAAATATAAATAATTTATTTAATATTACGAATGACTGATTAAGTACCAACCGGATTACTCTTTACCTTCCATCCATGCAACGAATCTAATTTTCAAGAACACATCTCAGATCGTAACTTTTGTTTTCCGATCCCAACAAGCCCATAACTAACTTCGGAAATTTTCAATATATGGCCTAGGGTGGCCGGAGGAAGCCGGGCGGACGCCCCCGTCGTGTGATGTCAAAATGGCCCGCTGTGAGTTAATTAACTTCAAGTTTCCAGGTAGCTTCAGTGTGGATTCACAGCAGTCAGACGAAAAATACGATGTTCCAAGTGGTGGATTCCAAATTTCAACCACGTTGTTAATGCCTCGAATCTTAAATTTCAACCTTTTTGAAACAACCCATTTTGGTAAACAGCCTCAAAGCAAGACTTGACAAACCGCAAATTAGGAAGTCATTGTTGCCTGCATGTTCATAAGCCATTGCACTGCCATAGACAGGCAGCTACCTTTTCCTTTTCCTTTTCTTTTTCCCCCTTTTTTTTATTCATATTATATTTCAAGTGATTTTAATGCATCTTACATATATTCCTAGGTCAGAATTAACGTTGTATATGAGAAGATGAAGAGAGGGGAAGGGAAGTGGGAGTAAGGAGAAAGAAAATGAGATGAATTTACCAACATTTTATTTCTGTTTTAATGAGTGGTAAAATTAATGAGGGGGGGGGGGTGAAAAGAAAGTTTATTTTTTCAATAATTTAAATGGAAAAATTTAGAGGGGAATTTTCTGAAAGTTGAAACTACTATTTAAAATTAGGAACATGCTCATAAAAGAGAGGATTATAATTTCCTACTTTTTCCATCCACTTTTTAAGAAATTCTCCTTCATTTTCCTCTTTTCAAATAAGAGAAAATTCTGTTTTGCTTCCTCCCTTTTTCTTTCCTTGCATTTTCCTCTGCCCTAAACACTGTAATTCTACATGTGGTTGAAAATCCTAGGTGCTCTTGAATAAATATATATTTTTTTAAAATTAGATATAATTAAAAGAGAGAAATACCAAATAAAAATATTCTTATCCTTTTTAGATCATGAGTTTCATTATTATTTTTTTAAAGATCGACTCAAGAAATAACTAATAAAACACCAAAACCATAAAAAAATTTGCAAGTAGAGGCAATGTACTGTTCTCTCTCTCTGTCGTCAAGATTTGATTACTCAAAGGAGAATCCATTACGAAACTCAGAACAAAGCCCACCCATGATCTCAAAGTTGATGATTTACTATTGGGCCTATGGGCCTTAAAGAAATCGTTACCTAATTAATAAATATAACAGAGCCACTTTACAGAGTGGGCATATATTATTCTGAAAGCCCAATACATTGAGCTTTGTTTTTTTTGAATAATTATTCCTGTTGGATTTCCACAAATTTGGGGCATGAATTAGGAACCTCGACTTGTACGCACTCGGCTACCTACAAAAGAGGCATCTTTTCTGAGAATTTTACAGCCACCACGTCCAGAGAATATTTACTGCTACAATCATCATTAAAAACAATTTTAATCTTCGAAAATTGAAACAATTTATTGGAATAAGAGTGTCCTGGCACAAAACTAAACCAAAAAGAAAAAAATCCACTCTACTTTTTAGTTACTCCAATCCTCATGAGAGCAAAGAAAGCGATCAGGCGATAAACCACCAGCATAATCCCTAATGCAACCGCACCAAGAACTTGGCCATCAAGCCCCACTTCTTTGATTGCAGGGTAATCTCCAACTAAACAAACTCCGCCAGCACCACCACATGGATAGGTGTCGGTGGGCTTGAATTGAGACCCCAGCAACAGCTTGTATGTGTATTGGCTAATGGAGATGTACTTCACCCAGCTGATGAAGGCAGGGACGTGTGTAACATAGTATCCGCCGGCGAGCAGGAACGACAGCATGACCACCGATCCCATTATGGTTGCAGATTTCTGGTTCAACACCAGAGCACCAAGTGCTAGCCCTAGACCGCCGGATACTAACACAGAATACAAGAGAACGAACAAGGTATGCAGGAAGTTTCCTGGTGTGCCTTTAAGCCCTGCCATCCAGTAGGTTATACTTACAAAAACGGTAGGGAGGACGAGCTCCATCGGGAGGTCACTGACAATCCTTGACATGAAGTACGATGACAGTCGATACATGCCGGAAGATCGTTCCTTTTCGAGCATACTCCGTTCTTGGGGGAAGGTGAAAATAGCTTGGAATAAAGGGAAGAACCCCCAGAATCCTGAGTAGAAGAAGAGGAGCCCCATCTGCATTTGTATTTTCGGATACATATCGTTATTATACCGAAAAATAGGTCAAAACTAACTCTCTGTTGACGAACCTGCTCTCAGGAAATGTTAGATTGTGGCAAAATGTTACCTGATCTTGTAGATGGGATACATCAGATTGCCACCACAGAAGCCCTGAAAGGAAAGCAACCACCAAGACCTGAGCAATCTTGAGGCCGGAGAAGGAGTCATGCTTCCTTTCTTTCACTCCTCTTCTCAACAATACAGAAAACTGTTGCCACCATGTTGTTGCCCACCGTGCAACTTTCTGATCATTTAATCCATCGTGAGGCTGTTCATCAATGTCTTGAACCTCTGACTTCAACTTGTTTGCAAGATTGCTCTTGTAGGCTGACACTAGATTCTGCTTGACTGATCCAGGAACCTCACCATTTGATGATACACCTACAGCAGCATAAGAATACAATGTCCTCATTGATCATTTTTAATAATTAACTAAGGCCCAAGTTCAACCCGTGAGCAATATACCAAATTCCTTGAGTTAGTATTAAATCCATTAAATAGAAGCAGCTTCTCCGGCCCTCTGTTTCAAATCTCTATTTGTCAATCCAAGCATCTCTTCATTTTAGCCCTCCCAAAACTCTTGTACAATAATGAAACTATATAATATTGTTTAATTATTATATATATTAGGTCCTTAATTAAACTATATAGTGTGGACTCGCTTAATGTTTTATAGGGCAGCCCCCGGAGAAATTGGAGATGTGCATGAATGACACGAGGGATTCAAGCCAAAATTAATATACAACAAAGCAACCTAGATAGTCTACTATATAGAAATCTGTGAACGCAGGAAATTGGAAACCGCTTAGGAAACTTGGAGAAAGTGAGTTAATTCCAAGTCCAGCATAAACACTTAATCAGATACCAACTAACTAATTACGAACTTAGAGAGAACATTAATTCCACTTGAATTGCCTGGATTTGGAAACATTTCCTAGGTATCTTCAACAATTTCCAATATTTTTAACGAGTTTCGACATGGCTTTAATTTTCCACCTGAAACTTCTCCAAATCTCAACACTGCATGGGAACGTTTTCTGATCAAACATGCTGCCAAGTGTCAAAAGTCATCTTATCCATTAATGGAAAGAAAACAAAAATGGATTCAGTTCATACAACACGCAAGGCAGACATTGTTTCCTGTCCTTTGAGGATATCGACAGTCTGATTTTAAAATGAAACAAAGTGGGGCCATATATCTATTTTTGGAATGCTAAAATGCGTGCATGAAGTTGGCTTGATCACATTGCTAATTAGAAACTTTATTAGAAACTGAAATACGTACCAGAAATTAAATCAGCTAAAGCTTAATTAAAGCTACACACAACCAGCTATTTAAGTATTTTAGACGCAAAGCGCTATAATTAACAACCACTAACAAAGCACGCAAAACATTTTCAAGAAACATAGAAACAACAATCACTACTAGCTAACGATATTAGTAAAATTCCTCTATACAGTACATGTATGATATACCACAAGCACTGTCTTTTAAGGAGATTAAGATAGAGATTAGTATAATTTCACATACCATTTGCAAGGTCCAAAAGGAAATCAGCAGGATTCATGGGAACCGCTGGAGCATATCCATTGCTGGAAAAGTAATCCATAACTTGCGATCCTTCCCCAAAGTACAGTGGGCTGCCTTCTGATAACAGCAAAACCTTGTCAAACATGTAAAATAACCTACTTGAAGGTTGATGGATGGTCATTACAATTGTTCTTCCTCCTTTTGCCAGCTCCCACAAATTGGACACAATTCTTTGTGCTGTTGTAGAATCAAGACCTGATGTTGGCTCATCCAAGAAAAGAAGGCTAGGGTTTATGAGCATCTCCTGTCCTATACTAACCCTCTTTCTCTCACCGCCAGAAACTCCTCTCATAAATGGGCCCCCAATGATGCTATTCTTGCACTTGGTTAAACCTAGTTGAGTAATCACAGATTCTGCATGCATGATCTTTTCTTCTTTACTAAAAGTATTTTCTAACCTAAGAAGGGCAGTGAAAACCAAAGTTTCTGTCACTGTTAAATGAGGGTAAAGAACATCATCTTGAGTAACAAATCCCATGTTCCTTTTCATTGAGTTGGAGAAGTTCTTGCCATTATAGCTTATGTTCCCATCAAGTAGTCCTCCAAGTTTGCCTCCTAATGCGGTTAAGAGAGTTGTTTTCCCACTGCCTGATGGACCGAACATGGCTAGCATTTCACAAGGTAGAACCTTGCCTGTGATTCCCTTTAAGATAACCTTTTCTTCTGCTTTGACAATCTTTCCACAAAAACCTGCTTTGGTAAGTCTGACCTTGTAGACCACATCCTCAAACTGCACGTTTAATCAAAACTAAAACTGCCTTAATAACGCAAGAAATGGATAAAAAAAATAAAAAACAAGAAATCATGCAAAGAAACGATCATTTAATAATCAAGCCATTTATATGAAAATAAAAAAGACACTAAATTAAATTAATGGAAAGAGAATTCTTAAATTCTCATTCATCAGTACGTACCCTCAAAGAAACAGCCTTAGTTGCTTTCTTGAAGATGGTTGAGACTCCTGGTTCTTCCTTATTCAATGCCTCTATGTCAGCCTTCTCTTGTTCCATGCTGGTCCCTCAATCTATCTCTAACTCCCCTAACAAAAAAATAACAAAAAAAAAAAACCTCTCTTTCAATATATATTCTTAAAACAAATGACAGAGAGCCAAGATCCTCTTTTCTTTCTGTCAATGTATATGTAGAAGCACGTATTGTATGTAACACAAAAGTTGGGGGGGCGGGGAGAAGAGAGAGGAGGAGGCTAATAGGGTTCATGCGAGATAAATGAGAAATAGAGAGATCAGTAGGGCTACCTGATCAAACAAAGGGAGAGATACTTGGCTTTTCAAGAGGACTGTTAACTTGTTGAGCTATTCACGGCTCTATATACTTTGGTTTTAGTTTAATTACCATAATTTTTAGTAGTTTGATAAATAATTATACTCCGATACCTTAGTATGTGGCTCAGCCACTCAACTGGTGGCCCTTTTTTCCTTTTTATTATTATTTATAATAGAGGTTATAGAAGGCCACTCACCTCAGTTGAGAAGCTATGCCTAAGAGTTCTTGCATTTGGTGCTTCCTTAGCTTTTCTTCTTTTTCCTTTCCTTTTCTTCTTCTTCATTTTTTTTAATTATTTCTAATAGAGGTTATAGAATGCCATTCAACTCAGTTGAGAAGCTTCGGGATCTCACCTTAATATGAGTTTTTTCTTTTCCAGAATTTTGTCCTTGTAAAAAAAATATTGTGTTTCTTGTAAGGACTATGTCCTTTTCAAGAAATTTTATTGAACTCAACATGTAATTAGTCAAATTATCATGTTATTTTAATTGTACATGTCATAATCCCATTCTAGGTTATTCCCCAAAAATCAATTTATTTTTTTTCAAAATAAAATAAAAAATAATAATAAAGATTCAAGGCCTAATTGTATCCTATTATGCCCAAGAATGAAAAAAAAAAATGCAGATTCAAGGTCAAATTCAATGATTATTGGACGAGTTTGCATAAAAATTAAGTCCAATGACATAATTAATTTTTTAATAGGACAATTTGATTTAATCATGGACCAAATTAAATTTTAATGATGTTTAAGAATTAATTTGGGTCCAATTGAAAGATTTAATTAAGTGCAAGGACTTAATTATACTCTAAATGGGTCAAATTAATTTTATTTGGGGCTTAATTGGTGAAAAATTAAGTTTGGGAGCCTAATTTCGGCTTAATTGAAAATATTGGAATTTTAAGAGACCAAAATTAATTTTTACCAAGTTAATTGATTGAAATTATGGGTTAAATTGCAAGCAAATTGAATTTTTGGGATCAATTAGGGGTTAAATTGAAGAAATTGACAGCCAAGGACCAATCCGCAAAAGGCGCCACAATTTGAGGGCTTAATTGACAGAAACCGGGGGCAAAATTGAAGAAATTGAAAGTTTAATGGTCAATTAAGGGTTAAATTGATTAAATCCGAGACCAAGGATCATATTGTAAAACACGCGTAACTTCAGGGTTCCAATTAAAGTTCAACAAGGACTTAATTACATTAAATCAAAAGTTTATGGTCAATTAGGGGTTCAATTGAAATTAATTGAAAGATGGAGGATTAAATTGAAATTCACTTTAAATCCCTAATTCAAACCCAAAACGACGCCGTTTTGAAAAAAAAGGAGGACCAGGCGATGTGTCGTGTGGTTACTGTTCATTGTCTTCCTCGTTTTACCCGAAAGAAACAGCGTGGGTGCCTTATTTGCAGGTGAATTTAATGCTTGATTTCTCCATCAAATCGAACCAAACTTGCACGAAACCGATCCCCGGCAGTTCCTTTACAATCCCATATGAACGGTTCAAGATGAATGACAGCATGACGACGACGTGAAGAGGTTAACTTAGGCAGCCTTTTCCTGCAGATTTTACAACTCAGGGTGGCTACTTTGAACCAATAGTTAGGATCCTTCCCAACATAATCAAAGGCTTAAATTTTATCCCGGTGAAGACGAGATTACCCTATTTCATCGTCTATAAATAAAGGCGGAGTTGATGGCCTGATGGAGGAGAAATCGAGTCCAAAGTTGACAAAAAATCAGCCCCCACTACCCTGTTTCTGCAGTTTTTCTCTCCCTTTCTCTCCCTACCGTTCCAGCCTCCAAACAGAGCCACCATTAGCTTCTCCACCACCACCTCCACCATAGTAAGCCACCAACCGACCACCGAGAGCCACCGTGAACCCTTCTCTCTCTTCTGTAAACCGGTTTCTTCTTTCTCCCATAGCGACTCTACCGGCCAAAACTCTCCACCAACGCCGCCATTAGCCTTTCTTCTTCCATGACCAAACCACCTCCAACCTCAATACAGTCCAGTGACAACAACTTCTTCTCCTCCCTGCGTTGTCTCCTTCTTCTTCGTCAAGGCTGCTGCATGCAAAATCCATTTCTGCATGCAGCGGCAAAATAATTAACATGTCTTTGGGCCGGGCCATAACCAAGTGGTGGGTCTGGCTCGACCCCTATTTAAAAAAAAATCCAAAAAAAATTTAAAAATCATTTTTAAAAAAATTATGATTTTCTCAAATATTTTTTTCTATCACTTTTGTATAATATCGGGTTGTATATTTACACTATAAAATACAAATCTATTATTAAAATACCAGGTTTTCTCCCAAATAATTAAAAAAAAAATCAAAACCTTTTCAAAAATAAAAAAAAATTCATTGGATACGGCCAAATCCCAAAAATTTCCAAGCATATTTTTCATTAAAAAGAAAACAACAAAGTGCATCTTTTCCAGGTTTAAAAAAAAAAATCCAAAAATGGTTATCGTAACCAATTTATGATTATCCATTAGGATTTGGCAAACATGTCAAAAATGTTTTTCCAATCTTTTTTTTTTAGGATCTAGATATACAGACTTTAATATTTGTGGGATGTAAAATTAAACGATAAAGTACACCCTCGGGTATTAAAGATACAAAGTGTAAAAATACAATGCTAAAGTTCAGACTTTAGAACGGTTAGTATTTAACTCAATAAGATAGAGACTTTCTCATGAATAGAGATCTGTCTTAAGCCTTAGAAAATACCAACGAATAGAAACCTTACCTATAAAAACAATCAAACAACAATGCAGCTTCCCTTGAGTAGGGTGCACTGGGGGTGATGCGTCTTTCCCTTACACAACCAGTCCCTTACTCAGACTCTCGCAGACCATAGGTTCCTAGTGATCATAATACTAGGTGGCAACTCCTAAACATTAATCATAATTTTATAATTAAATCTAAAAATCCTTCCCAACACACACAACACCTCACACTTGAGGCACGACAAAGAGCCTTTGTCGTCGTTAGACGATGTCGCCCCCGCGACAATACATAATAAAAAACTTAACAAAAAAGCGAAGTAGATGAAAATTTCCAATTGTAACTCCACCTCTAATTTTGCAAACCTAATTTCTAATTCACTCATTTTATTAATCAACAAGAAAAACCATCAAAAGTTTACAACTTTGATTTCAATTCTTGTTTTTTCATACTTTTAACCACAACAAATGTTAAACAGATCAAAACTCATTTTCTTGGTTATATTTTTGTATCTAAATCTAATTCATTCATCGTTATTTCTTTTTTGTATGATTCTTATATCATATCAAGATACTCATACCATTTTTACATAAATAGAAAGACTTTTTTCAAACATTGAAGGATAAAATCATATATTGAAGGATAAAATTGAGAAAAAAAATCAATTACACAAAAGGATTAAAAAAACAATAGCAAATAAAAGAATAAGGAAAATAAATAAATTAGAGGACAACAATAATTCTTTTATTGAAGGGTGAAATTGAAAGCATCACCGACACCAAATTATGCCACCTACACTGCTACATGCCGCTTAAACAGGAAGAGAACACCATGAGGATTTCAATGATATGATAGAAAGGAGTTTTTGGCTATAAGGAGGCACCATACGCGCCGCCAGAAAAGCACAAGTTCCTTTCATACGCTGACAAGTGCGAAGCATGCACCAACAACTTCTTGATTAAATTATTATTTTATATTTATTAAAAGACTTAATTACTCTCAATCAATTTCATAATAACAAATGAACCAAGTTGCAAAGACAAGAAAGCTCAAATACATAAGCTTTTAAATTTTTAATTTTTAGAGTAAGAGTCATTTTACCGTGAAAAAATAAAAATGACTAAAAGACCTATTATGCTAGCTCTAAAATTTTTTTACTTTTAAGGTTAAATGAGTCATTCCACTGAGTTCAAAAAATAAAAAGACAATTCTACCCTCAATACCTTTTATAGAGAATGTTAGAAGCCAAAACTAATAAAATTCCCTCCATTAATAAATTTGATTGTTCTCCATAAAAAAAGAATTAAACTTAATATTTTTTATTTTGTTTTGTTTTAAAGAGCTACAAAAACTATCCAAGTAATGAAGAGTCACTTCTAGAAAAAACTAAAAAAGTTAATTAGACTTATTTGCCTAAGAAGACAATAAGCTGGAAAAATTATTCTCTATGGATTAGAACCAAGTGCTTAGTTAGGTTGGCAAAAAATAATTTCTTATAGTTCAAAAAATTATTTAAAATAAATCTAAACTCAGGCTCAAACTCGACCTGAAACTGGAGCTCGAGCCAAGCAACATGTACATGTGGGTTTAAATTAAAAGCCTATTTTACTTAGATTCTCTCCCTTTTAAATACTTGGGTGTCGTTTGAATTCAATCTTAACTTTTAACAATACCGCTAAATAAACAACTAGGAAAGTTTATATTTTTTTCTTCGTGGAATATAAACTTTTAGAGAGTTTTGAGTTAAATTTTTTATTCATTCGTAATTTATTTAACTCATGATAATTTAGCAAGAATAATTTAGATGATTTTTTTTATATATAAATTATTGGCAACCTTTTTGTAAAGGCACCCTGAGGGTGTAATCAATCTCCTTACTATTGTTTAGGTGTTAGGTATTTTTCTTGACTTTTACGTCGTTATATAAAATTTCTTCTTCATCTTATAATGAAAAAGAAAAGCCGAAGAAAACAAAAAAAAATATAAAAGAAAAAAACACTTGAAATTTGAACTTCCACATGAAGACCATCAGTTGAGAATGGTAGCTGGTACGTGCACACCTGTGTATATAAAGAAGAAGAGAAAAATCATCAGAAAGGAAATGCAAGAGAAAGAAAGATGAGCTTGGGAGCTGAAATAGTGATGGCGGTGGTGGGTCTGTGGGCTTTTGTTTTGCGGCCATTGACAATGAGGTACGCAGGAGAGATGGTGGAAGTGATGGGTTATGCATTGTGGCAGATGATCACAGGGAGGCCCTCTGTTAGTCTCTCTACTTATCTTCCTTATTCAAATTCTTTTCTTCACTAATGGCGGATCACTACTTCAAATCAAGTCGAAGAAAAGAAGCAGAGATGCAGAGTACAAGTGATAAAGTTAGCTGCTTTGCAAAATTTTCTTGTTAGGTAGCAGGGTTTTCAAGGAAGAGTTTCTAAACATTAATCCCTGTTTTTTTTTTTTAATTTGTAGCTTAATGAAGTGAAATAATTTTTAATTTCTAAACATTAACATTGATGAATTTTTCTTGTGCATGGTAATGAAATCTTCATGTGAATTTTACCTGTGCACGGAGTGTATATCTCTCTTATTAGTGAAAGTGAAATAATATCCTTCACATCTCTTCATCCTATAAGCGACTTCATTGAAGCCCAGTCCATTAAGAGGTACAAATAGAGTATATTGAATAAATAATGAAACCCTTATAATTTTTATCCGTTGGTGAGTCATTCAAGGATTAGGTTTGAATCTAAAGAAAGAAACGTAGAACACAAGCAGCTGTTTTGATTTAATGGTTGTGTACAAGTAATTCTTCTTTCCAGTAAATTAAAGCCCAGGAGTAATCTTATGGCAGAAGGATCGAAGACTATCCTCCTCACGAAACTTGGAAGTTTTGTTATGCCTTCCACTAACCACCCCACCAGCCGCACCTCCCCCCAGAAAAAAAAAAAAAATCGATTTAGTTATCCATCTAAGGCTATAATAAAAAAATCATCCCCGTCTCTCTTGTTACAAGAATATTTTAGTTATTTCACAATAAAATTAGATGAAAAAAAAATTATTTATCCGTAATTAATTTAATAATATTTAACGAGCCTAAAGACTTTCATGTCTCCAATATCGAGAAAGATCATAAAAACATAATGAACAAATTTTTACTCATAAGTTACAATATAAATCCTTCTTGTTTTAGCTTTAACTAGTACATCGTATACTGATTATTTTCAGTTCGGTTGAGTTTTTACCTAAAAAGATAATCAAATCGAATTTAAAAAAATACCAAAACCGAACTGAAACCGGTTCAAACCGACCAGTTTTGATTGGTTATTTTAGACCAAAAACCGAAACCCAACCGATTGGCTCGGTTTTTTCCGGTTTGGCTCGGTTATTAATTTCAGTTTAGTTTTTTCAGTTTCAAGCTTATGAAACCAAAACTAAACCGGTCGGTTTTTTAAAATATTCTAATCGGCTTTTTTTCACAGTTCAGTTTTTTCAGTTATTTTTTTTCTTGTTTTTTTGGTTTAATCGGTTTTTTATTTTTGTTCTCTCACCCCTAGTCCATTGGTCTATGCTCCGCTACTAGTAAGAAAAATAATTTAAAATGTAAAAAAATATTAAGAGCGTGAAAAATTTTATATAGTGTTATTAAATCTAGCCAAACTAGTTAATTTTGAAACCTTGCGATATAGCTCTTTGCCTAACTTGACTTTCTAATTAATCTGCATGGAAGCTAGCTCGAATTAAATTGATTGATTTCATGGCTCCAAATATAATTTTAATAATTGGTAAAAACATGACCTAACTTTTAAAAAAACTTTAAGATGACAACTTTTAAAAAATATTGAGACAATGACAAATTAGATTGATCTTAGTCCCCCAATAACACGTGTCATGGACTATATTAAGTTTAATAATTTTTAAAAAACTATTTTTTAATTATATAACAAAAATATATGCTCACAAAATTCAGCACCAACCTAAAAATAGACATGTATTTGAGATGGTGATAACCCTATAGAAAGTAATAAAAAATAAATCATGTAGTTTATTTCTCAACTAATCTAATATTGAAGGGGAAAAAATGAGAAATTAAAAAAAAAATCAAAGGACCAAAAACAAAAAAATTCATATATGTCTAGTTCGTAAACTCATCAAACCTATAAACCAAGTTACCCGGGCTAGCACATCAAACCTGTGAACTGAATTATGGACTCTAACGGGATTATAATTTGTTTTGTTTTCCAAACTATCTTTTATTTAAATATATGATAAATAAGTAGTAGATTGCTAAATCAAGCACCAACCAATACTAAGATGTTGAAATAAACAAAAAAAAACAATTTAACTCACCAGACCTATCAACTAGGTTAACCAGCCAAACCTGTGAACATGTCCACAGATTTTATAAAGTTTAATAATATAACTTTTCTCTAAAATTATTTATTTTACTGAATGAGGAATAAATTGACGGGAAAAAAGCCATGTTTAATTACAAAAAAAAGAAATATAAAAACTCACCAAACTCATAAATTAGAGCATACTAGATTACCCTATTAAACTCACAAGCCACACTAACTTTATAGAAAGACAAAATAAAAAGAAGGTTGCCGTTATTATTATCATGATCACTATTATTATTGTTGTTGATGTTGTTGTTATTACTGTTTTTGTTGTCAACCTTGTTAGCATTATTAATTTTCATTATCATAACTATTATCATTACTACTATAAATATTATTATAATTATTACTATTATTATCATTATTATAACTATAACTATCACTATCAATAGCATTAATAATATTGTTGTTGTTGTTGTTTTTTATCTTTACAATTATCGATAATATCATTATTATTATCTTGATTATCATTGATATTATTATCACTATTTTTTATATCATCACCATAATTATTGATATTACAACCACCCTAATAAACTATTACTATTGTCATCGTCGTTGTCGTTGTCGTTGTCGTTGTCATCATCATCATTATTATTCTACTAATATTATCATTTGTTACTATTATTCCTATCATCATTACTGTTACAACTAAAATTACTATTAGTAATAGTATTACCACTATTATCATAATTATTACTATTATTGTAATTATTACTTTCAAGAAAAAAAAAATATTATTACTACAATTAATATTACTATTAGCAGTATTATTAGTATTATTATTGATTTTATCATTACTATTACTATTAATTTTTTAGTTATTATTATTATTATTATGAATCACTATGACAGGTCTAGATCCAAGAAAAAGATTTGAGATTGTTAGACTTAGTTAGCTCCTTAAAATTGTGATAACAAGAGATTTAATCGTTAAATCAAGTTCGGATTTTTACAAGTGATTCTACAAGTAATTTTTTTTAAGATAGCCACTACATCGTTAAACGGACCGTCAAATCTTTTAGAATCTTATTTTAAGCCATGATCGTCTTGTTATAGGAAAATTTTACTATTTTTCATATGTTTTTTTCATGCATTATATGTTTTAATTTGGATTTTTCTTATTTATGTTTTTTATGTTTTTTTATTCTTAGTTGTTTTTAAGTAGAGACAGAGTTTTCCAATCTTTTTAAAGGTCTTGTAAATCTATTAACAAGGTGGTCATCATATGCTATATTTGTTAGATAATAAAATTATAAATTCAGGTTCACATCTATAAATCTTTTCACTTATATATTAAACCTTAAGTGTTTTTCTTGCAATTGTTATGTTGTCTTTGTCCTAGTTGGCATGCACCAGCATCATGATTAAGTGAAATTAAAGCTCTAGCGGCGGGCATATTGGGGAATCCCAAGCAAGTTAAAACATATATATAGGACTATAGTCTATAGATACTGTGAATGCCGCTAGGAGAACTACAATTCTTTTAAATCTCTTGGATATATCTATCAACATATTGGAGAGAATAATTTAACCTTAGTATGCAAAAATTGATCCATGCATGTAGCTGGAAATAAGAAGGAAATCGTATCCTAAAAAAAATAATAGGCACTTGGAGTAAATATGTATATGTTTGTTCCCTGATACCGGAAAATAAAAAATAAATAGAAGAAACAATTTCCCCCAGCCTGCTGTGAAAGTTGTAGCGCATATATATATATATATCGACAAATAATATTAAAATACTATATGTACGTAAATTAATCTGAACATATGTTAATAAAAAAAATACTATATGGACTGACAAAACAATACGGGGTATAAAACTTTTAATTTTATTACATTTCTTAGTTCTATGTTAATTCTTACATAAATATGGAACTATATAGCTACATCTTACAATATTAATGGCTACAATTATTTATTAAGCTTGCTACTTTGAGCTATGACTTATTACAAAGAAATAAGTGAGTACAATTAACTAAATAATCAAGTAAATAACTGTTTTAACATTTTTTTGATAAATGAAAGATTGGTTTTACAATTTATTAACACAAATTGAATGATAAACAGGCAGCAGAGGCTTCACAATGGACGATCTCTCGGTCGCATTGGAAACCTTCATCTCCAATGAAAGAGACATGTACTAGACATGCAATATTGGAGTGCCTTTACGGCGCTGCATCTGCTTTTCGCTCTCAATCTCAAGTAAGGTTTTGATGACAATATCCGATGCGCTTGTTACAACGTCCGACCAGTTCCTGGAAATCACAAAGGTAAAAACGTGAAGAAAAATCCAAATTTCTCAGTAAATTGTTCAATTTGGAAGTGAAAATCCAATTTCCATCAAAACAACAGAGAGAAAGTTATGGTGATCTTTACCCTTTCAAGGAGTCGAAAGTGAGTCCTACAGTATACTTAGCCTCTTCAAGAGCCCAGTTAAACCTCCGTATATCCTCCATAGGACATTTTCCATTGTTCACAACACGAAGCTGTGAGGGCTTAATGTCACAAAAGATAGGAATTACCTTTTTCCTTGACTCCATAATAAGAGCTAATTCATGAAGACAGAAGTATGACTCACAATACCGAGGAGAAAAAACAGTAACACCAACCTTACATTTCCTTATTGCACCATTGATATTGTCAAACAACTTATCTCCTGGCTTCATGTTCTTGTTGTCCAAGAAAGGATGTAGGTTTAGCCGGGAAAGGTGATCGTAAAGCAAAGTAGCAACCGTTCTCTTTGTGTCGATCCCTCTGTGGTTAATGAAAACATCACAAGGTTTGGTAACACGATTTGCTATCTGGAGAAATTGGGATGAGCGATGCATGGTTACTAGAGGAAAAATTTAGTTGCAGATCGTTCTCTCAGCGGATAATTTCTTTTCTTTTGCTTTGTTTCTTACAGCTTGTGTTGTTATTGTAGAAGGGTAGGTTGATGGCTTTACCTTATATAGAGTAAGGCCTGGGTCCTTGATTCATCTTGATTGACTGAATTACCTCTTCTGTTGAATTTGAAGGAAGAATTTCATATGAAAAGGTTGAAGATCAACACACTGCCGTATATATGTTCGAATTGACAGAAGATGAAAACAAACAAAACCTTGACCCCGTATAGGGTTTAATTTCTGCTGGGAATCATGTTGAACCCTTCAAAGAAGTTACGATCTTAAATAATATATTTAAACTTTAAAGGCATGCAGGGACAGAACAATATATGTCAGCTTGACAAAAACAGGAATATGAGGAAGAAACTGCAAGAATCACGTGGATTAAGACTCTCAAGGGTGTTCAAAGTAAATGCCATTATTTACGTACTATTTCTTACTATATATTTTCTCTAATATTAATATAAGGACAGATACCGCTCATTAACCGAATATCCATCTAAATAAATTTAATTCAGTTATTTACCTCTTTCAAGGGTTTATTTGACTATAGGAAAATTCATCAATTAATTAATCTTGATCGACTTCATAAAATAAAACCTTTCTTACATCGTGCTCAAAGGGCTACAAACACGTATAAATTAGTAGTTATGTATCGAGTAACTTCTTAAAATAAAATAGATTCAATTCTCAATAATTTTAGTTATTATATAATATAACAAGAGAGGGCTACCTCCAAGATGCAACAAGTATTTTAATAAATAAAAACAAAACTGAGATGGAAAAGCCTATTGAAATTAAGATATATGGTTGCTATTAATTAATTATGCGCTGGTTTTGGATTAAAAGTTTAACTAATATACTAAAATATAATTATAAAGGTCTATTTTTTCCCCTGGATGTTTTATAATTTTAATTCATAGTTATTATTTTTTTAGTTAAAGATAATAAAGGTCCGTTTTGGTCCCTAGATTTTCTATACTTTTCATAGTTTATCCTTTTTATTTTAGTTAAAGACGGTAAAAGTATATTCCAGTTCCTCTATTTTTCATATTTATATTAAAAAAAAAATCAAATCACGTAGTGAAAATACAGTGAACAAACACACTCTCTCTCGGGGGCATCACTTAGCCCTCAAATGGTAGTTAAGTGTTACCCTTTGGGGGTTAAGGTAACAGCATTTTTTAGAGTGGGGTTTTAAAATATTGATTTATTATTTATTAATATTTTTACTGATTACGTTTAATATTGATTTAAAAATTATTGAGTCTTATTATTAAAACAAAATTATAAACCTCCAAATTAATATCTTTAATACTTTTCCATTAATATATTTTTTTTTATTTCAATAACATTTATTCTTTAATATTTAACCTTCAATTTTTAATTTTGAAATAGCCTGCCTATTGCAGACACGAATAATGGTTTATAACCCAAAATAATGTGGCATTTGCCAAATGATGGGGGGCTTGTAGTGCAGGTTAATTAATTTTGACAAGTCATCACCTCAAGTAGTTGCGAAGCTAGGCTCCAAAAAAGTTTCGTGGAGACTACCTTATTTCGTGTTTTCAACGTTGATTCTACTCTGCATGCATTACTTGTCAAGAAAGGTATTATTCATGTCTTGCTCACGTGATTTTTCTTGTATATTTTCACCGATTCTACGAATTTTACTAAATAGTTAGTTTTTTTTAATAATGACTCAATATATTTTTATATTTCTTAATATATCTATTATGTTTTTTATATAATATTCGATTCTTTAATTTGTATCTTTGTTACATTTCTCATTTAAATTGATAGAATTGTATTTTCATTATAAAATTGTCCTTTAAATATATAAAAATATAAAAAAACATTATTGAGTTTCTAAAACACATAGACGCGATTAAAATGATAAATTTAAATCTTTTAGGAGTCTCAAGGATCTCGTTAGACATATTTATAGTTGTTTAAGGTTTATATAAAGATTAACTGAAGATTAAATTTTATTTTTGACTTTGAATATTTGCTTTAAGGTTAAGTTGTCACAAATCATAAATCGTTCAATTGTCTAGTCTTTAATAGTAATTCACACGAACCAACAGTGAGAAATATCTTAAATCTTTTTAGAAGAAAAAGATTGTTATACCTTAGAATTCTAAATCTTTCCTTTTGAATTAAATATTAGGTGTTTATATATTATACTCTACTCACCCTTTTCATAAAAGAAAATAGGAGGAATAACATTCTATTTACAGTGAAATCTAAAAAATCTTATAAATAGCAAAATATCAATGTCCCTTAAATAATATCACACATATTATTTTAAACTCATTTTAAAAATTTGTTCAATCAAGTTCTTATTTGATTTTTTATAGGTCTAGATTTGTAATCCTCTATATTAATTACACTATAACCCTTAATTTCTAAAAATTAGTATAATCAAGTCACACTTTATTAATCATTTTATTTTAATTTCTGACCAAAAATTTGTATGTATATGACCTTTTAGGTTCCCAAATAAGTTGGCCCAAATATAAATCATAATCCTAAATAAAATAGAATTAAACAAATTAATTTATACTTGAAGACCAAGTACAGTGTCTAGTAACCTGTCATAATTAATGATAACTTAATAATCTCAAGTCTCAGAATCACTTACACAACTGTCACGTGAGTCTTTTCATAAACACAGGTGATTTATCCATATGGAATTCTCATGCGAGTCAATTCAATGTACATGTCATCTTACAAACACTTACATATTAATTCTAGATATCTCTCATATCTCAATTTATAAGAACAATTGCTTTCTTTATAGAGGAAAAAACATAATATGTATTAATCTCAGCAGCTCTAATTAATGTCTAGTCTTAATAGAGCATTCATCAGGAACATTTAGAAATAATGCTTTGATGTAATAGAAATCTCATAATTATAACAACTTTATAATTTCTTTTGCAACGTATTTTTGTCCCGGGAACTTTATCTTTACTCTAGATTTATTAATCAAATATTTAATGAATATTAAATATAAATAAATTTTTATTAATAAATTATTTATACACACACTTGAACAAAATCAATGCCACGTATAACCAATTTATTGGTTACATGATATATACGCTAACAAAAAATTGCTCAAAATATTTTAAGAAAATGCAAAAAGATTCAAAATCGCTCAACCATTAAAATTTTAAGAAAAAATCTTTTAAAAAATCTAAATTTCATCCATATATAGCTAAAGGCATTTTCAAAATGAAAGATATAATTTTGATAATTTGGATGGAAAACTTTTAAAAAATAGGTAAATTGAAAAAATTTATATTATACAAATGATATATATATATATATGATGAAGATTTATCTAATTATTTTTTTATATATTATTTGGTTAACTAATTATAAAAATTTCAAAGAGGTCTAGAAGAAAAGGACTTGAATAAAAATTAACAGGAAGAAATGAGATAGTATTAGTTTTCAAGACATATACCTAACATTTTTATTAAATTTTAGAAACGAGAAAGAAATTAGAAAGAAAAGAATGAGAAAAACTTCAGTATATATGCAGAAGCCCACTAATCATTTCCTTCTAGTTTCTTGGAACAGTCAGCTACCGCCTTCAAAAACAAAGAATAATAAGAAAAAAGGGTATTTTCTCGAAATTACATGGGAGTTTAAGCGGAAATTGAGGGGGGAAAGTAAAATCAGTCAACTAGACCTTTTTTGCACAGTTGACTCGCAAATAGGTCATAATTTGACATGGCTGACATTTAAAATAAAATGTCGTATCCAAAGGAATGAGTGTTAGACATTTCAAGCCCACAATTTGCACATGATATTTAAAACAGGCATCAATTGTAGGACGACTTTTCTTCGACGTGCTTTATGTGTATGTGTTCATTTAAGGCATTCAAATTTTAGAATTTTTAACTCTATCGATAAAATTAATAAGATAATTAATTGTTAACATGTCACGTATACAGGAGAGTACAAGTTAAACTAATCGAAATCTTTAATTAATTTGGTGATTTCTACAATAAAAAAAATTATTATTATTGATTTTTTCTACTCCAAACGCTTTATGTGAGCATGTTTCAGCTATAGGATTGGAATTAAAAAAATTTATAGAGAAATCATAATCATTTTCTAATTAAAAAATGTAAATTAGTATGCTTTCCACGCCTAATTCATGTATTCTTTTTGTACAAATTGTGCAATGAAAGGAAATAGTAAATTAACACAACAAAAATAATTGAAGAAATAGCATTTTTTTTGGATATCACGGTTTAAAAACGTAATATTTTATTAAATATTGCATTTATGAATTGCAACATAAATTAAGATATTGTTGTCTTTTTAAATCAGAACATTGATTTTTGAACTACAACAAAATTTTAATTGGTGACATGATTAAGAATCGACACATCAATTAAAATATAATACCATTAAGTAGGATGAATTGGTCGACTGATTTATAATAGTCAGTTAAATTGGCTAACCGATTGACACTGAAAAAAAGAGGTAAGTTACTTTGTGAATAATATTTTTTTTTATAATTAGAGTTTATTTTTTAATCTACACACTAGATAAAAATATATATTTTTGCACAGTTGACTCGCAAATAGGTCACAATTTGACATGGCTCTGACATTTAAAATAAAATGTCGTATCCAAAGGAATGAGTGTTAGGCATTTCAAGCCCACAATTTGCACATGATATTTAAAACAGGCATCAATTGTAGGACGACTTTTCTTCGACGTGCTTTATGTGTATGTGTTCATTTAAGGCATTCAAATTTTAGAATTTTTAACTCTATCGATAAAATTAATAAGATAATTAATTGTTAACATGTCACGTATATAGGAGGGTACAAGTTAAAATAATCGAAATCTTTAATTAATTTGGTGATTTCTACAATAAAAAAAAATTATTATTATTGATTTTTTCTACTCCAAACGCTTTATGTGAGCATGTTTCAGCTATAGGATTGGAATTAAAAAATTTTATAGAGAAATCATAATCATTTTCTAATTAAAAAATGTAAATTAGTATGCTTTCCACGCCTAATTCATGTATTCATTTTGTACAAATTGTGCAATGAAAGGAAATAGTGAATTAACACAACAAAAATAATTGAAGAAATAGCATATTTTTTTGGATATCACGGTTTAAAAATGTAATATTTTATTAAATATTGTATTTATGAATTGCGACATGAATTAAGATATTGTTATCTTTTTAAACCAGAACATTGATTTTTGAACTACAACAAAATTTTAATTGGTGACATGATTAAGAATCGACACATCAATTAAAATATAGTATCATTAAGTAGGATGAACTGGTCGACTGATTTATAATAGTCAGTTAAACTGGCTAACCGATTGACACTGAAAAATAGAGGTAAGTTACTTTGTGAATAGTATTTTTTTAGATTTTAATTGGAGTTTATTTTTTAATCTACAAACTAGACAAAGATGTATATTTTTGCACAGTTGACTCGAAGATAGGTCACAATTTGACATGGCTCTGACATTTAAAATAAAATGTCGTATCAAAAGGAATGAGTGTTAGACATTTCAAGGCCACAATTTGCACATCATATTTACAACAGGCATCAATTGTAGGACGACTTTTCTTCGACGTGCTTTATGTGTATGTGTTCATTTAAGGCATTCAAATTTTAGAATTTTTAATTCTATCGATAAAATTAATAAGATAATTAATTGTTAACATATCACGTATATAGGAGGGTACAAGTTAAACTAATCGAAATCTTTAATTAATTTGGTGATTTCTACCATAAAAAAATAATTATTATTGATTTTTTTTATATAGAAAAATCATAATCATTTTCTAATTAAAAAATGTAAATTAGTATGCTTTCCACGCCTAATTCATGTACTCTTTTTGGACAAATTGTGCAATGAAAGGAAATAGTGAATTAACACAACAAAAATAATTGAAGAAATAGAATATTTTTTTGGATGTAGCAGTATAAAAACGTGATATTTTATTAAATATTGTATTTATAAATTGCAACATGTTGTCATTGATTTCTGAACCACAACAAAATTTTAATTGGTGACATGATTCAGAATCAACACTTCAATTAAATTCTAATACCATTAAGTAGGATGAATTAGTCGACCTATTCATAATTGTCAGTTAAACCGGCCAACCGATTGACACTGCAAAATAGAGGTAAGTTACTTTGTGAATAGTAAATTTTTTAGATTTTAATTGAAGTTTACTTTTGAATCTACAAACTAGACAAATATGTATATTTTGACTCATAAAACATATTTAGAAGAAAGAGTTCATAAAATCATAGATTTTGTGTGAACTGGTCGACCAATTCATACAACTGTATCAACCAGTCGACCGGTTGAGTTAGAGGATTGGTAGTGAGGCTATTGCCCTTCCAAGCAGCAAATTTCCCCAACATGTAAATCTAACAAAAAAAATATTTTTATAAGATTTATTATTTACTTTGTTAATCTAGCATTAAATTTAGTTAATGATTGTAGAGAGTTAAAAACTTTACAATTTTTTAAAATAAATTAGGCAGAGTTTTTCCTATATAAAAACTATACCTAAAATTTTATCCCACTTAAAAAAAACCTACAAAGAACAATAAAAACCAAACTCAATAAATTCTTACATTTCATAATCAGAAGTAACCCTACAAATACAAATAAAAAAAAATATGTGTGTGTGTATGCAAAATAAATCTCAAATACTTAAATAATACAACATTCAAGTAATTGAAATCCCAAAATATATAAACATAACTCATCTATTTGTTTACGTCGTCTATTGGATGATATGGACTCTTCAATAGCACGACTGGATCCAGCTCTTACACATACTTGAGTGGTCTCGTCCTCTGTCACGGCATCATCAAGAGTTAATCTCTCTCCAAATATATTAAGTCTAGTGCGATAAACATTGAACCACTGAGACACATAGGTGTGACATTTGTTTTCTTCGTTAATATTATGAAGCACAGATACAACATCTCAATCATCTCGTAGCATGAAGCCAACCTAATATTAATAAAATATTAATGTTAAATTAAAACATTAGTAAATAAAACCCAAAATTTAACATCTATTAATTATATATAAAAAATTAATTACTTATGATATTTTAAATACGCTAGGCATGTTACTCATACTGCATGTATCCTACTATGACATGTTTTCCTATTATGACTTGTGTTATTACATATGTCGCACCCCAAAAAAATAATAAACAAAAAAAGTTTGTTTTTGCGACATTCGAGTGGCGACTTTCGTTTTATTTTGTTTTGTTGATTTGGTTTTTTGGGAGTCGCCACCTAGTATTTTGGTCACTAGGAACCCTAACTGGTCTTTCAGAGATTCTAAGGCAAGGGACAGGTTGCGTAAAGGGAAGGTATTAGCACCCCTAGTACGCCCTACCTAAGGTAAGCTGCTTGGTGTTTGGTTTGCTTTATAATTGCTATGGTGTTGGTATTTTCTAGGTTCGTCAATTGATTTTGGATAGAAATCTAAGGAGATTCCATGTGCTTTGAAAGCTCATTTTTCCCTTAGTATTTCAAAAGTTTGCGACTCATAAATCGTGGAAATAAAAATAAAAAAATAAATAAATTTTGAAAAGTCCTCGATTATAATCAAGGCTTCTTTCAAGAATGTGTGCGGATTTATTACTCCCAATAATATTTTGGATATTCATCCTTTTAAGGATTTCTTTATCCAAACATTAGCGGTAAATAATAAATAAATTCCCTCTCAAAAAAATAAGATTTTTATAGTTTTTGGAATATTGGCCAATACCCTTTGGAATTCTACGAACATGTTGTAAAATCCAGAAATGCAAGAAAATAATTTGTGTTTAAGAAATCCATGCGAAAACACACTTTCGAAGCTTCCAATATATTTTTTTTTATAAAAAGAATATTCAAAACATGTTAGAGTATTGGTCGTATGCGACACGCAAGAAAATATTATTTTTTTTAAACAATATTTTTTTTTTACGAAATCGGGTATTTTTAATACTGAATTTGTATCTCCACAACATAAAAATACAAACTAATATTAAGTTATAAAAACAAATATGCGGAAAAATCCACAATATGTTTTAAGGAATTTTAGAAATTTTTTGAAAGCAAAAAAAAAATTTATCTTTGAAAATTTCGGATATCTTGACGAAAACCGGGTATTTTAAACACTGAATTTGTATCTCCACAAAATAAAAAATACAAACCAAAAGTATAAAACAAAAATATATTTATATGAAAAGAAAATAACAACAATTTTTTTAGATTTTTTTTTATTTTTTTCCAAAAAAAAACATATATATATATATACACATATAATAATAATAATAATAATAATAATAATAATATAATTATATATTAATTATTAAGGGGTTGGGCCGGCCCAACTAACTGGGCCGGGCTCAGCCCCAGAAGTCATTGGGCCGGGATCGGCCCAAGAAAGTGACTGGGCCGGGATCGGCCCAAGAAAAATAACTTGGTCTGGGCCGGACCCGGCCCAGACCGCCGGGTTGGGCCAGAATCCTTCTGGCCCATATACATGCTTCTGGGCCAGAACCCGTCTGGCCCATATACCCTTCTGGCCCATAAGCATGGCTGAAGGAGACGATTTCTATTAGGATTCGGACGTGAAGTGTTATCCTTATCTCGTCGGGTTGTAATTATCATGAAGATAAATACTGCTTTTCTGTGTTTTGAAAGGACTAGGATGCTGGGGTTTCACACTTCCGTTTCCTACTTTGCAGGCGGGCGTTCGGTGCTTTGGAGATGAAGATGACGGACAGCACCTGCTTGAAACGGTGCTGTTTTGGGGCTGAGAATGATTATTTCCAATCTGGTCCTTGAAGTTTCTAAATCCTTGCATTCAAACCCCTAGTCTTTTAATTTTCAAGATTTACCCTCCTTAAAATTAATTTAAAAATAGGTGGGTCAAAATTGAGTTACAACAGTTGCCTCCTCTTTACAATGTTACGGTGCAAATGCATTAGAAAATTTATTTTCTTTTGACTTTGTATAGTAAGTTTTGTAAAGAAAAATAATTGTTAAAACCCTTCCTCTTTTCCCCCTTTTTTATTGATTTTTCTTTTTCTTCTTCTTTTTTTTTTTGTTTTTTAGGATGGATCAAATTGTTTTTAGGCAACCTGCCTAATGATAAAAGAAACGCGAAAAATTTCGCGAGTGGTCTAATTGTTCGAGGCGACCTGCCCAATGATTGAAAAATACGAAATAATTTTTTTTTTGTGATGGTATATTATAATGGGTTACCGGCCCAAATGGTCACATTGTAATGGGTTACCTGCCCAGTATAGGATGGTATATTGTAATGGGTTACCGACCCAGATGGTCACATTGTAATGGGTTACCTGCCCAGTATAGGATGGTATATTGTAATGGGTTACCGGCCTAGATGGTCACATTGTAATGGGTTACCTGCCCAGTATAGGATGGTATATTGTAATGGGTTACCGGCCTAGTGGTCACATTGTAATGGGTTACCTGCCCAGTGGTCACATTGTAATGGGTTACCTGCCCAGATGGTCACATTGTAATGGGTTACCTGCCCAGTTGGTCACATTGTAATGGGTTACCGGCCCAGTTGGTCACATTGTAATGGGTTACCTGCCCAGTGGAAAAATACGAGGATTTTTTTTAATAAGACATGATAGGGCTCGAAGGCGCATTATTCAATAGATGGAAGCTCGTAGGAAATGAGGGCTCGAATACGCGGTCGAAAAGAAGCTCAAACGAGGGCTCGAAGGCGCGCTCGAATGGAGATAAGACGAGGGCTCGAAGGCGCACTCGAATGGAGGTAGGATAGGAAATGCACTACCTATGATAGTCGAGGGCTCGAAGGCGCGCTCGAATGAAACTCATACGAGGGCTCGAAGGCGCGCTCGAATGGAGATAAGACGAGGGCTCGAAGGCGCGCTCGAATGGAGGTAGGATAGGAAATGCACTACCTATGATGGTCAAGAGCTTGAAGGCGCGCTCGAATGAAACTCAGACGAGGGCTCGAGGGCGCGCTCGAATGGAGATAAGACGAGGGCTCGAAGGCGCGCTCGAATGGAGGTAGGATAGGAAATGCACTACCTCAGGAGTGGAAATTGAAAGGTGGTGGAAAAATAGAGAGATTTTTCAGGTGGCCTAATTCTCATGGGCGGCTTGCCCATGTTGAAATATTCTCAAAACTGAAAATTTTTCAAAAGCAATTTCAATGTTCGCCATTTCAAGTTGGCCTTCCGCTTGATGGATTCCGTTAGAATTTTCTCTAATAAAATTTGTAAAACTCATTGTCCAATGTCTCAAAGTTTAAATGATATGCATGCACGTTTACCTGATTTGAAATATAGGCCCCCCATTTCTTCTTAATCTTCTCGTTGCTTGGTTGGTGAGATCTTGCTATCTGATTTGAGTCATCTTTATCGTTTAGCTTTCTAGCCCACTCGAGTTGGCCCATGTAAGTCTATTTTCAAATTTATTTGCACAACTCAGCATTTGTGGTGCCCATCGTGAGCCACTTGCTTGCTAAATATTTTCTGATTCGTCAAATAATTTGAGAGGACCACTCATTACTCCTCGTTTCACTGCTAGAAACATTCAGTGTCACTTGCTGAAAGGATCGAGCTGTCTTTTGTAAACCAAAATGCCCCCTTGTCTTGTTGTAAGGGATGATAGATTTTCCTTAAACACAATGTTGTCCCCTTACACTGGTCATTGCCCCCACGTGTGCTATATCACTGACTTAGATGAATAATGATTTTAAGAGGCCATTCTCTCATTTGGTGAAGGAATATGAGTCTAGAATGAATCTTGAAATCTTGATCTTGCATTTTGAAAACAAAATTTATTTCATTGTGAGTCCAAAATAATTTGCTTTTGAAATCTTGCAACTCCTTGGTTATTTTCTTTCTTGGAAAAGAGATTATTTGCTCTTGTGTTTGGTAATGAGGTCTTCGGTGAAAATATATCATGAGATGACCTTTTATTTCGAAGTGAAGGGCTCGAGGAAAAGCTCGAGATTTTGTATGAGAAATACTTGTCTCTTTTTGAACATTTATTTTTATCAGCATGAATATTAATGAGTAGTTTATTCTTGATGTCATGAATCTTATGAAAAAGTATTCTTTGCCTTTTGAGAGCATTGTTTATTGCTCTAGATTAATTGCTTGCTTGATTAGAAAGGACTTCTACAGCCACGTAACGTAGGCTGTGGTTTTCGGTTATGAAAGAAAAGGATATAAGGCTCAAAGAGTGTTTCAGGGTTTCAAAGACTGAAGATCACGATCAATAGTTTGACTTTTGACATCATTCATATTTTCTTTTGCCGCTCTTCTTTGATTTACCCCCCCTCTTTTTTTCTTTTTCATTGCTTTGCTAGAGCATACCCATTTTATCTTGGTTATCACTTTTTCTTGTGATTTGGGCATGCCCCCTAGCATTTGAGTTTCTTGGGCTCTTTTGCCTTTTGGCTTTGTCACGACTTTATCATCTTTCTTTATCATTGAAATTTCACTTGCCCCTTACTTTTTTCTTGTGATGTGGGCATGATCCCTAGCATTTGTGTTTCTTGGGCTCTTTTGCCTTTTAGCTTTCTTACGGCTTTATCATTCTTCTTGATCATTGAAATTTCACTTGCCCCCAGTTTAGGGTGTGATCTTAGTTGAGATTTTTTATGAAAGAAAAATTATTCAGGCTCAAAAAGGGTTTAGAAGGGATGTACTTATTTTAGAACATGAAAGGAATAACAAAGATGGCCTTTCCTCATTTCAAGCGCAAGCAGCTATGATCAATAAACTTTGACCTCGTATAATGTGATGGTTTATTCTTTGCAAAGATGCATTTCATGAGTTATGAGCAACAAGTTCACTACATACCATTAATCATACATTTAAAAACACATGATTCAAGAGTAATGGGGTAAGGGTGTTTATTCTTTTTTCACAATTGTTTTTATAATTTAGTCACCTTAATAATGGAATTGCTTGATTCACTTGTCATTCTACAAGTAGAATGTTAAAAATATCGTTTTTGAATAAACATCAAATTATTTTTTGAAATCAAAATGCCAGATCAATTTTTTTCAAAACTCCAATAGGGAAACTGATTTTTGGTAAAAGAGATGAATTGCGTCTATGAGATCGCACAAGGCTTCAAAGATGTGTTTGTGAATCTTTGTAAGAAAACTCTCTCAGAAAAAATGAATAATGCTAACCGTAAACACGATTGAATGATAAACTCATTATTTTCATTGAAACGTTAGAAAATAAGTTCAACAAGAAAGAACTTATGAAAACATCTTGGGTTGTGAATACTGGCATGATAACATATAAAGGGGCTAAACATTTAGCGATCATTGATTGGAATTTCTGGAATATTTCAATCATTCATTCTCCTCGACAAGGGCATCTTTTCAACAGTCAATTGAAATCAAATGTAGATCATTCTTGGCCTAATATCACCATAGCTTTATCTTCAAGATAGTTGATTTCTAGGAGTCGATGTGAAGCAATTAGCTATAGAAATGATAAGTACCTTGGCAACCACCTTCAGTGAAACCATTCTTCTCAGTCGGGTTAGCAATCTTACCTAACCCAATGGTTTGTTCAATCCTCTCAGCTATAACAACCAGGTCAGTAAAATGTTGTGCAGAGCTTCTAACCAAGTATTCAAAGTATGGAGCTTTAAAGGTGTTGTAAAATAAACTGATCATTTCTTTTTCCAACATGGGACGGTTAACTTGTGCAGCTACCTCACTCCATCTTCGGGCATATTCTCTTATGGACTCTTTGTTATCCTTCTCCATAGCTTGCAAGCTTAACCGATCAGGGCCCACATCTATATTGAACTTATATTGCCTCATGAAGGCATCAACTAAATCCTTCCATTTTTTAACCTTGGTATTGTCCAACCGCATATACCAAGTGAGGGCAACATTACTCAGACTGTCTTGAAAGAAATGAATCAGCAGTTTCTCATCATGAACAACCTCAGCCATTTTGTTGCAGTATGCTTTGAGATGAGTTATAGGACATTGAGTTCCTGTATATTTAACAAATTCTGGCACTCTAAAATTTTTGGGAATGACAACGTTGGGCACTAAACACATCTCAGCAGCCTTTATAGGATCATATAGGTGAATTCCCTCAAATGCCCTCATCCTTTGTTCTAGGGCAATGAATTTGTTCAGATCATCCTTTTTTATCATATTGCCTTTTTGAGATCCTTTCTCTGTAGAATCAATGGTGGACGAAATTCTCACAGGGTATGCTGGTTGAAAATGCATGGCTTGTTGAAAATCAGATGACAACCCATTTGCCCCCAGATTCTGTGGATTGAAGGGATTTACAAGCATAGGTTCAGGCTGAGCTATAAGTGTTGCTTTTCCGAATTTATCTCTCAAGGCCTGCTCGAGTAGACTAGTAAGCCTTGCGATTTCTTCTTTAAGATTGTCCACCTCTTTTTGATGTTGGGCTTCCAACTGGGCTATTTCTTCATCTTCCATTTGTCTTTTTCTCGAATGGGTTTCAATGGGGAACCTATATTTCAACCTGCTATATGTAAATCATACAATTATGCAAAAAATGCGTATGAAATGTAGACTCGCCCTTCACGGGATGACAACCTAATAGGAAGATCCTAATTGTTGAGTGCATCAAAAGGTTGGTCATTATCTAGTTTCGAAGGGTCTCTCGCATGCTTAGTGATCGTCCGTGGAAGGTCGATATGAGGCTTACAAGTAGTGTGAAAATAGAGGCCCTGAGTAATATCAGTTTGGCATATCAACCACTTCCAAGTAAACAATCAAGCAAGAGTTGCATGGTTTCACGAGTCTTACCCAGGCTAAAGTCGTTGGGGTACCGTTACTTTCCCGTCTTTCCTAGATTTTTAGGTGTGTGCTCTCAACGTGATGCATGACAATATAAACATGGATGCATGCTAAAGCAGTAAATTCAAGAAAAATAAACAAATAAACATAACATAACAAATATTATAGCAATTGATAAACAAAAGGCAAAGCTTAGTCCATTGGTCCACAGCGGAGTCGCCATTCTATCGCACCCGACATCGCGGCGGCCTTAAAAATTTAATGAATCTTTGGAAAGAACGGATTTCTGACATCCTGTTCTTTAATGGGGAATATTCTTTGTTTAAGGAGTCGCCACCTAGTATTATGGTCACTAGGAACCCTAACTGGTTAACAGAGATTCTATGGTTCGGAACTGGTTACGTAAAATAAACTGATCATTTCTTTTTCCAACATGGGACGGTTAACTTGTGCAGCTACCTCACTCCATCTTCGGGCATATTCTCTTATGTACTCTTTGTTATCCTTCTCCATAGCTTGCAAGCTTAACCGATCAGGGCCCACATCTATATTGAACTTATATTGCCTCATGAAGGCATCAACTAAATCCTTCCATTTTTTAACCTTGGTATTGTCCAACCGCATATACCAAGTAAGGGCAACATTACTCAGATTGTCTTGAAAGAAATGAATCAGCAGTTTCTCATCATGAACAACCTCAGCCATTTTGTTGCAGTATGCTTTGAGATGAGTTATAGGACATTGAGTTCCTGTATATTTAACAAATTCTGGCACTCTAAAATTTTTGGGAATGACAACGTTGGGCACTAAACACATCTCAGCAGCCTTTATAGGATCATATAGATGAATTCCCTCAAATGCCCTCATCCTTTGTTCTAGGGCAATGAATTTGTTCAGATCATCCTTTTTTATCATATTGCCTTTTTGAGATCCTTTCTCTGTAGAATCAATGGTGGACGAAATTCTCACAGGGTATGCTGGTTGAAAATGCATGGCTTGTTGAATCTTTGGAAAGAACGGATTTCTGACATCATGTTCTTTAATGGGGAATATTCTTTGTTTAAGGAGTCGCCACCTAGTATTATGGTCACTAGGAACCCTAACTGGTCAACAGAGATTCTATGGTTCGGAACTGGTTACGTAAAAGGGATAATATTATCACCCCTTAAACGTCCTGCCTGAGGCAGGCTGCATTGCTAGTTTCGTCTTAAATTTCTAAATGTTTATTAGTTTACGCTATGATAATTTGCTTATAATATTCCTGACTCTGACGCTAGTGAATATTCAACTACGAATATTTCCAACTCTAGCGTTGGTAAATATTACGTAGCTATAAAATAAATTAGATCAATATTTTTTTATTCCCGACTCTGGCGTCAATGAATAAATAAATAATAATAAATTTATTTTTACGCATGCACATATCTTTTATTTTTCTAGCTAAAAAAAAAATACAATGAATAAAAATAATATAAATTTAAACCGGTATTTTATTCTTGACTCTGGCGTCAGTGAATAAACCAATAAATTTATATTATTTTTATTCATGCATACACATTTTTTATTTTTTTATTTTTTCTACCTTTTTTTATTTTTCTATTTTTTATTTTTATTTTTTTTGTATTTATTTTTTGGGCTGGGCTGGGTTAAATCCAGCCAAGCATATATATTGATGGTTGGGCTCAGCCCAGCCCATATGGGGTGGGGTGGGCTAAGCCCAGCTGGGCTCAGCAACACTCGTGCGCTAACGCACGCGTGTTGCTACACTGTGCAAGTGAATTAAAATTCACTTGCACATTGTAAATGTTAGTTAACTGCAACAAAATGAAGGAGAAGAAGCCGCGTACCTGCTCTGTTTGAGGCGATGGAGACTATAGCGAAGCTTTGGCTGGAACGCTAGTGGTGACTTTCGTCTGCTGGATACCTCTCCTTCTGCTTTCCCTTTTGCTCTTGTGCCCCCCGTCTGCTGGATTTATTTTTATTGATTTGTGGGTTGTTCTTCTTCTGCAGGAACGAAGACAGTGGTTGTTCCTCTACTTTTCTCTACTCTTCTCTGTGTTCTGGGTTGCTCTTTTTCTCTGTTTTTTTTCTCGTCTCTGTTTAGAGTGTTTTTTGTTCAATCTCCTGGGTTGTGCCCCCTGTTGTTCCCTTCTGCCTTCTGCTCTGGTTTTCGGGTCCCCGTTTTATGCTGGGTTTTTCTTCCTTTGTTGTTGCTGGTCTTTTTCTCTGGTTTTTCTTGCTCTGTGTTCTGGGTGTTTCTTCTCTTTTTTGTGCAGGGGTGCCTACCGGGATGATGGCAGTGGCGGGGATAATTATCTGGAAATCTTGGTTTTCTTTCCTTTGTTTTGGCTCCAGTTCTGCCTCTACTCTGTCGATTTTTCTGCTCTTAACTCTGTATTTTTTGGGTTGTGTTTTTTGCCTTTGTTCCCCCTGGCGACTGTTAATTGTCGGGTATTTATAGGGACCAATCCTTCTCTCCCTCAACCTTATTTCTCTCCTCCTGATAAGCATGGCTGAAGGAGACGATTTCTATTAGGATTCGGACGCGAAGTGTTATCCTTATCTCGTCGGGTTGTAATTATCATGAAGATAAATACTGCTTTTCTGTGTTTTGAAAGGACTAGGATGCTGGTGTTTCACACTTCCGTTTCCTACTTTGCAGGCGGGCGTTCGGTGCTTTAGAGATGAAGATGACGGACAGCACCTGCTTGAAACGGTGCTGTTTTGGGGCTGAGAATGATTATTTCCAATCTGGTCCTTGAAGTTTTTAAATCCTTGCATTCAAACCCCTAGTCTTTTAATTTTCAAGATTTACCCTCCTTAAAATTAATTTAAAAATAGGTGGGTCAAAATTGAGTTACAACATCACCGATACAAATGTGTGTCATCAATATTAATAATTGGTCTGCACTACTTGAAACCTTCAATACAGGGTCCGAAGGACCAAAAAAATAGACTTTGATTATTGGACTTGGTATTCAACTGAATGTCCAATGTGCCATTATTTAACTATTTTATTTTTAATGCCGAATATTTATCCAACCTCCAAATTAGACCCTCTTGTCATATGTTTATGACTAAGTGCTCAATCATGAGAAACAATAGAACTAGATCCAGAAACATCTTTAAATTCAAGAATAGAAGGTGTCAATTCATAATCAATATCAACATCATTATAAATATTATCATCAATATTTACTGACACATTCAGGTCTAAAGTCTCATTATTTTCATTGTCTCTAGGCTTAGAATAGTCAAATCTATGTTGATCAACAAAAGAATTATCAAACATATATAATATCATCTATTCTTAGCATCAAATTATTCAACAATAAACTATTTTTACTAACTAACTTTAAAGGATTGATAGAAGTTGTCACGAACAGATTTTGGTCAACTACTCACATACAATACCATCAGTTCAAACCACTTTGGATGAAAATAATACTCATTGTCTTCAAATTATCATCACATATAATCATTATAGGATAATACTAATACTCACCAATTTGACACTTTCAAGTTATTTCAATATCAATATCATTATAATTTCACCCAAGTCCATGACAAATAATTTCTTTCATTTCTATCTAACTTACCATTTAACAACAAATTGCTCCTGCCATTATATGTGATAATAATGTCAGTGTAATGACATAACATAAATATGTTATAAGATACTCTATAAAAAAATTAATAAAAAAAAAACAAATTGGATTCTACTCAATTGAATTTAATTTTAACTAAATTGCATCACCTTAACCTTTATTGGAAAAATTCATAGCATATTCAATCAAATTTCAAAAATTTAACATAAAAGCAAACTTGACTAAAATTAAACGTAATTCATAATACCAAATATAATTGATATTTTTATGCTCAATTACATTAAATCAAACCCAAATTCATAGAAAATTAAAATAATTCAAAGAAAATATCAAATTCATCAACTTATCAACAACTCAATGCAATGTGTAATTTGTCATAATTATATTGTATACATGCTCTATTGTATGAAATCATTAAGCATGGTTAATTGCATTATTAGTTGATTCCAACAATCCATATAAAATTCCTAATTTGAAAACTTATCCAAAATTAAACCAACACATTGTTAATTGAAATAATTAATTTAACTTATTTTTATGTTCAACTCTATCAAATCAACTCTATTTGATCATATACATAACTAATTTATCATTAATTCAACAAACCCTAAATTCATCATAAACCCTAAAGTCAACCTAAATAATTATTTTATTTCAACTAAACCAAACACAAATTTATAGCAATGTAGTATATATACCTTACTTGTAGGACTAGAAAAACAGCTAGGGTGGCGATAGTGTTGCTACCCAATTTTTGACCCAGGTTTTGATATATTTTCAAAAAAATCCAAAAAATTGAGAAAACAAAGAAAATCCAAAAAAATATGTTTTTTAATATATTTTCGTCATTTTAGCATTTTCAACGTCGTCTAAAAAAAGAATTTACATTGTTAAAAGATTTTCAAACGCGTTCGACTTTTCACGCGTCATTTTTAAAATCATTGATTTTCCGCAGTTGAGTCGACATTTTTAAAAACTCGGAAGATGAAGAGTATGCTTGTCGTAATTTTTGAAGACATGTGTGACTTGCTTTAGCTTACTCGAGCAAATACTGAAAAATAACTCTAGGAAAGTTCCTTCCAACCGACCTATCATCTTTGTTCAAAACCCAACAATGACTCAGCCCGAAGAAATTGGGGGCAAAATTTGTCAAGAGCCTCGGCGCAATCATGTATTTTCTGCAAAAAGCTTTGGTGGGAAGGCTAACCAAAGGGAATTGCACTACCGGTGCATGATGGAGCCTATTCTGCAAAAAAAAAAAAAAAACAAACACAAACCTTAGTTTGATCATGCCTGCAAAATTTCTTGATTTTTGTTTCAACCTATTCCAGTTTTTGTTGGTAACTTGGCTCAAAATTCCGCAACATTTTCCTTGTCAAATGAGCCTTTCTTGTTAATAAGATCATGTGTTTTTAACATACCTTCATTTTTGTTGTTGTTTCATGCAAATAACATATTGAGCATAACTTTTAAGCATGAAACCATCACACCAAGAATCTTTAGGTGTGTTTCCTTCCTTTCAAAACTATGCATATCGCACATGTTCACAAGGATTTTTGGGAATTCAAAGTTTAGTACAGAAACTGAAATCATGTTGATGTTTGTCCAAAACAAATGAGTTCTGGAAGTTCAGGTGATTCCTTAGAAAGGTAACCATACACCTAGAAAAACCCAAAAAAAAAAAAAACCATGAAGTGACTCTAAAGCTGAGTTTTGATTGCATGAATAATGAGAAATCACTTTGCATACTCGCATGAAGGCAAGGCTTATCGATCCTAAATGCATGCATTTGAGATGAAGAAAGGCCATCCTTGATAATCCTTTCACAAGGCTTAAATATATCATTTGTAGTCCCTTTTTGAGCCTTATGCTTTTCTTGAGATAAATAACCTTAGCTAGGATCACACCCCACACTGGGGGCAAGTGCGATGACATAGAGAAAACCTCAATGATCGAAAGTGCCCAAGCAATACTAGGGGGCATAAAAGAAAATTCTCAATCATCAAAGGTGCCCGAACAAATCTAGGGGGCATGAAGAAAAAACCCAAAGGATCCAAAAGTTTTGAGCAAAAAAAAAAAAAAAAACAATATAATGATGCTCAAAACCATATGAAGAAAACAAAAGCAAAGAGAACAAGCCCAAGCCCAAGCCCAACACAAGGGGGCACGATTGACAATTTTTGAAAGACAGTCAAATGACAAAAGGTCAAGAAACAAGCACAAGTGATCCTTAGTCTTTAAATCCCTTAAACACCTTTTGAGCCTACAAATATCATTTTCTTCATAACCAAGAGCCCAAGCCTACATTACGTGCCTAATCAAGCCCTTTCTGATCAAAGGCAAGCAATCTGGATCGGTAGGCAATGCTTTCTCATGTGAACCAATTCATTATTCATGCAAATAAAATAAATGCTTTGAACCTCGGTTCTCAATAACCCTCAAATTGAAATTTAAACCTTTTCTGACAAACCAGAGGTCACTTCATATTTTTCACCAAAAGCCAAAACAAAAAGTTTTCATCACTTCTGATAACCTCTCCATAGGAATCACTTGAATTTTTTTAGAATGAGTTTGCTTTGAATCGATGTCAAAATGATTTTTGTGTCTGGAATAACTTTGGAATTCCAAAAAAAATTCTGCATGAAAACACCTCCTTGTCAAACCTACCTTCACATAGCCTCATCCCCAAACCCGAATTGAACACTTGGGGGCATGATCAAGCTAGGGGGAAATAAAGAAACATATGATAGGGCTGGCTCCATGATTCCCATTCTGAGAAAATGTCGAGCAAAATTGGCAACCTTTGAGATAAAGAAGCGGAGGACAAAGAAGTACGATGATATCAAGTCTTTCCTAGAGGTCAAAATCACAAGAGATGACTCGAGTAAGCAAGAGCGAAGAAGCCATCAAAGTTCACTGCCAACACTCCAACTTGTGAGAAAAGAAACACACCATGAAGAAATGGGGACCTATATTTCAAATCAGGTAAGGATGCATGCATATCATCTAACCTTAAAAATATATATATATATATATTTGCACATATTTTTGAATTGTTACAGGAAAACCTTTAATGAGGTCCAGCAAGATGGTGGAAAAAGAAGGAAGCATGGTGGTGATAATAATAAAGAATCGGTTTTGATCATGGAATAAAAAGAAGATGGGATAAACCTTACCATTAGGAAAATCCCAAAGAAATGAAAAGATCAACCTTGCAATCGGGAAGCCTCGAGTTTTCAACCCTTGCAGTCAGGAAACATCGAGTTTTCAAATCCTATGATCGGGAATTATCAGGAAACACCAAGTTTTCCAGCCCTTTCTTCTGTCATCCCTTCAGAACTTCGCCAGGTAAGTCCTATTTTTCACACTTGTCATATCACATTTTTTCCATCTGGGTAGGTCGCCCATCATAATAAGACCGTTTTTCACATTTTTTTCCATCCGGGTAGGTCACCCATGACAATGAGACCGCACTTCATCATATTTTTTCCATCTGGGTAGGTCACCCATTACAATGAGACCACACTTTATATTTTTTCCATTTTTGGGTAGGTCACCCATTACAATGAGACCGCACTTCACATTCTTTCTATTTGGGTAGGTCGCCCATCACAACGAGACCACTTTTTCATATTCTTTCCACGTGGGTAGGTCACCCATTACAATGAGACCGCACTTCATATTTTTTCCATTTGGGTAGGTCACCCATCACAACGAGACCGCTTTTTCATATTCTTTCCACATTGGGTAGGTCACCCATACAATGAGACCATTATTTCTCTTGGGTAGGTCACCCATACAATGAGACCATCATTTTTCTTGGGTAGGTCACCCATACAATGAGACCATCATTTTTCTTGGGTCGGTCACCCATACAATGAGACCATCTTTTTTTTCTTGGGTAGGTCACCCATACAATGAGACCATTTTTTACACATTCTTTTGTTTTGGTTAAATGAGGTCGCCAGATGGGATCTCAGGTAGCTTTGGTTAAAGGGAATCGCCAGATGGGATTTCAGGTTAACCGAGTTACACATATTTTCGTTCCAGCTGAATGAGGTCGCCAGATGGGATCTCGGGTAGCTTTGGTTAAAGGGAATCGCCAGATGGGATTTCAGGTTAACCGAGTTACGCATATTTCGTTCCAATTGAATGAGGTTGTCAGATGGGATCTCATGTAGCTTTGGTTAAATGGAATCGCCAGATGGGATTTCAGGTTAACCGAGTTACACAATATTTTCATTCCAGTTGAATGAGGTCGCCAGATGGGATCTCAGGTAAACCCAATTAAAAGGGCAGGTCGCCCATGAAAATAGACCAGTGTGAGAGTGTGGGTCGGTCGCCCGTGAAAATAGACCAGAGTGAGTATGTGTGGGCAGGTCGCCCGTGAAAATAGACCAGTGTGAGAGTGTGGGCAGGTCGCCCGTGAAAATAGACTAGAGTGAGTATGGGTGGGCAGGTCGCCCGTGAAAATAGACCAGTGTGAGAGTGTGGGTCGATCGCCCGTGAAAATAGACCAGAGTGAGTTTGGGTGGGTCGGTCGCCCGTGAAAATAGACCAGAGTGAGTATGTGTGGGCAGGTCGCCCGTGAAAATAGATCAGTGTGACTATGTGGGCAGGTCGCCCAAGATAATGAAATCATTTTCCTTTTGTTTTCTTTACAAAGCTTACTATGCAAAATTTTGAGGAGTTTTGCTTCGTAAGCATTGTAAAGAGGGGGCATCTGTTGCTGCCCAATTTTTGACCCAGGTTTTGATATATTTTCAAAAAAATCCAAAAAATTGAGAAAACAAAGAAAATCCAAAAAATATGTTTTTTAATATATTTTTGTCATTTTAGCATTTTCAACGTAGTCTAAAAAAAGAATTTAAATTGTTAAAAGATTTTCAAACGCGTTCGACTTTTCACGCGTCATTTTTAAAATCATTGATTTTCCGCAGTTGAGTCGACGTTGATTTGTTCGTTTTCAAAAAAAATACAAAAAAATAAGAAAAATCAAAATTTACAAAAAGAAAGAAGTTGAGGGACCAAGTTGAAAAACTTGGCAACATTTTTTGTCTATAAATACTGGTTTCCAACACATGCAAAGGGGGGGTAATTTTGAGATTGGGGGGAGAGACAACACAAGAACAAAAAACCCTAAACCTAAAAGATTCCCCCCTGCAGCCGCTGAACCAAGCGAGCCCCCCTCACCTTTTTGTTGATTTTTTCTCTTCTCCCTCAACCAGTGAGAGTCGTCCATAGTCCAGCCCCCTCACAAACCCACACCTCGAAGCCATCACCATTTTCCCCCATTTTCTGCTCATTTTCAAAGCTGAAACCATATCAGATTTCCTTCTTTTCCCCCTCAGACTAACGCCGCCCCTTCAATCTTCAACCCGACAGCCCCTTTCTTCATCTCAGAACCACAAAACCCTCCTCTTTCTCCCGCAGACCAGCAGCCGCCAGCTCCACCGTAGCCTCAATAGCCCGAGCTCAGCCTCACGCCGGACCGAGACCAGCGCTGCCCCCCTTCACTCTTCCCTCTCGCCGACCGCCTGCTTCTCCTCCTGCGGTCTCTTCATCTCCATCAACAGCGAAGCCGCCGGACAGACGACAGCCCCAAACACAGTGGCGCTGCCAGACCCAAATCGGGTCGTCTTCTTCCTCCAGCAGTAGTCACTGCCGCCAGCCAAGACATCCTCACTCTCCTCTCCACACCGAAGCTCAGTCGCCGGCCGCCCCCTTGGACATACTTGCCGCCACCTAAAGCAGAAGAGAAGAAGAAGAAACACAATAAAATGGGTTGCAAATCCGAAACGGAGAAGAAGACTTGAAAACCGATCTAAAAAATTTAACTAAAACAGACTGCTTTGTTGCGTTTTCTGTTGCTTTGCAGGTCGTCGCCGGAGTTGGGAGGCTGAGAAAAAAAGGCGTTCCCAGACCCCCCGTTTTCCAGCCTTCCTCATGGCGGCGCGTGAACCCACGCGCCGCCAGTGACGGTGGCGCGTGGGGAGACGCGCCACCCATGCTCCTGTTGTCCTTTGTCTTCATAGAACTGTCCCTACACTGTTATAGATTTTTTAGGGTATATTTTGTAATTTTTTTAAAATTGTTTGATGTAATATTTGTAAAATTTGAATTTTTATTTGTATGTTGTAAATGTGGATGTAACAAAAAAAAAAGGAAAAGGAAAAGAAAAGAAACAAAAATATAGTGAAAATTGTATGTGTGTGGTTGTATGTTTTTTTTTATGGATGTTTTTCTTATTTATGATAAAATTGCAAATACATTAAAGAAGAATTTAATATTTTGATCGGATCGCGGTTAAGAGTTATTAACTTATACGTAAGTGATATTTCTAATTTCCGATGAAAAGACAATTATTAAAACTTCTTTAACACATCAAAATTCGTGAAGCAGCTTACCTCAGGTAGGGTGCGTTAGGGGTGTTAATACCTTCCCTAACCACAACCAGTCCTTGCGTTTGGGGTGCTAATACCTTCCCTAACCACAACCAGTCCCTTACCCGCGAATCTCTGACGAGACCAGTACATCCGGTTTCCTAGTAGCCCGCAATCAATTACTAGGTGGCGACTCCCAACGAACCAAATTCAAGCAAACAACAAAAACGAGACTTAAATCGCCAGCCGATGCCGCGCGCTGATTTGTTTTTTGGGTGCGACAGGTAGTATCAGTGGCTAGGATGGATTTTAAACACAAAAACATCCGAGGATGCTTAGAGACTATGATAGGTGTGATTTTTTATTGTTTTAAGGGGGGAAAGAGACTAGGATTGGTTTTTAAGAGAGATAAGGATGGAGGATATTGGTCAATTTAGAGAGAGAGGGGGGGAGCTATTTCGTATGTGTGTTCTTCGATCTGAGAAGAAACTTAAATTTTAATTGATATTGTGCTTCTGAAGCGCGATAGCTATCTTTTTGCACTTAAGAATAGCAGCATTTAATAAATTTCGCGCTTCAGAAGCGCAACGAGGTGAAAGTAATATTTCACCAAATTTTTTAAAACTTGTGTTATTCTGTCAAAAAATTTAATCTTTTTAGTTATATAAAGGTTAGGAGTGATTTAAGATATGTGTGTGTGTAAAAACAGTGAAGGTAAATATTGGAATAATAATGCTCATAAATTAGCATATAAAATCCTTGTGTTCTTAATTATGACAATTTTATGTATTGATTAGTTGGATCCGATATCATTTAATAATTTGTAAAGATTATATACATTTACATACCGTTATTATCGATAAGATAAGGGTATAATTAATAGTCAAGAACCATCAGACCTAAAAATTCAAATGGTTAATTAGAAACTGAAATATATATATTTATATATATCCAACAGTCACTACTACTGTAATAATACAACTAGGCACCATAACGCAATGTCTCTAGAACACACGCTCCATGCAGCTGCTGGTGTTCATGGAACTGGATAATATTTATTGTTACACATGCACTTATATGATATAGGGCATGCCTCGGACTGGGCAAGGGAGGAACATGGTGAGCTCACAATTTTTAACACACAGGGTGTACATGAACCACAAGCATGAGAGCAATCTGGTAATCTAGAGCCGGCAATTTGAAGTGGATGTGCTCCATTTTGCTTCATTCGCTCCCTCGCTACTCCCTTCGAAGTTAGTGTCAGCCTCCCCACGGTGCCGTTTCTTTTTCTTGGCCATGTAGTATACCGTTCACGGCTGCTATGACGACCTGTAAAACATGACATGTACTGATAATTTTTAATAATAAGAAGAAACGTGCAATACTCGAGTTATATAGTTTTTTTTATCATGGATCACTTATCATCCACACACATACATGAAACGGAGTTAGGATTCAAATATAAAGGGGGTAAAGAGAAATTTTCAAGAAGTATGAGAGCAAATGTCTTGAAAGAAAAGGGATGGATTTGAACTACCTGATGGTGGCTATAATGAATTTTTTTGAAAAATAAAAGGGTGCAATTTCCCCTCCTCTCCTCGATGCAAGTCCCTAGCTTGTTTTTGTATATATATAAATGGCTAATTCTACGTGAAGATCGAAAATTGACCTCTATATATCTTTAGATTGATGTATATTCAACGAAGTGGAGATTAAGAAGTAAGAATTTAGATATATTACGCTTACAAAACTAAAAACCATGCATAGGACGGAGCCCTGTACTTACTAATTCTGACAGCAGACATGGTCATGAGTGGAATGATGAGAGCGGCAGCGACAAATATTGCCAAAACGTAGAAGAGTGGATGTTTCATTGCCCTGGGATTTAATTTCGTAAAATTATTGAGCCCTACAATCAGCGATAGCAAGAGGGAAGTGTAAGAAGGGGTGTGTATTTATAAGGGTTGGCAAAAGAGAAGGTATTGAAGGGTGTCACAGGCCTTCTATGGGAAAGAGAGATTGAGCTCACATGAAAATGGGTGAACCCAAAGTCCTCACATGGATTCGTCTTCCACACTGAATTGCCTGAGCATCTTGTCTCCCTCTGTAAAGTATGATATTGCCATGTGTTAAAATTCTGTTGGTTCTGTAATTAATGAAGTGCCTTGACATGGTTCTACATTGGTCAAAACCAAAAAAAAACACCAGAAATTTTGAGACTTCAAGAGACTGAGAGGCAGATAAGCGCAAGCTTCTTGTCCTTGCCGCCTGGTTCTTGGCCTCTTGGGGCTGGCAGTGACAGCTCTCTCTCTCTCTAAACACGATTAAACAAGACAAGGTTCAGTGTCTGTTTGGTGAGCTGGCAAGATTTGACAAGCCTCCACCGCAGACTAAACATGATTAATTGATTAAAGACTAAACATGAGAATATAACTTTAAAGAGTAAAATAGATTTTGAAAAATTGTATTCTTGGTTTTTTTATGAATTTGTTTTTATTTACAATGATGTTTTTGGATTCTATACTTGTATTACAGGTTTTGTTAACATTTTTGTCTTTCTGTCAATTTCTTTCATATTAGATTTTATATATAAAAATATGTGCATCAAGACATGAGAAAATTTTATATAAATAATTATATATAAGAAAATTAAAAAGGAAGAAAATCTTAAATTTTAAATATCGAATATTGAATAAATTAAATTAAAAGAATAAAAGGGAGTTACTTTAATATAAATAATTTCTTCAAGATCATTTTAATTAATTAATTTAATAAATTAAATTTCTAATTTAAAAAAAAATCTTTTCTAATCTAATTTAAATCTTTTTTTTTTTCAATTAGAGAAAGAAAGAAACTTTATCCCATGTTTTTAATTTAATAACTTGAATTTAAATTATTTATTATTTAATGAAAATTACAGTGATAAAGGTATATTTACCCAATTATTTTTTTATTTATTTATTAGTATTTTAATATTTCTAATTTTGGAAGTCTTGTTATGTAATTTAATTTTTTTTTCAAATTCAAATATTTTTTATTATTTAAAAAAATATATTTATAATTATACTATGCCTCAACCCGCATATAATTGACACTTATCAATTCAATATAACATAACTAGATAAAAGGACAAAAACCTTAATGAATCAAAAGTACAAGGATCCAATTAGTAAGAAATTGTTTAGGGAAAAAATTAAAAGACACAGGAACAAAACCTACCACTAACCTCTAAAGAAACGGCGGGACAACTACAAGGCCTCTATCAATTGTTTGGGAATTCGGGCCTCTATTAATTATCTGGTAATTCAGGGCCTATAAATATCGCAGGCAGGTCATTGGTACTGGGCCAATAAAAGCCCTTTTCAAGAGAACCGGGCTAGAGAAAAGAAAGAAAGCCCATTTAGGCCCAACCAAGTCCTAAAGGAATAAGGATTCGGCAAGCACACTTGTTCCTTCTCTTTTCTTTTTCTGGGTGGTGATTAAACTTGTACCTTCTCTACCATCACAGGGGAAGCAGCAGCAGCAGCAGCAATAATAATACTCGTACATGAACAGATTAATCAATCTTAAGAAATAAATAGAAACCTTCCCCTCAAAACACAAGCATTATACTGTTTTGTCCATTAAAAAATCAAAGCATTATCGATCCAGTGGTTAAGATGCGAGACAAGATGAAAGCATTTGTAAGAGAAATGGCCCTTCTGGCTGCTTCTGTTTGTGGATTGTAAGTTTGCTTGTTTGGTAACGCTGGTGGTTGCAATTTCTTGTTGATTAGATAGATTAGCTGCAAGGTGAAGGTGACAATAATAAAAGTAGGAATTTGAACCCAGAACTGTCACAGTTCACATGGTTGCCTGGTCATCGTCATCATTGACAATTTTTCATCATAAACATAGCTCATTCATGAAGCTCTGGTGAGGTGAATTGTAAGCTCATTCCATGATTTGCTCCATTCCCATCCACATGACTACATCATCTGACATTTTCTGACATTTTTTGTGTTTTACGTCCCTGTAAAATTTAAGCTTTTCTTTGCTTGCTATCGGATGGCACATCATACATTGCCCGCTTGTTGACTGATCACTGTCGCTATATATACTGCGTAGCAGCTTTGGTCCTACACCGCATGAGGAACTGTGAAGAACTGATATTTGTACATTTTGGGGACTAATTTTGCTCTTGTTCGTGTTCTAATTTATGGAATTTGAACGTGGGGGCTTGAAAAGTTTAATCCCTGACGTTCAAAATAACAAAAATGTCTGCCTCGGAGAAAAGAAAGAGGTGTACCTGTGACAAAAACTGTTTTTCCGTCTTTTGAAAGCTTGCATAGTTGCATTGCTTGCCTGAACTTGCAAGTGATAGAAAAATTCTGAACAGACTCCTATATAAAATGGTGTTCGAATTATTATTTTCTTTATATTTTATAAGAAATGGAATTTTAATTTCGACTGCTTGGATTAAAGGAGGTTTCTGTTTTTTTTTTTTTTTTATGGAAGAAGACCCTATGTGATGATTCATATTTGCCTGCCTCTTCCAATGCAGTAGTACATTGATGTTTAGATAAATTTAGATTACCATTTTCATAGTATCTGCATTTATTTAGTGATTTTACATGTTGCCACAGTGACATTGAGGCGTAATACATATAAAAATGATTGAAAAAAAGTCACAATATAAAATAATTTTATAATAACTAGAAAATTCTATTTGATTTTTTATAGATTTAGTTAGAATGTATAGGCCCTGATTTACCAGATAAAAACACAACAAAAGGATTTTTATTTTTATTAATATTTTTGATATATATTTTTATTAAAAAAAATGGAACATCTTAAAATCATTTTGAAACACTATGTAAAATGGTGTGTTAAGCAATTTTATTATTTATCGATCAACAGTCTAGGATACCACCCAATGATGATTCCTTTATTTTAAATGGGTCTATAAATAATAAAACTATTAATACATCATAATATTACAAAAAAAAAAATATTTGAAAGATATTTGGAATACAATAAAGTAATGTATTAAGTAATTTCATTATTTACCAATCAACACTCTAGAACAACAATCAATGATGGTTTATTTATCATAAATAGATCTATGAATAATTAAACCATTAATACATCATAATATTGCAAAGAAAAAATATTTTAAAATTAGCTTAATAAAGTAATATATTAAGTGATTTCATTATCCATCAATCAACACTATATAACAACGACTAGCGACAATTCATTTATCCAAGATGAATTTTTTTATAATAAAACCATTAATACACCGCAACATTGTAAAAGAAGAAAAATATTTTAAGATATTTTGAATGTAATAATATAATGTGTTAATGAATTTCATTACCTTTTAATAAACACTCTAGAATCATGATTAGTGACAGTTCATTTATTTTAGTCAGGTTTGTGAGTAATAAGATTATTAACACACAAGATTGTGTATTAAAACCATTTACACACAACACAATCAATAGATAGCAACGTCATCCCACATAAAAGAAAACATCAATATAACAAATAAAAACAATATCCACACAATATAACAATTCTAAAACACATCAACACACATCAAGTTTTACACAGAGATCAAATCATCATGCCTCGAATAAACATGTTGCAAACCTCCTAACCCCATTACAAGGTAATGATTTTGATCTTATTCCACCATAAAAATAAATTTTTGGTGGCATCATACCCTTGGAATTACCACATAATGGTATGGACCCAAACATTTCAAATATTTTGCAACAATATGTATGAAATTTAATAACATGTTAAAATTATTCAAATATTTCATCACAATATTCATAGAATCCAATAACATGCTAACAAAGTCTAAAATAATCAATAAAATGTGTTTGGGATTCTAGAGCGACTAGGTTTAATTGAAAGTTATTGGAACAGTGATTAGCAGTGATGACAAATCTTATAGTGTTGGCGCCGATACTTTTAGCATGTGGAACCATTCACTATTGTTGTTAGGGCACATCACCTAGCATATCAAAAGCACCAGCCTCTATTATTTAGTTTGTGTTGGTGGTGAGATACACCTCTAACCGAGGAAAGAGATCGAGCCTTGAAAAGGTTTGATTTTTCTTGTTCTTTTTTTCTCTTTCCTGACTTGTTTTCCTTTCTCTCTACTGCTTAGTTAACGCTCTAGGGGTATTAAAGGAACGTTTTGGTTGTGTTCGCGATGGTAATGCTAACTAGTTGCTCGCCGATAAGGGAGTTGTTATTTTATATATATATATATATATATATCGAGAGAGGGGGGGAGGGGATGGTGATATAGGGAAGAAATGGGGTTGATTGGGTTGGTTTCTAGTGTCTGTGGTATGGGAAGAAGGGACTATAATTAGGGCTTGGTGGCATCGCAGTCAAGTTGGTCAGTGAAGATAGGTTGATGATATTTGCACTGATAGCTTTTTGTAACAGTGAGGGAGACAAGAAGTTGTTACTTTTTTTGTCTTTTTTTTCTTCCTTTTTCTTTACACATTTTTACACTCTTTTTCTCTATTGTTTTTTTTAAAAAAAAATCTTTCTAAAATCTTGTTCACCTAATGGTAATGGCAAATAAAATTTTAAACCCCCTCTAGAATAAAATTTTTTCTTTCTTTTTTTCTTTCATTGCTTTTTTAGATCATCTCTGATGGCAATAGTCATTTAGAAGAGCCAAATAGTTAATATGGCATTTTCAATAATATAAATATGGTTTTTTCTTCTTATTTGTACTCTAATAACAGATGTCATTTTAACAACTTATTTTTATTTTAATATATTTGATCTTATACAACTATAATTTAATTAATTTTTGTATAATATAATAATGTCATTAATTATACAATTAATATGAGTAATATATCATAATTAAATATAAATTTAATAAAGTAATATTGTTCCTTCATGTGTGGATTAATTTTACAAGATATGTTTAAAATAACCAAGAAATTTTAGCATAGTTAATTTAAACTAAATTAGCCTAGACAATACATCAATCGAGTAAAAGTAAAAATTAAAACCGCTCTTTTGCATAATTTCTAACCTTTTATTTTCAAAATACATTGTAGAAATTGAGATGAACTTAGAAATATTCATTTTCATAATTTGTTCTTCTTTCTCCATGCTTTTCAATTCTTGTTTCTCTTAACTTTGTTATACCATTATAGCTTGTTACTCTAACATAATTTTCATGTCTTTATTTTTTTATTTTTTTATTTTTGTTCTTCAATTTCAACTAGATTATCCTTGAATTGTTGTAAGAGATTTGTTATAGTTGTCTCTCCAACTTTCTCTTTTACTGGTCTATATTTAAATCATTCATTTGCAACCTTTTGACCAATTGGTCTATCTTGATAAATCAAGGTTCAATATCTTTTTCTAAACAAGCAAATCAATGGTAGATGGAGTTAATGAAGCGGAACTTGCATTGGCATGATTTTTTTTTTTTTGTTTTTTGTTATATCTATGTTGTTGACTTGCTTGCCCATATTGTTATTTGGACTCTCTTTTTTAATATAACCCAACAATGATAAAATTGAAATATTTTGCCAACGCAAAAGACATACATTTGACGAGCATCATTAATTTGGTAAATAATTAGAGAAATTCAATATGATAAAAAATATATATTAAAAAAATTTAATATGGAAGTGAATATTAAAATTATCCTTGACTCTTGGGTCATTCCACTTTGATTATGGTTTTTAATTTGGGTAATAAATCCAATAAATTTACCAAATTCTTTATTTATCTCTTGCTATTTACTTGAAATATTTACTTGGGAATAATTGTACAAATTTTCTCTATTCTCTTCAAAGTAAGCATATACTGAAGCCTAAAATTATTTTGTTTGTTGTTTAACTCTTATAATTGGATCTTTGTTTATATTTAACCATGCAAACACAAGTAAATAATCTTTCTCGGGTGAGAAGTTCTTACTTTTTTGTACTTTTTTTACTAGTTAGACAATTAAATTAGAGTGTGTGGAGTCATCAACTATTTGAGGTTGAGAAAATATATATTTTGACTCATTTCTAAGAAAATTGGTAAAAAAAACTTGAAAAAATTGAATCCATTTATATAAAAACAAAATTGAAAAAACTCAAGTTAAAACCAGACTATAGGAATGCTAGTATCAAAGAATTAGAAACAAGAGTTATTTTTTTAATTACACAAGATTGTATTAATACAATTATCATAAAATTTAGGTAGAACAAAACCTAACATGTACAAACCTAGAATTGTATTATATCTAAAAAAATATGATTAAAAGACCCCATTGCAAGACCTCACAAAAACTTTTGAACTCTCTTAACAAAACTATGCAGCCCAGACACATCTCTAAAAGATTAAATTCTTATATCAAAAATGTTGTTGCCTTATCTCCTGTTTTCTTGTAGATTATTAAGTTGGTAGCTAAAAGATGAGCACATCATCTTGGAAGAAAGTTATATAATTGTTTTTTAGCTATGTAGCTAAAATCAAAAGACAAAGTAGCTAGAATATCACATGTGATATTTAATCAGAGCCCATACATATAAGGTATTATTGTTTATAAGATTTTCTCAAATGATATGCATGTAACAACAACAAAAAAATAATTTCATTTTTGTAATATATTCAATTTTATTTATCAATAAAATTATCTCTACTACAAAATATACAGTCCAAAATACTATGTTAACAATCATTATGGACTCGAAATATTAATTCACAACATATGAAAGGGAAACAAAGCACTCAAAATGATGAATCAACACAAGAAATAAGTGAGAAATAAAATGTTACGAGACAATGAGGGAAGTATGAAAGGAAGATTTCTAATCAATCATAGTGTTGCAAAAATATTATTTTAATAGTGTTACCATTCCAGTACTTGTCACTAGCATTTAATCATGTGAATTACTATGTTTATATGCATATGGTAATTATATCTCTAATCTATCATGTATTATCATTTACAGCAGAAAATATAAAGATCATGAACAGAATATTAACGAAATGTTTGTTCAATTTTTATTAAGCACATCCATCATTCAAGTAGGAAATGAAAACAAAATTGTTATCTTAGTTTTTTTTCATCAAGAAATAAAAATGCAAGGAATTGAAGAATTATCCAGATACTCCTGGAGGCTTTAAATCACTCTACAAAAATGACATCTGTGCCCAATATTCCAAAATAGCTAACTAAATAACCTATTATTTACATATTTTAAATTTTAAAACATCATCGCTACTTAACCATTTAAAAGCTAAACCTGAAGACATACTAAATTAATGTGATGCCAAAAGACAGGCAGAAAAAGCTGTAAAGGATGGTCAGCATACGATCCACTGTTTAATTTGTTCCATATATTTTCAGATCTTGAGAGAATTTTAGCACAACTGCTCTATGTAGCAACCCATAATTATTGAACCCCAATTATTGCCTCGTCAATCTTGGGTGAGTTAGCAGATGAATTAGCACCGGAAAAGTACATCGACGTCCGTTCAAGTAGTAAAGTCTTCAAATCAAAGGAAAATCATTATGCATTAGGGCCCTAAATTCGGTATGACCATCAAATAATTCCTTGCATTAATATCAAAATAATTCTTTTCTGACACTTATGACAGCTACATATAAACCAACAACGAAGCTTAAGTCGATCATGGCCAGTTGAGAAAACATTATCCAACTACAATTAGGAAGACATACCCATCCATGGCCCTCCACTCAAGTGAAAGTTCCTACATGATAAGCCATGTCCGCTGAATAAAACCCTACATTAATGTCGAATGGCTTTGTAATAATTACAGGGATTGAATCACGACAAAAGTTAAAATGAGGTACGAGGGAAAGTGGTAAATCCAATTTAAGAGTGTTCCCCGTGGCATTTTCTACAATACTTTTGGAAACAATCTCCAGGCGAAAAAACATCAGAGCATAATGCTTCGAAGCCTGCACTTTTCTGTTCTATTCCATTAACCTATTCTACTCCACTCGTGCATTATTATTCATCACCTCTAGTTTAACAATTAAGTGGGTTTCTAAGACTGGAATTTATGTACAGAAACTCAATTTGAAAACTCAACATTCATTCATGAAAGTATTAGGAAATTCATAAAAAAAAAAAAAATAAGTTTTGTTGTAGAATTTAATAGCTTAAAATATTAGATGAGGTCTCAAGATATGATTTATATTATTCTCTAATACACACCCTCAAGTGAAAAGCTTTTTGGGCATAAAACTTGCACATGTTCACACCATCTCATGCTTGATTTTTATCAAATAAATAGGGATAGTGAGATTTAAACTCGTAATCACTTGGCCATCAAGACTCTGATACCATATTATATAATCATCTTAACCCAATAATTAAAGTTGTTAGATAAAATCACATTATATAATTTATATTATTTTCTAATAAGTTTTTATAATATGACAATAAATAAATATTTGAATGCATATTAAACAAACTAATCTAAGTAATTTGTTCGCTTAATTAAATATCATTCCTTCTTCTTTGATAATAGAATTTTGTTAAATATGAGATTAAGTTTTTCGTAATCTCAATAACTATCTTTATTTTTTCCGGATGTGGTTCTCAATTTTTCATAATCATTTCTATTAAAAGATAATCCACAAAAGATCAAGTGGCCCAGTTCTTTTTTATTTCATTAAAAATAAATATAAAAATATTTTATATATATCAAGCAAAGTTACAAGGATTATACCAAGTCATCGTAAGCTTCTATAGTTTTGTTCCCTTCCCTTTTCTTTTCTAAGATTTGAGAGTTTCTTGAAATTTATTCCTTGGATGCTGCTATTGGAGGGAACTTTTATTTTTGGTCCATTTTGTCTTCAAATATAGAGGTAGAAATCTTCTTTATATTCAGTTAAATGAAGTTTTTATTATTATAAAAATAAGTTATAAATACATACTAACAAAATTATATGTAATAAATTATTTATACATGTAAATTTAGAGGACGATATGTATATATAAAAATTATTTATCCTGGAACCAACCCTTAACCATCAGGTCCATCACTTCTCCTTCTTCTTTTCTTACAAACATCAGCGTCAACGCACCTTAGATCAGAATTCATTCTTCGCACAGTACGTAGAATGTCAGTTCATGTGGTCAGAGAAGAAAGTGGCTGTCGTAATTTCGCATGGAGCCCACATCCTTCAAACAAAAATCATCATCACAACACGCCAATCCAGCATCCATCTCCCTCTGTGATTTTAGCTTCATCATCAGCTCTAAACTCTTGCTTCTAAGTATTATATGCAACTATCCAAACATGTAATTAACAACAAATCAAACTGTAAAATCAGCCACCCCTTGCTTTAACCCTTTTTGACTCTCCTCTCTCTCTCTCTCTCTCTCTCTTTCTGGTATTCTTTCTAACAATGGATTCGAGAACTCTTCTTGATCATGCTCTCTTCCAACTCACACCCACTAGAACAAGGTACATTAAAAGAATTTCACGCCTAAATGCATAAACACGACATCTAATGTTCTTGAAATGTTTTGCGTTGTGTGTTTGTTAATGGTTTTTTTTTTTTTTTTGATTGCTGGGGTGGATTGGTTCTTCTTGCATGAAGATGTGATCTGGTAATTTATGCTGGTGGTGTGAATGAAAAACTGGCATCTGGGCTTTTAGAACCTTTCCTTCAACACTTAAAAACTGCTAAAGATCAGATATCGAAAGGAGGCTACTCCATTTCTCTTCGTCCTTTGTCTCCTAATGCCTTCTGGTTCACTAAAGCCACCCTCCAAAGGTAACTACTTCCATATCAAAATATTGTTTTTTCTTGTTGATGGTTACTGCTGCTCAATTTGATAATGTGACAGATCTTTTATTCACATTGAGGTACAGTCGTGGTAATTGGTATGGTGTTAGCTGTGGACAAAATTAACTGGCACAAAAATATTATATCGCAGATCTCCTCTCCTGTAAATCTCGCTCAATTTGACCAGATTTGGCAGACAAGTTGTAGTGGAGTTTGTAAGGGATTATCTCTTATCCAGGTCTTTCTGGTCATAGAAAAAGCTAGATCTTTTAGTTGGTCTGTCGCTAGTAGATTCAAGGTTTGAGATTGATAATTGACTCAAATATTGTGGATTATTTCATTATTAATCAAGATCATTGTTTGACATTTGGAGTGAATATGACGATTGGATAGGATTTGAGATTGATAAGCTAGTACGGACCAACGTTGACATAATCTTGAACTGGGTTTTGAAGGTTTACCTGATCAAATCAGACGTACTGTCCCCTGAGTTTGGAATCTGAATAATGACAAATTGGTTGCTTAAAAATTGTTCTCTCTTTACAATGACCTTATAGCTGGTTACTGTGTGTAGATTTGTCACTTCATGATTGTTTGTCATTGCAGATTTGTGTGGTTTGTTAGCTCACCAGAAGTTCTTGAGAGATTTGTGACAATAGAGACTGAACTAGAGCAGATTGAGAGTTCAGTTCAATCAAATGAACCATTCAATGCAGATGCAGAAGGTATGCTTGGAACTATGTTCTTTGTTCGTTGGAATGGTACATGGTTGAAGCTCAATCTTAATAATTTGGTTACATCTCATATAGCTGTTGATATGAGTTTTCTGTACATTGGTGGCTCAATTGGAAAGTAGGGCTACACGTAACTTGTAATTGTCATAGCATTTCTCTGGTGATCTTAAGACATCTCGTTTACTGAACTAACCTGGATTTGAGAAAAAATTTCAGGTGCTGCTGGGAATTACCAAAAGTCATCTGCCTCATCTAAGGTATGTCACTTAGTTGAAACTCCCTGTGTAAGAGATCGTGGTGATTTTTTTCCCAAATCCTCACATCATAAATCTAGACCTGTACTTTGATGCCTTGTTTTTTAGTCAAATGAAGATCACAGTGGAGGCAGTAATGGTGTCCAGGAAGAAAACTCCAAGTAAATATTTCAAACTTGCAAATCTTCAAGTCTGACGATATAATATACTTAATTGAAATGCCTTTAAGTTCTCAAGCAGTGACTGTTCAATCGATGGTCATGAACAGGGTTCGTCTTCAACGTGCTTTGGAATCTAGAAAGGCTGTTCTCCGCAAAGAGCAAGCAATGGCATATGCTCGTGCCTTGGTCACTGGATTTGAACCAGACTGTATAAATGATCTTATCTTCTTTGCCGATGCTTTTGGAGCTTCACGTCTAAGGTATCATAAGGAATCATCGTGTAGTGATAAACAGACTTGTATTGGATTTTGCACGTTAATATGACAAAATCAATGGTCATCCAGTATGGATGTTCTCACTGAGAACTGTTTTCCCTTTTTTAATCTGGCATCACCCTACACAGTATCCCCTCCTCCATTTGGAACTTCCCACCAGTCCTTGGCCTAAGTTGGCACTTGCTACAAAATGCCAAGGCAGTGGTGCAACTAGTTCATTTGGTCATCAATGAATGAAAAATGAGCATGTCTATTTAGTGTTGATTTTATGATTGCTTTGCATTTCTAGAATACAATCTAGTTTTATGAATTCTCTTCTTGTCAAGATTCTGGATGTTAGATTCTTTTGGCCTGAAAATATTGCAGTTGAACCTTCCCTGCTCCAATTTTAGTTGAGGTTAAAAACCTATATCTGAATCCACGTAGGGAAGCATGCATAAATTTCATGGAATTATGCAAGAAGAAGAATCAAGATCGGCTTTGGATGGATGAACTAGCAGCAATGCAGGCATCTCAGTTGGAATTGCCTTATCTTAAGACTTCTGGCATTGTTCTTGCTGGTGAGGAAAATTACCCTGGTCAAATTGGTGGTCTCTCTGGTGGGAAGCACAATGGTTCTATTGATGCATCTGACTCGGCTACAAGTCTTGGAAGTTTAGACCTAAACCAAGGTATTGTTTATGATCCAAGTTCCTCTACCTCCTGTTGGCCATGCTTTGGATGAAGCTATAGTAGTTAATATTAATCTCTATCTGCGATGAGCATTGAGGTGTAAGTGCCATCAAATATGCCATACCATTATTGTATTTCTGTAGCAATTGCATGCAATCTAGGAAGTAAATGCTGATTTCTGTTTTACTCTTGTATTGTAATTGCAATTTATTATTATTTCTGAATTATCTGTGCTCTCTTTTGTTTGCCATAGTTGATAAAAATCAGTAGAGAACTAGCAATAGTTTAAGGTTTAAACATTATACAATTGGCCAGTCTTTGATGTCGCATATCTTTACAGATAGTGGTTTGCCAACATCAGCTCAGATGCAATCAACTGATGGGAAAGCTCATATGCCAATGCCATGGCCAAATCATCATCCCCAGTACAAGCACAACTTTCAAGGTCCTGTATTTCAACAAATGTCCCCATATCAAGGCTACCTTTTTCCTGGTATGCAGGTTGGCTCTCCATATTTTCCAGGGAACATGCAATGGCCTCCAAATGTTGATGATTCTAGCTATGGTCAAGACTGGGAACCTGACAACCGTGAAAAGCACAAATCATCCTCCAGGAAAAAGAAGTCTTCTCGTCAAAAAGAACTGCAAGTTTCTAATCAAGATGAATCCACTGAGCCTAGTGATTCCAGCTCAGAGACTGAATCGGATGAGAATCTGCAAAGTGACAAAAAGCAGGCATCGGTGGATAAGAGGCACAGGAAAAGGCACGGGAAGAAGTCATCACGAAAGGTCGTCATTCGCAACATCAATTACATTACTTCAACAAAAGATGGAGAAAAAGGCAGCATGTCTGACAGCACATCTGATGAGGGTGGATTTATTGATGGAGAAGCTCTCAAGCAGCAAGTACAGGAAGCTGTTGGTTCATTAGGGAGACGGCATAAATCAACCTCTCGACATCACAAGAAATCACAGCGCAGCACTGTCGATGGTTCAAATGGTGCTACCGATCAGGAAGGCAAGAACATAACTGAAAATAATCGTGAAGGAGAAAAAGTAGAGCACTGGGGTGCCTTTCAGAGCCTTCTCATGCAGGACAGATATTTGGACTCTTTTGGAATTGAACCTCATCCTCCACAGGTTCACAGAGATGACTTTACAGCTAAGGGCTATGAGGAGGGAAGGTCATTGGAATTTAACCTCGAATCTGAGGGAATAAGAAAGCAACGAGCATTAGCAAATGATTCGTTCATCGCAGCAAAGATGGTACCTGGTAATGAAGGTGAGTCTCGCATTGAAAACTTTGAAGCCAGTGCAAATGGCCACCCAGTGATGAATAAGAGGGATAACACATATGAGGAGTTGTTGTTTTCTCAAAGAGCTGGAGAATCAGGGAACTTACCCCGACCTACCGTTGCTGATTATTCCACTGAATCTCCATTAATCAAAAGTCAAAAAGAAGGGGATTGGTTTATTAGCAGCCAACTGGACAGGGATGATCACAGGGACCATAAACCATTTAGTGATGATTATGATTCATCATTAACTGGTGAGCATTTCCGGTCTGAGAAAAATAAGAAGGAAGTTCTAGCGGATGACTCGTTCATGATCCAAGCTCGACCGTTAGTAGATGATCCGTCTGATTCACTATTACGGACAGACATGAGCATTGCTCCAGATGTAATTGAAGCTACTCTATATGAGAATGGAATGAGAGAGATATCTCATGATAAATCTGAAGCATTTGATGTCTATGAACCAGATGACCTTTACATGGTGCTTGGGCGGGATTCAGCTGCTGAGCATGCTCTACCATCTTGGACTCCAGAGATGGATTATGAAACAAATACTGCTCAGGATAAGCTTCCTTCTAACAGTATGGGAACCAATGGCAAAACAAGTGTCAATTCTGGCGGAAAAGTTGCTGGTAAAGAAGTCAGGTCAAAAGTTCCTAACGGATCTCTTGGTAGAAGCAAATCTGATACCATGTCAAGGACAAAGAAACCAACTTCTGCAAGCAGAACCACACTTCCGAAGAGCAAATCCGAGAAGGTATCATAGAAGAGCAATTTTAACAAGGATTTAAGCAAGTATTAAAGCATTTCTCCTCTTTTTGTTTCATTCCCTTCATTGAAATCATAGAAGAGCTTCATCGTATCTGAAATTGTTCAATTCTGCTCAGTTATTTAACGTCCTGACTTGATTGTTCGCTTAGCTATTACTTAACCTCCCTTTTTTGGTTGACGTTTAATTTTATCCACTTGAAAACAGGAAGAAGTAAACAGGAAGAGAATGGAGGAGTTATTGATTCAACGTCAGAAGAGAATAGCGGAAAGGAATGCTGCTGGCAGTATTCCGGCGACATCTAAGAGAATCCCTGCAGGGAAAGTATCTACTTCAACTTCCATAAGGAATGAGAAGCCTAAAAGCAAATCTCCAAGCCAAGAGACAAAGAAACCACTCTTTAGAAGTTCCACCATTGATCGCCTTGCTACTGCTCGGGCAACCACAAAGTCGCCATCAACTGAATTGAAAGCTGCCCAACCCAAAAAGGCAAACTTGAAGGCTAATGGTTTAGCTCAGAAGGCTGCTGGTGCTGATAATAAGAAACCTCCGAACACAGTCAAATCTGATGTCAACAGAAAGAAGGTTGGGACAATAGCCAGAGCAGAGAAGCCTGCGGATTTATTACCTATGCAAGCAGCACAGTCTGCAGATGAAATTGATGGTTTCAAAGATATAAAGGAGTTACACAGTGTTGCTTCTACAGAGAATAATGCAGGAAATATGATTTCAGCTGGTAACTTGGATGATAAAGGCTGCAATGGTGATTCACTCCACATGGACTCATCTTCCCCACATAATCACTCTAGAGCAGGTGACGAGGGGTTCTCTAAAGTAGCTCCAGTAGTTTGTGAAGACATAGAAACTTCTGATAATCACGGTGAGTGCATATCTGAAACAATAATACATCCTGTGCTAGAGTCACCAAACAGGGCTCTGAACCCATGCGCTGTGGATATCAGAGAAAATGGTGCTTTCAGTGAAATTTTGGAGTCACCCGAAAAATCTGAAATAGAAATATCGACTCCACCACCTGATGAAATATACCCAGAACCAATCCACTCCAGGAAGAAATGGAACAGTGAAGATAACTCTCCTAAAGTAGCAAAAGGGTTTAGAAAGCTTCTTTTGTTTGGAAGGAAAGGTCGAGCCTCTGCTGCAAACTGATCCCACAGGACAGCTGGTGGAACTTGTGTATATGCTGCATATCTGTTCAGGGAAACAAGTACCTTGGCCCTTCCCAACCTACGATTATCCCCCCAAAAATAAAAACAACCCAAAAGAAAAGATTAAAAAAAAAAAAAAAAAAGTGAGATCAGGACATAGCTCTCATACGTAATAAGGCCTTTGGTGTTGCTGCCATATGAGTATATTTTGTAATTTATCAGGTTTGAGATTTTCTAGGTTGAGGGTGTAAAGAGTTAGCTCTTTTATTTGGTGTGTATTTTGGTTCTGTATATCATACACGGAATACTTTTTGAATCACCTGTAATATTCATTCAAATTTCTGTCTGTTTGTATACCCAGAACTCCCTGGTGCTTTATTGTTTGGTGCAATGCTTTCATTTATTCTCAACGACTAGTTACATTCCATGACGAGTCATTGTTCCTTGGTAGTTATTTATCTTGAACAACAAGTCTTTGGAGATTTGTAGGCACTGTTGAGCTTACAATTTATTCTATTACATTCGTACTTAGAACATGGGATTTGTAATATCTGATAATGAAGACAGCAGCATGAACCCACATAACCATCAACAATTGCTGTACAACTTCAATCGTTAAAAAAACAGGAATTCACCGAAAGTAGTCAATGGTACTGTTGATTAGATAGTGTGAAGGATTTGCATTTCTATTCATTAAACCCTACCACAGTCCACAAGACATTAGATTAGACAGCTGATAAATGTGATAGCAAGAAGTCTAGCCAATACATCCTCTTCAAGTTTTCAATAATAAAAGCTTTTGCGGTGCCTATATTCTGCCTTGATATCTGTAAATTTAGCTACTACATCTTCATAGTTTGGGAGCTTTGGGTGGACATGGCTTGAGCTAGATGAGCTTCCACTTTGCGCTTTCCAATCATCGATTGAACTATCTAAAGAACTCTCATCGCTGTCACTGCAAATATCTTGGATGTCCAATTCCAAAACTTCAGCTTTCTGCACAGATTTTCTTTGTCATTGGAAAGACTGCAAATTCAGACTAGGAAACAGAACTAATAAAACAGTTGCTGGAGTTGAGTTTATTCTAGAAAAGGAGGCTAAAACTGTATAGAAAGTTTATACCAACTTATGCAACTCATAACTTTTGTTCATATGCTTGAATACTTCTTACAGGGAAAGTTCCAACATATAAATTATAAACCCACCTCCTGCCATTGTGGTCTGAAACTATGCCCAAAGTCCTGAAATCCCAGATGAATATTGTACTCATAAGAGATTCCATTTATTAGCCATAGCTTTACATCCTCTGGCACTGAATTCACAGATAAGTTCTCTTTCATCTTAGAATCCACAAGATTTCCAGGCAATAATTCAACATTGGTAGTCTCAAATTTGCTTCCATAACGAATCTTAAACAGGCTTCGCAGCATGTGTAGCTCTGGCAGGTCACCACATCTTGAGGAAGCAAATATTAAGTTTGATATTGCCTGGCTGACATCAAGAGGCAAGCATTGCCAGGCTCTGCCAAAAAATATAGATTGATGAATACCATGTTTAGCCACAGAGCCATGAAGTAGTAGGGTATAAAGAGAGTTATGTGTGTGTACTGTTGTTGGCTAATGTGGGGCACACTGGTGATGATACATTCACATAATTGGTTGATCTGATCATATGCAGCCAATAGGCATTGATCCTTGTAAAGTTGCTGGACCTACACCTCATTTTAAGAGAACTTTTGGTTAGCTGTAAGCTTCTAGATACATATGGTGTATTATGGAAAGGATACATATATTGTATAATGGAAAGGATCAAGATGGGAAAAATCAAAGGGTACCCTCGTTAAGGCTTGCTGAAGCCGGTCATTCTGAAGGAGTTGAGCGATGTCGCCACGCGATTGTCGTATGATTGATTCTCTCCTGTGCTTTTGTGCAGCTAGATGAAGCTGAAGTCGCTCTATCAGCCTCTTGCTGCAACACAAACAGTACAAATTACTGAAAGAACAGATTATTTGGAAATTGTGAGGAATAATTCTAATTCCGAAATGAGTTGTTAATTGAAATGTATCTAGCCTCTAGGAATATGTGAGCAATTTAGCCAGGGTGCCTAGCCTGACACCAATGAGCTAGTACTCTCACAAAGCAAGAAGAATTAGGACTCGCTCAAAAGATGGGAGGGGGTTCAACGGCCATTCAAGTCTAGTTTTTCTAGCTTGGTATGTTGAGATATATCATGTGAAAGAATTCAAGACATAAGAGAACCATTATAGTAGATGTGTCAAAGAACCAACTCAATTCAATAGCTTAAACTTTTAGATGAAATTTCAGAATATAATTTATATTATTCTCTAAACTCGAGACCATCTGGTCATCAAGACTCTAATACTATGTCAAAGAACCAACTCAACTCAATAGCTTAAATTTTCAGGTGAGGTTTTAAGATATGATTTATATTATTCTCCAACAAGATATATATGCCACTGATCAATTCCATGAAAGAGCCTAGCAAGCACAAAAGGGTTTGCAGCGTGACCTAATTATAAACCAATGACGACAATGCTCACTCCACAAAGGAGGCCACTGGGAAGTGAAAAGTACAAGCTTCACATATTAACAGTTTAACAAATGAGAAAGACATTAAAAAGAAAAGAAAGAAAGAAGAAGAAGAAGATGGTATACATATGCTTACCACCTAGAGGCTCTTCTCCATCGTGAAGATTTTGTTCATGCAAGCACAATGTTGAGTACACTAGACCACATATTTTCTTGCATGCTTCATATGCAATCAAAGAAGAAGAAGAAAACGCAAGAACATAGATGAAATGAGATGTGGTTTTGGGATGGTTTCTTATAGGGAAGAGATAATCTTGAGGACATAATGTTTTTGATTTGTAGTTTCCTAATTTAAGAGAAATGCAGTGTAACAATCTTCAACACTACACTCCAACTCGTTTCCCTTTTGGAGTTATTTCCTTCCATTTTCAAAGATTTCATCAAAGCAGGAAAAGGGTAAGTGAATATTTGGTGGAAGAATCACGAACTGACCTTTTGACTATTGAGGGTTCTAAATTTCATATATAGAAAATAAATTTATAAATGACTAATGCATTTAACTCCAAATATATATCCAATCCAAGAAAGTTTCTAATCATATAAACTCTTTTATAGTCGATGTTTATTTATATATTTATTAAGGATTATTTTTAGATTAACTTTATTGAATTCCTTTCCCAACAACAATTCTAAAAACACAACCTTATATATTTGAAAGTGTATATTTGAAAGTGTAATTATAGTTTTTTTTTTCAAATGCTTTTTACTCAGAAATATAGTAAAATAATATTTTTTTATTTTTAAAAATTATTTTTGATATCAGCACATCAAAATAATCTAAAAAAACTAAAAAATATATTAATTTGAAACAAATAAAAAAATTTAATTTTTTTCAAAAACATTTTTAAAATACAAAAACAAACAGGATCTTAGAATAAATTTCTCTATGCAGTAGTTAATGAATTTTCTTTAGAAAGAGAGACAAACATAAATATAAATGGAAAAACTAAAAGTGATAATAATAACTCTTTCTAAACTCAAAAATGATTTTGAATTGTTTTTTATTTTTTTTCTCTTATTTTTTTTTATCTAATTTTATATGAAACCAAAAAAATTCTCAGATTTATTTATCTTAGTTCTTAAGTAATTTCTAATTTTTTTAAGTTTATTCAATCATTAAAATGGATAAATATACGAGGAAAATGATTTGCAAGCCAATAAATAAATATTTTTCTCTTCTCTTTACCCTTTATATGTTTGTTTTAACGATACATACCAAAATGTTAGAGATCATCTTATGAAACGGCTTTTTTTTAGCAATTTATCAAAAAATTATCAAGAACATGGGCATAGAATAAGAAAAAGGTAATTCTTGACTTTTTGAGAACTTTATATTAAATATTTATCAAGAACATCAAACATATTTGATTTTTTTTTCCTAAATAAAGAAAAGAATGGTTTAAAAGCGTAGTGATATCAAACAAGCATTGACTCTTTAAAGCTTTTAATTACCCTTGAGTTTAGGCGACATGGGATTGCGTATTATCAAATTTAATCCCGTAGTTAATTTTTCTTTTAAATGAAAAAACAAACAAAACAAAACAAAAAAAAAAAAAAACAAGAGAGATACGTATTCCATTGCCGTAAGAGAGGATTAGCTCAAAATTTATAATTTCAAGGCCCAAAGAATGATCAAATGCAAAGGCGATAAAAGAGATAGTCAAAGGGCCTAGAGCCCATAAATTAGAGGCAAACATAGAGCCTAGTCCGAAGTCCAAAGGCAGCCCAATAAAAATTCGGAGAGCACTATGCATCTCCCTCTCATAAGCATTTAACACATCAACAAACTGTTTAAAATATTATAATTGAATTTAATTGTAATATTTAATTTAGATTTAATTAATAAAAAAATTTAAAAAAATATTGAATTCATTTCATTTTTTTATAGTACTCTCATCACTTCCATCTTATTCCTTTAAAAATCTCAAAAAAAGGGTAAATGTGTAATTTGAAAAAAATATAATGTTAACATTAATTTCTCTTCTTTAATGTATTACATTGCTTTTAATTTATTTTTGTACCATTTTTATATATTAAATTTTATTTAAAATCCAATTCTTTACACTCTTGAACATTAAATTTCATTAAAAAAAAATATAGGGTTCAAACATGTTAATCTTCTTGGTAATTTAAGAAAGGTTTTTTTTTCCTCGTCAAAGGTGATTTCAATTCTCAAACCTCCACTCTATTTTTTTTATATGAAATTAATATTTATCCTTTGGGTTTATTTGATTTAATGAAATGTTACTTTCCTCGTAATCACAGTTTCATCAAAAGTGATTCTTGCTTAAAAAAAGCTTTATTTTTCTCTATTTCTTGGAATCCCTCCACTATTTGTATTAAATCACTAAAATCCCCCTTTTTTTTTAGCTCAAAAACAAATTGTATTTGATGAGCTAATTAATAAAACAAACTTTTTTTACTTGACAGATTAATTTATCATGAGTAATTAACCATTTGACATGATCAGGATTTTTGTATTAATAAATTTTTTTTTATTAATGTGGGTGTTTAAGTCAGCTTACACGCACCTCGACTAATCTCACGGATATTAAAGTTAATGAGCATGTAAGTTTTTAGTGGTTTTAAAGTTTGTAAGACTCGAATTGGTGACTTATAGAAAATAAACACAGGTCCTGATCAGTTAAGCTATACTTTTTATGGTTGGATATTTATATTAATAATTGCACAATGGAGAAATGTATACCAAAACAAAAAATAAAATTCTCCTTGTTCATAACATATTTTCCCACACAAACAAAAGAAGGAATAAAAACAAGGCATGTGTGCAATAATAACAAAGAAAAATGCTGGTAAATGCATCATGAAATCTAAGAACACGAGTGGTTATTAAAGCTATGATCTACATCCATGCTTGTTTTCTTGCTGAAAAATTAAATTTTGTGCTTCATATTTGTGAATGACAAGATTTGTTACTGTAGAGAATAATGCATCAACGTGGATGGTGGCCCACGTGGCATCCAATTAGATGCTCGGATATTAACTGCACAACATGTAAGATAGTGAAATGACAACCAGCACTGAACGCAAAGGTTCCTTTCTTCCCTTTTCAGCTTTTTTACGCGCCTACCCAAACTTCCTTAATAATCATCGAAGCATCGCACGTGTTTAAAAAATAATAATATTTTTAAAAAAAATTAATTATTTTAGATTTTTTTATGTGTTAATGATAAAAATAAATTTTAAAAAATAATAATATATATTTATTTATTTATATATATATATATTGTTTTTTATAAAAACACTTTAAAAAATTATTATTATTAAAATATCAAACATTATCTCATCTTTATTTCTTGAATAACTTTTTATAGTTTTTAAATGCTATCTTTGCAACAAGATTGATCTACTTGTAGTAGTGTTACACCATCCAATGTAATATTATTTTGATTTAATTACTCAAACTCTCAGTTTAATTATTACTTGATGGATCTAAATAAAATAAAGTAAAATAAAACTTAGATAGATCTTAAAAATCTTTCAAAATAGATGCAAAAAACACCATTTAGGCTTGGGCTACCAAGTTCGAACCCAATATACAACTGGGGCCAAGAAAAATGGGCTCAAAGTGGAGCATGCACCTCAACACCCTCATTAGATCTGTTTATTTAAAATATCATTGTGCTTTATTTCTTTACAAAGTTATTGACTTTACCATCAAAGAATCTTCACATTCATCAAATGAAACTTTTTATAGGCACCAGCTATTAATCACCTAATTTACGAGACATTACTTGCTACTATCACAACTACCGGTTATTTGACTTGCCTAGCACCACCCACTATTGCCACAACTATCAGTCACCTTAAATTACGGCATCGCCTGAAATTACAACAATTAGTGGTCGCCTGACTTACCAGACATCTCCTATTACTAGTTACCAATCATCTAGATTTTTCATAACAATTTACTAGATGCCTTGATTATGGAGAATGAAATAAATTATTTGAATAAAAAGATAAGCCAATTATATAATATATCAACTTTATTCCTCAGTATTTTAGATTTTAAGACTCGTTAAATAGTACTAAAAAAAGAATGGAACAATGGTTAGACTTGTGACAACTTATACAAATAATAGAAAGTTTTATTAGAAGGCAAAAATTGACAGAAAATGATAAATCTCATGGGATGTTTTGTAGTTTATCCTAAAAAAAAATGTGCTATTACTTTTGTAATTCTTACATTTTTCATTCTTGCATTCAATCTCGTGTCACAAGTACCAAAATTATTATCATTTCCTCATTCCCTGAATTCTTATAATATATAACCTTTTCTTTAATTGAATAAAGCAACATTTTTAGATGTTCTTTTATATATATAAAATCTTGAAGCTATGATCATATGAAAAGTATTTAGAAGATGGGTGGATGTTCACGGACAATCAAAGCATTCAATGCATGGATGTCGATTAAAGTATTTAAAGCATAGATGTCCGAGGTGTTTGTAAGAATGATAACTATTATTTTTTAATATGGTTTTTTATTTTGAAATTTATTAAAATATTTTTTATTTTTAAAATTTATTTATAACATTAAAACATTAAAATAATTTAAAAATATAATAAAAATAATTTTAAATAATAAAAAATTATATCGAGCATCCTGTTAATTCACAAGGGACCGGTAATGATTTGGCTACTGAGACATTGTGAAACTTTGTAGAGAATTTGAGAGCAAAACCACCCTAAGTCGCCACCTATATTAAAATGATATTTAAAATTATAGTTGTAATTGTTTTTTAAAATATGTATTATATAAAAATATATTAAAATAATATTTTTTTATTTAAAAAAATTATTTTTGACATCAATATATTAAAATCATCTATAAATATTAAAAAATATATTAATTTAAAACAAAGAAAAAAATTAAATTTATTTAAAAATATTTTTAAAATACAAAAACAAATACAATATTAATAAAAATAAAAATAAATTAATTTTTTATTTTGAGTAGCCTTTACGATATGGAAGCGTCAGATTTAGATCTGGAGTTTCAGATCTTCACTTCCTCATTGCTTCACCGACAATCAGTCACATCGAACCTTGCTTTTTGCATTTATTTTCTTAGGGTAGTGATTTTTATTTAAAAAAAAATTTAACCCTTTCAAATATACCCAATAAATTATTTTCTGGGGCAAGAGATTGTTTTCAACCGTGTTTTTAAAAGATTTTAAATTTAATTTTTAGTTTAAAATTATTTTTATATTTTTAGATTGTTTTAATATTTTAGTATAAAAATTAAAATTTTAAAAATAAAATAAAAAATATTATTTTAATATATATTTTAAAAAATATATATTTAAATCGGCTGGTGTTTACGTGCCCACACCCCATCCCTTCTGTAGAATGAAATGATGACCGTGAAACCCGGCACTGAACCAAGGGTTGGAGCTCAAGGTCGTCCCCTATCACAGATGAAGACTTCTAGCCAGGTTTCCTCACATTCCCGACAACTTTTATCCCAATCTCAAGTACTGTTTGAAAGCGCGTTTCAAACACTAATTCATAAAAATTTAAATTCAAAAAACAATAATTATTTTATATTTTTAAATTGTTTTAATATATTAATATTAAAATATTTTTTATATATATTTTTAATATATTTTTAAAAAATCTAAAAAAAAATCATATAATCCTATTATTTTTTTTTAGATTAATATGGTTGTTCAGGTTAGCTTGCTCGTAACTTAACTAATCTTATAAATCCTGAAATTAACAATTATATAAGCTTTAGTGATTATTAATATTAATAATTATAAAACTTAAACATGAAATTTTTAAAAAAAAAAGTTAATTTCAAACTCTTCTGAAACAGCTCGTAAATAATTTTTTAAATGTTATTTTTACTTAAGCCGGTTGGATACACATCATGATGAGCGGAATCATAGCAGCACATGTTCACGTAACATGGAGTATTTAAGAAAGTCTTATTTATTAAAATGAAACACTCTATCTTGGGATGTGTTAATTTAATTTATTTTTTAACTTTAACAAAAAAAAAGTTATAAATATATTTGATTAAAAATAAATTTGATTTAAAAAATCTATAACTTGTTACAAAATTGAGTAAATATATTGCTTTAATAAAATAAAAATAAAAACTTTTAACTAAGAAAAAGTTTTGAAATCTATGAATTCTAGTTTATCATGCTTTTTTTCTAAGCAAAATTTTTTGAGATAGTTTTATCGAACATATAAAATTATTTAATTTATTTTTATTTAAAGTTATTTATAAAAAAATAATTTTAAATTATTAATTAAAATTAAAAAAAATTCTTGGTAAGCAACACTTAATCATCACACTAACCGGACACAATTCTTCCATCTAACTTCTTTATTACAATCTACCAAAAAAACCATATTTATCACAATACGTTTCCCAAAACACCCTTGCAAGTAACTCACCTACTCAAGTAAATATTTGCAGGTGACATCCCATTTTCAATGAACTGAAATGGGTATACTGTCTTTTTCTTTACAGGTAAAACGATACTTTCATCTCTCTTTTTTATATATAATTATCATTAGTTTATTTTATATACCACCAGTACTAGTTTCTCTACTGCTTGTATGCTCGCACGCTTCGGTCTTTAGAGAAGAGGGAGGCAGAGAAGAAGCGAGCGAGAGAGAGAGTACAGCAAGATCTGTGAGGAGGGTTGTAGAGTTGCTTTGCAATGGCTTCAAAACTGTTGTTGATTATTGTCTCTATCTTTGATATCATAGCATTTGGTTTGGCTGTTGCGGCTGAGCAGAGAAGAAGCACTGTAAGTAAATATATATTTATAGTCCCTTCTTCAGTTTTCTTGGTTAATCTATTATTGGTTATGTGTACCAAGTCAAGGCATTCTTCTGTTGTTTTTGTGGTTCCTGGTTTTCTTGACGGTACAAATGTGAGGTTTTGCTAAAGGGGTTTGTTTGGTTTTCAAGAAAAATGAAGGAAAGAGAAAAGTACTAAATCTTGGATATGGGGAATACATTTTTAATTGTATGGTTTCTGGGTTTGTGAGATTTGTGTGATCCTGCTAATCTGTTTTGTTTGGTAGCTGAGAAATTGTCAAGAAAATGAAGAAAGAAGGAGTCTTGATTGAGATTATGGACTAATGAAATGAATTTTCTGTTTTTTTATCTGAAAATGTAACATTTGATAGAGGGAAAACAACAAAGATTGAGCCTGGATGCAATAATATTTTGACTTGATGAAGCAAAAATCTTCAACGTTGAATTGGTACCAAAAGTATGTTAGCAATAAAATTACCAGATCTGTTGATACAAATAGCATTTTAGAATTTTAGTGATGTAATACGCAGATTACTCCCTTCTAATGACTCTTCCAGAAATGAACCGAAGCATGAGATGGCAAGTAGAAAGAAAACTTTCCTGGCAGATTTTGTTTTCAAGATTTATTTGTAACCTGAAACATATTAAAACTTTTTCTTAAAGCGGCTGTGAGTTTTTATTTTTAAGTATTCCCCCCCCTGTTATTGATTGATACTTAGCAGCTACCAATTTCACAAGGAGAAAGAAGGATCTAGATTGATCTTTGCATTTCACCCAGTCCACAAAACTTACCTGGCAATCACATAGTTTAGTTGCTGATAGCTGTACTTTTCTATGTTGAAGAGAGGTGGGTTATCCTTTTCTGGGGCCCTCAATAATGAGGGGACTGTTTGATATTGTGATTTAAAATTGTTTTGAAAAAAAATGAATAGACCTCTTATTTGTTTTTGTGGACTAAACTTTGAATATTAAAAAAATATTATATCTTGAAGTCAATGTGTGGCGTTTTAATAGATTTTAAAACTGCGTGGAGGTGCAATTGATATGAGAACGATACATACTCCCCAAGATGGTATCAACATGTTTGGTAGACCTCTTATTTGTAGTTTTTTACCTTTTGGCAGCTGAGTAGTCGATTTTTAGTGAGGTAACAAATAAACAATATCTTGCTTTGCAGGCCACAGTCCAACCAGATGCTGAAAAAAATTACAGTTACTGCATCTATGATTCAGACATTGCAACTGGCTTTGGTGTTGGCGCTTTTTTGTTCCTCATGGCTAGCCAAGTCCTTATTATGTTTGCCAGTAAATGCTTCTGCTGTGGCAAGCCTTTGAGTCCTGGCGGTTCTAGGGCTTGGGCAGTTATCCTGTTTATAACCTGCTGGTAGGTGATGCCAATCCAAAGCTGAACTATAAACCTATCCATCGTTGAACATGGATGCTGCTAACCTTTATCCATTACCATGTTATATTCGAGCAAGCTAAAGTTAGCAGCTCTATTTCTTGCAATGTATCTTATGGAAACCTATGTTATCTTTTTCTGAACATCTTAAACTGTCCGTGCCAGGGTGTTTTTCTTCATTGCTGAGATATGCCTTCTTGCGGGTTCAGTGAGGAATGCCTACCACACCAGGTACCGGAATATTTTCGATGAAACTCTGGATTGCCCATCATTGAGGAAGGGAGTTTTTGGGGCAGGAGCTGCTTTTACTTTGTTCACAGCCATAGTGGCCGATCTCTACTATGTTTGCTATTCCAAGGCCAGGGGCAGCTTCCAGCCATACGGCGGTGATGCTGGTGTGGGTATGGGGACCTACAAGTGAGCTTGCTTTAATGTGTTGCGACCATCCTATATATGTGAATGCCTAGATCTCTACATCGATTTGCCTCCTCCATTGTCTGTTTTTTGGGTTGCGCTTCATGTATTAAATGTTCAGTTTAGTTGATGATAGTTTGTATCTTAGATCATATTCATGATTTTTTTTTCTTCTTTCGTCATGATGTGAATTTTTTGTTTTTCCCATACCCATCAATAATAGAAGACCGCTGTTTGTGTATCTTCAGGGTGTGTAAAAAACTGATAATGTCACCTTCATTGGTGTTGCTAAGCATCCACCGGAATATTATCCTTCTATCTCTGCATGACATTAAAACTGAGGATACCCCTAGCAGGAAAACTAGCTGTTTTGAGAATATAGGAAAAAAAAAAGATTAAAAAAGAAGTTTGAGATCTAAGCAAAATAGAATGAATCCCTCGTTCTTCCTTGTAAGTTACATTGAAAACTTTAATCAGCATATAATTAAAGACAACTAAACTTATTGTTAGCCTCAAAAGCAAGGGTTTCTTGAATGCTAAAGATACAGTGCAAATTGGCTGGTGCGCCTGGGGCCTGTATTTATAAATTCTTCTACTGGCCAGTGGGCACTTCTCTGCTAGCTTGTGTTCACAAATCAACTTTGTCGTCTTCTAGTTTATAAGAAGTTTCGAATAAGTTGGAACTACTCGTTTATTTTATTGCAAGACATTGTCAATCAATTTTGTTTTACTGTCTAAACTATTTAAAGAACTACTGTAGACTTTTTCCTCATCGCATCCTTGTTAACAGAGAGAGAGAGAGAGAGAGAGAGAGAGAGAGAGGTTGCTATGGCATCAAAACTGCTATTCATGGTGATCTTTGCCATTGACTTCATTGCATTTGCTCCAACCCTTGCAGCTGAACAGATGAGAAGTACTGAAAGTATTGCTTCTCACCTCTTATTTTGATGGATGAATATATTTTTAAAATTTACTTTTTAGTCTAAATTCATATTTAAAAAAGCTAAAAACCAAGATAAGTGAGGTTTATATTCATATTTAATTTTTTAGGCTTATAGAATGTTAGACACATATGAGATGAATCTGGCTTTCTTTTACATCTAATTTTTTAGATTTAGTTATGCGTTAAGTCTAAATGAATATAGATTTAACGAGCTATCAAACCTGATATCCTTGAATTAAGCTGTGATGCCTCTATCAGTACTAAAAATATTGTATGCAGCATGATATAAATCAGGATTACATTCTTCATTGCTGAGGCGTGTATAATGTGGGGCTCCATCAAGAATGCCCAGAAGGCCAAAAACAGGGCCATATTTGGCAGTGGTGATTTTTATTGCCAGACCCTGAGACAGGGAGTTTTTGAGGCAGGAGCAGCTTCCATATTGATCACCAGCACAGTTTCCAAGATGAACTTTGCCTGCTGTTCCAAGCCGGAGGGAGGATATGAGACAGACAGTGGCGGCGGCAGTGAGATGGGAACCTACACTTCACTCACCTAAGGTGATCAACATAATTGAAAGCCCGTTTTCTTTAATCTTTCTTTCTTTGTGCTTTTTGTATGAATAATTGTCTATTACTCTGTGCTCTAACAAGAACAGCAATTCATTTCTAAGACTTGTTTCTCCTTTTTCATTTCCTTAGAGTAAAAAAAAAAAAAAAAACTGAGTCTTTATTTTCCAAGGGGAAAATTGTGAATTAAATCTCAATAAATGGCTTGTTTATTAAATCTCCACTTGACTGCTTGGGTTTTCCATTAAGGGTGGCCCATTAGGATGGTCACTGGTGCAAGCACTGGAACCCTAGCCATGGGCTTATAGTTATTGGACCAATGCTCAATGAACAACTTGAGTGTGCCTTCATTTTCTGGTTCAAACAGCCACCTTAATCTTGGACCTTTCAAATCCACCCAATGCACTACAGCAGGATTATCATCTGACTATCAAAAGGTGTACACTGCTAGAAGTTTTCTGTCAATTGCTTTTTTTAATTTTAGGATAACTTGTTTTCTGTATAGTAAATTCTAGATCATTTCTCATTCTACGTGTAGATCAATTTTTTTTTGACATAAAAACAATGTTCAGAATGTGTTTTTTCATAGAAATTTTATTTTTTTAACTATATGGGATTAATCTTATTTGACCTGATTGTTTTGGCAGGTCTAAAAATAACCTAAATGATCAATAAAAATATAGTTTGACTCAAAATAAAAATCAAGATGGTATTTTTTTAAAATATTAAAACGACAATATATTAGGTCAATTCAAATCAATTCAGGTTAACATGCCAAGTTTGTTATCAATGTCATAAAACCTTAAAAACCCTATAAAAAAACAAATAAAAAAAATATTAAACATAGTTATCAATCAATTCAATATTAAGGATGAAATTGAAACAAAATTCAACTAAAACATGAGTTGAGTTAACCTAAATTAACATGTCAAACCTAGATCATGAAATTGAGATAACCTAAAAAAAAGCTAATCAAAATAAATTATGAAACTCAATTCTCATTAAACTCAATATTTGGATGAAATTAAAGAAAAAACAACACAAAAAGTTATTCGAGTCAACCTTAAGTCAACCGGCTAAAAACATAATCTAAATTATGAGGTCATGATAACTTCATCAAACACAAATCAAAATAAATTATAAAATTTAATTTTAATTAAACTAATATTAAAAAATAATTTTTTTTTAAATAACCAACTAAAAAGGAATAAAAAATCATGAGCTATGCGGTCAAACCCATTTGAATATTTGCTTATAATATTTTAGCTTATAATTGAGTCACATGAATTACTTTAGATAGTATTTTTTTTTTATGGAGTTTTTGTATTTGATTGCGTGGTTATAATATCCATTGTGCTGATTATCAACTTTTTAAAAAAAGAAAGAAAGAAAGGGTTCCGTTTTCAACTTTTGAGAGCAATTCATAGGAGAAAATAGCTCAATTTATACTATATTTGAACCATTCTTTCCATTATATACTTACAAGTTTGATTACTCTTGTTATGTTTGAGATTATTCTTCAATTTATCCTTTAGTAGATATTCTTACCTAAACTTTTAAAAAAAATTACATGAGAAATTTATTATTAATTTTATCAGGAAACAAACTATCCCTTTGATCATCACGTCAAAAGGTTATCGATATTACTTATTTATTTGTTTTTTATAAAGTGATATTATAATAATTTAATATTAGATTAATTAAAATTTTGATCTAGCAAAATTAGATTCCTTACCTTTTAAAATTTTGATCTTGGACATTTGAATTACAAGTCAAAATACTATTTAACGGGGTATGATGGACGGGTAGTCTAAAGAATTTTAATGGAGGCGGCGGTGCATTGCTTAATCTGATAATTTAAGAATTAAAACCATAAAATTAAAAGATTAGGGACTTATTTGGATTTTACCAAAACTTCAGACTCCAACAATTACCCTTACTTAATATTATTCTGCGGCAAACCATGGGCCAACAATACCCAACCCGAGCCAGTGGCCTCCACAATTTTATTTTTATTTTTTTGAAAATATTGCTCTTTTATAAGTAATATTTAATGGACGTGCAACGTCGTCGTCGTCCATATTGACTCTAATTAAAATATAAATACCCTAATTGGACAATAAAGCAGAAGAGGAAAGATAAGACAGCTTCAACATGGATACGATCCCACGTCCAAACGCACAAGTTTTTTTTTTTTTTTTTACGAAATTACCATTTTGAGCACGGTAGCCTGAAATTAAGCTATTTTAAAAGCACACGGATTTGTTTTTTTTTTTTTTTTTTTTTTGCCATGCCCAAAAGGCATCAACCCTAGCTCAAAATATATGGAATCATGCAAAGTGTACGTGTACACCCTTGAGTAATAAAAAGGTTTTTTTTTTCTCCTGTTTTAAAATAGACTGTAAAAAAAAAATTATTATGAATATATTAATTGGATTATGAATGACTTGTTTAAAATCAATTTTAAAAGAAAAGACCGTACATGCATGATTAGGCTTTGTTTGTTTTGTAAATGTTTTTGTGTTCGTGGTGCAACAAATATAGTAAAATATTTGATAATAAACAAATTTGTGTTTTGTATTTTGAGATCCACTAAAAAATTCAGTTTGAAATGCAGTTTTTATGAAACAGTTTTTACATATTTTTTAACTGAATTTCATTAAACCTTGTTTGTTTTTGCATTTTAAAAGCGTTTTTAAAAAAAATTAAATTTTATTTATTTATTTATTTTACTTCAAATTAATATATTTTTTGTATTTTCATATCATTTTGATGTACTGATGCCAAAAATAATTTTTATTAAATAAAAAATATATTTTAATGCATTTCTAAGTAAAAAACATTTTGAAAATCAACCGCAACTACATTTCCAAATACAATTCTAAACATTTTATACATGTTTTTTTATATACATAAACCTCAACTATAATTTTTTCCAAACATATATCTAAATTCAACTAATCACACCTAACTATATTTTTTAAAAACTTATTTTAAAAAAAAACCACAACCATAAAATCTATATAACACACCTTTAATTTGGAGTTAAAATATCAAAATAAGTTGATTGTAGCCAATTGCCAGCGACAGCCACCGGATTATCTAAGAGATTACCATGCATTACAAATTAAAGTACGATCCACTTGCGAAATTTAAAGAAATTTAGGGTGTATTTAAAAATATGGTTTAGCTGTAATTTAAAAAAATACATATTTTTTTAGTTTTAAATTAATTTTTTTATATTTTTTATTATTTTAACATTAAAAATAAAATTTAAAAAATAAAATAGTATTTTAATATATTTTTAAATAAAAAATATTTTAAAAACAAAACTCACTACCCCTTGTCTTCTGCCTATTATTGAACCGTACTCATGATGACGATTAATAAATTATGGGAGATTTAATTGAATTCTTAAGTGGAAAGCATGTTGTATCACTGTCACAACTCCACATTTCCTTCTTTCTTCTGTCTGTTTTTTTTTAATTATTATTATTATTATTTTTTAACAAGGAATCCATTTCAAGCTTAACACGGGCTGTGAGGAATCAAGCCACGTGGTGTGTTCCTCTTTGTTAATATTTAATTAATTCTTGCGAAATCTAATCTGCTTATATGTACATGAATGATTTCTTCTTTTTCTTTTTTCAAAAGGGAAAATAAACATTATATTTTGATTAATGAAATCAATATGATTAATTGGAGACATTATAATATAGTATATTATTCAGTTGTTCTGGGCATAGTTCTAGTGGCACGTCCGGAACATCCTATTGGACCAACTATAACTAAACTTGATCACATTAACTTCATCCATTTTTTTTTTATTATATTTTGTTAAACAAAGACAACTAGACATTCAAGAAGAATTATATTTTTAAGAGATATTGATTGTTGGAGATTTTTTTTATTAATATAATTTTTAAATAAATTATGGACGGATAAAAAATTAATTTAAAGGAACACTTTGTTTTTCTATATTTAATTCTTGATTCATGGAGCTAATCAAATGTTGATAATTGTAAGAATTAATTTTATAAATTTTTCAACCTTTTAACTTCCAAGATTCACTATAAAAAAAGAGATGAAAGAAGAGTTTTCAACTTGATTTTTTTTTTTTTACATATTCTTTCTCGCCATTAATTTTTAGTGTTTTTCTTCTCTTTTTTATACTGTAGTCTTTCTTCTAAATCTAGAGTTTAGATTCATTTTGTTAAGATATATTTGTTTTACATCATCTTTTATTCAAAAATCTTATGTAAAAGTGCATCTAAATCAAGATAATATTGTTAAAATCTTGAAAGACATATTGCAAATATTTTAGTTACACAAATGAAGAGCAATAAAGTCTTCAATACAAAGGATTTATCATCAACGACAACAAAAAATTCATTTACTTTAAAGTGTTTCAACAAGTAAGTTTCTTATTTTAATTTAAACATAGTTAATTTTATTATTAATATGCATGATAGATTTTATATATATATCAACTACAAGTTTAAATATATTTTTAGTATGCATGCTGTTGCTACCCAATTTTTGACCCATGTTTTAATATATTTTAAAAAAATCCAAAAACAATTGAGAAAAACAAAGAAAATCCAAAAAATATGTTTTTAATATATTTTCGTCATTTTTAGCATTTTCAACGTAGTTTAAAAAGAATTTAAATTGTTAAAAGATTTTTCAAACGCGTTCGACTTTTCACGCGTAATTTTTAAAATCGTTGATTTTCCACATTTTAGTTGACGTTGATATTGCTCGTTTTCAAAAAATACAAAAAAATAAGAAAAATCAAAATTTACAAAAAGAAGGAAGTTGAGGGACCAAGTTGAAAAACCTAGCAAAAGTTTTCCTATAAATACCATGCTAAACTGATTTTTTAGAGGGGGGGTAATTTTGACAACATCTAAAAAAAAATACAAAAAACCCTAACCTAAACCCTCTCATACACAGCCGCCCCCTTTCCTAAAAAAAAAACAAAGAGCCGCCCCCCCCGGCTGGTTTTTGATTCCAGCCGCCGGCCAAGACTTGGCTCCCCATATCACAGCCACCCGCTCCCCCTCATCAAGACAAATCTCCTACCCTTTCTGCCTCTCTCAGCCCCATTTCCTCCGTCTCCCTCCCTGCCATATTTCTTTCTTTCTCAGCCTTCCTCAGCAGCGTCTTCTTCTTCTCTCAGCCATCGCCTCCTAGTTTCAGCAGCCGTTCCCCCAGCCAATCGCCGATCTGCTCTCCTCCATTCGGCCCCCAGCAGCAGCGGCGGCATCGCCGTCCTTCTCCTCTCTCTCGGCCACGATCTCCATCGTCTCAGCCGCCCATCATTTGGGCAAACCCAGCTCTTTCTGCCAGCAACAACGCCCCCTCCCCGTACAGCAGCGCCGTCTTCCTCCGGCCACAACCCTCACACAGCGGCGCCACAAAAACAACTTCTCCATCAGCCGCCACCCCACCACCTGAAGCAGAGGAGAAGAAGAAGAAACCCACGGACTGATCTGCAACGAAGGAGAAGAGAAAGAGGAGCAGATCGAAGACGGCGGAGAAAGAAAGAACAAAAAACAGATTTGAAAAAACTAAAAAAAAACTTAAAATCGACTGCCCTCGCTGTGTGTTTTTTTGGATTTGCAGGTGGAGAGATTGAAGAGAGGAGGAAGCATCACAGCCCCCTCACGCTGCCTGATTTTCGGGGCGACGCGTGAGCCCACGCGCCGCCAGTCACGGCGGTGCGTGGGGTCCACGCGCCGCTACTGTTCATGCAGCCCCAGAAGTCCTTCCCTGCAATTTCTAGAGTTTTTAGGGACTATTTTGTAATTTTTAAATTAATTAATGTAATTTTTATTTATTTAATTTGAATTTGTATTTGTATTTGTATAGTAGATGTAAAAGAAAAGAAAAGAAAAAAGAAAAAGAAATAAAAATAGTGAAAGTGTATGTGTGTGTTTGTATTTGTTTTATGAATTTGTTATTTTATTTATTTCTTTATTTATTTTTTTAGGATAAAATTGCAATTCTATTAAAGAAGAATTTAATATTTTGATCGGATCACGGTTAAGAATTATTAACTTAAACGTAAGTGATATTTCTAATTTCCGACGAAAAGACAATTATTAAAACTTCTTTAACACATCAAAGTCGCGAAGCAGCTTACCTCAGGTAGGGTGCGTTAGGGGTGCTAATACCTTCCCTAACGACAACCAGTTCCTTACCCGCGAATCTCTGACCAGACCAGTCTATCCGGTTTCCTAGTAGCCTTCAATAAATTACTAGGTGGCGACTCCAACGAACCAAATTCAAACATTATGCAACGAGACTTAAATCGCCAGCCGATGCCGCGCGCTGATTTTTTTTGGGGTGCGACACATGCCATTGTTCTATTATTATCTTTTGTGTTGGAAGGATGTTTGTAGTTATATTTATACATGTTTATAATTTTAAACATTTATAAACTCTAGATTTTTGTTGGATATTTTTTATTTAGCAAATTTTTATGATGATAAACTAAATATCTTTATTCACTAGTCTAATATATATTTACAAATTTTGATTTACATTAACCAAACTAGCAATATCACATTTCACTGCCATTCTTATCGAAAAGGATTTACTTTCAAAAGGTTGAGATGACAATTGGACTCTTTTGTTGGTTTTGCTAATTAATTTTGGTGAATTGATTAAATTATAAGATACGTGTCTGTTGCTCGCATTTCTGCGCATGCCAAGAAATTTTATTTTTACATAAAAAAGTATTAGGCTAAAAAAATAAAGTCTTTAGACATTGGTTCAAGTGGAAATTTAAATAATATGAAAAAAATAAAAAAAAATAAAAAATGGCAAAAAAACAATGAAAAAGAGGTAAAAAGAACCATACTTCAGCCTATTCAAATTATCAAAAAACTTGATACTAACTCGGGTGAACCTCCTAGACAAGGTCTAATCTTAAAAACTTGTAACTTGTTGAATCATGAATTCAGGTTTAATCAAGAAACTTAATTGTCAATCAATTTAATTTTGAAAAATAAAATCGTTAAAAAAAATATTAATTAGAAAACTTGCAAAAAAAAAAGAGGATAAAATTTAAGATAAAAATAGCCAAAGAAGACGAAATTTGAAAAAACAATTAAAATCATCTCAAACAAAATAAATATCAATTACAAGAATAAGTACCAAATTTGAAAGATTAGAAAATCTTAGGGTACGAAATTAAAAAACATTTATAATTTGATATATTATTTATAGATTAAAAAATGCTAGGAGGTGAAATTAAAAAAAAAATATATAGAAGGCTAACCCAATAGAATCAAACCTAAAAATCAAGAAAAAAACCCAAAATAAATAAAAATTAGCTAAAAAAGGGGAAAAGATAAGCAAACCTTGAGGAACCTTATAAACTTGGTTTAATCTCTAAAACTTGTAACTTGTGAAATCTTAGACCTGGGTTCAATGAAAAATCTTAACTCTCAATAAATTTAATTTTAAAGAATGAAATTGCGTAACAAATGTTAATAAAAAAAACTTGTAAAAGAAAACGAAAACATCAACAAAAATAATAGGGATAAAATTTGACAGGCAAGAAGGATGAAACTTGAAAAAGTAATAAAAATGATCCAAAACAAAATAAATTGAAATTAAAAGAATGGTGGCCAAATTTGAAAGATTAAAAATCATAAAGGATAAAATTGAAAAATATTTGTAATTTGATAGATTATTCATAGATTAAAAACTGGTAATGGTGAAATAGAAAGACATTATTATGGGCTAACCCAATAGAATCAAAACGCAAAAAATAAAAAATCAATTTAGAAAAAGAAAAAAAAAACCTGGAGTACCTCTTAAATCTAGTTAATCTCTAAAGTTACAATATGTGAAATCTTTGACCCAAATTCAATAAAGAAGTGTAATTCTCAGCTAATTCAATAATAATAAAAAAAAACCAATAATGATGGAATTTTAAAAAAAATAAAAAATGATGCCAAATTAAATAAACAACAATTAAAAAAAAACAGAAACCAAATCTTAAAAATAAAAAAATCACAGGTAGTGAAATTATATATATATATAAAAAAAAGTAAAAACCAAGCAAACCCGAGAAATTATCATAAACCTTGTCAAATTTTAAAAACTCGTAACCTATGAAACCTTGGATCCGGGTCCAATCAAGAAGTTTATTATGAGTCAATTTAAAAATATAAGTTTTGAAAACTTGTTAAAGCAAAAAATTTAGCAATCAAAAGAATATGAATTAAATTTGAGAGGAAAAAAATGAAGGGTGAAATCTTAGAAGAAAATCAATTATGATTTATTTTATAAAAAAAAACTTGTCAAGGCTAAAAATTTGACAATCGAATTAAATTTGATAGGAAAAAAAAAGCAAATGAATGTGAAATCATAAAATAAAATCAATTGAAAAAACTATTCAAAAACAAAATAGCTATCAAAAGAATAGAGACCCAATTCAATAAATTATTCAAGGTAAAAACAAATTATAAGAAAAAAAAAAAAAAAGAGACCAAATTTGAAGAGCCAAGAAATTAAAGAGTTATTCTTGAATTTTCAAGGGGCAGCTCGAAGATCTAGGTAGGAGAGAAAGAAGAAGTGGGTAAAATGAATGTCTTCGCTAAGCCACTACAAATATTGTCTCACGTGCCACCTCATCTTGTCTAGGGTGTCGATGCCTTTTAAATGTCTCCCCGGATTACTGTTGCATCATCTAAACAACGCGAAGGTTGTTTACACATTGGCGTGTTTCGAGCACACACCAACATGTTTTTTTAATTATATTTGTTAAATATAATTTACAACAATGCCTCTAAGCATCCTTGAAAATTACAATAAAAATAGAATAAAATAAAGAAAAAAAAACCCTTAGGTGAGAGCTCAATTGGTTTTGTGTTTGAAGTCATCAAAATAATTATATTATTCTAAAAAAAAATTAAAAATACAAAAATATCCATGAATATATCCTGACCAAAAGAAAAAATTAAACTTGAAAATGGAAATAAAAATAATACAATTGGAATCTTTTGTTATGAAATACAATGCAATTTATTAACATGAAAACAAGGTTAACCTCAAGATTTTGTTACTTGATCTAATTTCTTCTCAATTTGTCTGATTGTATCATTAAAAAGGGTTTCTTTTAATCGTCAAATTAATTAAGAACAAGTAAGGAAATTAAATGGTATCAAACTAAAATTATAAATGAAATATTTTATAATATTTATGAATTTTTTTTTATGTATGTCTGACAGGTAAAACCTTGAGTCATCTTCATTTTGTTTTTACAATCTTCTGTTAAGTAGAGACAATCTTCATTTCATAAAATATAATCGAAAACTACACTTTACTTATTCTTAAAGCCTTTTTGTTAAGTTGAAACCTTGAATCATTGTTCAAGTTACTCACATGCTCTTGCTGGCTCTGCCTTTCGATGCTATAATAATGTAGATAAATAGTTTTTGAAGTTGCTATTTCTTGGACAAATACTAAAATACCAAAAAATATGTGACATTTATAGAAAAAATGCGTGTTGGGGTTTCAACTATCTACAAGTAGGAGTTTATTTGGCATAATTGTTCATTAAAGATTATTTTTAACTTCGAATAATAATGATAAATGGCTTTTAGCCAAAATAATTTAAATCAAAAGTATATTTGATTAAAAAAACCTCAAAGCAACTATTTGGAAAACACTTTTTTTTCGTCACTCATTCTTTTTTTTTTTTCCCCTTTTATGAAAAGTAGGATTATATATGGTTTCCAAGATATGTGGAGAGGAGCAGGAAGATTTTTTTGTGATGTATCGTTTTGATATTGTAGGGCAGAGCAGTGTTCATGAACTTGGCAGGCACACGAGCATCGACGAAGTCAAAAGGCAGGCGAGACACCATTCTCGGTCTCCTATGCAGAGCTACTTAGCTGTTAAAAAACACAAGCTCAGTGCATTGGTCCCTCTTGCCGTTGGCTACTACGCTAAATATCCTTTTTTTATTATTAATGTTAACATTCGATTAATTTATACATAACTTGATTAATTTTACATATTTTAAAGTTAATAATTATAATAATTTATAATAATTTTAAAATTTATAAAATTCGTAATGATAATCTTTAAGGAACAAAACTATAATTTAATTAATTAAACTATACCTCTCAAAATTATTATATCATATACTTGATTGTTCTCCTATAGTGTTTTTTAATTTATGACCTGTTTTATTTAAAAAAAATAATACGGTAAGTATATATATATATAAACACACGTTGATGTTGAAGATAGTTTATACTCAACTAACAACAAGTATATTATTACACGAGGTGATGCATGTAGGCCATATCTTATTATGTTCAAAGATGCTAGAATTTTTATAGTTTTTTAAAAATTTAAAATTTATATATGTATATATATATATTAAAAATAATTTTTTTAAAATAAAAAAAATATTATTTGAATAATATATTTTTAAAAAATACTTTTAAGTTTTAACTATGATTACTACTGTACTCTGGTATACCTAGCATAATTATTGGTACTCATGACCCTATTTATACTTGATTTGATGTTCAAGTGGGGCAAGGAGCATTTCCAGACAAGATAAAAGAATGATCTACCGAGGAGAGCAACCAACAAAATCTATTAGTCGATGGATTATCATGCACCACTAGTGCCTTTTTCCTTCTTGGGAGAGAGATGGCATTTGTCATTGTGTGGTGGTCATGATTGATCACGTCCCAAGAAATTATTATATACGGAAAGTATTATAATAACATCAACATCACCACCATTTGTTGGTAACCTTTTTTTTTTCAAGGCAAAAAAGAGAAGAAAAAAACTGTGGTTTTTTATTTGAATTTTGATTGAGAAGATTTTTTTTGTTAATTTTGTGTTCATATGATCTAGAGTGTTAGAGTCGTGCTAGTCTTTTATCTTCTTTTTTTTGTACAATCATTCATTAACATGATAAATCTTAGTGGAGATTCATTAGCGTAGTTTATCTAAACTTATAGTGTAATTTTTTTTAAAAAAAGTCACTGTGAAATGTGTTGGCATGGTATAATAATGGAGTAGCATGTTAATTAACCATTTAACAAAGAGAAGGTTGTCTTTATTATGTACCCAATATGTCTTGAATCTACTATGAAAAAGAAAAAAAAATCATTGAGTGTTGATGTTAAAAAATTCTTAAAAAATTATTATTTTAATATATTTTTAAATAAAAATTACTTTTAAAAACACTTTATACTATAATATTAAACACATACTAAATCGAGAAGGAATACCACCCATTTCCTTACTAGCACACTTACATGAAAATTGGAAGGGTAGGTCTCAGCTAATCAACTTTGTTTTTGCTTGTTCTATTGTCTAAAAAATAAACATTTGCTTTTACTTGTTTAATTGTTTAACACAAGCCAACTCTACAGACTATAACACACATTTGTGACCCTCAATTTTTTTTTTTAAAGGACAAGACCATTCCATTCCTTAATGTTACAAGCTTGTCTAGACATATAGTTTGTTAGAAAAATAATTCCCAAAAAGTCAATGATAAACCTATGCCTCAAATACATCAAAACAGACTTTTTACATATACCAGCCATTGGACACCCTAGCTTACTAAACACCAACCATTTTAATTAGGGAGAATGAATTAGATTGTCAAAACCAAGAAATTAACTGATTATCCAAGACATAAACATTGCCCGTAAACTACTTTGATGTTTTAGGACATCATCAATCGGTATTGTCTTTGAAAAACTTATCAAAAAGCATCCAATTTCTTTCTAATAACATTTTCAAGTCATTCCATAACACACAATCATGACACACACGGGCTACAATGTTTAATGGATCTAACCATTATCACGAGCACTTATGCTTATTCGGATTTTCAATAGCTCATCAATCAAGAACCCCTTACTCAAGGTTGTATTGGCCGCTCATGGGTAAAATCAGGCTTTGTCATCTCATAAAATCTTGGCACTCGCGACAACCCCACCCTTGGAAGAGATTAATCAGAGCAAACCTTTTGCAAGTAGCAGTCACTAGCCATTTTGGCTTACCAAACAGTAGTCACCAGTCATTTTGGCTAGGAAAAATAGACCAGATTGTCAAAATCAAGAGATTAATTGATTATCCAAGATATAAGCCTTACCTCCAAGTTACTTGGATTTTTTAGGACATCATCAGTCAATAAACTGACTTGATTACTTGGTATTGTCTAACTTGCAATCTATGTCATCCCACCAGTAATCACCTCAGAACCCATGTCTTTGAATCATTCAATTCTAGCATATGATGCTCTATGCTTATAAACTTGATACCTTTAATTTGTTTGAAGGGAAATTTGTGCTTTATCTATATTGCATATCTACCCTAGGGACTTGAAAATAAAAATCCTTTTCAAGCATAAAAAAATGGCCTTTAATCTTTTGTAAATTATTGTTTTTTTATTATGATTTTAATTACGATTAGTATTTATAATATTGATTTATTTTTGGATTTTATTCCATGACTTTAGCCCTGCTTGTTTTATCTTTCCAAACTTTTTTATATTTGTTTATCATTAGAAAAGTTGGTCAATGCAAAACACTTTTCAATCAAATAAAAATTTGGCTTACTTTTTAGAAAAGTATTATTCTTTTTATTTTGAATGCCATGTTATTTGTTAGTTATATCAAATTTTATCATAACTCTTTTGATTGCTACATATTTTGTTTTGATTGCTTTTTTTATATATTTCTATTTGTTTTATTTCAAACAACTTATGAACTTGAATTTTATTTTTTTTAATTTCATTGTCTTTCAACTTTTTAATCTATCAAATTTGGTCCCCTTTTTTTAAAAAATAAAATTGCAAAATAAAACATGAATAAGTTATTTTTCAGCTCATTTTTCATGGTATAGCCAAACATAGAAAATTATTTTTCAACTCATTTTTCATGACACTACCAGATTTAAAAAAATATATACTTTCTAGGAAAACACTTTCTAAAAGACTTTTCAACAAACAAACAAGGCATTGATGTTATCATTACGTTAATGTAGGTTTTCTTATTAATTAACACTTTAATTTTTCATTGTTCACACAAAAAATGAAGTATACGGTTCCATGAAGTAAATGTGGCATTTTATTTTTTTCATATTAATTTTTTTAATTGTTGTAAATTATTTTTGACCCTTTATTTCTCAAATATGTTTTCGAAAAAAAAACCAGAAAAAATAGGGAGTAAAATAGTGATCAAAGAAAAAAAAACATGATAAATATAGGAGCTTAAATCCATCTCCAAAACATTTAAATGGTAGAGAAAAGAAGATATCGAGAAATAAAATACAAAAGAAAAAAAAGATAAATATAAACAAAAAGAATTTGAGATAAAAAGGTAAATAGTGAGTAAGTTATATGTTAGAGAAGAGCTACCCACGGGAGAAGAAATTCATAGAGAAAACACGTAAAAATATCATGAGAAAGAGACTAAGAGGTATCCAAAAACAAGGGGAAAATACACAAAAAGATTTCAAGAGAGACTAAGGAGAGAAAATAAAAAGAGAACAAAAAAGCACACAAAAAGAGAGAAGCCAAAAAAAATATGAGAGAATAGAGAAAGTAAAGAAGAGAAGAAAGAAGAGAGAAAAAGAAGAAAACAAGCAAAAAAAACACTCTTGTTAAAAAAGGTAAAATAAAAATAAGCCTCCAACCAAAAATCAAGGAGACAACCATTGTCATCTCTCACAAACATTGTCATTTCCTCACACCGCTAAAATTTGGTATCCTAACTTGACCACTATCACAAACTCATTGTCTTTATTTTTCTCTCTCGATGCAAAACCCTCTCATACCACACCAATCAAAACCAACAATCATATCTCAAACATCTTTATTTTCCTCTCTTATCTTAGAACATTACAACAAACTCCTTCATTTTTATTTGCACTAGGAAAAAATTGATTGTTAACTCCTATAACAACCCCCATTTATACAATAGACCCACAACTCCATCATGACTTAATTCCCATCAAATCCATCCATTTTTAACATGAAATCACAACCTTTAAGTTTGCAAAAAAAAAAAAACTCTCTAAAAATCTCAACCACCATCACAACCCAAGAATTCAAGTTTTTTTATGTATTTTTACAGGTTAGTGGTAGTTATTAAAGAACATGTGCCACTACCTTTCTAAAAGTCCAATCTACTAGCACATGAAGGACACGCACTAATGCTGCCAAATCTTGCTTTCAATTGTTTTTTTGTTGATTTTGAAGGTCATTTTTAAACCTTTGATGTGTTAAATTTTTTATTTTGAATAATTGTTAATGTGTTGTTGGTTTTTTAATCTTTGATGAATTTGTGTGTTGGCTTGATCAATTTGTAACTTGTTCTTGTTGTTTGGATTTAGAATATGCCAATTCATTTATAATTTTTATATCCTAAAATCAAACAATAAATGTAAATCCTATTAAAGTATCTCCTAGAATGTCGTGTTAAGAGTGAAGATAGTGTATTGAAAATATGGATATAATGATATGTTCTTGTTGAATTTTTTAAAAAAATATTGATGCCATTAATATATTTTTGTATGTATGTAATATTTTTCTTGTAACTCAAAGTCGGTTCAAAATTGTAAATCCTAATTATAATTATACTAACTTTTCCTAACCTTGTTTTTTAACTACACCAAATATTTTAGATTTATTTGTTTGATAGAAAAGTAGTTAATTGATTTTAAAAATATTTAAGAGTAGTCTCAAAATAGTTAGAAGTTGTGTTTAAAATTGTTAAAATCAATTTTTTTATTAATATAAATGTTTGGGTCAACTTGCGCATATCTCAATTAATTTTATGGACCCTAAAATTAATAATTATTTAAACTTCCAGTGATCCTGAAAAAACTCAAACTCATAATTGTTAAGAAAATAATTTAAAATTTGATCAATTAAATTATTTATCGATAGAATTATTCAAATCTTGATGGGTATGGTTTTAGAAATAAATATTTTAAAAAAAAATTCTGTAAATTTATATCTCTATTATCCTCCATTTATTTTAACAACAAAAGTACAAACCTACTGTAGGCGTGGGGACTGGACATGAATAGACCCCTTCCAAGTATCACGTGATTAATGACAGAAAATTCATTCCTGTTGAAGAAAAAAAAAAAAGGAGTGGACACAGAAAAACCATGCCCTGCATTGACTTTCTATGGTCTCTATTTCTCAGTCTTCTTTTCCCCTTTCCTACGTGGTGTTGATCAAAATCGAATCTTGGACATTCTTTGTTTTTGAAATTCAATTAGTTTTTAAAATTATTTTTTTCTCGAATAAATATTTTTTAATATTTTTCATGATTTTAATATATTTATAGAAAAATAAAAAATATCTTATAAATGGAGGCAGTAAGGTATATTCCTCATTATTTTTTTGTTATTATCAAAATAATTAGAATAAATATATTTTTATATTTTTTTATTATAATAAAATTACTTAATTACTCTTTAAAGATATAAAAAAAATCTAACTAGCATCAAAGGGCTAATATGACATTTTTTAAACGCGGTAAAATAATAGGCTTCCTTTTAAAATGTCATGCAAGGTTTTTTATATATATATACTTCCAGCTTGGATTTTTTATATATAATTAAGATGAAAGAAGAAAATTTTAATATTTTAATAAAAATAAAATATTATTTTTAAAAAAAATAGTTGGCGCGTGCAAACCAAGTACCAGCAAGTGGGAGATGCCATGTCGTTAAGATGGGACATGAGGTGTCTTCCAACTATATAACGGTTGCTTTTAGGGTGTCATTTAAATCGTCTTGGTGACACTTCCATCTTAGAATGATGCATATGATCAACAAACCACCAATTTATCTCCGATGAGCTTTGTTTCTTCTTCTTTTCTTCCCATTTCATTTTTATGCTTGCCTTTATGATTTTTCAAAACAACTTTTCAATTTGTTTTCCCTTCAAATCTCATTCATGTTCTTTTGATTACTATTCTATTTACTATTGATAGTTTATAAAATTATAATTATTTTTCAATTCCATTATCCTTCAAATTTTTTCCATTTATCATATATGAACTTCATTCTTTTAATTATTATATTTTTGGTTTTTTATCCTTATCCTTATCTTTATTTATTTTATTTTTCAATCACGTCTCTCATTATTTTATTTCATTTAATTTGTATATCAGATTTGTTTCTTATTTTTTTATTGTTATTTTTTTATTTTCCTGATTTATTTTATTATTCAATCTCAATCCTCGTTGTTTTATTTCATTTAATTTTATACTAGATTTGGTCATTGTGTCTATTGATTGCAAAAAAATTTTTAAAAAAAATTAATGATCGAGAGTTTTGCTTTGTGATTTTTTTCAGATTTGCTTTATACGAAGTAACTAATCTCATAACCCTGGTCAGAGTTTTGAAATTGGCCTGATTTGATTTTAGTTGTTTTTTTAATTATTATTTTTTTCAATTTCATCATCAGATATTAGGTTATTAAGCTTTCAGCTTCATGATTTTGTCATTTTTATTTTTTATGTAGTTATCTCAATTTTCATATCCTAGATCACAAGTTAGTCAAATTAATTCAGGTTGACTTGAGGTTTTTTTTGTAAATTTTTTTAATCAATATTTTTTTTAATTTTATCTTTTCATTATTTAGTTTGCTTGAGAGTTGACCTTTATTATTTTATTTAATTTATTTTATACAGGGTTATCTCAACTTTACAATCAGATTGTGAATTTGACATGCTGATTTAAGTTAGAGTTTTTTGTTCTTTTTAAAAATTATTTTTTTTAATGTTTGATTTGCTGGTAATAAAATTTTGATTTTTTTTCTTTTTATGAAGTTATTCATTTTTTATTTAAATTTTATTTTGTTATCAAACAGTATCATTGAGATATTCTTAAGAATATTTAGAATGTAAACCTCATTATATTAACAAATTTTTATTTATTTCATCAGTCATTGTTGTTTTTTTTTGTCATTGGCTTTTTTTTATATATATAATCACGTTACTAATTTAACCAAATTTAAAAATCATTGAAATCAATAGTCAGCTCTCAATTATTTTTTTTTTAAAAAGAGAGCTATCATTATCTGTATATTTGTATTTTTTGCATTAGATAAAATTTAAGTCAGTAGCAGTGTAGCGCAAGCCATATCTAATGATTACTGTACGAGAAATAGTACATTAAAAAGAAAAAGAACCCTATGTTTAGCTAGCTTGGATCCTGACCCTTCATCTTTCTTGAAATCTGGATCAAATAAATAATTAAAATCTACGAACCTGAAAGCAACTTCCCTAGAGTCTACACTCTGTGAAACAACATCATCCTACGAGTTAGAGAGGGAGGAGAAATTCACGAGATGGTCCCCAAATGTTGTAGAAGCGGTAATAACCAGCCTTGGGATGTCGCTGTCAACTTCCCTTAATTAACACAGTAATGGGCTGGACAACATGTGTGTCTTCTGTTCAGTGGGCTTCAATGCCAACTACTAAAGTCATTTTTCCCCGTAATCAAGCCCACTGTTCAATTCCATAGAGTGCCCTCTGAATCCTACTTTCTCCTTTACTTTTTACATGTTGAGAGGGGTTGATTGTAATTATTTTTTAAAGTATTTTTTATTTTAAAATATATTAAAATAATATTTTTATTTTTTAAAAATTATTTTTAATATCAGCATATTAAAATAATCTAAAAACATATTAATTTGAAGTAAAGAAAAAAATAAAAAAAAATCAATTTTTTTTAAAAATGTTTTTGAAACACAAAAACAAATAAATTTGCAAATTATGGTTTAAATATTTTTTAAAAAAATTAACTAATTTTTTATTAGATCAAATTGCATCAATTCACTTTCATATTTTCTTTTAACCATGATCAATTTAAATATTAAATAGACTAGTTGTATTGGTCTGAATTTTATAACTATGATAGTTTAGGTTACAATTTGGTCACAATTTAGGTAGGGTAGTCATGGTTTATAACTATGATGTATTATGGTTATAATTTAGGTAGGGTGTTCATGGCATTTCAATTTGTGTCATTATTGGTTCTCCCATGTGGTTGTTTTAACTTTTAAGAGGTTAAGTGAATATCCGAAGGAAGATTCAGCATTGATCTTGAGTCTGAAATTTAATATACTTATGAGAGTTGAATTTTTTATTAGTAAATATGATTTTTGTGTAAATTTTATTGTGGATGAGTTGTATAAACTTTTATGTTTTTTCAATATGATTTTTAAATTTTTTTTCAGCGAATTAATCGTAATTCTAATTAATTTTGACTGCTTAAGAAAAGTTGGGAATAAAAAACAAAAAACTGAAATTAAAAGGACATCAAACATGAAGGGCGTGTCATAAATTTTGCAAATATATATTTTGATTCTTGAATTTTAAAAATCACACAAATTATATAATTTCAGTACTTTAATATTTTTTCAATTTAATTTTAATATAAAAATTTATTTTTGTTGTTTTTTAGTTTTTGGTTGAGAAAGCGAAGAGAGAAAGAGGTCGTCGGATTTTGGATGTAGAGAGAAAAAAACATCGTTAACATCGATTTAGGCCATCAAAACAGATGATATTTATGTCAAATGGTTTCATTTTGATGATGGAAATTCATATTAAGTGTTTTGTTTTTTTGAATTTTAAAGTTTGTGGAAAAACATATTTGAGCTTGGGTTAATTTTGATTTTTGGGGTGATTTTTTTTAGGATATAAATAGGTTTATCACTGTTCCTACGACGTTTTATATGTGTTTTGGGTCAAAAACTGGTTTTTGAATTAAAAAAACTTAAACCCTGATTTTCTTCGGAGAGTTTCTTTTAAATAACGATTATTTTATTAGTTATGCATTTATATTTGAAGAGTTTTTTGGATTCATTTATAATTTTTTTTATCTCTTATAGATGATTTTTTTTTTGAAAATAATTAAAAAATTATTTTCAAATAATATCTCTAATATATGCAGCACTGCAGGACAATTTTTTTTCTTTTTAATTTATTAAATCAATTTAATTTGTATCTTTATTTATATTATTTTTTGTTTAAATTAAAAATTATTTTAATAAATAAATTTAACAAATACAACCGGATAAATATTTATTTTTTAAAATTAAAATTTTAATTTATATCTGTTTCAGCTAATATAAAATGATATGTTGTATGCCATCCATGAATTAAGTCTCTCTGTTTTATATGTAAGCAACAAGAAAATGACTGATTGAAAAAAAACTAAAAATCAAACACACAATTCTTTAAAAAAGAAGAAATCATCTAATCATACCCGTCATAGCACTTGGAAGATCGGGATTCAACTTTTAAACACTGTTTAGAAAAGCGGTAGAAATTACGTTTCATAAAAAAAATATGTTTTTAGTTAAAAATTAATTTTTTTTATATATTTTAAATTATTTTGATACATTAATTTAAAAAATAATTTTTTTAAAATAAAAAATATCATATTAATATAAAAAAATATTTTAAAAAGTAAACACAACTATATTCCTAAACCATCACTAATATTATATGCATTTTTCAATAGATTGTATGATGGCATTCTTAATTTTTTTTTTTCCAATGACAATACATTGTTGTTAAGATCTAAACGAAAGGGCGGCAAGACAAAGAAAGTCAAGCACGAAGGGGCAAAAAACAGAAGCTGGCACCATGTAAGCCTTGGGATTAAAAAAAGGAGACATGTTTTTTTAAGGAGAAAAATTACGTACTTTATTTAATTATGTTTTTTTTCGGTGACGAGAGTGGATTACACCTTAGAAGACCTCACATCTCCACCCTTCAATTTTTTTAACAATAAAATATTATTTTTACCGATTTTTATGTATCATATCCACTTTCATTCATTCTTGGATTTGAAAATATGGTTGTAATATTTTTTATTTAGAAATATATTAAAATAAAAAAATTTTATTTTTAAAAAATTATTTTTAAAATTAATATATTAAAATAATCTAAAAATAATAATAATAAAATATTAATTTGAAATAAAAAAATAAATTTTTTTAAAAATACTTTTGAAACACAAAAACAAATAGAATCCAACTTTTTTTTCACAGTAAAAAATGAGAATAAAAATATAAAAAACAAATTCACAAATTATATAACTAAAATCTTAAAAAGTTTTATTTAAAAGAATACCATGTATATTTAACATCCAAGGTCACATACATTAATTTTTATATTTTCTTCTGAGATAGTATATTAAACCCATGATTTAAATTTTTTTATTACATAATATAAATTCATATTTTGTCATGTCACCACAGTAATGGTTATGTGGCTCTCGTTGCAAACTCAATGAATGTTGTTACACTTTAAGGAATTATTTCTTTTTTTTAAAAAAATTATTTTCATTTTCTTGGTTTATGTTATATTTAACCATTAATTAATTTATGTAAATACAAATCTTAATATATAATTACATTATTTAATTTATGCATATTATTCTTAGCTATACAAGTTTTATACATTTCGATTGCATTTATATTGCTTTACTATATCAAAATACAATTCTTCTGAAATAGTATATTTAATTCATTATATGTTTTTTAATAATTTTAAGAGTTTAAATTTTTACATGGATTTAATATATTCAAAAAAATAATAATTTTATAGTTTTTTTTTATTTTTTTATCTCTTAGTATATAGAGTTTGGATGTACTTGAGAAAAACAAAATGAAAACAATGTAGAAATATAGATATAATGAACTCCATGTATCTTTTGCTTTTGAAAATATAAAAATCTATTTTAAAATTATCTTATATAAACTTTATTTTTATATTCATCTCAATAAATAAATATATTTATATTCCATATAATTAAAGCAAATGCTTAAGAATGTAGTAAATATTATTTTTCAAAGTATTATTTTCTTGAAAATACATCAAAATAATAATTTTTTTTAATTTTTAAAATTAATTTTTAATATCAACGCATTAAAATAATATAAAATATTAAAAAAAATTAATTTAATTTTTCTTTTTAAATTTTACAAAAAATAAATTCAATCTCAAAATTCCTCACGGCAAATAATCAAAGCATATGGACATACAACCTCAACATGACAACCAACCTCCATCTTTTCCATTTAATTAAATTTCTTTAATCTTCAACACAAAAACCACAGCAAATAAAAAAAAGAAAGTCCAGAGCAGAAACCTTTTCTTACAGTCTCCAAAATCTCTCTCCCAGCCCAAACACAAACACCACGCACAAAAAAAGCATCACCAACACCTCTCCCCTCCCACCACATAGGGCTTCGTTCCCTACTGTTTTCTCTCATCGGATCGTCCTCCCTTTATCCATTCCACCACCCTCAAGTCATTCACACGCGCCCCCTCAAACGCACTCCCCAAAAAAACCGTTTCTTTCTTGGAAACCCATTCAGGGATGTTGTTTCTTTTCTATACATATGCATGATATGCCCCCTCGACACTCTCTCAACAATGACCCCTCCTCTTAAACCGATCAAAAAATGAGCAGAAACGACACCACTGCTGACAAAAACGACGGTGAAGAAGAACAAGCAGTAGTAGTAGAAGAAGAAGAAGAACATTTTTACGAGTCATTGGATCGCATTGCTTCCTCTTCTTGTTCTACTTCCAACTCGGACTCCGATCCTGACCAGACCCGTTCCAATTCCCCTCGTCTTAACAGCAAACTTCATGTCAGTAATTACGATGTCTGGATCTCTCAACCCGAATCCATCTCCGAACGCCGCCAACGTCTTCTTCACAACATGGGTCTCAGCTCCGACCCCTCTCTTTCCCGCTCCAAACCCGAAACTACCCACGGTGATTTTTACTTTAACCGCTCTGTCTCGTCGGATCGTTTGATTGCAGAAAAACTGAGTGGCTCGGTTTCCAGTTGTTCTTCTGCTATCCACCGATCGAAATCAGACGGTGGTGGTGGTCGCTCTGTAGATCATGATAATGATTTTAATTCGTGTTGTTCTTCGTCTTCTGTTTATTGTTCGCCTTCTTCCATTCTTTTGCAAGATTCAATTAATGTAAATAGTGATGACAGTAATTATAATCGTAATACTAATAATAATATTAACAACAGCAAGCTCAGCAATAATGGATTTGGTGTTGTTGGTTGTGGTGAAAAAAGCAAAAGCAAAAATGGGGCTTCTCCGAAAGATGGTAGTAGTAGTGGCAGTGTTAATGTTGTTGTTTCGCCGAATAAGCCGCCTTCGGGGAAACAACATTGTAGTAACTCCGCTAATTCTAATGAGAATTTTAATGGGAGCTTGTCAGTTGGGAGTTATGTGGAGTTCGCGGAGGAGTTGGAATGTAGTGGGTCGGCGGATGCGGATGGGGCAGTGGCGGCCGAGGGAGAGGTGGAGGTTTGTACTATTAAGAATCTTGATAACGGGAAAGAGTTTGTTGTTAATGAGATAAGAGAGGATGGGATGTGGAATAAGTTGAAGGAAGTTGGGACCGGGAGGCAATTGACAATGGAGGAGTTCGAAATGTCTGTTGGGCATTCGCCCATCGTGCAAGAATTGATGAGGAGGCAAAATGTGGAGGATGGGACGAGAGGAAATCTTGATTCCAATGCTAATGGAGGAATTGGAGGTGGGGTTACAAAGTTTAAAAAGAAGGGTAGTTGGCTTGGGAGTATAAGGAGTGTGGCGAATAGTGTGGCAAGGCATAAGGAGAGGAGAAGTAGTGATGAGCGGGATACTGGATCGGAGAAGGGAGGGAGGAGGTCAAGTTCTGCTACGGATGATAGCCAGGATGTGTCATTTCATGGACCAGAGAGAGTGAGGGTGAGACAATATGGGAGGTCGTCTAAAGAGTTGAGTGCACTTTATAAGAGTCAGGAGATACAGGCTCATAATGGGTCTATTTGGAGTATCAAGTTCAGTTTGGATGGGAGGTATCTAGCAAGCGCAGGTGAGGATTGTGTAATTCACATTTGGCAGGTTAAGCAGTCAGAGAGGAAAGGAGAGTTGTTGATGGAGAAACCAGATGATTGGGGCTTGAACTTGTTGTTAATTGCAAATGGATCTCCAGAACCTAATCTGCTGTCACCACTTGTGGATAGTCATCTGGAGAAGAAGAGGAGAGGGAGGTCATCTATAAGCAGAAAATCTCTGAGCTTGGACCACATCTTCGTGCCAGAGACAGTGTTTTCTCTCACGGATAAACCCATTTGTTCATTCCAAGGACATCTTGATGACGTGCTTGACCTTTCATGGTCCAAGTCTCAGGTTAGTTGGTTTACAACTCTGTTATTCTATGCTTACTATTTTTGTTTTAAAAGCTGCACGTATTCATCAATGATTTTAAAGTTCCAAGTATTGATTCTCTCCCTTTAGAAGTGTGAATGCAAACTGATTTAGTGATCACATGCCATTTTGCTATGACGTGGTTAAAGTAATTCCTCTCTTGTTGCATTCAGCAATTTAAAAGCTTTTCTCCATTGCATAGGACGTGCTTTTCTCTCCAATTTCTTTCTCACTTTCGGGTATTATTTTAACAAGACATTTTCTTATCTGCCTCGATAGAATGCTAAACCAGATAGTTTTAACCACTTGCCAGTGTAGAAGTTATGCCACTCCTTTTGCTGTATCTTTATCTCACTTGTATCTGATTTGGTTTCTCATTATTTCAACAGTGGTCTTGTTGGACTGTTTAGAGCACATATGATCTAAATTGCAGCTTTTATTGAAACTGTTTTTGTCCGTGTGAGAATGAGTAATTGAGGCAAATAGATCAAACATGGCACAGAGCATGGTTATAAAACCGGTCAGCAGTCCTATATGTAGCTGAATTCATATTCCCCTGTTGATCTTAAATAACAAGCCTGGGAACTCAGATTGGATTAGAAATGTAGAGTAACTTTATAGTTCTAGCCTGAGAATTACTCATCTCAGATTTGAGGCACAGGTTGGATGCTGGAACCAGTGAGGGATTTTTTTTATAGTTTAGTGGTGAAAATCTGTCGAGTAGGAGAAAGTGGCACTGCATGTGCCTTGAAGGTTATCTAAAGGATTGCCTGGGCTTGAATATTATCTAACAGCTATTGATTTCTGGTTAAATCCATTGACCAAGTGGTAGGCAAGATTGTAATTGAGTTTCCATGAGCAGTATTCAACATGCTCTTTTATTTTTCTTACCTGGACAGCTATTTTGAGACTGATTTTCTTCTTTGAGAACTTTTATGGGAAAAGAGACCCCAATTGGCTGCTCTGGCATGCTTATAGTAGCGATAAGATGGATGATCATCATTTATGTTATGAGAGAGTTTGCTCTCAAATTCTCTGTAATTGGGCTAAGTGGTCTGTCTTGCATTAATTAAGATGTTGGCTGAGATGTTAACTGGCTGCAAGGGGAGATCCTTTTGACATTGCATAATGGGAAGGTTAAGGTTCTGTTCTGCTAGTAATCGTAAGCTGGATATGTATTTCTTCTCAATCTCTTCTTCATATTTCCTTTTCTTATGGCACTGGCACCGGTTTCAAGCATTCAGTGATTCAATACTTTTCCGGAGAAATGGCCGTTCATCACTTATTTCCACAAATATTAGAGTAAAAAACCTTGATGGATTCTATAGCGTGGCATGATTAATTTGGAAATGAAATGTTAAGTTGCTGAGGGACATTCTGAGTTTAGAAAACTGCAGAAACATTTTGCTTTCATCTAACACTGGTTCAATTGGAAGGAAATTGGATGCATTGAGCTTTTTTTTCATCATTATGTTTTTCCCAAAGGAATATACTACACTGGTATATGAGAGATTATTAGGTTCTTCCATGTAGCTTTCCTCCCTCACATAAAAGTGGGACCTATGGGTAGTTATCATGGCGGGGTGCACTTTCATGTGATTGACAACATGACTTTTCAGTATGTGAAATGTTCAGTGCATAAAATGTACAGTAATGAAATTTCATGAGAAATGTGCAAATCCTTTGTTATTATTTTTGTCATCATTAGCACTGGTTCAACTTGAAGGAAATTGGATGCGTCAAGAAAACTTGTCATCGTTGTGCTTTTTCCAGAGGAAACTACTACCATATGGTCCTGCCCCTGCTACCAGCTTCTAGTCACAGGATCTGAAATGTATTGTAATGAAATTTCATGAGAAATGACCAAATACTTGGTATCGTTTCCATCACCGTTTAAGTTTTTTAAGTTGGATGAATGGAAACTGAGCAGAAAGTTTGGGTATAGAAAACTAATCCAGTCTTTTGGATGGAATTTGTGATATTTTTCACCACAGTAGAAATTCATGGCTTTTGGACAGCATTTCAAGTTGGTAAAATTCTTAAGATTCCTTGTTATTGGATGCAACTGAGCAGAAAGTTTGGGAATAGAAAATTAATCTAGTCTTCTGGATGAAATTTATGATACTTTTCACTACAGTAGAAATTCATGGCTTTTGGACTGCATTTCAAGTTGGTAAAGAAGATACCTTGTTTTCAGATGCTTTGATCTGCCTATTCTAATCTCATCTCAATTTTTTATCTTATTGTTAGTTTTCTGATAATGCCACTTTTTCCTTCATTATTTTAATTTCCACAACCTCCTTTGATCCCTTTATATTCTATTTAAAGTAGTCTAGATTTCATTGGCTGCAAGAGGATTGTTGGAGTTTGTTCTGTCAAGCAGTGTTGTCACCACAAATTTTGTTGTGGGAGATGATAAGAAGTTCTGGGATTTAACTCCACCTTGATAGTATTTCAGAAGGATTTTTTGTATTTATGCTATTTTAGCATATTTTGCTCCATTGTGAAACAGGGATGCATGCTTAAGCGCCCTCTTTAAGAATTATAAAACTAACAGTTTATCCTTGCATATCCTAACAAAATTCAGTTTTTTTCTTTTCCCAGCACCTGCTTTCTTCTTCTATGGACAAAACAGTGCGACTGTGGCACATGTCTAGCAAAACTTGTTTGAAAGTCTTTTCTCACAGTGATTATGGTAAGTATTTCCCGCCTTGCTTTTTAATACTTATCTTTGTGTAGTTTATAACTTTATGACCTGCCAATTATAAAGCTACTGATATAATTGGCCTTCCTTTTCAAGAGAAGACCTCATCTGTGATAAACATGGAAGACAAGTTCACACTTTACTGCATTTTGAAAACCCTGATTGACTAGCTCAATGACAAAATTCTACATTTTCTCAACATTTAATGTGACTTTTGTTGATTGGCTAAACATTTTCTTTTACAATATGGTCAAAACTAGTAAAAAAATTTTTCCTTCTCTTCTTTCCTTTAACTTTGCTAATTGCAATATTGTATGGATTTCCATGGTGCAGTAACATGCATCCAGTTTAATCCTGTTGATGATAGATACTTCATTAGTGGGTCATTAGATGCAAAAGTTCGCATTTGGAGCATTCCAGATCGTCAAGTTGTTGATTGGAATGATCTGCATGAGATGGTCACTGCTGCTTGCTATACTCCAGATGGTCAGGTAGGCTTTTGTTTGCCTTCTGTATATAATAGTCAAAACTTCTTTGCTTAACAAAGTTTTATGGTTTTCTGAAGGGTGCACTTGTTGGTTCATACAAGGGAAGCTGTCATTTATACAACACATCTGGTACAAGTTGATTCTTACTCACCATTCTCAAATTTCACATCCTCACTGACAACTAATTATTCTTTTGTTGTTTGTCTTTGCTTCTCAGAGAATAAGTTGCAACAAAAATGTCAAATTAATCTGCAGAATAAGAAGAAGAAAGCTCATCTAAAAAAAATCACTGGATTCCAGGTAATTTGATGGCAATAGTATGATGTATATAACTCCAGAGATAACGTGTTTAGTTTATATTTGAAAGAAAAATATGTAATTTCTTGAAAATATGTAATTTCTTGACGTGCCACTTTTCTTCTTAGCACAAGGCGCAACCTGCTGTGCATTTTTAGCAACTGCATCTTTTATGTCACTTTCCATTCTCTGATCAATTTTATGAACAGTTTGCCCCTGGAAGTTCATCAGAAGTGCTAATCACATCAGCAGATTCTCGAATTCGAGTCATTGATGGCTTTGATCTGGTTCAAAAGTTCAAAGGTAAGAATGTGGGCTTATCATTTCTCTTCTGATCTTTTCTAGCCAAATTGTAATGACAATCATGCATGAAAATTTCACTTGAAACCTGACTTGGATTATTAAGTTGATAGTACCAAAAGTAGGCAATGAAAAATACTTTGAGCCAAGAATTTTGGCTCTGTGAATTAGCAAATCCTAGCCCATCAAGTCTTTGATTTGTAGATTTAGAAAACATCTACCATTACTACAACCTCACACATTGCCAATCAGTGGGACTTAAGAGATACCATCAGTTTTTTTCCACTCATCGGTGCTGAAATAAATGTTCTCTTTGCGCCAAACCACAGCAAAGCCTTCACAAACTTCTCAAACTCTGTTTCGGGGCATGCCTTGAGGCACAATAGTTTCCCCCTGCATTAAATCTTAACTTTTGAGTGAAATTTCTCATGTGCATGTTACCTTGTGCCTGACCACTCATGCTTTATACTTGTTGGCATGATGCCCCAAACTCTTGGATGCTTGTGATTTTCAGTTGGTACATTTGGCTTTTCATGATCGAGTGAAAATGGTTGCTTCTCCTGTGTTGGTTAAGTGATTCCATTACAAGTATATAGCCTATATCTTCTTCTTTTTTTTTTAATTTTTTTTATCATGCCTTCTTTTAGTTTATCTTTTTGAGTCAATTGTGCATATCATTTTAATTACAAGAAAAGGAAAAACATTTGTTGACAACCTTTATTAGATGGAATATTGAATTGTAAGCATTTTTTTCATTTACCAATATTTTCTTTGGTTCAGTTAGTAACATAAATTGCTCGTGGACTTTCTCTTTATATATATATATATATATATATATATATATGTATCCCTTTACATTTATACTCAATGAACTTTTGTATATTTGATATGATATCTATTTACACGTGTTGTGTGCGTTAAAATTCTCAAGGCTTATGCCTCATGAGAGGTACAAACCCTCACCCTACACTTGCATTTTAAAATGCTGTCCTGAAGCACTGAATCCCAAATTCCATGGGTTCTCTTTTGAGCGCTTTTTTGAAGGGAGATATACAAGTATTTTAGTGGAAAATTAAGAGGACTAGAACTCAATCATGTTTATTTAATTTTCCATAACAGTAAGTTTCTCTTTTCTTTTTGTGCATATCCAATAGCTGCTGACATTGTAGTCAAAGGCTTGTTTACGTTGTTAAATATCTCTGATTCTAGTTTTAAGATAGCGAGGCTTGTTTTGAAAACTGAGTGAAGTTTATGTTAAATGTTCTCTTTGCGCCAAACCACAGCAAAGCCTTCACAAACTTCTCAAACTCTGTTTCGGGGCATGCCTTGAGGCACAATAGTTTCCCCCTGCATTAAATCTTAACTTTTGAGTGAAATTTCTCATGTGCATGTTACCTTGTGCCTGACCACTCATGCTTTATACTTGTTGGCATGATGCCCCAAACTCTTGGATGCTTGTGATTTTCAGTTGGTACATTTGGCTTTTCATGATCGAGTGAAAATGGTTGCTTCTCCTGTGTTGGTTAAGTGATTCCATTACAAGTATATAGCCTATATCTTCTTCTTTTTTTTTTAATTTTTTTTATCATGCCTTCTTTTAGTTTATCTTTTTGAGTCAATTGTGCATATCATTTTAATTACAAGAAAAGGAAAAACATTTGTTGACAACCTTTATTAGATGGAATATTGAATTGTAAGCATTTTTTTCATTTACCAATATTTTCTTTGGTTCAGTTAGTAACATAAATTGCTCGTGGACTTTCTCTTTATATATATATATATATATATATATATATATATGTATCCCTTTACATTTATACTCAATGAACTTTTGTATATTTGATATGATATCTATTTACACGTGTTGTGTGCGTTAAAATTCTCAAGGCTTATGCCTCATGAGAGGTACAAACCCTCACCCTACACTTGCATTTTAAAATGCTGTCCTGAAGCACTGAATCCCAAATTCCATGGGTTCTCTTTTGAGCGCTTTTTTGAAGGGAGATATACAAGTATTTTAGTGGAAAATTAAGAGGACTAGAACTCAATCATGTTTATTTAATTTTCCATAACAGTAAGTTTCTCTTTTCTTTTTGTGCATATCCAATAGCTGCTGACATTGTAGTCAAAGGCTTGTTTACGTTGTTAAATATCTCTGATTCTAGTTTTAAGATAGCGAGGCTTGTTTTGAAAACTGAGTGAAGTTTATGTTGCCCCTTCATATCGCATATGCCGTATGCAGTATATATGTTCCAGCTTATGCATGCTGGATAAGTTTAAATTTTGAAAGAGGATGAATTACTTTCATATTATAATCTTCTTGAATATATATAGTAGATTTTTCTACACAAGTCTTTGAAACACCTGAAAATTTGCATGGATTTTTCAAGTGCACCCTGTATTATAGGATTCATCTCCCATTCCTTCCACTATCTCAGTAACATGCTTGTAATCAGGGATTACTCCATAAAGTGGATATTCTGTTGGTCATTAGAAAAAAAGAACAAGTTTGCTCTAGCACAAGAGTCAATTGGAATCAATCATATAGTTTTTTTGTACGAGGTAGTAACAGAGAATCCAAGCCAAGATAAAGTCGAGCATGTGTAGGATTATTGGTGACAAACAATGGCAAAAAATCGAATCATGTAATATTAAACCACCCAAATTGGTGTAGAATGAGGTAGGAGTCTACATACGAATAAGACAGTTTGGAAATGCTGATCATACTCTTTTTTTTAGATAAAAAAAACTGATTCCGTGTAGCTTATTTGTTCTTTTGTAAATTTGAACTGTTGAAACTTGAAACCCATGCTCTAAAGCCTAAAACTTTCTATTCAAGGTATGAAACTAAGTGCATATGATTGCATTTTGAATATAGTAGCAGTAATGAAAATATCTATTTTAAGGTTTTGACAACAGTGCATGATCTTGTTTTTAGATTTCTAGGCTAGAAGTACTATCTCTTCAACTTTGAAGGTGACAATCTTCCAGTAAAGCATTTTAGAATTTTTTTATTCTTAAAGGTTAAGTTGATGTTTCTGTGATAGGGTTTCGTAACACCAACAGCCAAATCTCAGCATCCCTCACAACCAATGGAAAATACGTGGTCTCTGCTAGTGAGGATTCATATGTTTATGTGTGGAAGCATGAAGGTGATTCCCGACTTAGCAGAAGCAAAGGTGTTACTATCACACGCTCATATGAGCATTTCCTTTGTCAAGATGTATCAGTGGCCATCCCATGGCCTGGCATGGCAGACACTTGGGGACTACAAGATACTTTATCAGGAGAACAGAATGGCCTTGATAACCATCTTGATGAAGTTTCCATTGTCAATCACCCTCCTACTCCTGTTGAGGAAGCAAGTAATGAGGGCTCACAATCTTTAACTGGGTGCACCAACAGTCCCATGAATGGAATTATTTCTAGTGCAACCAATGGTTACTTTTTTGACAGAATATCAGCAACATGGCCGGAGGAAAAGCTCGATTTAGCGACAAGAACAAGGAGTCATCATGCCAGTGTGGATATCTCCAATGGGTTAAGCCAAAATGTGTCTGCCTATGGTATGGTGATTGTAACTGCCGGCCTTAGAGGGGAAATCAGAACTTTCCAAAATTTCGGATTGCCAGTTCGAATTTAAGGGGCTGAAATGGCAGCCTCCGTGCAGGGAGTGAATGAGTTGGCAAACCAGTACAGTCCATTTTCCTCATTGGCTAAAATGTGTACAAAGATATTTGGTGAGATGTGTAATATTAGCGAGTTCCAATTCTTCTTCCCTTGTGCTTCAGCTCATCCGATGTTGAGTGCAAATGGATAGGCATTCTGATGAGCATTGAGAAGAATATAGATTTGTTAAACAACAAAAAGAGGAAAAAAAAATACACCGTGAATTTAGAAACCGATGTATCTGGCATGTCGGGAATTGTAGAGCTATGAGCATGGAAAAATCTTACTCAATTAAAATGAAATTCTTTCATATTCTTGAATGGTCAAGTCAAGTCTTATATGTTCTATCCCATTTTTGGTTCAGTTATTGGCACTCTGGAAGGGACTTCTCAGGAGTATATTTTTGTTTCAGAATCAAATGACAAGAACAGACGTGCCAATTTCTATCTATTGGTCTAATTTAGACATGTACAGTGTAGCAGATTGGCTTCACTATATGAGCTTTTTGTTAGTTAATCCTATGTTTGTTCTAAACAGCTGGTAAGATTAATCCCAAAAGTAACCGCATCTTGGTCCTAACTTTGTCAAAGCAGCACATTTTCAGCAGCTAAGAGGGCAACCGGTGACCATCCATCAACCCATACTGGTGGATTAGCTGAGAGAGAGCTAGCAGTCGCAGCCTCGCAGGTGATAGGAGAGATGGACCATTGACGTGAATCAGATCAAAATCAACTCTGTGGAAGTCCATTGTGTCTTGAAAGAACCAAAACCCATTCAAGTCCCCACTTAGGAGTCAGGGCCATTACTGCAAGTGGGGTCCCCTCCACTTTGTCGTGGCTCCTTGGCTCCAGTCTGCAACCAATCCCCAAACCATGGCGAGGCTGGCAGAACCTTGGCTCAATTAGAGCAACCCTTGATCCAAAACCCAAGAACCCCCCCCATTTCCTGCCATTTTCAACACTTCCATACCTCCCAGCCCATAACTAAGTGTAGTGGAAGTTTTTGTGAAACGGACCAAAATATCCCTAACTAATCATGCCATTTTCATATGAAAAAAAAAGGTAAGAAGAAGAAGAAGAAGAAGCTGTTATATCATGGGAAATCCAAAACACAAAATCTCATTGGTTACTTGGAACTTGAAAGTGACGTAGAGATACATTTGCTGCTAAATATCTTATCCTGTCTGCCAAACATGTCCTACCCCCAAGTATATAAATACGCGTCAAATAATATCTCTTCCAAAACACACTCCCTTTACACTGCTAAGCTAAGACAAAGGACTTGAAAACTCGATTTAAACAAGCATAGAGAGTTTGCTTTGCAAGTGGGAATGGCTCCTCAGGCTGCTTCCTTGGTTTCCTCTGCTTTTGTTTTCTCCAAAGAGGTTAGATGCTAGTATTGCTTTCTTACTTGATGCATTAAAGGAAGATTTTAGCGTTGATTAAGGCAATTGTTTTGTCCATGCAGGGAAAATCTAATGCATCTTTCAAGGATTCAAGTTTGTTCGGAGTTTCACTCTCAGAACATGCCAAAGCTGACTTTAGCTCTTGTGCATTGGAGTGCAAGGTAGCTACCGTGTCGTTCATTATTGGTTTCTTTTTTTATTTAAAGTAGCAAACAGAAGGGATTTTCCTAATGAATTCATTTGTATAATATTATTCACCGCAGAGGGAATTCAACCAAGGGGTTGGGGCTGTAAGAGCCCAAACAATGGTCGCTGCTACTCCAGCACTCGACAGAGCTTCTTCAGAAGGCAAGAAAACCCTTAGGCAGGGAACTTGCATTGTCACTGGTGCTTCCTCTGGATTAGGTCTGGCAACAGCTAAGGCTCTAGCTGAGACTGGAAAATGGCACATAATTATGGCCTGCAGGAACTTCCTGAAGGCAGAAAGGGCTGCTAAATCAGCTGGCATTGCAAAAGAAAACTACACCATTATGCATTTGGACCTTGCTTCACTTGACAGTGTTCGCCAATTTGTGGATACCTTCAGGCGATCAGGGAGGCCACTTGATGTGCTAGTTTGCAATGCAGCTGTTTACTTGCCAACTGCGAAAGAGCCTGCATTCACTGCTGAAGGATTTGAACTTAGTGTTGGAACTAACCATCTAGGTCATTTCCTCCTTTCAAGATTGTTGCTTGAGGACATGAAGAAATCTGATTACCCATCAAAACGTCTCATAATTGTTGGCTCAATTACAGGTATATACAGTATAATACATTTAAGGTTTGCTATGTTTTGAATATGTTTCAGTTGGTTTTGCTAAACGTGGTGTTGTTTCTGTGAAATATTTTAGGGAACACAAATACATTGGCTGGTAATGTACCTCCTAAGGCCAATCTCGGTGACTTGAGGGGACTTTCAGGGGGCTTGAATGGACTAAACAGACCAGCCATGATTGATGGTGGCGTGTTTGATGGTGCCAAAGCCTACAAGGACAGCAAGGTCTGCAACATGCTCACTATGCAAGAGTTCCACAGGCGTCTCCATGAGGAAACCGGCATTGCATTTGCTTCCCTTTACCCCGGCTGTATTGCCACAACAAGTTTGTTCAGGGAGCACATTCCCTTGTTCCGGCTTCTATTCCCTCCATTCCAAAAGTACATTACTAAGGGCTTCGTCTCCGAGGACGAAGCCGGAAAAAGACTTGCTCAGGTAACCAAAACAATGAAAACTGTAGAGATAAAAATGCTCAGCTATGATTGTGTACAACGCGCAATAACATTATCTCTTCTTTTTGTAAAGGTTGTGAGTGATCCAAGTTTGACGAAATCAGGGGTATACTGGAGCTGGAACAAACACTCAGCTTCATTTCAGAACCAGTTGTCTCAAGAAGCTAGTGATGCAGAGAAGGCTCGTAAAGTATGGGAGATTAGCGAGAAACTTGTTGGCTTGGCCTAAATGAGAAGGGCCTGAGAGAATTTCTTGTCGACTAATTCTTGTCAGACATATTGTTGGTTCTTGAAGCCATATGTTATATTGTTGACAAATAAGTCTCTATTTTATTAAGGATTAATAAATTTAATCCCCAATAAAAAATATTCCTCCAAGTCATAAGACTAAAATTGGAAAAGGGCCAGGTACTCTTATACCTATCCAATTAGCCAATCAAAATATAACCAGCAATAATGCTTAACTATTATACTTTCTGTACTAAAAAACTTGGGGGTATAACGCTCCTTCACTCTTCATATGAACAGTGAAGGAGGTATTTTTTTTGCATTATCTTTCTATCTTCTTTTGTTCATTTATTTTCATTTTTTAATTTATTTTTTAATATTTACTTGATTTTAAATTTATCTTCTTAAACCTAGTAAAATCCATTACTCAGGTTGTGAACTTAAAGGATTAAGTCATGGAGTCTGAGTTGATAAAATATGTCGACATCTCAATATTAAAAAAAAATCATTTTCATTTTTTTTAAAACTAAATCATATTTTTTATTGGTTGTTTAAGTTATCTTAAAACTTGTAAAGTCAACTAAATCAAGTCAGAGCAATTTCCTTACAGTTTAATTTTAAACTCGAGCTAAATAAAAAATTAAATTAAAAAATTTCAAGATTGACTAATAAAATCGAGTTTAATAATAATATTAAATAATTTCTTGCACCATAAACTTGTTTTTATATTTATTTTTTTATTCGAGTCATAGCATCACTCTAAGGAAAAATACCTCCCTGTATAATAGTGTTATCTAAATAAATTCTACCCTAGTCTTAATTTGCCAACTCAACAATAAGATATAAAACCCAACTCATTGAATTTGGACGCGTAAATAAAGAAAAATAAAAGTGATTCATTTTAAATCCACTTGTTATTTATTCTCGAATACTATCATGTTCTTTAAAAAACTAAGAAGTCTTTTTTCCAAGTCACCACATGATTAGTGGACTTTTCAATTCATGTATGTTAAGTTCACAAACTAGATGAGAGTTGACTATTCAAAATCTTTTTTTTTTTTTTGAAAAAATAGATAAAATAATATTATTTTATTTTTACTTCTTTAAATCTTAAAATATTTTAACTTGTATATCCTATAACAAGTTCTTGGTCTGGAAGTGTTTTAGAATATGTTTTAGTTTGGAGATTTGGTGGTTTTTTTTTTAAGATAAAATATTTTTTAAACACAAATGATATAAACGGTAATCCAAACACTAATTTTATACCTATTCCTAATTTCCTATCATTGTTTGAATGATTGGATCCATATCCTCTGTGATTACTCGGCTTTGAGCCCATCATTTATTGGGCTTGAATCATTTAACAAAAGTCCATTGGGCCCTAAGCACTTCCGATACCTCTTCCCCCTTCTAGTTTTCTAGGGTTTTGTCAGGGTTTTTCTCATCTCTTACAAAAACTTGTTCCCTGTCATTCTGCAGCTCTCTTCCTCCTCTTCAGGTACTAACCGTTCTCCTGCTTAATTCTATAAACAACTCAGCTATAGTTTTCATGGTTTTTAAGCTAAACGTTTCACGGATTTCAGGTGTCATCTGTACGTAAACAAACACAGCCATGGGAAAGAAGAGAAAGCATAGTGAGACACAGGTCATTGAACCTGCAAAGAAAGATGAAAGTGAAACAGAGAGACCTAAAAGGACACTCTTGGGTTGGAAAGATAAACCTGAAGAGAAAGAGACTGAATCCCTACCTCCTCATCAGGGTGGTTTTAGAAATAAAGAGAAAGTCTTGGTTACTTGTTCGAGGCGTATTAATTTCAGGTTCCGTAAACATTTAATCTTTTTTTTTTAATATTTGATTTCTGGGTTTTGTTAGGGTTTTTTTGGGGTTGTTGGATTTTGTTGGTGCTTGAAAGAATTGTTGGTGTTGCAGGTATAGGCACTTGATGTTGAATCTGGTGTCACTTTTGCCACATTGTAAGAAGGATAGTAAGGTTGAGTCTAAAAGTATTAAAGGCGCAACATTGAATGAGCTTGTTGAGTTGAAGAATTGTTCTTCTTCTTTGTTCTTTGAGGTAAACAAACTATTTGACATGGTTAATTCAATATCATTTGTGCATGTGATAAAAGGCTTGATGCCTATGGTAACTCATCAAATGAATTAGTGCTGTTGATAATGGTTCCTGATGTTTGCGTGGTTTGGTAATTTGAAGGAAAATAACTTAGTAACTTTGAGAGGAGACTTGGTGATTATATAAATATTTTGAGATTAGGAAAAAGAGAACGAACTTAAGTTGCCTTGTTTAAGGTTTTTAGTTGTTGGTGATTTATGTTCTCCTTTCTCTCTATATTTCAGTGCCGGAAACATAAAGATTTGTACCTATGGATGGTCAAGTGCCCCAGTGGTCCGTCTGTGAAATTCTTAGTCAATGCTGGTATGCTTCTTCTTTTTTTAATTCTAGCACTGTGATTTTTTTGACAATCATATTCTGTAATAGGCACGATCTTGTTGTGTTCAAGTGCTATGTTTGCAGGATCAGAATTTTTGCACATGCATTTAGTGGTGGTGGGAGGGGAAAGTTTAGCGAAATCTTCATAGAGATTCACCTTTTTTGCTATGGTTTTGAATATTTGTGTGGAGTTGGAAATCTCCAAATTTTTTTCTATTTTTAAGCAGTTGTTATGGTATAGAATAGTCCTTTTGATTTCTTGTGGCATTTTGGTTTGGGAGCATTTGAACATTTGCTTTTCATTGATATCCTGTGGCACTGGAGAGCCATTTTCCTGATTTTCCTTAATCCTATTCCGTGTACTCTATCATGGAGGATATCCTGTACTCTTTTTTGTAGTTTTCTTCTTCCCATTCTGATAATATTATCTCTTTTACAAAAAGGAAAAAAAGGAAAATAAAACAGAAGCTACTGTTGCAGTTAATCTAATAATTTGATTTGCTCACATGGTTAGCTCTTTTCTTGTATTATGAGTAAGTAGCCTAACCAATGCAACTTGTCTTGTTCATTATAGTGCACACAATGGAAGAATTGAAGCTTACAGGAAATCATCTGAAAGGGTCTCGACCGCTCTTGACTTTCTCAGCTAACTTTGATAAAGATGCTCACTGGAAACTCCTGAAGGAGATGATCATTCAGGTATTTTGTTTTTGTTTCCCATCTTAAAAAGCAACATTTATCTGCATTCTATCTTATAATGCATGGCTGAAACACTGGAATTTCCATTCTTTAAGGACAAAATCGTGAAATACTTGTCCAAAATCTCTTTTAATAGCAAAGTCTTCGAGGAAATATTGTAGATAAAATGATTGATATTCTTTGTACCCACAATGTATTGCCTTGTCACAAAAGTATGGTCATAGAGACTACCATTTTGTACGTCTTGTTTCTGGTGCTGTGATAGTAGACACATCCATGAAGCAAAATTTTCTGCTCACTAAATTGGTCATTGCTTTCTTTATAAGATCAGTTGAGGGCCTACTAACCTGTTCATTTCATGAATCCCTACCTAGTGATTGCTTGAATGCTCAAATTTTACTTTCCTCAAGGTTATATTTAATTTCTGATTCCTTTACATATGCTAGACCAAAAGTTGATGATGTGCTCTGCCATATGTGAACTTCAGAAGTCTTTTCATATGATACTAAGATATTGGCTTCTTTGCCCTTTTTTTGTCAGATATTTGGAACCCCAAAGGATCACAGGAAATCTAAGCCTTTTTATGACCATGTCTTTGTTTTCTCTATTGTTGATGACCATATATGGTTTCGGAATTACCAGGTAAATTAGACATTTTTTTTTAAGTCTACTTCTATTGGAGCATTTATGCAATTTCTGCCTTCAAAAGCTCTATGTTTTCTGTTGCCCAATACTTGTTGCACGGTGCTTTAATTTATGTTAACATTTTATGACTTTATGCTCCCAACTTAGAAATGACAACAATTAACGAGTTAACCTCCTAAAAGTCATTTAACAAATGAAGTAGTAGATTGAGGCATATTAGAGTTAACCGCCTAAAAGTCATTCAAGCTACAATTTAACAAATGAAGTAGTAGATTGAGGCATATTAGAGCAGAAGACTTGCTTGCTTGTATTTGGTATTTTGGAATCTAGTAGACATGCTACATTATCCGTTTGGTATCTCTAATCAGAAACTTGCATATGTTAAAAAGTTAATTCCTTTTTATGTATAAATCTTGATAAAGTGGTTGCTGAAAATGGGCAGATGCACTGCTATCTAAAAATCCTGAATTTTTATGCATAATTCTTGATGTTCCAATTACATAAAAGTATCATAGCAGTGTTATTTCTGGAACGCTTTCTATTTTGTGTATTTATTTTATGTGAAGTTTTTTCCCTGTGTTTCATTAATCTTTGAAACTAACTCCTAGCATCCCGTCCTCTTCTTCTTCAATATAGGTATCTGTTCCTCATAATGAAACAGATAAAATGGCTCGAGGCGGCCTGGATAAGATGACCCTTGTTGAGGTTTGCACTGACATACTTTTGAATTTGTACACGGTGAAAAACCTGTAGTCGTTATTAATTTTGAAAGACTGGTTTGGTGCAGGGTGGTCCAAGATTTTGCCTGAACCCTATCAAGATTTTTGGTGGCAGCTTTGGAGGCCCAACACTATATGAAAATCCGTTTTTTATATCACCTAACCAGGTCAGCGAATTATCTCGATGTTTAGTTTGGGTTTTGGCATCACAAGTATGATTAGCTTCTCTTTAGTTAGTCAAGAGTTCCTCCTTTAATGATCTATAGTAAGTATTCACCTTTTCTAGGGTTTTCCATTGTGACAATTGTTTTTTGTTTAAAATAACCATCACGTTTTGCTAGTTTCATGGTTGAGGTTTTTCCCCCTACTGGCTTTATTATTCTATGGCAAGTTCAGGAATATTATAGTATGCTGTTTATTCATGTATTGGCATTTTGTTTTTGAGATTATTTGGTCTTTTATTGCCACCTGCTGTGATTATATACAAAACGATTTTTTTTTGTTCTAATATTTTGGCATGAATGACTCAATATGCGGCTTCTTTTCATTCTTGCAGATTCGAGCACTGGAGAAAAAGCAGAAGGCTGGGAAGTTTGCCAAGAAGGTCAAGGCCAAGACGAGGAGGAAGATGCACGAGCTATCAAATCCATTGGAGCCTGATGAATTTGCAGACATGTGGAAGGAATGATGCGCTTGTCGTACCTACGCTGTTGATGATACTATATCACCTTGTATTCTTCAAGAAACATTTCTCATTTTGGTGCTCGTTGGCATAATTTTTGTCTCCGCTCTGGATCAGCTTATGCATTTTAACCAGGTTGGTATTTATGACGGACCATCTTTTCCCATATCACAGAGCTTCGACTTGAAAATTCTTTACACAATCATGCGGCAAGTCTTAAACTGAACTTCTGCTGCGGTTTTCACCCTGCAACTATGAAGTCGAAACCAGCAATCATGTTTTTTTGACAATTTTAGCTTTCTTTGTTAAGTAGAGTAATGGATTAGTATTTGTTGAACAGAATGGCTAATGCCTTTACGTTCAAGTGTGCAAATTCAGATTGATTCTCCAATTTCTTGACTTGGCGAAAGGGGTTTTACCGAAGAGGTTTGCTTGGGGGTTTAAATGCTTCGCGAAAATGAAATAAATAAATAGAAACGCTCTGCGCACTGATTGAACACGTATCACTCTTTCTTATTGACATTTGTACCGAGTGAGAACATAACAGACCACAAAAAAAAAAAAAAAAAAAAAAAAAAGCAAGAAAAGGAAAGAAAACAGACGACGTGAGGAAAATAGACCAGTTTAGAAGACGTTAGCTCATGCTTGTACTTCTGATCTGGCTATAAATTGAACACAGCAAATCGTTGATCAGCTGTGAGATTCCCATTCGGTCCAATTCGCCTCACTTCCCCTACGGGGTAAGCTATTAATTCTTGTGAAGACATCAACCTTGAAATTTGCGCCACACAGGAACCCTTCGCTGTCGGTCCTTGGCATGGCTCTAACTTTGTTCATCGGATGCTCAAAGCTCATCAAACCTCCTTCACTATGGAACATAAATCCTGCACATCATCATCATCATCATTTTGATGAGTAGATCACCCTTAAGAGAAAGGTTACAACGCAAATCCAGATTCTGCAGACTGCTAGTGATGCCAGTCCAGCAAAAACATTGATTTTATTTGTGAACTATATATGATTAGCCATTACTATGACAATACAAAGTACCTGTTGGGAAGGGAGCAAATGATTTGGCACAGCCAGCTTTTATGATTTCCAGATCATCGGAAATCACCACAGAGCCATCTGCTGCAATACCCCAGTACAGCTTAACTCCACCATCGGAGCCCTGTGACCATACAACATACTTAGAATCAGGACCGAGAAAACCAAACGTGCTTGAATGTGATTTGAACATATATAGCTCATAAGATTCTATTGACCAGTAGACAAATGAGTCAAAATGATGCATTAAGCATACCAGTGCAGCGAAAACGGTTCCTGCCTTGCTATCGTAGATAACAAAAGCAAAGCTCCCATCAAGATCCTTGACAACTTGATCAGCTGGATATGGACCCCTGTCACGAAGGGTCTTGAAAGCTTCTATCACAAACATGGCCTCATTAGTCCCCTTTGTTAATCCATACTGCTTATTGAGTGTGCATAAATTGTTCAAGCTTCCAGAGAAAAGGCAGTATATACCCTCAAAACCACAAAACAACCTGCACATATATGATCAACAAGACAGTAATTTAACAATATGTGAATGAATCAAACCACAAAATGTTGAACAGTGGAAAGGATCAGCAAGACAGTAATTTAACAATCTGTGAATGAATCAAACCACAAAATGTTAACAGTGGAAAGGAAACTCAATCAATAAGTAGGTCGTACCTTTGTTGTGGAGAGAAAGGGCTTTCTTGGGGAACATAAGCAAGCACTGCAGCTTCACCAAAGTTTATGGAGAAAGTCTTCTGAGGGTTGTGAGAAAGAAACTCACTCAGAGTTTCCTCAGGAAGCTTAGGCTTCCTAGTACTTCTTTGAGATGCTGGACTATTAAGCTCCTCAGGTGGGTTAGCAAAAGCTTTGTGAAATATTGCCAACATTTTCTGATCTCTGTTAATTTCCAAGATTACACTCGCACCAAAACGGATAATATTGCCTAGAATTTATGCCTTTTGAGTTCTTTTTTAAGAGTTGATGATATATGATCACAGAAGGAGAGGTAACCATTAAGTTCTTTTGTAGTATTTATAGGATCAGTTTGAGGCACAATGTTTTGTTTTTGTAAGGTGGACAGAGGCAATATTATCCATATTCATGGGGGCATGGAGCTTAGGATGATCGGGGATAAGGATCCTCGTACTTCAATGTATTCTTATCCACTTCTAGTTTTTTTTTTTTTTGAATCTGTTCAGAATTTTTCCCATCCCCACCCCCACCTGACGTAGTTGTTCTGTCCCTGTCTTCACTGCTCTTATTTGTCAAAGTTATAGTGGTATTTGTTCTTATTCTTCGTCATGGGCTCTACTTAAGTCAAGTCAAAACTGAGCTTTAAGCAAATCAACGTTGGGAATCTATTTTTCAATTTTGTTTTTCTTTAAAGAGGAAAATGAATTAATTTTGCTGGAAAAAAACAGAGTGTTTTGTGATTCGTTTGTGAGTTAGCATGATGGAACACAGATAAATAAATAGCAAGAATATTAAAGCCTCCAGCAGCAAAACGTAATAAATTCTCTGCCAAGGAGATAGCTAGCCATGGATTCTCCCTGCAGCCATCTGTAAAATCATTTTTCTTAGAGAGATTCCTAGTCAAAACATTACTGTGAAGCTTTTGATACTGTGAATCCACCAAACACTTCTTCTTAAGATCTTCATCATATCAAGTTGCTTTGTGTGGAATCAAGGGTAGAAGCTCTTAACCAATAGCTTGTCATGTTCCATAATCCTTGGATTTAACGAGGCAACTTGCTTACGATATGCACCTCTGTTTACATAGATTTCTTTTCTCGTTTTACAGTCTTTCATTTGTTTTTATTCAAGATTTAACAATCGTAAGTGGAGCATAAGTCAAAAAAAGGGGCTTCAACATTAACGTTAGGTAAGGCGATGGGAATGGCTTATCCAAAAAGTGATCAACGTGACAGAGATTGGCCCGCAGCAAGAATTTTCTGTGTGCGTTTTGTGTTTCTGTGGGTGCTTTGGTTTTATTATAAAACCAAGTCGTCTGGAAAAAGTCACATAGCGTTAGAGAAAAAACCAGATACTTCACCCATCATTCGCCGTCGGTAAGATATTTTTTTCTAGAAACAAAATTATATACATAGATTTTTTACGTGTTTTTATAATTAAAAATTAAAAGTTTTATGTATATATATAATCAAATAAATCAAGAATTATACCTGTTAATAATTAAAAAATTTATAAATGATAACTAAAAACAAAACTAAAAAAATTAAAAGATAGATATGAATCAAAATATTTAATTTCACAAGATAAAATATTTACTTGGTTGTGTTTGCTAATTTTTTTAAAATAAATTTTTTATTCAGTCAAACAATGATAGATATAAACACACATATTAAATTGATTGAATAAAATGATAGGGAAAAAAAATTACTAAGCAAGGCTATATATATTAGAAATATTATCTGAAAATTAAAATTTTTTATTTTCAAAAATAAAGTTCATCTCCACAAAACATTAAAAAAATTATAGATGAAACAAAAAAACCTTTTAAAAAATAAAATGCATAATAAAAAATTATAATTATTTAAAAGAGGTTCTCTAAACAAAATTAAAGAGACAAGTCACACTAATATAAATATAAATAAAAAATAATTTTGAAATTAAAACATTAATTTCAAAAAAAACATAAAAATAAATTTCAAAACAAAAAGAGAAAAGCCTAAGTGTTGTTTAGCATGTCAAGCTAGACCCATTTTGTTAGGGCCTACGCAGCTAAGCAATTGTTTTCTTTACATTTGGGGTGGATGACATGTCGTTCATCTCAAATTTATTATTATTATTATTTTAAATTAGTTGACTAGTCACCTATATTTTTAGTGGCCGAAAAAAATGGGTTAATGGTTTTTTAGATCTAAAAACTGAATTTTCAACCAATTGTTTATCCAAAACACCTAGAAAACATTATAGCCAACTTGATAAACCCATTCATGACCCAAAAAAATTCAAAAAACCATCTTAAAACTCGAAATCTACCCAAAATAAAAAAAGCTTACCAAGATCAGATATATTTTTCTTAGCAGTTTCAAAGTAAACAAACTCTTAATATGAGCTCCCTTTATCAAAAGGAGCAATTTATCGCCAATTGTAATTTTTTCGGTGTTTGTGATTGGTGTAAGTGGAGATTTTTGTTCTGTCTAAAACTAGATTTCAGTGATTTCTCTCACCTCTCTCATACCAGGACCAAAAACAAGAAAAATAAGTTTCGGATTAAAATTGATTTTCCCTTTAATTTTTGAAATTGTAAGGGCCCAATATCAATAATTTATAAAGTATAGGGATTGCAATAAATATTGTGCCTAAAATTTTTAAAGCCACTCATTCCATAAATGTTTTTTAATTTAGTCCCCTGGCTTTCAATCCCACCCTCCCCAGTTGACTTATAACTTGATCCAATAAGTGCTAAATTTAAAAGAAAAGGATAAAAAAAAATACCATTGTTAATAGTTCATCCACGGTGCCATGTGAGGGGGACACACAATGTATTTTGCACAGTAAACCCCTATGACATTTAGTTTTTTAGTTAGTATTTTTCACAACAATATATTTTTTTTATTTATATTTTTCCATATTAATACAATTGTTTTTAAAAAAAAGGTAACAGCCTCGGTTGGGGTGGGATTTTTTGTGTTTTTTTGTTGATAGTTTTTATCCTTGACATTTTTTTTTAATAAGATTTTTAAATCTTGATTGCTGGTCAATTTAATAAGGTATTGATTTAATTTGTGGCGTTAAGATACAATTAAAAAATAAGAATCAAACTAAGAAACAAAAAAACCAAGGTGACTAATCTTAAATTCACATGAAAAGTTATCTTTAGTCCCCATATTCTACATTGAATTTGTTTTAGGTCTTTTTAGTTTTTGAAATTTAGTTTTTGATGTAAAACTTTATTTTATTTTTTTTTTAGCCTTGACTTTAAGAGATAAAAGAAAAAAACACGAAAATAAAAGAAGTTGGCCATGTCTTGACACCATAAAAAATTGTTCTTATATCAATGATTTTTATTTAATGAGAGTGGTTCAATGAAGATGTGTTTTTACCTTTTATCTTATATAAAAAAAATTGAGTTGAGAATTTTTTTTATATATTTATACTAATTTAGAGGTGTTTTAAATTGAAAATTTAGTTTATAAAGGTTCTAAAGGTCTTCATTAGGTGTTATTTGTTGACAAAATAATGGAAAATGTTTTGACTTCCTCTAATAATAATAATAAAATGAAAAGAGCGGAAGGCATGTTATTCACCCTTTGATCCAAGTAAAAAAGAGAGGTATTGCAGCTGTCCTTGCAAACTCAAACTCCTATCTTTTTTTAATGGATCTATATGTTAGCCCATCCAAGCCTCGACATCTTGCCTTATTTTGACCTTTAACTTTAGACTCCTTTATTTTAAGTTTATTTTTATTAAAATAAATAAATCAATTAAAAATATATTTGAAATATTATTTTATTTATTATCATTCAATCTTTATTTTATTTTTGAATAAGATTATATCATATATATATTTTTTATAATATTAGTAAGCATTCTTTTTATATAACCCTTAATGATATTTTTTTGTCAAATTTTATTTAGTTTTTTTCTTGCAAATGTTTATTTTTAGTATCGAATAATTAAATAAAAAAAACTCTTAAAAAAATTATTCAATTCAACAAAGTTTATGACTCTAAGTCCTAAGTTAAATTGGGTTGTCCTGACTTGATTCAAAATATTATAATATCAATATTTAAGAAAAAATAAAATAAAAATATATTGATAATATTTTCTAGTCAAATCAGAGTTTTACTGGATTGATGGACTCATATTTGAACCTATCAAGTTAAACATGACACACCAAACCAATTTTAATTCTATTTAATTTAAAACCCGGATCAAATAAAGGGCCATATTTAGTAGCTAAGTTAAATTAATAAGAAGAGGAGGAGATCTATTAACAAATTGTTTTGTTTTGATATAATTTGAGTCATTACTTTTTCTAAAAAAGTATTTACATATATTATGTTTTTTTTTTGCATCTTTTTCGTAAAAATGACTTTTCTTGGTTTTAAAAAGAATATTAACGTCTATATATATATATATATATATATATATATATATATATATTAAAATAGATTTTGATACTATCCGCAACGAAGATTGGCAGGTAGTCTAAGGCCGCGTTTGCGCAACTCGTTAACAATTGCTGAATCTTCAAATTTTCAGCACTCGATGACCATAACCTGATTAACCTACAATATTCAGATATTAATTTGTGGGAGGAAGAACACTCAGTGGATCGTAGAGGCCCAATATTGGCTTAATATTTATCGACGACCATGGCCTGATCCCTAGAAAGCCCATTACATTAATATGACTGGCGTTGTTGGAGTAGGCCGCAAATTTGACTCCTATTTTAATGGTCCTTCGTGGGTGTTTAGGAATTTTCAAATAAATAAAAAACAATTCTTTTAGATTAAATTATTTTTTTAATAGTATTATATATTGATATCAAAAATAAAATTTTAAAAATAAAAATTTATTATTTTAATTATTAATATATTTTATAAACATATTTTGAAAAATAAAAATACTATCTCAAATATATTAAGTTTTGAAATGGTGTTTGAAAGTGTAGTAATAATTATTTAAATAATTTAAAGTATTTTTTATTTGAAAATATATTAAAATAATATATTTTTTATTTTTAAAAAATTATTTTTAATATCATTATATTAAAATGATATTAAAATATAAAATAAAATTTATTATTTTTTAAAACAATTTAAAACACAAAAATAAACTCTTTCTCGGTAATAGTGTCGGTGACCACATCTCCACGGTCCACAACTTCTGTAAGGAAAACGACAATGATAAGCTGCTTCACATTTCATCACCCATCACTTGTCTTGTCGTTTTGAAGTGAATTAATATTGGAATCACATGCTTTAATTAATTTCTTGACAATATTGTGGGCCCAAACAACAAATTTGGTGTACTTATCTTGTCGTCACAGAAGAAACGTACGGCTCTTGACAGCTAATACCATCCATGAATTCCTCGAACTGCGTGCTCCTCATAAATCATGTGATTCCATCTTGACTTTTCAGCTTTGATTGCATGATTGGCTGTGTTCTTGAGCGATGACTGGATTCCGTCTTCGCGCATGGCTTAATTTTGTTCTTTGCAGAGTGAACGGTGGACTCTTGGACGAGAAGAAGAAGAAGAAGAAGAAGAAGAAGAAGAAGAAAAAGGGTAGAGCATGTTTGGAACAAATTATTTAGCCAAACTCAAGGTTGAAAATTTGGGCTAAGCTCTTGGTTTCTTCGATTTGTAGCAGAATATTATTTTGGGATTTCTCAGTTCTTAGTTTTGTTTGGAGCTGCTGCTGATACATAGCTTTCTGTCACTGTAGATTTGGAAAGGAAACATAGACCAAACTTGGAGCAACTTGGGAAAAAGAAATATGTGCTGCTTCCAGTATTTCAGTGCACACTTAATTTTTATACAGTAGATATTAAAGAATAATATAAATTATATTTTAAAATTTTATTTAATAATTTAAATTTTTAAATTGAGATGATTCTTTGATATGGTATCAGAGTTTTAATAATCAAGTAGTCACGAGTTTGAATCTCACCATATTTATTTATTTAATAAAAATTAAGTACAAAATAATATAAGCTTGTATAAGTTTCAAGCTGAAATGACTTTCATTTAAGAAAGTGTGTTAAAAAATAATATAAATTATATTCTAAGATTTTATTCAGAGCTTGTTTAGCAGTATTATTGTGGTTGTTTTTCAAATAACTTTTCATACCAAAATGCATGCCAATGATATTTTTTAAATTTTTAAAAAATTATTTTTAACATCAGCACATCAAAATGATTTAAAAATATTAAAAATATATTAATTTAAAGTTAATAAAAAATTTTAATTTTTTTTTTAAAATGTTTTTGAAATCCAGAAACAAATAGGTTAAATTTCTAGATTGAGATCAACAGTAGATGATTAATATATATTTAGGCATGGCTGCTCCCATCTGTCACTAATTAAGAACTGATGGCTCAGATCTGGAAATTAGGTAAGATTCCCTATGAACTACTGAGGTGAGAGGCTGGTGTCTTTGTCAAAATTATGTCCTCCATATCAAAAGCATAAAAGAGCAAATTAGATGACATTTTCAAACTTAAGAACATGTCTAGATGCTTTTATATCTTTGCCAGCGAATATGCCACTCATGCACAACTGTACATACTTTATTTTTTAATTTTTTTAATAAAAAACTAACACAATTTCAAAAAAAACAGGAGAAAATAACATTTTTAAAAAGTTTTGGAAAAATATCATAGTTATATATCCGTTCCTAAAAGAAAAAATAACTCCAGAATTATCTTCCCCACATGTCTCCACAAGTATTTCTATATAGAATTGCATGATATATATGTTCAAGGTCGTATCAAGCACTGGAAGAATATCTTATAATTGCATTTTGTATATGCTCAAGGTCGTATCAAGCACCGAAAGAGTATCTTAGAATAGACTAATCTTCACTATGTTTATTGAATGCAAGCAATAATTAAGCTATTGACATTTTCATTATAAAAAAATAACCTAGCTAGAAGATGTATATAACTTGACAATTTGCCTGAAATATAGTGAAAGATCCAAGATTCTGAAATTGAATGTAAAGTGTTTTTTTTTATTATTAATGTGGATGTTTGGGCTAGTTTATACGTACCTTGATTAATTTTACGAGATCTAAAATTAACTACCATGTAAGTCTCTAGTGATCTTGAGATTTGTGAGACTCGAATTAGTGATCTCTAAGAAACAAACTCAATATCTGACCAGTTGAATTACATCCTTCAGGGTTTTTTTTTTTTTTTCTTTTCTTGATAAAGAAAATGGAAGTCTTTAATTTTTTAAGAGGCAGGTGTATGATTTAATTTTATAAGGCAAAGTTGGAGTCTGATAATATAGGGCAAAGTTGCCTTCTATATATTCCATGAACCATCTATAACCAATATTAGTCCGCACAAATGACTTGTCTTGGTGCATGAAATCTGTAAGAGGGGCAATAATTTGATCTAGACTCGATGATTTTTCCTTTATATCTTAATTAAATAACAGTAATTAATTAAGAAGCAATAAAATTGTTTATTTGATTTTCTTTGGTTCATAAGATGAGAAGAGCACAGCTCCATCGACCTTAAAACTCGTCCTCTCCTCCTTGTTTGATCTTGAAACAAATGAGTACAAGGGGATGCATGAAATGCCCAGTATTGGTCATTGATCATATAATTTGTGTATAAAATATTCTTGATTGTGCATGATTTCGTCTCCGAAAAGGTGGTTTAAAAATAATATAAAATGAACTCCAAATAATAATTAATTAAAATTATTAATTTCCTAATGTCATTATAATGCAGCTCTATACGTTAAAGTTTGAAAAAAACTAAATAGAAGTGGGAATATTCGTCAATGGGCTAATCAAACATCAATGAACTGTTTGATGATGTGGATACTGTCTGGGTTTTTTTTTAATGGCAAGACACACAGTAGTGTGACTGCAAAATGATAATTCCAAGCATGTGGGAATATTCGTCAACGAGGCATTCATACGAAGAAAGATCAATTATGTCTTTGATACTGTGTTTTAAAAATCTTTTTAAAAATCTTTTTAAAATTTTTATATTTTTATATATTAATATTAAAAATAATTTTAAAAATAACCATAATTATATTCTCGAGCATTTCAACTATGCTTGTGAAGTGAATATTCACCAACGAGGTATAATACTGGAAAAGCTTACTTCTAAATGATGATTTTTCACCCAGAGCCTCCTCGGGTCCACTCTCATTTTCTCGCACTTCATTCATTCTTAAAAAAAAAAAAAAAAAACTAAAAAAAAACTTTTGTTTTTTTCATTTAACTGTGGCACCAAACTCAAGCGCACTAGTGGATTGCTATAATTAACTTGCCCAAGTCTGGCCCCTCTTTTTTCTTTTAGTACTTCAATATTTATCTATTTTAATCAAAAACAAATTTACTTTTATCATTTCAAATTATATTCACACTATTCAAAGCATTAAATTATTACTAGATTTTATAAAATAAAATGTAATTTTATCGATTAAAAAAGTTAAAACGGATCAAATTTAAGACAAGTACAAAGGATCAGCCTTTTTTTTACCATCATAGGGAGCAGAAAAATATAACTTGTTCTTTGGAGTTTTTACTTTTTTGTTTTTGTTCTTTGATTTTTTAGGATTTCATGTTTCAATTATAAAATATATTTATTTTACGTGTGAATACTTGGAATTTAGAGAAAAAAAAAGAGAGAAAATTACTGGAAAATAAAAAACAAGAAAGAAAGTAAACAGTCTTCCTCATCATTACAACGAAAAAGAGCAATCATATTGTTAATGAGTTCGCCTTATAGAGAAGGTTCAATGGAAATTGAATTTTTTAAAAAAATGTTGAGAAAAGTAGGTTGTTACTTGTAAAATTTGTTTATTTGGTTGAATTTTAGTTTTTTAAAGTAATTTAAAATGAGTTTATTGAGGTTTTTTAAATATTTTTAGATAAAAAAAATAAAAAATAAGTTTTAAAGGTAAAGAACTCAAACCTTAACTTTAACTGACGCATCATATGCTATTTTAAAAAAGTTGGTAGGGCAACATATCATCCCCCATTCAAGTTAAGCAGGTGAGACTGGCCTTCTAGGCCAATAGGCGTCCAACCTATTTTTCTAGGGTCTCTAGCGCTATGTCCTCTCTCTCTCTCTCTCTCTCTCTATATATATATATATATATATATATATATATATATATATATATTAAAAAATCTCTTTGAATCAATGTGTCAAAATAATATTTCAGTAATTATTCAATTATTTTATTGTTTTTAAGAATATAAATACTTTTTTACAATGAGATTATCAATTTCTTTATGAATAATTATGTATTAATTTAATATTTAAATATTTTAAATAATTTTTTATTGATATTTATTAACAATAATATATATATATATATTATTTTAATATATAATTTTTTCAAAGTTTTTCATATAAGTGTGTAAAAATATCAATTTATAATTTTTTTAATAGATGCTCTCACAATCATAGTAGGTTTTTTACATAAAAAACAATACATCTTATAAAAAAAATAAAGAAGAAATGCATGATATATGTTGTTTTTCCTTTTTTTTAATTAAATCATTATAATTTTTATAAATATTTTTTTCTTATTATTGTTGCTTTTTATTTAATGAACTATGATATTAATAAGAAAATCATTTTGTTACACTTGAGGGTCTAGCCCAATTGGTCAACTGCAAAGCTTGTCTTTGCGAAGGTCCTGGGTTCGATCCTCAAGAGTACCAGCCTGTCACCCCCGTGGTGTCTTACCTGCCTACTAGGCTTGCAGGATGTTCAGTAGTCCCTGGAATTAATTGTGGTGCGCGTAAGTTGGTCCGGACACCGAGGGTCATCAAAAAAAAATAATAATAATCATCATTTTGTTGTTAAGACAAAAAATACATGAGCCAGAAAAAAAACTGAAAAAAATCTCTTCTCAATAATTTTACTCCTTATTTTTCTTATGAAATATATATATATATATATATATATATATAATATTTAATTTTCTTAAAAACAAATAAATGGTCTCGTGATAAGATACACAGCAAATAAAGGTACAAAGTTTAATGGTCTAAAAAAATAAAGTGTTCCCCAGCTAAACCACAGGGTGATAAAGGTAATTTACCCATTATTTTCGTTATCTGTTTCTTAAATCTCATATTCATAAACATATTTATTATAGTTATTAATTTTGATCTTACCAATAGGCTATAAAAAAATCTTCAGATTTTTTTAATTACAGATTAAATGTTTTTTTATAGTTAAACTAAAAATCATATTTTGAATTTGATATTTAACTTCATTGTTAACTAAAACATTATAGACAAAAACCCTTTTTTTCAGTGACAATTATAAAGAATTATGGTGTTTAAGACAGTGATTTCAAAATAGTATTAAGTTTTGCATAAACATAAAGATTTTATGGATTTTCTTTTTAATTTCATGAAAAATTAATTAAGGTAATGTTTTTTTTTTTGTGATAGCAATTACTTTTTAAAGTGTTTTTTGCTTGAAAATATATTAAAATAATATTATTTTTTAAAAAATATTTTTTGATATCAGTACGTAAAAACAATCCAAAATTATAAAAAAATAATTTAAAATAAAAGAATTCTAAAATTTTCAAAAATATATTTTTTTAAAAATATATATATATAGTCTAAGAATATATTTTTCAAAAACAAATATATTTTTCAAATATATATATATAGTTTTTCAAAAAATCTTTTGTTAAAAAATCTCTATGAATCAATTTATTAAAATAATATTTAAGTAATTATTTTATTGTTTTTAAGAATATAAATACTTTTTTACAATGATATTATCAATTTCTTTATGAATAACTATGTATTAATTTAATCTTTAAAAATTTTAAATAATTTGTTTATTGATATTTATTAACTATAATATATATATATATATATTATTTTAATATATAATTTTTTCAAAGTTTTTCATATAAGTGCGTAAAAATATCAATTTATAATTTTTTTAATTAACACTTATTCTCGCAATCATAGTAGGTTTTTTACATAAAAAACAATACATCTTATAAAACAAATAAAGAAGAAATGCATGATATATGTTTTTTCCTTTTTAGTTCAAATCATATACATTTTTCCTTTTTAGTTTAAATCATTATATTTCAAAAATATTTTTTAAAAACAAAAACAAATATAGTCTAAGGTTAATTATTTTTGCTGTTGAAACAGCGTTTTATGATTTTTTTAAAAAAATATTTTTTAAAATTAAATTTTTATATTTTTAAATTATTTTAATATATTAATATAAAAAATAATTAAAAAAAACTTTAAATTCAGCTATTAGCTATTTCAAAGCTACTTCGTAGATGATTGTGCTGTTTTGTTTTTTTGACAATTGATTATCTCACCTAGTAATTAATGTATTGACAGATAATAGAAAGCAGTCATTATTATATATAGCTTCCTGATTCCTTTTTTCCTTTTAAAATGGTGACCTCTCCTCACAGTAGAGTAGATGAGGGCAAAAGGCAAAAAAGTCTGTCAGTCCATATAATTACTTGCATGCACATGTGATCTGTTAAAAATTAATATATTATTTTTTAAAATTTCTCCATTATTTTAAAATATAAAATTAAAAGAATTATTTTAAAAAACTAACACATATTGATATAAAAATTTTGGGATAATGACACAAATTAAAAATATATTTTTAAAATAACAGTCAAAACTAGCAAAACAATTAATCTTAACAAAAATCTATCCAAAATTTTATGAAGATTCGTAATAATCAAAAGATAAGATTCAAGATCTAATGATAAATATTTTTGACACACCTAGTATTTTTAGAAAGATCTCAACAAAATAATTCTAATTACATATTTAAAGACTACCAAACAAGGTCATAATTAACCATAAATAAAACTCTTAACTAGCTACTATCTTATTTGATAGTGTTTCAAGAAGCTGTTAGAATCATCTCGTTTTTTTCTTCTTTTTTTCTTTCACTATTTGTCTATTTTGTCACATCAACTTATCTCATTTATTTGTTTCTTGATCATCAAATCTTAAATTTTATCTTTTAACTATTGAATCTTTGTAAAAAAAAATTATTTTTGTTGAGATTAATTATTTTGCATGAAAAATGCTTTTTTTTTTTATTTTGATTAAACAACCCATATTAGAAAGAATGGTTGTCTGAAAAAACAATATTGAGAATAGCAATTATGTACAAAACCGATATTAGAATAAACAATATTCAGAAATGCAATTTTATTCAAATTATACTATTTTACAATTTTTTTTTTAATTATGTTATTCTCTCAAAACTTTTCTCAAACTATGTTAGAATAGTAAAAGACTCAAATTAAAATGACTTCTTACATGATGTAAAACATTAATAATTAATAGGGATTGAAATCTCACTAAAAGAGAATAGAGTTTCACTATAGATCAATGTACAAAAACACCATGGATTGTAATAATGCCATGAATTGTTTTTGTCACTCAAGTTTTTTTCTCTTCAATTTTATCCTATTAAACTAAGTTGGTTTATAATTAGACTTGATAGTTTAGTTGGCTTCATATGATATTCTCTCGAAATTAAAGAAAACATTTGGCACTCATAATTTAGTAAAATAAGATTTAATTTTATTAATTTAGAATAATCTAATCTTTAGAGACTGAATGTTAAACTAAAATAAGTGTTTTATGGACTAAATTGAATGGAAAGGGAAAATATGGCTCCCATGTGTAATACACTAGCGTGTGAGAAGGCCCGCCACATAACTTCAAACATGACCACCGACTCTCTTTAAAATAACAAAGTGTTTTATCATTTGTTTTTTAATGTCAAAATTGGTACTTATTTTTTTAATTTAGTTTTTTTTTCAGTTGTATTTTTAAATATTGGATTGGTTGAGAATTGAGATTCTTAATTTTTCTTGGTTTGCTTTATATGAGGTTAACTCGGTATCATGATTTGGGTCATAGATCTAGCATATTAACCTAAATTGACTCGAGTTATTATTTAATTTTTTTTAATAAATTGTTTTTCACTGTTATCCTTTAATATTTGGTTGGTTGAGAGTTGGACTTCGTGATTTTTTTTATTTACTTTATATAGAATTATCTTAGTATCATGACTAAAATCAAGAGTTTAATATGTTAGCTCGGGTTGACTTAAATTTTATTTTTGGTACCTTTTGTTATTTGACTTTTTTCTTCAAATTCATCCTTCAACTTTGGTTTGATTGGGGATTTGGGAGTTAGACTTCGTGATTTTTTTGTATTTAGTTTTTATGGGCTTGTTTAGTTTCATAATCTGGATCGCGAGTTTGACAACTGATCCGGGTTAACTCATATTTTTTTAATTGATTTAAAAAAAAAATCAGAGTGGGCTTCGTGTTTTTTGCTTGAAAATATATCAAAATAATATATATATATATATATATTTATTTATTTTTTAAAATTATTTTTTCACATCATCATATCAAAACAATCTAAAATTATATATAAAAAATCAATTTAATTTTTTAAAATTAAAAAATATTCAAAAATATTTTTTGAAAACAAAAACAAACATAATCCAAAGGGTTAATGTTTTTGCCATAGTTTTTAGACCCAACCTGGTCTAAGGCCCGGTTTCTGGGTTTTGACCGGGTCGCCCGATTCAATTTTTTTTAAAAAAAGATCAAAATGACATTATTTTAGTAAAAAAACAAAAAGCAACGGGTTGCAACCGGGTTTTTAATTGGGTCTTGCTGAGTCAACTAGGTTACATTGGATTTTTTCTTTAACCTGTCCCGGTTTCAGCCTCGGATCGGCTGGATTCTGTGGCGACCCACCGGACGAGGTTTTAGAACTATGGTTTTTGCTGTTAAAACCGCATTTTGTGAGTTTTTGAAAAAAAAATTGAAATTAATTTTTTTTGTTTTTTTAATTATTTTACTATAAAAAATAATTTTAAAAAATAAAAAAAATATTTATATATATGTTTAAATAAAAATATTTAAAAAAAAAACTCTATAGCTTCCTGATTCCTTTTTTCCTGTTAGAAAGGTGACTTCTCTCTCACACACACACGGTATATTACCTCCTCACAGTAAAGTTGACGGCAAAAGGCCAAAAAAGTCACCATTTTAACAGGAAAAAGGAATCATGAAGCTGTATATAATAGCGACTGCTTATATTGTCTGTCAGTCCATCAATTACTTGTATGCACATGTGATCTGTTAAAAAAGAATATAATATTATTTTTTAAAATTTCTCCATTGTTTTAAAATATAAAATTAAAAGAATTATTTAAAAAAATATCACAATTCAGAAAATTTGTTGAGAGAATGACATAAATTAAAAATATATTTAAAAATTAACATAGTTTAAACACAATTATATTTTTAAATATTTATTTTGTACGTAACTGTTATTCTCAATATCAACAGTTTTTTAGTCAAAACCAAAAGACATTTCTCTTGTAAAACAATTAACCTCAACAAAAATTAAACCAAAATTTTATGAAAATTCAATAGCAAAAAAATAAGATTTAAGATTTATTAGCAAATGTTTTTGACACACCCAGTACTATTAAAAAAATCTCAACAACAATTCTAATACACATTGAAAGACCACCAAACAAGGTCTTAATTAATCTTAAATTAACCTCGAACAAACCTCATAATTAACTACTAACTTGTTCAATGGTGTTTCAAGAAGTGGTTAGAATCGTTTTGTGGAGATCTTTTTAATTGTACTAGATGTGTCAAAAATGATGTGTCCTCAATAATCTATTTTTTCTTTTACTTCACCATTTGTCTTTTTTGTGTTTTTTGTCATTACATCTTGAAGTTTATCTTTTAACCGTTTAATATATAAAAAATTTTAGATTGATTTTTGTTGAGATTAATTATTTTGCATGAAAGTGCTTTTTTGGTTTTGACTAAACAACCCATATTAGAAATAATGGTTATCTACAAAAATAATATTGTTTTGACTAAACAATATTTTAAAACACAGTTCTCTTCAAATTGTGTTATTTCACAAATATTTTTTTAAACTATGTTATTTTCCCAAAACTTTTCTGAAGCTGTGTTAGAATGGTAAAAGATCCCAATTAAAATGACTTCTTACATGATATAAAACCCTAACAATTAATAGGGATTCAAATGTCACTAAAAAAGTTTAGAGTTTCACTATAGATCATGATACAAAAACACTATGGATTGCAATAGTGTTATGGATTTTTTTGTCACTCAAATTTTTTCCTCTTCAATTTTATCCTCTTAAACTGAGTTGGTTTATAATCAAACATGATAGCTTACTTCCGGTGGCTTCCTATAAGGTTCTCTTGAAGTGAAAGAAAAATTTGCTACTCAATTAATGCTTTATTTAGTAAAATAAGATTTAATTTTATTAATTTAAAATAATTGAATATGTAAAGATTGAATGTGAAACTAAAATAAGTATTAATGGACTAAATTGAATATAAAGAAAAAACATGGCTGGCACGTGTAGTATACGAGCATGTCAGAAGGCCCGCTACATTTAGACGGCACGTGCAGTACGACCACCAACTCTCTTTAAAATAACAAAGTGTGCTATCATTTATTTTTGAATGCCAAAATTGATCTTTATTTTTTTTAATTTAGTTTTGTTTTCCAGTTGCATCCTTAAACATTAGGTTGGTTGAGAATTGAGATTCTTAGTTTTTATTGGTTTGCTTTATATGAGGTTAACTCGGTATCATGATTCAGGTCATAAATTTAGTATTTATTTTAATATTAGGTTGGTTCAGAGTTGGACTTCATGATTTTTATTATTTACTTTATATGAGGTTATCTCAGTATCATTATCAAAGTCGAGGGTTTAACAGATTCACTCGAGTTGATTTGGATTTATTTTTTGTTACCTTTTGATTATTTTTTTCAAATTAAACCTCCAGCTTTGGCATGGTTGGGGATTGAGAAATTAGATTTTGTGGTTTCTTTCATTTACTTTTTATAGGCTTCTCCAGTCTTATAATCTGGATCGCGGGTTTGACAACTGTACCAGGTTGACTTAGATTTTTTAAAATTTTTACTTTGACATTAGGTTGGGGGAATTGGGTTTTGATTTTTTTTTTCAATTTGCTTTACATGGGGTTATCCTATTTTCATAACCAGGGTTGCAGGTTTTGGAGGTTATTCCGAGTTGACTTTAGTCACTTTTTTTTTAAATTGATTTTTTTGTCAAATTTTATACTTCAACATTTTATTAATTTAAAATTGGGCTTTATTATTTGTTTTAATTTACTTTTTATAAGATTATCACTGTCTCATGATATAGATCATGAATTTGACAAGTTATCCTAGCTTATTATGAGTTGATTTAATATATCTTTATCTTAGTATTTTTTTAAAAAATATATCATCATATTATTCAATTTTCATTAGATTTTAAATTCATGATAAAAAAAATAATTACTAGAAAATACATTAGAAACGGCTGGCCTTTTTCATGTTTAGAAAAGATGTGACCCAGTCACGGTGCAACACATGTCACCAATCTAGTAATTTTTTTTATTATTATTATATTATAAATTTTTATTAAATAATACAAGTTCAAGTCTAATTAACAGATTTCAATTAAACGAATATATTAAATAGTAAGAAACAATATTTTTAAAACCTTACTTAACATTTAATATTTTAAGTTCGATTCTCTGATATAATTCAATCTGCCTGACAAGACATTTGACATTGTATATTTAACCTAACATTTTGAAAGCAACTAATCATTTTTGCTTGGTCTCAATTGTCGATTTAACTTAAAAACTTAAAGATAAAAATAAAATATAATTAAGTTGCTTTCAACTTCCATAAAGGCGATGCAAGTTGGGGATATTAAACTGCCACTTTAGTCCAATTTTTAATCCCCAACTTGTATTGTTTACTTTCAAAGTTGGTCTAATTATTATTTAATTGTGTGTTAAGAAAGTATTTGGAAATATTGTTATATTCATGTTTTTTAAAAAAATAATTTTTTTTTATATTTTAGATTATTTTGATGCATTGATCTTAAAAATAATTAAAAAAAAATAAAAAAAATATTATTTTAATACATTTCGACACAAAAAATACTTTAAAAAACAATTATAATTACACTCACAACCAACCCTAAATTAATTACTAAAGTTGTTTCTCAAATTAAGCCAAAGGACACATCAAAATGATGGCATGGATAGCTAAATAAAGTGATTAGAGAAGAGAATAAAGTACTGAACTAGCTTATGGGGTCTCGCTAGCCTTCTGTCGATCAAAAACTAAAGAATTAATAGCTTTGCTAATTAGGTTTTCGATTTCCTCGTCATCCATGACCTAACATGTTCTTGACGACCTTTATCGACAAATTTAGCATCTCAAATTCAATGTTTTTATATGAACATCATTGTTGAGCACGTCACTTTCAAAAAGGCTGTGTGGGTGTGTGTATATATTAAAAAACGCTTCAAAATTCTTGCATTCTCCAGCCAACTTCACTTGGTGGTTTAAATAATCACACGATGAGATGAATGTTACATGAGCTTGTTTGATATTGATATTATAATTGTTTTTTAAAATATTTTTTATTTATTAAAATAATATATATTTATTAAAATTTACTTTTAATATTAACATCTCTAAACACAAATATATTAAAAATAAATACTATTTTCACGAGGTCAATAAAATGTATATGTGCACGCATGCACAAACCGCAACATTTCAACAAGAAGTAGAAGAAGTTAGAAGATAGGGAACCCTAAGTGGTAGCTCAACCGGTCAGGTTTTGGATTTAGTCTTCAATGATCACAAGTTTAAATTCCCTTAGTGCCACTTGAGACTTACATAATTATTACTTCAAGGCTCATAGAATTAGTCGAGATGTGCGCAAGTTGATTTATATATCTATATTAATAAAAAAATGTTAGAAGATAAGGCGAGAAGTGGTAGAAAATTTAACACGAAGAAAAAACCGTAGTCTCATCCCGCAAAGAACTCGAACATAAATATAAAAATACATTCTAGTCAAAAAATGTTATAATTATGCAAACAAGGAGATTTTTTTTATTATTATGTTTTTGCCTGGACAACCTGTAAAGAATTATAAAAAAGTAGTGATTTATAAGTATAGATTAATTCCTTAATTTGAAAAAAATACACAACCAAATGATTATTTATTCAATCTAAAAACTGGTTATTAAGAACATGTTTTTCTTTTTAAAATTAAATTCATGTGATGAAAATTAATTTAACGTGGTCATTAGTCAATAACATTGTAGTATTAGGCACCTAAATCTGACCATTTAACAACTTGACGAATCTAAAGATTTATTGTGATTTAAAATAAGGTGAAGGATGCCCCACGCGCTTAGCTCATTTTCTTTTTTTGGACGTTTTCCGATATGAATATGAAATTAATTTATCCTTTTTTTTTCCTTTCAAAATGACAATTCTAATAACTGTTTTTATATTTTAAAAGTATTTTTAAAAAAATTTATTTTTTTTCTGTTTTAAATTAATATATTTTTATTTTTAGATATTTTTATTTAATAATATTAAAAATAATTTTTAAAAAATAAAAAAAATATTATTTTAATATATTTTTAATTAAAAAGTAATCACAATCATATTTACAAACAGTTTTTTAATTGTCTACTAACCATGGATCCCGATCATCAATCTAAAGCCATCCATTCAGATGGATGAAAAACTTAGATAATATGAAAAAGTTAAGGTACAGGGAGTTAATTATATAACCAATACAATATTTATATCAATATAAAATTAAAATCTATTATTTTAAGAATTACAAGATAATAATTTCATTATAAGTACATATATTATTTTAATTATTATTCAATCCTTACATCTAAAAATTTATCATTTCTGCTTAAAATCTAAAAAAATACTTTTTATTATTACTTTTTGCTTAAAATATTTTAAAATCTATTTATGAAAATTAATGGTTCAGATCTTAATACAAAAATAAAGATCAAAATTATTAATTATTTAAATTGATAATTGTAAAAATATTAATTTAACTTTGTTACGTTTATATTTTTGTCTGGAAAATTTTATATCAAGAAGTAATTAGTAACTTCCTATTAGTTATTTATTAAAATCTATTTTGAAGAAAAAAACAGATACAAGTGGAAAAAACTCTAAAATCCATGTCTCATAAAAATGATAAAAATATTTTTATATAGTATTTCTTTCTCTTGTATTTATTTATTTTTATAAAATAGATTTTACTAATTAGGATGTCACTAAAATACCATAAAATTTGTAGTTTTTATCTTATTTGTTTTATTTTTTAGTGGAACATAAATTTATCTAAAAATATCCTAGAGACACTCATTTTTATCTTTATTTTTATAATTAAATATATTTTTATTTCTCGTCTTTGTTTTTATTTTTTTTTAAAAAGCAACAAAACACTACTATAAGAACACAATTAAATTATTTAACTTCAATTTTTTATATATTAATATCGTATATTTAGATATTTGTTTCCTAAAAAGGAAGGGTATACCTTGTAATTACTATTTTTTTTAAAACAGCAAATAAATAAATAAATCTTCCGCGCTGTAAATTCATGTTTAGCACGGCATGTATGAGTGATTATGCTATCAATGTCCAAACAACATTAGAACTATGATAAACGAATGAAACCATGCAATACAACTTAGGAAACAACATAATTTAGTAGGAAGTATTTAATATTACGGTAATAATTGTTTTTTTAAATATTTTTTATTTTTTAAAAATTTATTTTTAATAATAATATATTAAAATGATCAATATAATATTAATTAAAAAAAATAATGTGTTTTAAAAATATAGGGACACCGTAAAGATAAAACAAATGTTGTACATGAATACAGAGGCCGTAGCCTAGTCTCATGCACAAGGACAACAATCTCAAGCCTTCCACATGCACTGATCACCCCACATGGAAGTCCGACCCCAGACAGATGGTCAAAAGTGAATGTACCCTTATCTTGTATGGCAGTGACCTATCATGCATATCCTATTTTTTAAACACGTGTCCAAATACCTGTCTTTCCATGCGAGGAAGCATTGATTATTTTTTATATATATATATATATATATAACTGCATGAAAGGGTGGTTTTAAACAGTGTAAAATAAATAAATAAAAATAAAACGGAACGATGGTTTTAAATAGCGTAAAATATTATAACTCTAAACTCATTTCTAATGTGAATTGTAATAGTAAAATAATAATCTAACAAAAACAAGTAGCTTGGTTATTGAAGATAATGTATTTTTTTTTTACAGTAAAATAATTTATTTATTCTTAAAAACAAAAATATTAAACCGGTGTCTGAAAATTATATCAACTCTTTATTGTTTAAAGCACAATAAAAAAACTTAATTGTTTTTAAATTAAAAAATTCTTTAATTGACATCCAATGGTTTTTTTTTTTTTTTTTGTATTTTCATTTTTTTTTTGTTATAACCCAGGATAGAATGGTTCGATGCCGGGCCATGCCCTTGAAATTTTTCTTAGCAGGTAATAAATCCAATTAATACATGATCCATTTTAAGAGGTGATTCTAAACTCTTTTTATGTGTAAGTTATTTCTATTACATCCATAATCTGATAGACAATTAGGCAGGGTAAACCAGTGACTGGAGACCTATTAAGATGCATGACTATGCACAGTCCAAAACAGTAGAATTCTTGGCTTTACCTTAGCTAAATGGTGGTACAATTCTAGCTTCATCTCTATGATCAAAATGAGCCCTTTCCTGGATATTCACCTCCTAATACAGAAATTATGTTATCTGAGAAGACTTTTGTAGAAGCTGTGGAGGATACGTTACAAAAGAGGTGTGAAATGGATTACAATCTTCAGGGATAACTAGATATGGCTAGAATCAGTATGAAGCAAATAGCTGATAAAGGAAGGACGAAAATTGAATTCATGGTGGGAGATGGAGTGTTTCTTAAGTTGCAGCCATGTGAGCAGACGACTGCAGCTTCGAGGAGGAATAGAAAACTGAACCCGAGATATTTTAGTTCTTATAAGATCATTCAGAGAATTGAGACAGTGGCTTATAAACTTCTCTTGCTTAAAATGAGTGCAAATACATCTGGTGTTTCATGTTTCATTGCAAAAATAATATAAAAAAAAGATGGGTGTAAATGTTGTGGTTTCTTCTAAATTTCTAGTAACTGATGAACTTAGAAAGGTTAAGGTGAATCCTGTAACAGTTTTGGATAGGAAAATCATGAGGATTACATTTGGATTGATTGAGTGGTAAAATATGTTTAACGAAGACTCAACCTGGGAAAACCTTGAAGAACTTCAGCTACAATTTCCAGATTTTGATGTCAATTCACGAGGACAAGAATTACTTATGCAGGGAGGAATTGCCAAGACTACTAGTTCAACTTACTACTGTGTATTGCTAACAGTAACTATTCTACCAGTCAGATTATTAGCTTCCTTATTAAACTTGAATACTTCATCTTCTCTGTTTTACCCACATTCCATAACAATTCCAATCAAGAATTTGTTTGGAAATAACTATCTAGAAGGTGGTCCAATGACAAATATTTAAAATTAAGAAATTTACTTATTTTATGGTCTCAGGTTCGAGCCATGTGGTTGCTCATATGATAGATACTGAAGGTTTATATAGTCGTTAACTTCAAGGTCTGTGAGATTAGTCGAAGTATGCGTAAGCTGGCTCGGACACCTATGTCAATAATAATAAAAAAATTTGTTTGGAAACCAATTGAATAAAAAAAAGATTGTTTGTGCTTAGATAACTAGTTAACAAGCTGGATAGCTTATGGTGTTTTTATCAATTTTCAAGTCAATTTACATATTAATTGAGAGCAACTATCCTCCATTAATAATTTCAAAAACACATTCTTACAGCGGTCAATACAATAGCTTTTTAGCACTAATTTCACCCTTGAAATTTGGTATTACTGATGATGATTTTCTGACGGAGTAAGCACCGGAGTCACAGATGATAGATGCTTCATGGTATTACTTGAATAATGACGTTTTCCGACGAGTTAGACATGCGCAAGATAGACAGATAGACAGATGCTAGTCATCTGAAGATTAACTTTAATTAATTATGTTAGCATAAGAGTATGTATGCTGTCATTTCGTAGTAAATTCTTTTTCAGTTAGAATTCTGAATAATGAATTTGGTCTCACAAACTGTTCTTGACTCCACCAAAGACATATGTGTGAATTAATGAGCCCTTTCTACAGTAAAAGCTCCAAAACTTGCAATAAATATCCAGAGTTTACACATGAAAGTTCCAAGTTGAAACTCACGTGTAACGGACAGCGTTGCCCATTACACACCAGCAGCTGATCTGTACAGCCTGCAACAAGAATCATAGACCCCACAGTTTTTTGTACAATGTGTACCGTACCTATAATATCATCATCAACCCTACACCCTCCTGTAACTCCATGTTTTCCTTTATAAATACCCTCCTCCTAACCCTACAACAACAGCCTCCATCACTTGCTTTGCTCACTAACCTGCTCTGTTTTTCGTTGTCTTTGCGAAAGTTTTATTAGATTTGCTCCTTCTTGTATGGCAGTGAGTTTACTTGCACGTGAGATATCTGACCTCTGCTTAGGCAAGCCTGCTTTGAGGTCTCTCTCACTCACCACAACGATAGCTGAAGTTCTATTTGCTCTTAAAAACTCTGATGATAACTTTTTAAGTGTATGGAGTTGTGAGCACACAGCAAAGACCAATAAAGACTACAGAGGCAATTGTGAAGAGGATGGCTGTGATGTTGGTGAGTGTAAATGTGTTGGTAAAGTTTCCATGGTGGATGTAATATGCTATCTTTGCAAAGATGAGAACTTGTTGTCCCCTTCTGATGCTTTGAAAGCACCTGTTTCTGTTCTCTTGCCTGAGATTCCTGGAATGGTTGTTCATGTCGAACCAACTTCAAGGTATTGAGAATTGTGCTTTTTGGAGTTTTACCATGTTTCGTCAATTCTTCAAATTTCCAGCTTTTCTTTTTCTGTTTTTTTTGGTGTTCTTATCTGGGTTTTTATTGATTTTTCAGTTTAACTTTCTTTATGGGAGTTCCCAAGCTATTTATTGTTTGCTCAAAGGGAAGCTTGGTAATAATCCCTTTAGTCTAAAATTTATAGTTTTCTTTCATTATTTCTGTCAGTTACTTCCTTAGTGAAGATCATTTCTTGATCAGGTTTATGTAAAAATTTAAGACTTGTTCTTAACCATAAATCTATCCCAATTTGATTTATAGAATCAGGATGTTTTGGTATCAAATATGACCCTGCCCCCTCCCCTGTTTTTTTCTTACACAATAAGCAGCAATTTGAACGCCAATAGTTTAGTCGCTACACGGATTTGAGATTGTGTTCTGTTTCTTGCAGCTCCACTAATAATCACCAGCTTCTTCTTCTTCTTTTTTTTCCAGCTTATTGGACGCAATTGATCTCATCCTCCAAGGAGCCAAGAATCTAGTTGTGCCAATAAAGACCAGATATAGCTCCAGTTCAAGAAGAAAACAGCAGCAAAAACTCTCAATCACCAGCCCCACCATCCACAATGGCCGGGAATTCTGCTGGCTAACACAGGAAGACATAATCAGATTCTTCCTCGGTTCCATTGGCCTCTTTGCTCCACTTCCAGCTCTCTCCATTGACACACTGGGCATTATAAGCACCGATTATCTTACTATTGATTACCACTCCCCTGCTATCTCAGAACTTGAAGCCATTTCTGTTTCTCTAGCAGACGAGAATCCCGTTGCAGTCATTGACAGTGATGGCATCTTAATTGGGGAGCTCTCTCCATTCACTCTAGCCTGCTGTGATGAGAGTGTTGCAGCTGCAATCACTACCCTTTCATCGGGGGACTTGATGGCCTACATTGATTGTGGAGGACCACCAGAGGACCTTGTCAATTTGGTCATGACGAGGCTTAAAGGGAGAGGCCTGGAAGCAATGCTGCAAGAATTCACCAATTCTAGTTGTTACTCGACCACTAGTTCATGTCATTCACAGTCCTCATCGTCATCATCTGATGAGGAGTCAGGGAGCAGCACCCCAGTTAGTGCGCTGCAGAGACCAGGAAAGTACAGTAGGTCCATGAGTTACTCAGCCAGGATGGTGCGGAGGGCAGAGGCAATAGTTTGTCATCCCAAGAGCTCACTTGTGGCTGTGATGATTCAAGCAATTGCTCATAGATTGAATTACGTGTGGGTCATAGAGGATGACTGTAGCTTGGTTGGGATTGTCAGATTTTGTGACGTGTTAGGAGTTTTCAGGGAAAGTATAGAGGATATGGCCTAAAAAGATGGCGGAGCTTTTTCTTTTTTCTTTTTTGTTTTCTGATGGCTTTATCGTTAACGCTGATCTGGTGAAGATTAGATCAAGGAAATAAGTGGTAGGAAAACACTGATGGAGGAGTTTGGAACCCTTTTTGATACGAGGAGAGTTGGTCTTTGATTGTATAATTTGTATGTGTTTTCTTTTTACTGGTGGGGTTTTGAATCTTCTGTCCCTTTTCTACTTTTAATTATTGAAGCAGAAGAGCAGGAGCAGGCAGATTTGACATGATGCCCCTTTTTGTTTAATCAGACAGTGTTTGCCTCGTGGATCATGATTGTGTTGAAGATTATGTCGTTTGTGTTGATGTTAATTCATAGTTTAAGTGAAGTGAAATGGCGTCAGCTCAAATCCCAATGACTCAGGGCACATTAGAAGTGCGTTTTAAATCGTCTTTATTAAAATTTTGTGAACATTTCACTTTTTTTTAATATTTGATAGGTTGAAAAATAAAATTTATTGTTTATTTTTATTTTTTATAAGTTTAAAATGATTTGAAATAAATATTTTTTTAAGATTAATGCTTTATTTTACAAGTATCTAATTTTATTATAAAATTAAATAGAAATATTTTATAAAAATAAAAAATTATTAAACTTGTTGAAATCCATGCGGGTTATAAAATAATTAAAATCAATTCAATTTCGCTAGACAAGAAGAATATTATATAAAAGAAAATTCTATACCTGGAACACGTGGTGTGTAATAGTTCCTATCTATAGCTAGTGGGTTTGATTAGGTGTGTTGAATGCTCAACACAGCTGGAATATGTCTCAACGAATGTTTAAAAACAATTTGTTGAAAAGGATAGGGAACTGAAATTTCCACTCCGATTCTTTCTCTGCAATGACAAGTCATTTTCTTTCACCCACTCATGGTATCTTGTATCGGAGCCAACAAATGAAGAAGATTTTTTTGACCTATTCCCACCAACACACGGTGACTCGGTTTCCGATGCAGACGTCTACAATGCACATAACGCATGGCATCCACTTGTGCTCTGATCCTGGAATTGCAGTCTCCCTGACATAATTTTTTCCGGACAGCTTTCAAGCAACTTTATTATTCTCGAGATTATTGAGTCGATGATTATATAAATTTAAATTTATGATATTTGTATTAATAATTTCTGAAAAGATGAAGAGTGGAACTCCCTCATGGTACTCCCAAACATAATTTTGCAATTACAGCTAAGGTTCTTTATATTTGCTTTAGGAAACATAGCTAGAACTGTCTCAAATTATGCGAGGTACCATGGATTAGCACCACCACTACAAAAAAGATGAAGAATGGTGATCGAATTTTCAAAGATTACGAATAGAAGAGAGGTCTGCTGTTTACATTCAAAAGAACCTATGAATGGATCGTGCTCTTTCAGACAGCAATGGCAAATAAACTTACATAGGAAAAGTGGGGAAAACATGTCTATAGACTATAAGCAATTTCATGAATTGCACTACAATCGTTACTACTAAAGAAATTCACAGTCAAGTTTTCGAAAAAATGAGATGACTCAATCTGGTGTGCGAATATTAACTCGGATGAGTTGAGTAGCTGTGGACGCTTCTGATATAGCAGTGGCATCCACAGAGCAGAGGGGTGTCTAAACTTGATCTTCATTTGCCTTCCGAAGCAAGACCTGTATCATCTGCTGTTTCTTGAACAAAGATTTCAGTTGGTTGTAGGCATGCCCTCAATGTTTCATGGCCAAGTTGTGCTCTTTCATTATCTCCAAATCCAAACATTTGGCCCTGGTTAGTAACCACAACAGTGTGGTAGAGGCCTGTGCTGATCTGAGAAACATGATGAGCTCTTAAGCTATCAAGAACTCTAGGTCTCATCACTTTATCAGATACACCCCTATCAGGAAAGCCAAGGCTACCAAATCCCATCCATCCAAAGCCATAAACAGAACCCCCATCAACCAGAACAAATGTTTTCCTTTTTCTTGCACAAACCTGTAAAATAAAAAGCATCATCACTGGCGGGGTCTCGGATAAAGTATTATGACAAAAAAAATATTAAATAAACATGCAAACAGAAGCTTGAGATGCTAACTTAAGCCAACTCAACTGATTGTCATTGAGATGATTTTTGTAGCACCAAAAGGTTTTGTATGCCATTTATCATAATAAACTCACACAAAGGAGAGAGGAAGCAGATATATGTTTAGAGAAGAGGAAAGGGGAGGAACTAGAATGAAAGGAGATTTAAAGGACATAGCAAACAACCAGGAGGAACAGTGCAAGTTGCTAAGGTTATGGAGGTATTCTAGTACCGATCCAAATTCCAAAAGTTAAGAAAGTGTGACACAATCGGTGGGAGAGAAGTTAAGAAATGATTATTATTTAATCAAATCCTAGTCGTTTTGGAAATTATTTTGTGCAGTTACGAGCTTTATTTAACTTGTTATAAATACCTATGTGGAAAGTTTTTCATAGAATTGAATTATGGAATAAAATTGTGCTACTAAGTTAATTGAAGAATTGGTGCCTACAGTGTTCTTCCTCCTCTTCTTTTATTTTCCTCTTGCTTTTCTTTCTTACTACAAAATCTGCTGCTACGGCTCACCAATTGTTGTTAACAAGTTTATTATAACCCAGAATTCTACTAAACAAGTCCCTTAAAAACATTAAACTGGTTATTGTAAACACATCCTAGGATTTCAGTTCTACCCCAAGTTACCAAGAACCGTAAACTGCCTAGAAAACTAATACATGATATGCATGAGTTCATAGCGGGGATGTACTCAATTTACTTCAAGGAGGCAACAGAAAAGGTTGACCAAACCTGCACAGCAAGGTGGCTCTTAAGGCAGTTCACAAGTGCAGGATGAGTCTTATCAATCTCATCGCCGTGGCCTAACGCTCCACAGTAACCTTTTCCCCAACTATAGACCTACAATCACCAGGACATAGGTTAGAGAGGTTCTTTGACAAGTTCATAATCAGCAAGACTAAGCATTATCAATGAAGCACAGTTCAACATGGGTGCAGAGACTAACAAATCCACTTGAATCAAGTGCCACCGCATGCTCATCCCCAGCAGACACGTGGACCACATGAATATCCTTTCTTCTAAATGTCTGGATTGCACGTGGCCGGAACTCATCATGTTGCTCTCCATGACCAAGACACAAATTAGAACCAGAACCAAAAGAGTAAACTACACCGTTGTCAGTTACAGCTAAAACATAACTGGGACCAGCAGCTATTTGAACCACAGAACCAACTCCCTCAAGTAGTTCAATGATTTTGGGTGTTGGTCTGTCTTGCGTGTCACCATGACCAAGTTGCCCATGTGTGTTCGTTCCACAAGTATAAAGCTGGCCTTGTCTTGTGAGGAACACTGTAAAGTTAAGGCCAACAGCAACCTGAAACAATTCCCAGTTTTTTTTTTAATTTAATTAAAAAATCAAGAGAAGAAACAAAAGCAGCTGGTCAAAGTCAAATGGTCCCAAAACAATAACAATATAGTGTTGAAGAAGCACACAATTGCCTAGCAGGAAGAAAGTATAACCCTCATGCTTAAACTAAATGCCTTTACCCGTATTTTAATCAAGTCTTCAAGAAAATCAAGTAACACGTGATTCTGCAGAAAAGTCACTGGTGCGTAAAAAAACTAAATGAATATCAGAAAATTAACTCAGCATTGGAGACGAGGCACAGTTTGCTATCCAGGCAGCTTGGTCTTAACCGCAAGACAATGGTTGGATATAGCAGGAATTGTTTTCTTTCAAAAAAATCAACTTAAATAAGAAAAGCATTGTTAAGAAACAAAAGCCCTTGAATGTGTATTGGTCATAAGAGCCTCACCAAAAAGGTTGAGAACAACAATTTTACATGTTACTTTAGATCATCCAACACCAACTAGAATACATATTTGTTACCTAGGAACCCATTAGACAAGGTAGGAACACTCTTAAGAAGTGACATCAATAAGAATACAGTATAGTGATATGTATGTTACCTGCTTGCAAGGAACTCCCTTCAGTGCCTCAACTAGCCTAGGCCTAAATATGGGGCGATTAGTATCATTGTGGCCGCAGCAAAATGATGAATTATCACCACATGTGAAAACCTGCATCATTAAATAGCATCATCTGAGGGACATGACAAATTCTCAAAACCAAACTCGTGATAATTAAACCATGTGTCAACTGCCAGTCGGAATACAGTATGTGTTTGAAAGCTTGTTGATATAGTATGTTTATCGTGCATAAGAACTACAGCGACATTAATAAATCACAACCATCATTTGAAGACAGGAGATGCATGCCACATAGTTGAGGCTTCTAGACAACACAGAAGCAATACAAGTCCAAGGTTACCACAGTCTTATAATGAAATATGCAGCATAATCACCCTTAATATTCCCAGACCGCATCAGCATCAACAGAACCATTTTTTAGTAGGAAGTCTTGAACTCCCAACTTCTCAGACGAAGGAAATTATGGAATATGAAAATGAGAAATGGCAGTGCTCTAAATTACTTGCACCAACACTTTCTTTAAAGCATCCAGTTCTATGAAACAATAGCATTCCTAAAACTATGAAACTGCATTTTTTTTTTTTTACCATTGATGCTGGGTCAAACATCATTCACACATGAAACCATCAAAATTTAAGAGCCTAACCATGTAGCAGCTTGCTCAATATTATTATTTTTACTTTTTATCATCCCCACCGTGGCCCTCTTAAGGTCTACACCAAAGCCTGCTCATTCTAGTAATTAGTTCAGAGCAAAACAAATGATTGATGAAATATGAAGTGTGACCAGTAACAAACCTCTCCAGACTGCAAAACAAAAGCAGCATGATTATGGGAGGCTGAGACTTGGATCACATAAGCCAAAGATGGGAATCTAATCCGTGTGAATGCTACACATTGTGTTGTTTCAGCACCATGTCCAAGAACGCCACACAAACTGGAACCACAAGAATATACAGATGAATCTCTGATCAGCAATGTGTGATATCTTCCGGTTGTGACCTGCATCTGTTTATTTAACCCAAAGAGAATAAACATTGATAACTCTTCTAGATGCATCAGCCTAAATATGAAAAGGACTAGGATACCAAAAGAAAAAAAAAGATGAAAAGAAATGAAAAAGAAAAAGAAAAAGAAAAGGTAGGCAAGGTTTGGCACAAATCACAAGTTTATTACCACATGAACTTGAATGTCCATCCTTTGTGGAAATCAATTACAATTTTCCTAGTGATAAGAAAAGGGACTGTAAATAATTTTCCAAATATTTCCTTTCTAGAACCTTAACACTACTATGTAACATATGCCAATTGATACTAGGTACCACTTTTCATTATTGATGCAATAGCAAACAATAATAGTCATTAGAACTCTAGATTCCCTTTCTACTATTGGCTTGTCCTGTCTTAGTTCATAATGAGAATGCCAACAGCGATCTTCCCAGCCGTCATAATTCACAAGGAGAACAACCACGGCAACATAGCTGTTAGGACAAAAGCCTAATAACATCATTTACTGCAAAATAAATGTTGAGAACATGTAGAATCTAAAGGATATAACAGAACAATATAATTACTTTTGCGCTAGTGTAGTTTTTCAATCTTTCATTTGGAATGTAAGAATATAAGAAAGAACACATACATTGGATGCTGAGGTCTTGACCATGCCCGACGATTCCTCCACGGCTTGCAAGAACCTCAAAACCCGCTTCCAATTCCCTTCACATCGACCAAACAACCCTTTCTGAGCATTCCACCCCATCCCACCATATACTCTATGAGACACACACAGCTGATACGCTGCAAAGTCCACCAGCGACCTAAACTTTTGAGGATACAACCCATGACTCCCTCCAAATGTCCTAGAAGTCAACTCTAAACACGCGAGGTCAACCGCACTGAGCCTCCCAGTGGTCAGTATCTCAAAAATCAAATGTGATGGCAAATCCTCGATGGAAACCGATCTATTCTTATCGGCCATTTATATCAAGTTCCTCAGTTTTCACACCACACCACCAATCCTTTACCCTCAGAATCCAACACTTGTTCTCCAAAATTGATAACAATCGACCTCAATTCAACAAGACCAAGCTCAAACAGGGCCAATAAATAAGCGAAAATGTATCAAATTTTTAGGCGAAATCTATTGTAATTAAAGCAACATATGAAGAAAACAACACCAGAGGGAAGAAAAATAGAGGGGATAGAATACAAGAAAGGGGGTCCAAGTGAGATTTTCAAATTATGTTTTCGACACAATGATTGGGAATAAAACATCAGAAGAGAGAATATTCTCACACAAACTCCCAAAAATTTAATCAGACAAATTCTCCAAAGCCAACAGCTTAACCTGCAAAATTGAGCGCAATTCAACAATAGATTAGATCAAAATTCACTTCTCAAACCCAAAACAGAATGAAATGCAAGATCTTGAGACACAAACTTGATTAAAAAACCATCAACAACAAAAGGGTTTCAGTAAAGCTCTCAACTTTAAGACATCAGTGAATAAAATGTGAGATTTTGAGATGAAAAATAAAAATCAATAAACAGCAAAGGGGTTTTGATGACTAGTGATCGCTCACCAAACCGACAAAGAAAGCAATAGAATTTCACTTTTTTAGTGGTGACCGAAATGTAGCCAAATTGAGCACAAAATGAAGAGAGAATTGAGGAAAGGTAGGGTCTTGAAGGTGTCTTTATGGCCACATTTTTCTTAGATGTCAGTCGGTCATGGTATCTCTCTCTCCAGATTTTAGTTTTAGTTTTTTCATTTTATGGTTTGATTAGTAAGAAGGAGAGATGGTTGCATTGGAGCGAATTTGGGCACAGAAAGAAGAAAAAGTCCTTGGAGGATTCTACTCGCTGGACTTCACTCAAATTTGCCACCTTTTTTCGGTTGACACGTGGAATTCAGTGGAGTTGCCATGTGCGATAAATGAAGTGGTTTTGGCGTCAGCTTTGCAACCCTGGGAAGACGAAGGATGGAGTGACCAGATTTCGCGCGTAGATGAAGGGTGCGTTATGCGCACCCATGCAACCGCTGTTTTGTTAAATTTTATTTTTTATTGCTACAAATTAATTTTTTTATATATTTTTAAATCAAAACTAATTCATCCAAGCATCAATTTGGCTAGCTAATATTTCTTTAATTCTTCAGATTGGCTGCCCCCTTCGTGCTAATTTTTCTTGAGGAAGGCAAGTAGCTATTTCACTGTATTAAGTTTCCCATTGCTCTGCTTAATTCTTAGCAATGGCGCCTGCTAAAGTCATCGAAGACTTGACCTTTTCATTCCTTAATGGCTAATCAGAATATTGAAGAAGTCCTTTCTCCTCCCCTGTAAGTAAACACCCTTACAATATTAATTGTCTCTCTCGTCACCGAAAGCACGGCAATAATTATTATGAGCAGCGAAGCCATGGACTTCTCTGAAGATTTTCAAGGTTCTAGGAAATCGACCAAATATTTCATAGCTTGGGGGGCAAGTCATCATCTAGTAAGCCAGCCAATCCCGAGAGTTCTTTTCTTATAAAAATATTAAGACGTGTTTGGGTGTTTGGTAAAGTAATAAAAATTATTTTTTAAAATAGACAACAATGGCAGTGCTGCGCCAAAACAGGCACTAAGCATTAAAAAAATCAAAAGCCCACAAGCTATTTCTTCTACCTTTTCTTTTCTGTCACACGGGCCGGCCTGCATTTAAGGCCCTACTGTCATAGGACCAATATGTTTCTAATGACCTAGGCCCATTATAGTTTCAGGCATCCACAAGGTTGATTATTTTTCAAATGACCCAGGCCCAATAGTTTTCTGCTGGTGGTTTTAGCTTGTTTTGTTTTGGTGTCTGTTCGTGGCACAGTTAGGTTATTAATCAACTTCTTTTTGGATTCAGGTTCGGATATGGAGAGTACCAAACCTGACCCCTGGTACCCTGTATCACACTTGTTTTCCATTTCACTCATGGAACACAATTAAAAGTCTCGTGAGCCTTCATCAACCAGGGACCTGAAAGGGTCTTTAAACACTTGCCCAATTCTCAATAGTGTTGTCTTGCTTGTCTGTATAGATAAAGACAATGGAGGCAGACTTGATGCACCATGATAATCAAGAAGATGGAGCAGAAGAAGAAGACTATGTGCTTCTTGATCTTGATGCTGTTTTTGCCCAAGTTGATATTTCTCCAGATACACCATATGTTCTTTCTGTAAGTTTTAGCAAATCCCTTCTACAATTTGCCAAGTTTTTGTTTTTTTTTACACTGAAGATTGTGTCTTTGAGTTCTTTAGCATCAACCCACTTCAATTTCTTTGATGAATATGGTAAAAACTGAGATTTTGCTGGGTTTTGCATTTGCATGAACATTTCCATGCCATTACTTATTGAATTTTAATTATGTAGTTTCTGTTTGCTATTTTAAGCCGATAAACTGTATGTTGGACTGTGGTTTACAATTTTTGAAAATTTTGTACAGATTTTAGGTGCTGCAATTCATGTTTTATTACAACTTTTTTTTAACGAGTAAGGAGCCCTTCTTATTTTGAGTTTACTTGAGCATGCCATAGTTATAATATTGATCATTGAATTCAAATTGTACATGCTTTTGCTAGAATAAGCTGAAACAATTGTGTGTTTGTATTTTGATTTGTGACTTGCTAGTGCGGATATTTTTCTTTGTTTTTTAGCTGTTGCATGTCATGTATTATTAAAATTATGTAATAAACAAGAAGGCCTTTTGATTGTTTGACACCACCCCATATTGAAATATTGCTTAATGCTGCTGCTTGAAGGATTCGACAAGGAAAAGCCTTCACTGTTTTCTGAGTTTCTTCAACTTTATTGACTGGGTGCTTTATTTTTAGTTCAAAAGGATGATGATGGCTTCTAATTTTCTTTTTTGGCTCAGAATTTTGTTGACTCGGTATGACTTTTCCTTGGGATCAATTGCTTTTATTTGTTTTGCCTGCTAATAATGTTAATAATTTGCTTTTGCTTTTATTTCAAGAGTGTCTAAATTCTTCAAACCATTGATTTTTTCTTTTCATGTCAGCATTTTTCTTTTAGTTAATCATTTGTTTGAACTCTAGGGTCTCGACACTGCAGAGCCAATATTGATTATAGATGACAAAGTGAAACTGGTGAGTGGATGGCTTGACATATCATTTATTCGTTTTTGTATTCATTTCGAGTTTGAAGGGCTATAACATGGCTCATCTTTTCAATTGACTGACAAATTGATAACAAACATATGTTTGGTTAATTTTATTTTGCTTTCTCAGATTGGGAAATATGAAGATACAATCGGTACATGCTTTGTTTTCTCAGAAAATGGTGAGCTTATCTCTACTTGTCTTCTTGGGTTCAAGGAACTAGACTAAAAAGAAGTTTTCCTTGCATAAATTAACCACCTAGCTGACTTGAGGGTTAATCAATCATCTCTTATATAATATTATAGTTTTGTGTCCCCCCCCCCCCCCATTAATCATACTTTGGTTACCATGATAAATTGATTTATTCTCAATTTTGGTCCTGTTATTGGCTTCTATGGCAAATATCAAGGGAAATTGAATGATTCTACTGCATAACAGAACTATGAATGTCCGCATATGAATCTAGATGTAAGTCTCACAATATTACTATTATTTAAAAGTTATTGCATAAGACTGGCTAAATTAACTTCCCATTTACGTCAAATATTATAGTGCGTTTTTTTGTGTAAACTTTAACAAATAAAACCTGGATCTAAGAGCTAGGACATGGGATCATCAACTCACCTTTGGCCTTTTGTTTTCAATTAATTGTTTATTGCAATGGTTCACCAAGAGAATTGGATGATTCCAGAGGGGGGATTTGATATTTGTTACTGCAATTCTGCTAACAGAAAAGTGTGTTTGCAGAAGCTGCCCCTTTGGTTCTAGAAGAGACAGGACCATCAGAAGCAAACCTTTTTGCAGGCAGATGTATAGTAGATCCTAACCAAACTCCAACTAAGGAGGTGAAACCAGTTGCACAGCTTCAGAAGATCCTAAAGTTTAGGTTGTTAATGGATGAGGATGTTCAAGATGTCAACATGGAATCAAAGACGTGAAATTTGTGAGTAGAGAAATCCACCTTCAGAATTTCGATGTGAATATTCTTTTCCGTAAATGAAGATGGTTGGCCTAGCTAGTTGATGGTAAATGCTGATTATTTAGTTAGGTAGTTGCAGATAGAATACCTTCGATTGTGCTGTCAGATTCTCTCGAGTCCCAGTAGTTCCATTTGCTCTACACTCTACAGCATGTATACTGTTTTCTGAGTCCTAAAAAATCTGTCTTCATGTCTGCAAGTAGTTTTGTTATTAAAAACGTCTGATTTCAAACACACTTTATGGCAGAAATCAAGTTTTTCTCCTAGGATTTTATACTGCTAGATGCTAGAAAGGTTAACATTACATTAGTTATGTCACGGCAATGATATAATGTCATGTTTTGTTAGAAGTAATGAATTCTATAATATAATGGTCCATTGTATTTCTTTCTATGCTTGGTTTTGCACTTTCAAAATTATAATGTCACTGAGGATTATAAATGTAATGAATTATTATATTACAAGCAGTTTAATATATATACATATGAGTTATGAAATGAATCATTTTAATTAAGAGTGACCATATTGGGATTTAATTGAAATTTTTTTTATCATACGGATTAGGGTGTAAATTTTACAAAATACAAGGACCCAAGAATTTTAAATAGAGATCAATTCTTAAATAAATATAAAATATAGGAACTGAAATAAGTTATTTTAAAAATACTAGAAACTAAAATGAAATTTTATCAAAGCATCCTTTATAAAAAGTTTTGCAACCAAACAAGGAATATAATAAACTCTCCCTTTTGCAATCAAACAAGGTATATGATAGATATATATGATAGAAGTTATTTATTTTTTAAATTATTTTTTATTTAGAAATATATTAAAATTTATTTTTAAATTTTTTAAAATTTATTTTTAATATTAATGCATCAAAATAATTAAAAAACATTTAAAAAATTAATTTTTAAAAATAATTGTTTTTAAAAGCACTGCCACGCAGCGTTGCTATTGCTAAAGAGGCCCTAAGCTTGCAATAAGAAAAATCCCTTGATATAATGCTTTTGGTTCCACAATTTACAAGCATATGCATGGGATTGGTGGGACAATTATGGGGAATCATCAACAAGAACATGATTCTACAGCCCGAACCTAGGGCAAAAATTTGCCCTCGAAAAAATCTTTTTTTAGAGAAGCATAAAAAATATGATCACCACCACGTCGCAGAGATTAGTGTATGATGCTGAGTTCAAACTTGGATCGCTCCTGTGGTCTAGCTCTAGCCGTAGGGAAGCGAGCTCCTTCGACCAAAGCCTCTCAATTGCAATAAAGTCTGTGGATACCAAAAAGAGTAGAGCAACAACAGAAATTGCTGTCAAATTTGTAATGAAGACAGTAAGAGCTTTGTGCCGATAACTGAGCATGCAATAAATATTCATGTCAAGTGGTCCAATAAATTATGAATATTAACTTCTTTTATAAGCTAACATCTGTTGCTCCACAGTTAATTATAGTCGAGATGGTTAAGATATTGGAGTCGCCAATGAATATTAATATATTGGAGTAAATCTTAAGAAAATAAAAGAAATTATTCCAGTGCTAATAATATTTTTTAATATAATTGAATAAAATCATTTATAAAACAAAGAATGTTATCAAGTTTAGTCTGGATTAAAATAAAGGTGTTATTGACCTTAATCAAACTAGTTATTGCCATGTCCTATGTTCTAACACAGTTGAATGTTATGATGCAATCACAATTTGAATAATTATACAAATTTACCAGTAAAAAATCAAAACATGTTCTATGAAATTCAACCAGAACCAAATAGAATCATGATCCAAATCAAGCTTTTGTGTAGAATTAGTTTCATAAACCAAACAATACATCCCCGAGTAGGGAATTCAAGCCTTTCAAATCATAAACTTTGCAAAAGACAAAGAAATATCTTGGAAGTGGCATGAAGATTCTGAAACAGAAAAATACAGAAGCAAGTGGCATGATGATGGAATGATGAAGAAGCTAGTGCTCAGGTATTTTGTCCATCAAATATTTCAGAACCGCTTTAGTTCCCCTATCCAAAATTGTTCTCCGGATGCTGCAGCAATAAAAGTACACATAAAAAGTAAGGAACGACAGTGGTTCAAATTCTCACAAAAACGATGAACAAAAGAGAGGGTCTGCTCTTGGGCAGTCAACCATGTTTGATTGTTTCATAACGAAAGAGTTCTCGGTATTGTCATTTAACCATTCATAAAATTACTATGTGAAACTGTCTAGAAATATAATCAATTGAAATTAAGCCTTAACCAGAACCATAGCTGGTCGGTTTACATGAATCCATTTTTACTTCTGTCATGTAGGGCAGCATCCTCTGAAGTTAATAACTTTTTCATACCACAAAGAAATATCTATGAAATTGCAGAGTCAACAATGGTAAAAAGCATCTCACCTTCTCAATGGATTTCCATCAAGTCTTAAGGCTTGGAGGCTCGGCTCTAGCAAACCCTGATGAAAGAAATCATGTAAGCCAACTGAAGGAAACATCTTATCTAATAGGAATGCAGTTAAATCAAGCTTGACAAACTACTTAGGTGGCCCACTTTATAGACGCTACAACAAATTTTAGTGGTTTGCTGTGCAAGTTCCAATTTCAATAAGGAGAAACAAAAACAAAAAATAAAAATTGTGTAATAAGAAAGGCTAAGCTAAGAACCATCCATGTGATTATAATGAAAGCTACAAATAAATTTAAGCAGCACATATAGAGAGTTCCTACAGTTGTCATAATGTATTTGCTCCAAGCATGCAAATTCAGTACATGAAATTTTGTAGCCAGTTATATCAACACAAAGGGGAAAGGACTAGGTATTCTCACCAGCTCTGGAGGAAGTGCTGAAATATTATTGTCAGACAGGTCAAGCTCGGTGAGAGAGGTGAGATTTTTGAACCCCTGCATGTCATTTTAGCAAACCATCAAGGACTCAACACCAAGAAAAATGCACCAAAAGGGAAAGAAGCTGCTTGTTTTCTTTTTAAAGAGAAACAAGATGTATTAAATAATTCAATTCTATTCAAATTTAAATGTAAATAGTTAAATTAAAAAGACATTGAAGAAAAATCTATAAAAGAAATGATAAGAGTTTATTTTCTCTACTCAATTAGTAATATCCCCACAGCCCACTTCTTTCCAAATGGAAAATGAAAGACTACCATCACAGTAGCAGGGCCAACATATTTCTATAACCGATAAAATAAAAAAATAAAAAATTCAAATAGATGGCTGGACCAAGAAAAATGGAGTTCTTGTTCTATATGGATCCTTTTCAAGCTTTGTCTATCAACCTTAAAGCTATGAAAACTATGCTGACATTAACAAGATTCAAGTAAAAGAGAAATCAGCAGGTGCTTTGGTAGGTAAAAAATTTTTTCTCTTAGAAAGCAAATAAACTACCTCTGGAATTGAGTGAAGTGAGTTTTGGCTCAAATTCAGGATTTGCAGTTGCTGTAAGCTCAATATATCTGATGGGATTTCACGTAATTGAACTTGTCTGTCAAAGTAATACAGAAGTTAAGACATATCAAAAAGATATTAGAGAAATATTTAAACAAAAAAACCTAAAAATGCACAGAACATGAATCACATAAAGACACACACATTCACATATATACGTGTGTGGATGCAATCAGTGCATGTATTTTTGAATGCATGCATGTATACAAGCTTGTTATAATTTCCAGCCAACTGCTGGGCTGACCTGAGGTAAAGCTCTTTCAAATGAGGCAAGCTGGAAAATGCTGGATGACCAAGCAGTGAAGCTGGATTGCCACTGAGATCCAGAATCTGAAGCATAGGGACTGCTTGAAATCCATCTGATGGAATCTACAGGTCACGTAAAAATAACCAGATGACAAAGACAAACAACTAAAATAAACAAATTGGAGTTGGAAATCCATCTAATGGAATATTTTGATAGGGCATATGACAATGACTTTGGTAGTCAGAAGCACATATTGAAATACAAAAAAATGGAGAACTATCAGCATAGAGTTGAGCGACATCCCCATCACAACCACAAAGTTGCCTAAATGCAAATCTTGACCAGAAACATCAAAAGGATAACGAAAAGAACCGTGTATGTAAGAGAGAGTTGGAGAGAGAGAGAGAGAGAGAGAGAGAGAGAGGTATTAAGTTAACAAAATCATTACAGAATATGGAACAACTAAATAACTCCAGCAGCTCAGCTGGTTCATTTCATGTCTCTGTGAGTGCAACTATGAGAGAGGGATGAAGGGAGGTGTTAAGTTAACAAAACCATTACAAAATATGGAACAACTAAATAACTCCTAGAACAGCTGAGCTGGTCCATTTCATGTCTCTATTGTATTGTGTTATATTTGGATACAGGACAGAATCATAAATTAGAACCCTTTTACCTGTGTAAGTGCATTGTTGTCCAGCTTCAAACATATAAGATTGGGAAGCGATTTCAAAATTGCACATGGCCAGTCACTAATCTTGTTTCTGGATAAAATCAAACACTGCACATTTAAATAAATTTTAATTTGTATTAGTACCAATTTCATGTGTGTTTGGCTTGGAGATGTGGTGGCTTTTTTCCAAAGGTGCAACCCTTTTAAAGCACAAACCACACCTCCAAAAGCTAAAAATACATGCTTTTCGTGTGGGCCCCACTAAAAAAAGCCAAAGCCACCTCCAAACCAAACACTCTAGCGCTGATCAATGTTTGACACTCAAGACCAGGCTGCGTCCAGTCAAAGCCAGTCATAAATGACTTACACAAGAATCTAAGTAAGAGGTTGACAAATTAATTCTAAAAATAGTGAATGAAAAAGGTAAGTTCCAATGTTGATCCATCCAGAAGAACATCCCTGCACCAATATTTTTTGGTTTGCATACAGTTCACAGGATCAGTCACTGATTAATGCTTCAAGGTTCAAGGCTTCAAGCCACCTCAACATATTGGAATCAGATAAAACAACCTCCTGTCCACAATGCATTTGGTATGGTTATACCTCATTAAAAACTTTTTGAAGAATACCAAAAGGAGAAAACAAATTTCAAATTTAATGAAAGAGAGGGGGCCAGCTTCGATGCAGAAGTTGGCTCAATATAAGGTAAGAGAACAGTTGCAAAGAGAACATTTTACCTGAATGTGTCCAAACTCTTTGAGCAAAAACAAAAATAAGATGAGCCAAAAAAACTTGCCTGAAGGGAAACACACAAGGAGAGTTCAACTGGCAGCTCTTGAATAGAATTCCTGGATAGATCAACCTTTACAATTTCATTTGATTCCCATACTTCTGATGGGACAGCACTCAAACCCAGCCCTTGTAGAGAGAGTTCCTAAAAGCATAAATATCAATTGAGACAAAAAAAAGAAGATAAAAAAAAAGGCAGTATTAGTTTAGCAAATTGCAAGTACAGGTCCCAGTAGTAAGTTCAAATGGATGCTAAAATTATACACCTAAGTTTAATCAACTACCAGAATCCCCTCTTTGCAGAGAAAGCTGGTAGACAAAAGTGATGAGCTGACAGCATTGTATATGTGCTAATGAAACGTAATTTCAGTTAAAAAAAACAAGCGAACAGATATCCTCAATATTTCAAATAATCTGCAAGATAAGGTTACATGGAAATGATATGATGGTACCTTTGAACTGACAGACAATCTAGCTGTCATGGAAATTAAATCCTTCTTCGCTGGAGTAGTTGCTTTAGAATCTACATGAGAGGCAAGGCATTGTTATTCAAAACGATATATAATTAGAAATCATGGAAATTTCATATTGAATAAAGAATATGAATTCCAACATCAGCAGAACAAATTAAGCAAGAAAAGGAAGGAATTATCAAGTATGGTGCATGGAAGCACAAACCTTCTCCTTCAGAGAGTCTACTTCGAAGATAATTCAATAAAGTGGTAGTGGGTCCAGAAACCAATGAGCTGGTAAATAAGATAAAAACATTATCTGATGAGGTCCTATTGATAGAAAAATTGTAACATCCACCAAAAACCAATGTCATGCCTCGCACCTTCGAAGAGTTCGCAATGGATTGCCATTTAGCAGGAGTTTCCTTAGAGTTGTCATCTTCCCTGGGCAACAAAATACAGGATAACCCGTTATTCAACTGTCATTTCAATATTCAATGATCCACAATTTTCAAATTCCTCTGGCTGCCTAAACAGGATAAATCAAAATAAAGAAAATTGAAAAAGAAATATGGGATTAAAGGTTATTGAATTGAACTGCAGGGAAGAATTGAGCTAAAGGCATTGCACGCAAATCAAATTAGACAAGAATTAAATCTTTTTACATACTGTGAGCGCTAACCTTACCAAGTTCAGGGGGCAATCCAGTCAAAGAATTATTTGAAAGATCCAGCATTGAAAGCTGTAATTTACATGCCTCTGCAGGAATCTCCTTCAACTGATGAATAAAAAGTAATCAGATTGCAAGTCACACTTTAATGATCCATTACACTGAGTCGGTTAGATGACCATAGAAGAACATCATTCTGCATAATTTTTTATTACTTGATTTAATTAACACTGGAAATAGTTGCAGTATTAAATGCATGAAGGACTAATTTCAAGTCTGATGGAATAGAAAGGAATATGCAACCATATGAACTATTCCAGTTGGCTAATGAAGCTAACTTTTTAAAGCAAAATTGTTAATTGGCACAAGTCAATAAAGTATTAAATGAAAGTTTCATGATCCTGATACGACACAATAAGTTAAACAGTTTTCCTGATCCTGATACGACACAATAAGTTAAACAGTTTTCCTGTCAAGTGAAGTTGAAGAAAAGTGATGCCTTGTCCCAATAACTAAAAGTAGAGAGTTTTCCTTTAAATAAAAAGGTATTCATATCAAAGTTAAATTTAATCAACTAGCTACCTGGTTTGAATGGAGATCCAGTGTCCCTAATCGAGAGAGTGCCCCTATTTCTGCAGGTAAGGTAGACAGTGCGTTGTTCCTGAAAATTGGAGGTTCCAGATGCCAGATGAGTATTAATGATGGAACATTTGTACTCCCAATACTTGAAAAATTCAAATGTTATTTTAATCAATGGGTGAGATAACAACCCCATATAGAATTCTGCAAGGGAACAACAACCCATTATTGAGGGAGGGATTGTTGAGATTCCTGCAAAACCAAATGCAGAGAACTTATTAAAATGGGCAGAAGAAATATGTTCAAATGAAAAAAAGAAGAAAGAAAGGACATTGTGCAAAGTAAGTTCTTAGATAATCCACTCACTGTTCTGATGAAGGTCAAGGCGGATGAGTCGTGAAAGGCTTCCAAAGTTATCTGGTATATCACTCAGCAAGTTTTTTGCTACACAGATTGCATGAAGAAAAAAGGAACATTCAAATTTTCTACAGATGTGAAAACAGGGATTAGGCCATGAGAAACAAAACAGGTACTGCAGATAATTACATGCATTAAATTCGGTAAGCATGGTCCACGATGCCATCAAATTCCCAGATAACACCTTCAACTTATTTCCCTGGCAAGGACCAAAGATATAATAAACAAATCAGACCTTTTGTATCCTATATTGATACATAACTGGAGCCCCAACTATATCTAACAAAAGGCTGAACAACCATCATTGACTCCGGTAAATAATAAATCCTGGTAATACCTCCACATCTACTTTTGTCAGTTTTGAACACCTTGCTAGATCTTCAGGCAAGCTGGTGATAGAGTTGTTTGATGCCTGAAGAAAAAGTATCACACAGCAAACGTCTCATGTGAATCATGGATGACACTGACAAGTGTATTTATGTATTCTGATGTCATGCCAAGACAAAATGTTGTTCCAAAAGTGAAGGTTCATTAACAGTAGGTATCATGCAGGCCTCTCAAGCTCAAACTCAACAACAATGAAGATTGCAAGAATTCTTATGCTAAAAAAGGAAAACAAATCGGTGCATCTATTCATCAATAAATCATGATTCAGCATTACCTTCAAGTCAGATAAATCCAAACATCCTCCTAGTGAGCTCGGAAGCTCCCTCAGCTGATTGCTTGAACAATCAAACCTAGGCCAAAAAACATCAAACAATCAAACACACTCACAAACACCGATACACCAATGCAACCAGCAATATGGATAAAACCAAGCCTAATTGTTCATTAATTGGAGAAGGCGCCTACTTGACAAGAGAAGTTGCTGATCCGATTTCGTCAGGTACTTTCTGAATCAAGTTAAAAGAAACATCTAATAACTTGAGCACAGGGAGCCTGTCAAAAATTAAATTAAAAACAAATCACATACACGTAAATTTAAAAAAAAAAATCAAAATACGAAATCCTACAAATCAGGAAGAAAAAAATTAATTACTCACTCTCCTATTGCAGCAGGAAGCGCAGAGAGCTTGTTATGGCTAACATTCAACACAGTTAGTTGAGATAAATTCTTAAGGTCTTCCTTTATTGAGTCAATATTATTATGAGCCAAAATCAGCTTTTGTAGCTCCACATTCTGTGTAAACAAATCAATGAAAACCGCTAGTCCAGTTAATTAAATTCAAGAATCTATACACTACATTATGTTAATCAAAATTATATGAAAACATTATGATTTAATTATAGAAACATTTACCTCCCACCATTTTTCACCTTCACCAACGGCGTCCAAAATTTTGTATACCTCATCAGGTACTTCCCTGAGAGAGCGGTTGGAGAGGTTAAGAGAACCGGAGCTTCTTGCAGCTTTCAGAACGCGATCCATGCTTTCTTTGACATGTACTTTTTAGATCTGTACTTTGTTTTAGATTTTTCGAAACAGAAAGACAGACAGGAAGAGGTTTCTATCTATCCACTCTCAGGTGTTCACTAATATGCCCCGTTTCACGTTGTGTTCATTGTTGTTTTTTAAAAATTCTTATTTTATTTTTATTTTTAAATTAGTTTATATTTTATATTTTATATTTTATATTATTTTAATATGCTAGTTAAAAAATATATTATTTTCATATATTTTAAAATAAAAAAATAATTTAAAAAACAATCTTTAATACTCTTATGATATAATTATTCTATCATTTGTGTTTTCTATTTTTTAAAAACCAAATTTGAAAATTTAAAACTGTTTTTATTTTTTAAAAAAAAATCAATAACTCATTTTTCAAATTCATAATTTTATTTAAAAAAAAAAAAACAATGTTCGCGTATGACTCAGATCATAAACTCGTCTAGGTTTAATAAGTTAGAGTCACGTAATTATATGATAAAAAAAAACCGAAAATAAATGAACTAAATTAAAAAAAAAAAGTTATCACTATGTCTAGACAAAAAAAAAACATTTGCCAAAAAAAATAATTATGAAACTCAATTTTTAAACAACTCAATATTGAAGGATAAAAAAAACAAAAAAAAAGATTGATATCAATCTAAGTGAACATGTTAAACTTGCGACATGAATTGTGAGGTCAAGATGACCCCATGAAAAACAAATTGAAAAAAATATTGATGCTCAATTCATAAAATTAAAAAAAAATGATCCAAAAAAACACCTACGAACCGAGATAAGTCCAACAAACCACGCAAGTTGAATCATGTGAATGAAATAACCTAATAGAAAGCAAAGTAGGAAAAATTATGAAACTCAATTATCAAATTAACCCAATTTCGAAGAATAAGACTAAAAAATATTCAATCTTAAAAAAAAACAAAAAAAAGACCTAAGTCAGGCTTGACAAACTAACGATCTAGGTCATAAGACTAGGATAACCTCATAAAAAAACAAAGAAAATCATGAAGCTCAATAACAAACTTAATGTTGAAAGACTTAATTAAAAAAAGTAAATTAGTGTAAAAAAGGATCTAAAAAAATATCAATACCAACATAGGTTAACCTTTTGAGCCCGTAACTAAGGTTCCCATTATCAAAAAAATCACAAAACTCAATCCTTTACCAATCAATTTTGAATGATAAAAGTGAGAAAAAAATCAATTTAATACAAAAGACCCAAAACCAAAAAAAAATTAACAATAAAAAAAAATAAAGATCAAATTTGACATAAAAACAAAATGATTGGACACCTTTTAATTTTTAATAAATCAGAGCAAAATTTAAGGAGAGGGGAGAGAAAAAAGGGTGGAAAGGAAAGAAAAGGTAATTGGAGCCTTGTCATCGCTCCTACATTGACATGCACTGCCTCTTTATAATGCCCTTGTCATGTCAATTCCAGCGCTACCAAAGATGACATAGTTTGGCCGCTAGAGAAAGCCACACACACAGCTAAAATGTGATGGATCCACACATGCCACTTGCAATACTATCAAGGATGGTGGTGTTTAGTGATAGGAGGAAGGTGCACGCATCGCTAAAACACAATGATTCCTTCACATGCTAGCGGTTGGTTTTGCACTCACTAGCCAATTTGTCCCTGTCTATTCACTTCAACCTACCATATTTATTTTAGTTTTAACTTTGATCCCTCAACACTTAATTATTTTACTTCAATAAAAAAATTATTTTATTTTATCAAACCAAGTATGAACCGAATGCTACAATATTTTCTTGATATTTTAAGAACCTCATATTCAGGCAACCAAAACAAACAAACAAATCAAATCCCAAATAAAAATAATATAAAATGATCAAATTAAAAAAAAAGTTGAGCGATAAATTTTTTTAACCGTGCAAATCAATCACTGATGTTAGTAAAAGAAAAGTGATTAAATTTTTTGTTTATTCTTCAAATTTGATTCTCAAATCTCTAATTCTTATAAATTAATAAAATTAAAAATTATTTTGTCAAACTGAGAATTAATTGAGCAATGAAACATTTTCTTGACATTACAAAATCCTTATATGTAGACATAAAAATAAATCACCAAGATCGATCCTAAATTAACACAATATTAAAAGACTAGATAAAAAAACAAATTCTAAAGCCAAAATTATATTTTAAAAAAAGCAAAACATTGTACGAATCTCAAGTGTTTTACCTCACAAGCCAAACTAGTATGTTTGGGAGTGTGATACTTGTCAAAGTGTTTTTCACTTAGAAATATATCAAAAAAAGTTTTTTATTTTTAAAAAATAAATTTTAATATCAGTACATGAAAATGATCTAAAAACACCAAAAAAATATTAATTTGAAACAAAAAAATATAAAATTTTTATTTTTTTTTAAAAACGCTTTTGAAACGTAAAAACAAATAAGGTAGTTATAGTTATCGCTCTTAGTTTTTTTTCTTTAATTTTAATATCAATCACATATCTTAAATTTTTATCATCATTACATATTTTCGTCAGTGATTACCACTAAAGTCCTTAATTATTGACACGTGTTATCTACTTATGGTACGAAATCTTTTGTTGATATATTTTTGTATAAGTTTTTAATTTTTTTAGTTTGAGTATTTTATTTCATCTTTATTAAAATCTATCCGTAATTGAAAGTTTTTATGTCCTTCTATTTAAAAATGTATGCAATCAAACTTTTTTTTTTTACCATAATTTCATTTTTATTTTTTTATAAAATATTAAATAATTTTTCAAATAAAAAAAGGTGATATTTGTGTGGCATGATTTTTTAGAAATATGGAAGTTAGTTTATTTATTTTAGATACTTTTATTTTTTACACCATTTTTTATTTGGATAAATTAGAAACTATTTTAAAAATGTATTTGATAGTTTATGAATGAAATTTTCACTGATTTTTAAAATAACTTAGATTATATTGTTCTTCAATATCGAGTTTTTTTGTTATTAACCTTCATAGTTTTATTAAATTTCCTTTTGTTGATCAAAGTGGACTCCAATTGAGTTTTTTCAATTTTTTTTGTATCGTGTTTTTTTTTTTTAATTTAGTCCTTAATATTTTATTTGTTGGAAATTAAACTTCAATTTTTTTTTCATTTTATTATGATGAGATTATCACCTTCTTATTTAATTTTTTTTTCTTCTTTAACAAATAAGATCCTTTGACATTTTATTTTTCTAACAATTGATTGAAAACTGAGCTTTGATTATTTTTTTTTCATTTTTTTTTATGAGGTTATTGCCTTCTCATTTAATTTTTTTTCTTCGCTATCAAATAAGATTATTTGAAATTTGATTTTTCTCACAATTGATTTTTTATTTCAATTTCATTCTTTAGCTTTTAATTGATTAGGAATCAGTCTTCATGCTTCTTTTCTTATATTTCATTTCTATGAGATTATCACAATCTTATATTTATGATCACGAGGTTAACAAATTTACTTAGTTTGACTGAAGTTTTTTTTCTGTGTTTTTTTTTAAATATTATTTTTTAATTCACCATTCAACATTGAATTATTTAGTGATTGAGCTTAATTATTTTATTCTATTTGCTTGCAATGAGATTACTTTAGTGTCATCGCCAAGTTTCATATTTAGCGTGCTAACCTTGATGGATTTGAGTCGGGTTTTTAAACCTTTTTTTGGTGTCAGATTTCTTTTACTTTATTTATTGTCATTGTATTTTTTCATGTTATTAAATTAACAAAATTTATTAAACCCAATTGAGACAATAACCCTGAGTCTTAGATTTTTTTCTCTTTATAAACATTTGCACCCCCCTGATATTTTTTTACGTTAGAAAAAAATTAGGTTAGCCTGTAATGTAATGGAGACCACCTATTTAGTTTAGGGTATGGATGTCATGAAAGATGAAAAGGATGAATGATAAATAAGGTAAAATGGAGAAAGGGTAAATGATTTACTATTCATTCAGTTCAATTGTTTGAATTACAAGACAATGGATGGATTTGATTCAATACACATCCAAGTTAAAATCATAGAAAATTATCAAAAAATAAAAAAGATGGGAATCAATCTATCAAAATTAGAATAATTAAAAATTATAAATGAGAAAGGATTAGTTCCTTATTCTTCTTAACAAATAATTGATGCACTCAATTCCTTCATAATTCGTGCCTCTTAATCCGTCCATCTTAGTTTAGTTCAATGCATGTGGCTTAAAACATAATTAATATTCTAACAAAGAGAAAATTACCTCTAATATCTATAGTTTAGTTTAATTGTAGTTGTTTATTAAATTTTGAAAAATCATAGTTTGTATCCTTGATTAAAGGAAAATTTTAAATTCAATGAAAAAAGATTAAAATATCATCATATATATTATATTTGAAATCGATCCAAATGATAAATCACTTATTCTCTCTCATCAATCGACTAAAAACTTTATTTAGAGGGTATTTTTTAATAATATAAGAAGTGTTTATTTTTTCCAATTAGTCATTGTTATTTTTTAAGATTTTTTTTATTGTCATTGAAATTTTTTATAATCATGTTATTAAATTAACCAAGTTTATTGAACTCATTCGTATCAATTACCGGGTCTCAATTCTTTCTTGCTACTTTAAAAATGCTTTCGTCGCCTGAACTTGTTTTTTTTTGCACTAGAAAAAACTTGGTTTAACCTGCGGCGTAGTGCGGCCACCTATCTAGTTCATTCATAAAAGAACTCATCTACTCAATTTATGCGCTAAACTTATTTTTTTTGTTGTCATATTAGTTACATTTATTAACTTCAACATCAAAATTAATTTTTAAAAATAAATGACACTTAATAAAAATATTATTTTGATTAATACTATGCTTTCCCTTAAGAGATATACCATACAAATCCTCTATAACATGGCATTTCATATTATGAAACTAAGAAAATATTTAATGAGCATCTACAATTTATTTTATATATTGATTTCAATTATGGATAGAAATAATCTATCAATTCAATTCTTAGGGGAGAGTAAAAAAAAGCAAAAAACCTAGAAATAAAAAAAAATAACAAAAAAAATCGAACCGTGAAAAAAACCGATTAAAATTTTGAAGAAACTGACCGGTTCGGTTTCAGTTTTATAAGTCTAAAACCAAAAAAATCAAACCAAACTGAACCCAAACCTAAAAAACCGAGCCAAATTGGTTGAACTGGTTTTTGTCCTAAAAAACTGAACCGAACTGAAACTGGTCGGTTTGAATTAATTTCGGTTTTTTATGAAAAAATTTGGTTTGGTTACTTTTTGTTGATAAAAACCGAACCGAACAAAAAATAATAATCCCTATCAATTCTTGTGTAAAATTGATGTATTAATTTAGAATTCAAAAAACAATGTATGTTTTTTTATAAACCCTGACGACAATGTTTATGAGTGTGGTAACAGTTTTTTTTTTCAAAGTGCTTTTCACTTAGAAATGTATTAAATAATATATTTTTATTTTTTTTAAAAATTATTTTTGACATTAGTATATTAAAATTATCTAAAAATATATATAAAAATTAAATTTAATAAAATAATCAAGTTTTTTAAAAACACAGTTTCAAACCAGTTCCCAAACAGACCTACTCCTCAATTACTTATCTCTCCTCCCTTGCTTTAAGCCCGTTACTTGAAATATCAATATGGGTAAGATTGAAAAGTAGATAAACCAAATTCCAATATATTTTTTCTTTAAAACCCAATAATCCAAACTAGACCTAGACCCAATAAAGCTCGAAGAAGCAGGATTGCTTGGATGGAAAGAACAAAACGTAAAGAACAACCAAACGAAAGCGCTAACAGCAGAGGGCTGCTAGTTCTAGGGTCCAGTGCGAAAGCCAGCCCTTGCGAGGTAGGCTAAGCTAGAGAAGATCCATCCGCGCTGACGCAGGCCCTTCAGCTAGTTTGCACGTTGATTTGGACATCTCAACAAGAGAAGACAACAACATGCACTCGAGCAAGCTATTATTCATAAGAAATTAAAATAATAAAAAAAGATTTTACAAATTCCATTTTAAAATAAAAGAGACTGCTATGGTGCAATCTTCGGAGGCTACAATGCATATTCCTTCTGCTCAGGGTGCCATGCTATCTAACACCTCGATGTGCCTTACGCAATATTAAATGTCTATTTATTTTTGTGTTTAAAAATATATTTTAAAATATTTATTTATTTATTTAAAATTAAATTTTTTTAATATTTTCAGATTATTTTGATATGCTGATGTCAAAAATAATTTTTTTAAAAATAAAAATAATTATTTTTAATGTATTTTCAAGTGAAAAACACTTTAAAAAATAACCGCTACTATACTTCAAAAACGTCCAAAAACTTGAACCGTGCCATCAGTGGTAAATGATAACCGTAGGAGGTGAAAGTCTCATGTACAGTTCTGCAGAGAGCGGTAATAAAAATGATTTAGTTATTAATTTTTTTTTTTATTATCTTTTAAAAATCAAACTCTGCCTTATATAAAATTGTCAAGGTATGATTAATAATTTCTAGATTTAAAATCACTGTTTATATTATATACTTGATATTGATTATAATTTACAAGAACATTTTATAATTTTAGTAAGAAGGGGAAGGGTTAAGAATTTACCGGCCGTGAAAGATTATATTGCTCGAGAAACTTTAAATCATGTCAGGGTAAAGGATCATTTTGTCAACTAGAAAATGACTGAAGGTCTAACACTTGAAGGAAGTGGTAAAAAGAAGACAATAATGAATTCCTTTTTAAAAAGTGGAATGGCGAAAAAGACTGTCATTTTCACTTTGATTTTGTCACCCAACCTGAGACCTTCGAGACCAAGACCAAGACGGCCAATAGTATTAGCTTCTCCCTCGCATCTTTTTCCTCTTCTGTACGTAAACTCTAATTCATCTTGATTTTTTTTTTAATAATGAGTGTTTGGATAAACTTAAATGTATTTTAATTAATTTTTTAAAATATTAAAATTAATAATTATATAAATTTTCAATAACTTTAAAATTTATTGCATTCGAACTGGTAATCTATAAAAAATAAATTCAGAGTTTAACCAGTTAAATTATACTTTTTAAAATTAAAAATTATATTTTTTAATAGTATTAGATAGGCGAAGAGATTTCTTGTAATATTTTCTTAAATATGGTAAAAGGGTTTTTTTTTTGTTTTTTTTTTGTTTGTAAAAAAAGGGTCTCAACTTTTATGGATCTCATAATTTTATGATATTTGGAAAGTTCTGTTGATTTATCCTAGAGCTAATATTAACACCACCAACTAAATTTGACGGGGAAGATTTAATTTGGTTGTTACTAAAAGCTATAAAATGAAGATCATTAAGATGACAACAAGAGTTCACCTATAATTTAAGTAATCTTCCTAACAAAACAAATTATTTGTTAGGAAAGTCAGAAGTTAAAAAACAAGGACCGCTTCTGAACAAAGCTTAAAAGGTAATTGAGAATGTGATAATATTTTTAAAATATATTAAAAAAAAATATATTTTTTATGTTTTAAAAATTATTTTTGACATCAGTACATTAAAATAATCTGAAAATACCAAAACAATATATATTTTAAAAACAAATAAAAAAAACATTTTTCAAATTCTTTCAAAAATATTTTTAAACACAAAAACAAAAACAAACGGGTCATTAAACTTGAAGATAATTAATAGAATAACTCATTCCAAAATAATAAAAAAAGTTTTGTTTTCAAGTTAACACCACTAATTTTGTGTTATATCAATTCATTAGAATTAAGCTAAAATTATAGTTTTGAAATCCGGTCTGGCAAGACAGGTCGACTAGGGACTCGGCCGATCCGAGGCTAGAACCGGGCTAGATTGAAGAAAAAATAGAAAAAATCATGACCCGGCAGGTTGGCCCGGTGACCCAGCAAAACCCGGTTGCATCCTGTTGACTTTTTTTTTTTTTTTTATATACTAAAACAACGTCGTTTTGATTTATTTTTTTAGGGATTGACCAGGGCGACTCGGTAATTTAGTCAAAACCCGAAATCCAGAACTTGTACCGGACCGGGTTTAAAAACTATGACTAAAACAATCAAATTTTCATTAGGGATATGGAGGAGGAGGGTATCAAGGTCCTGACTCGTGAATCACAATGGTGGAAACTTGGGGCTCAATCCATATTGATGGTGGCTAGATAAGCATTAAAGGTCTCCGTAGATAACTTTGAACGCCAAAAAAGAGTTTTGTTCAAGCAATCATTGAATTTGGATGGAGAAGTTTTGATGATTTTTTTTTAATATTAAAATAATAATATATTTCACTCGTGATAAACTAGGATCACATATTAAATATATTTTCTAGTCATGGATCCCGCTTAGTCTAATTATTTTATGTTATTTTTTATTTAATTATATGCTAATAAAGATAGATAGAAACTCTAAAAAATTAAAATAATAATATATTTGACTCATGATAAAGTAGGATTTGATTGAATTTTTTAACCTAAGCCAAAATGCCTTGAACCTTCTATAATTGTCACTTGGCAGTTTCTGCTTTTTTCTTTTTCAATGTGGACAGTTTTTGCTTCTGCTTTTCTCTCTGCCTCTTTTCCTTTGCTATCTCGTCACTTGTCAAATCTAAGGGGCGAAAACAACAAATTAACAAGCTCCATTTGCACGCACTACATAAAGAAGGGAACTAGCTTTTCATAAAGACCGTTTTTTTTTTCTTTTTTTTTTTTCTTTTTTATCCAGAGAGAAAGGTAAAGGGATCAACTGTGATTCACGAGTGGCGGGGTTCTGGTGTTTTCTCTAGACATGTATACGGGTAAAGAAAGGGACTTCGAGTTATGTATGTTTTTGTAGAGAATTTAAAAATGGTTCCAGCATTAATATCATTCAATTTCTACTCTTTTTTTTTAATATATATATATATATATATATATATATAAGAAAAAGATCATAACCTCATTTTTATTAAATTAGCAAGTACTCTTTTGTACAACTCTTAATAATATATTTTTTAATTTTTTTCTATGACTTTTTTATGCATGCCTATTTTATTATTGTGTATTTCAATAATTTTTTTTAAAATAAAGTGGTTAAACCTAACCAAGTTATGTATTTATCGGGTTAGCTCATATAAATTCAAGATGTTATCGTTTTAATATTAAAAAACAACAACATTAAAACGTTGTCTTCTTGATATAGTTTTAAAAGTCAAATCGGGTGCTTGTTAGGTTGATCTGGAAATGCTTTGATTCGCTTAATCAATTAAGTCATGTAAAAGTCAACTTACCTAGTTTATTATAAAATCCAAGCTAGAGAATGACTCAACTCAACAAGTCTTTAGTTTTAATTGTTATATAAAAGTCAACTTACCTAGTTTAGTATAAAACCCGGGCTAGGGAATGACTCAACTCAACGTGTCTTCAATTTTAATTGAAGTTTATTAAAACATAAATAATCTAAACCTCTAGACTGGGATGTGATTTTTGACCTCACCTTCTATCGGTTGGCCTTTTGGTTAAAGTCCTCTGTAAAAAATTTTAGCTGCACAAACTTCAATTTTTATAGAAATCCTGAATGTATCATGAATTGGACTAACTAGTCGAGGCTATAAATTCCTTGCTCTCATTATGTTTTAATTCCTCCATGTAATCTTCTTTTTGGCAGCCTCATTTTCTTAATGGGGTTGCCTTATTTATATTTATAATATTTTCGATTACTATATATATAAAAAATTAAAACATAAATAATGCTTGTATATATATTTTTTTAATTATAGGGAGTATGCAAACGAGAAGACTAAGACTCAAAAAAGATTAATGAAAACAACCACCTTTGTGGCTTGGATTTGTTAGGGAGTTGTGGCTCATTTAGAGAGTTGGAGTGTGGTGTCTATTTTGTATGTTATTTTGTGTATTTTTTTTTATTTTTACTGAAAGTGAAATTGTCTTTGTGCACCTAGTGTTATAGGTTGACTTTTCTTTTGGTTGCACTGAAGTGGGCAAAGCTGTTCTTGTATGGCTAGAGCAAAGTTATTGAGTACTTGCATTTGATGATAGAGTTGTTAAATACCTTGGAGATGGAGTCCATGTGGGGAGATTAGTTACTCTTCCACGTACTAAAATCCCGTTAGCCACTGATTGTTATTTGTATAAATTGAAAGGGAATGAAAAATTTGTTTATTCCGATTCCCACATATGATGCCACTCATTAAGTCGTGGAAAAATTTCACAAAAAAATGTTGACATTCATTTGCCAATGAGTTTTGTGCTTGAGTTGTGCATGTAATTAAATAAGATTTTTATGGAACAAGAGACATTTTGATATTTAAGTTAGTAATTAAACTTTTTTCTGAAGTGATAAGGAAGTAATAATTCAAGAAGATAAATTGAGTGTAGAGAAAAAATGTGTGTTTTCTATCTTGCTAAGAGTGTTTTTTGTACAGTGTTGTTTAAATGAATTATATCCTGTTTATCTTAAAAGTTAAAGGATTTATAACTTGAAAAATATCTAGAGAAATACATATGAAAAAAAATTATTATTCATGAATAGTATCATATGTAATATTATTCATGAATAATAATAAATAGTAAACCAGGTGAGCTCAAGTAGTTTGATCAAACTGAGCCTCGGAGCTTGGTTGTGTCTCAGCCAAGAGAAAAGGAGGAAGAGGAGAGAGAGAGAGAGAGCTCGGTTGGGTTCCAAACTTTTTTTTTGTTTGTATTATCATATTTATATATATGATTACACGAGGAGCAGGGTGATGGAGTTAAGTTTGTGTTTCTTTTTTTGGTGGTTTTGATTTCTAGGAAGCGAATTTGGTTGCTTGTTGTCGTTGTTAGTTTAAAATTAAGACAGGGGCTTTAGGGGTGTGTTAAGATTTAAAGACAAAAGTTTGCGTGTCCGTACGTGTAGGATTGCTTCGAATTGGAGAAGATACTAAAGAAATGAGATCCTTGGCCTTAACTCCAACATGGTCACTTGCAACTGTGTTGACAATCCTTGTGGTTGTTTCACTGATTGTGGAGCGCTCAATTCACAGACTATGTAGTGTAAGTGACATCTTCTTTCTACTGTCTATTATTTTTTCTTGTGTTCTTACCTTTTTCTCCTGATGTTGCATTTTATCATTGTTATGATTTGTGAGGTACTACACTGTATTTGTACAGAATTTGATTGTTTTTCCTTCCTTTCACTCTATTACTTAAAGTTCAAGGCACACAACGGATTTTCTTAATATTTTATTTATATATTTGATCCCCTTGAAACTTGGGTATATATGGATATATCATGTTGATGGAAGGTTTTGCAAGCAGTAAGGCACTTTGCTTGGCTATTGATATCTGCCACTACTTCTTTTCTGATGTTTTTAGGAATTTGAGTTTCTAAATAGCTTTTACTGACTTTTTGAGGGCTTTTAGTTGATACCTTTAGCTTTCTGTTTGGTTCTTGGTCACGATTGTAGGCTGAAATCTCATTATTATTACATAAAATGCTTTAGATGTGAAAATTATGTTTTGGAAGCCTGTTAAGGAAGCACCAGCTTCGTTAACTTTGTTTCAGCAGGCTTATGATAAAATTTCACATGTTTGCTTTAGGAGAACTCTATATTGACAGATGAATTGAAACAGAATCTGTCAGATTATTTTTGTTTGCATTTTCTTTTCTGGAATGCCAGTGTTGGTTTCAATAGCTTTGGCGTCTAATCTGAGATTTGATTCTTTAATTGTTCATTTGTTTTTCAGTGGTTGCGGGAAACCGATCGGAAACCTTTGCTTGCAGCGGTGGAGAAGATGAAAGAAGGTATTTTCCGAGTTCAAAAAACATCAGATGCTGCAGAAAGTTCATCTAGTTCTTTTGCTTACAAGTAATTTTTAATTAATCCCCTTCCTTTCATATTTCTTTTCACTAGTTTTCATTAACAAGTATCATTTTGTACTTGTCTTCAGAGTTGATGCTGCTTGGATTCATATCACTTCTTTTAACAGCTAGCTCAAGCACCATAGCCAATATTTGCATTCCATCAAAGTTCTATGAAGGTAATTTTGCTTCTTGCACGGGACCAGAGACAGATGAGGAAATTAAACAAAATTCTTCCGAGGGACGTAAACTAGTGATGCTTTCTGTTCTTCCTCATCCACTTCGAAGAATGTTGAATAGCTTGGAAGGGAACACCTGCGAAAAGGCATGTCATTTATCTATAGAAAACATTGTTGAGGATGTTGCAATATTGAATTTTCAAAGCAGCGAGTTGATAACCTTGCTTTTTTATGGCATTCGTCTTCTCAACGACAAATATTCGATTCTGAAAACTGTTTGACGTGCAGGGATATGAGCCATTCCTGTCATATCAAGATCTCGAGCGGTTGCATCGCTTCATTTTCGTCATGGCAGTCACACACATTTCTTACAGTTGCTTAACAATGCTGCTGGCGATTGTGAAGGTTATGCATTTTGAGCTGTTGCTTTTCTTAATGGTGAAGTGGTTTTAGGAATGGTTAAGTTCATATGCTTAATAATTACACAACATAATGGAAGGGAAATGATGATGTACCAAAAATCCAACTAGTCTAGGAATTGTACTCGAGTTGAACAATCGGTTAATTAATTAATTGATTCAAGCAATGCCTTTTATTTTTTCTAGAGAACATAGTTGATAGCTTACACTTAATCCATGGTAGGCCAAAATTGCTTGTGGCTAGTATATGTAAAAGGTCCCCCTTTAATTGAGATGAGGACTTTTTGATGCTTAAATAATTTTTTTTTAAGATAGAGAAAATACAAAAATATTCTAGAGAAAGATGTTCTGAATATATATATATATATATATACAGTAAAAAATGAAGATTATGAACTTTTGTTCTGAAGGTTTCATGGTGTATTTATAACCCATAAGTCTTGTTCTATTGTAAAAAGAAAAGGTCTGTAGGCAGATTAAAATTTAAGATGTCAAATATAGCTAAGCCTATAAAGATTGAGTTCTTTCCTGAGGTTAGACCTAAAAGAAGATAATCATTCCTTTGGACATGCCAAGAGCGGATGGTCATTTCTCTGGGTGTGCCAAGGGAGGATGATCATTTTTCTGGGTGTGCCTAGGGATGATGATTGTTATCTTAGACATGACTAACTGTAAAGTCCAAGTGTTTTGAGTTTGACATCTTTTCCAAACCCACGTTACCTTGAGCATGACCGAATATTAAGTCTAAGTATCTAGACTTGGTTAACTGCCAAGTCCAACTGCTTCGAACTTTATGAAATGTCATTATAAGTGCTCTAGGTTTGACATGTTTGTCAAACCCACATTACTTTAGGCTTAACTAACTACCAAGTCCAAGGTTTGGACTTGGCGGAATGTTATGTTCAAGTGCTTTGGATCTTACATGTTTTCCAGATCCATGTTACCTTAGACTTGATTGACTGTCAAACTTAAAAATCTTCTGGGTTTGGCTAGCATCATACACAACGTTTATGGGGCTTGTCACACTACACCCAATTGCGTCTAGGTGTGGCTAGTGCCAGACCTAGCATGTCGAGGCATGGCACGCTACCAAGCCTTATCGTGGCTGAGCTCGACAGACTGCTAAGCCCCCACTTGAGACATGTTCATTCCAGAGAAAGGTTATAAGGGGTTTTTAAATCCATTAAAAATAGATTTATCAGGGAATAGATAAATCATGTATAAAACAAGATCCACCATGCATTTGGTTCTTGTATTTAGAGTAATACAGTATTTTCTAGTCGAACTTGTTATGTCTTTTCCCAGGACCCGGGAGAGGAAATTAATTATGTTGACCATAAAAACCATCGTCTTCCTGAACTGCAGTTGATCAAATACAAGATACTAGATTTGACTCATGAAACAAGAGAACCATAATCTCGTTATCACCATGACCAACTGTCTAACATTGTAATTGCTTCACCAGATCCATAGTTGGAGAGCATGGGAGGATTTGGCTCGTGTGGACTGCCATGGTGTACCAACAGGTAAAGCCTTAGACAGGAAAGTGGTTTTGAATAGATTTAAAAGTTTAAACAGTAACAAGTGTTGCCCAATTCTTTTTGCCCATGTCAGCTCTATACTTGATGGCTGATTTAGAATATAACTACTCAATCTCCCTCTTCTGTATACACTATTTAGCTTGCCCTTATACATGTAAGTCTAGGTGCTAGAACTTTTAAAGAGATTGAGATTTCATTGTTTGCATTCGAATGAAGATACTTAGGAAAAAATAGGAACTCGCAATAAGTTTCTGTTGTTTTTTCTTTTCTTCCTCTCTTGGCATTATTTTTCAAGGGATACCTTCACCTTCCAATCATTTCAATTGAGAATGTTTGCTCTTAGAAATATTGTTGTATCACAGAAATCACGACTTAGTAATTTTTTATTCTGTAGCAGAAAACAATAGAGAGAAGACATTGCGAAGGCAAACAACCTTCGCAAGACATCATACATCAAGCCCTTCGGTCAAGAACAGTTTTCTTATCTGGGTGGTAGGTACAAAACTCTCTTTCTTGCTCTTTAATGGTTTCCATGTTGTAATCCATGCTTGCTTGTTATTACCTCCAATTCTGCAATAGAATCAGAGCCTTTCCATCAGGCCTTGTTTTTGTGTTGGTCATCGTTTGATGTGTTTTATCAACTTGCAGACATGTTTCTTTCGGCAATTTGGACCTTCAGTGGCTCGCACAGACTACCTCACTCTTCGCAAGGGCTTCATCATGGTATGCTCTGCTGTTATCTGTTAGCCCATACTTGAAGTGAATTTTTATTTCTCAAATAGCATTTACAACATTGCAAGGGGCACAGAGGAAGTTCTACTTTCCAACTAGCATTTAGGATTTACTATCAATGCAATATGACACTCTCCTCCAGGAAAAAGAGAGGAGCAGGGGTGTTATCATCCCAGAATCAACCGAGGAATTCAATGGTATTGTACTAGGGTTTAAGAAAGAAGAAGAAAATAAAACATATATTAGAGAATAATATAAATCATATCTTGGACCTCACCTAAAAGCTTAAGTTATTGGGTTAAATTAGTTTTTTGACATGGTATCAGAGCTTTAATGACCAAGCGGTCACGAGTTTGAATCTCACAATTTCTATTTATTTGATAAAAATTATGCACAAGATAATATGAACCTATGCAAGTTTCAAGCTCAAAGGACTTTCACTTGAGAAGGTATGTTAGAGAATAATATAATTCATATCTTGAAACCTCACCTAACAGTTTAAGCTATTAGGTTGAGATGGTTTTTTGATAGTATATATGTATAGAGACAACGTGACGTCTTTGCTGATAAACTGTTGGTAGTATCAGTGATGCTTTATTGACATCAATTTCTCTTGGTTTTTTCTTATTCATGGCAGAATCACCACCTCTCATTGAAATATGATTTTCACAGCTACATGATTCGCTCTATGGAAGAAGAATTCCAGAGAATTGTTGGTGTGAGGTAACGTCGTCTATGTACTTTGAATGTTTCTTGCATTTTCAGACCATTCATCTGCTTGGTTTGAGCCAGGAGAAGATGGACCAGCTAAATGCCCGTGTGTTCAATGCCTTGCAGTGTTCCACTGTGGGGATTTGTTGTTGCAGTCATGCTGTTTAATGTGAAAGGTAATGGCTATGAGAGTGAAAAATAATGCTATGAATTGCTTTGTTTTGCACTTGCCATTGGGTAACAATATACGAATTTCGGTGAGTATTAACAAAACATTAATTAACGAAACACTAAATTTATGGCTAATTCACCGTAGCCACTCATATATAAAAAATTATTCATCAGTTTTTTGTTTTGCTTTTTTATTTAATATTTTCTATTAATTTAACACTTTAATAAAAATAATTTCAAATTCATCCTTGTTGTTTTGGGAATTGTGTTTTGTAATTTATTTTTAAAATTTTCTTTTTATTATGTTATATACTAGTTATATGATTTAATTTCTTTTTATTTTAATATTTAATATTGGATCTGTTGGAATTGAGAATTTATAAATTTTTTTCAAAATTTTTAATGAATTTATTATGATCTCATAATTCAGGTAATGAGTTTAACAAATTAACTCGGGTTGATTTGAATTATTTTTTCTTTTACTGCTTAATTGATTTTTGTCGATTTCATCCTTTGGGTTAGTTGGAAATTAGATTCTATAATTTTTTTTTTCTATGAGATTATTTCGATTTAATGATTCGGGTTATAAGTTTGGTAGGTTGATTTATGTTGACTCTATTTATTGTTTTGAATGATTTTTTAATTGAATTTTGTTATTTTTTTCAATTTACTTTTCATATATGTCATATCAATATTTAAAAAATATATTATTCAATATATATTATATTTTGAATTTATAATTAGATTTTTTATTATCATAAAACAATTATCAACACTTAGACAATTTATAAATGATAAAAAAAAATTTAATCAAACCCGCAGCATAAAATGTATGAATGATCTAGTGTTGTCTAGTGTATGATCGGGTTATCCTAAGTCTCAATCTTACTAATTTATGGTTTGTTCGTTTTGGAAACTTTCTACAGGATCTAATCTCTATTTCTGGATATCCGTCGTTCCAATCACTGTAAGTGCTGCAGGTTCTTTTGAGTTTCACTTTCATCAATCACTTGTATGCTGCAAAAGGAATTTTCCTCGGTAGAAACAAAAAGTATGCAGTGAGAAACAGGCATTTGGAAGGACAACAGATTACACGTAACGAATTTTGTATTACTTAAGTAATAACTGGGCATCTCTGATATTTCATGTCATGGGCAGCTTGTTCTTCTAGTCGGAGCAAAGCTACAACATGTTATTGCGACCTTGACATCAGAGACTGCTGGCCTAACTGGACACTCTGTAGAGGAGAAGATGAGGCCTCGAGATGATCTTTTCTGGTTCAAGAAGCCAGAACTGTTTCTGAAATTGATCCATTTTATCCTGTTCCAGGTAAGCAATGCTCACTGTGATCAGTTGCTCAAGTTAAAATGGTAACATATACCGTCCTTTCAGTTCCTTCTTTCCTAGAAAATGGTTCTATGGTGTTGTGCCAAAGTAGCATAACTCACATCTCCTTCTTTTCTTTCTCTGAAATGTGATTGCAGAATGCATTTGAATTGGCTTCATTCTTTTGGTTTTGGGTATCTCCTCTACCCTGACTTGATTATTAATTATTCATTGGGATGCGAGAGTTCACTTTTGTCCTTCTTGACATCAACCAAGCTCAAATTTATTATAATTTCTGTGATTGTTTGAGCAAAAACCTCACTTTTTCCTGGGTTGATTCAATGTTTACGAAAAGAGTGATTGATAATCACTGACCAGAAGAATCAGAAATGAGGAGATACAAAGTTTTTTCTTTTCCATGATGAGGTGTTGAATCTGTACGTTGAACTGATCTGTCTTTTGTTGATTAATTTACAGTGGCAATTTGGGTACAGATCCTGCTTTATTAGGAACCATTTGCAGGTGTACATACGACTTGTGTTGGGGTATGCATACATCTGAGATAATTGAGACTTTCTTGAGGATTCATCAGCTTTTACAGCTACTGCATTATTGTATTATCTTGTAGGTTTTCTGGGCAGTTCCTCTGCAGCTACAGCACCTTGCCACTATATGCACTTGTTACTCAGGTATCATATTGCCACTATATGCACTTTCCCTCAAGGAAAAAACAAGCCAATTCATATTATATGCAAGAAAATACTAATGCATAATCTACCAGTCAACAAATATCATGAACAAGACATTAGAAGCACATAATCTACCACAATCTAGCGAGTTTTAACTTGTATCAGATGCAGATACACCACAGCTTCCATGTAAATTATTTCTAACGTCAAAATTGTTGAAACTAATAAATCTTGACAGCGTGATTTGTCGGCTAACAAACCTCAAGTTTTTTCCTTCAGATTATCTTCTCAACCTTTTCCTTTCTGGGAGCGATGCTGTGGTGTTTTATCAGAATGCATCACCAAGAAAGGGTTTTTGGAACAAACTTAATATATTTTTAGACATGAGAATAAGTCAAGATGTCGAGTCCTTTAAATTGCCATCAATTCTTTATGGCATTTTAAGAATTGAAATCATCTTTATCCACTTGTGAGTAGAACAAGCCTCCCTCTTGCTAACTAGTAACATGAAATGCTCGAGCAGGTTTTCATTGGGTTAAGTTGGTAGTATTATACCACTTGTTTTTTGTTCAATCATTTTCTGGTCATTATTAGCATCACGTATTGTTCCCTCCCTTTTCCTAGATGGGAACAAACTATAAGGCGGCATTATTTCCTCCAAGAATAAGGGAGACAATCCATGGGTGGTGGAAAGCAGCAACTAGCGGGAAGAGAAGGCATGCGAGTTTCACAGATGATTCTACCATGCACAGAGACACAAGCACATTAATGTCAGAGGAAGACAATCATCATTTGCTTGATATTCCTGAGAATGATGCAGATCCAGTCACTCAAGTCGAGTTGCAGCCAGCTTCTTTTATTTCAGTTCGTCCTACCACAGTTGCCAATGAAACTTCGAGCGGGGTAGCTAATCCATTCCTTCGACACTCAGCTTCTGTTTCTTCATCAGAAACATCAAATTTTCACGTGGAAGATCTTCCTAGATCATCTTCTATGCCAGTTAGAAGGTAGTAAATTGGACTTATTCTGCCAGGAATGAGGCTTTGTAGGGATCTTGTAAAGAACAAGGGAAAGAAATACACATAAGTACTTCGGTTGTTATATATTTCCTTCTATGTTTCCTTTTTGTTTTTTTTATCTCATTTCTAACGCAGTCATGAATCGTCATTTAACTTTTTAGGAGATGACTATCTTTTTATTAATACTCTCTATTATTAAAAATAAAAAGCAAATAGAAAATGCAAGAATTTTTATACACACACACGCACATTTTTAATATTTTCTTTTTTTATTTCCTGAAGAAGATACAAGAAGATTGTTTAAGGCAACAAGATTTGATGGTCATCCTGCTTTTCCAAATGTTATATGATTTTTTTTTTGTATGGGTAAATTGATGTGTTTGTTTGAGGCTAATTCTACTTCACCTTGCATCTTTCTTATTCTCTATTAATAGCATGCAATGGTCAACTAAAAGGATACTCGTTTAGCTCTGTTTTTATTTTTATCTTTTTTGAAAGTACTTTTGATTGAGATCCGAGAGCAACTATTCGAAGCATTTGAGGAAAGAAACTGAGCCTAGTCTCGAACTACATTTCAACTTTGTTTAAGAAAAGCAGAGACTGTTGTGCTCAATTATTGGTTTCTGCACTGTTCGTGACGATGCAGCTTTTTAGTTACCCCTTGTTCATGGATTCCATGGCTCCATGCTTTCAATGGATTTGTGAGCCTCACGTGGACTCCATTGCTCTATGGCTGCAATGATGGTTCCTTGAGATTCGTTCGGATGCCATGGCTCTGTGGCTACAACGATGGATTCGCGTGCTTCCGGACTCCATGGCTCCTTGGTGACAACAGACTCGTGTGGACTCCACGGCTTTGTGGTTGTGATGGTCGACTCATGAGCTACATCTTCTTCTTTGTCATGGTTATCATTCCATTTATAGTTTCAATCTTTTGATTGGATTTCAGCAATCTATGGTATAATAACCTTTTTTTTTATTTTTTGATAATTATAATATTTAATTTTTATTTTGTCAAATCTGAATCTTGAATTGCTGCTATCTAAGGATTTGGTCGACTTCAATCAATCGACCAATTAACCTGTTGAGGTTATTTCAACCTTCTCTTCCATCTACCTCTACCTCCTTGGTTATTTCATCTTGTTCTTTTTTATAGAGATTTTGAGAAGAGTGCTTATGCACCCATTGTTTCTTGAATTTCACCGACTCTTTTTTTGTAGGCTTGTAGTTTTTTTTTATGAGATCTTGAATTGTTAAAAAAAATCTATATTTTGTGATTTTTCTATTGTGACCATCACATAATGGAATTTCTTCTGTAACAATTGTTGGATCTTTTCTACCACACACATTTCTTCCATCTTCTCTCTATATCTTTTCATCTCATTGTATATGGTCCATACTTCAGCAAAGTATTTTGAAACATTCTCTTAGAGCATATGCAATTTTTTAAAGTCACCTTGTAAATTTTATAGGCAAATCTTTTCTACATTATCAGCTCCTTAGTTTGATTGTTGCAAAACTTTTCATACTTGTTTGGCAGTGATTGTGTCGGTCACTGTCTCAAAAATGATGTCATCCAAATATTAATGAAGGATTGTAAGTGTTTGTTGATAGTTATTTCGTGCTTCTGCATAGCCTCCTTCTAGACATGTGTCAATGTCACTCTTTTCACAGGCTTTTCAAAGCCTTTTGCAATCATTTCTCACACATCTTGGAAACTTAGCCAAGCTTCCAAACACATACACCAAATCTTATACTTATCATTTGTCAAACAAAGAGACTAAAGTGGGAAGTTTGAATTGCCATATCAAACAATCAAAACAAGTTTTGATACCATTAGTTGGAAGAAAATTGGTTCAGATTATAGACAATAATGCTGAATTGCAAAAGTTAAATAACAAAAGAGAATTTAAGAGGAAGGTATATATACTTTATTAAGTATTTTTCTCTAAGTTTGGGAGGTTTTCCAAATACTTAATTGTTTTATCTATAACAAATTCATTAAATATAGTTGTTTCAATTTAATAATTTATTTTAATTATATGAAAATGTATGAATAACTTGTTGTATTATTAATCTTTATTTCCTAAATTCCTGACAATTAAGGAGCTAGGATTCCTTTATTTATACTAGAAAATAGTTTTTTTTTTTTTATCATATGAGAAATTTGTAAATATGATATTCTAGATAATACAATTTATTTAAGTGGAATCAAATGCTTGAAAAAATATGAAAATATTATACTTTAGGAATCTCATGAATTGATTATGTTTCCTTTTTAACTTCATCAATATTTGAAATTTGAATTTCTTGAAAGATTGATTTTTTAATTGATTTTTCCAAATCACTTTTTTCTTTTAATTTATGTCTTAGATTTTACAACATTCTTGATTAGATATATTTTGTTAAAGGCGCCGTGGAATATTGAGTTATGCTATAGATAATGAAGTAGAGTTACTTCATTTATGTTATAGCTAGGATATATTATTAAGTTTAAATTAATTAAATATTAATTTCACACAATATCATTTACTAATTTAAATAGATATATGAAATTCAATGACTTTTGTTTTATTAATTGCAAATATATGTTAGGATTTCATATTATAACTTGCCACTAGAAAGAACACCTCAATAAAATAAAATAAAAACTGATAGTAAAATTAAGGAAATTATTATTTTTTGATAATTAATTAAATATATTATTGAATTAAACACAATTTTATGCATAACATTAGCTAGCGCTGATTATTTAATACCCAAATACTTCTCTCTCCAAGTATCTAAGTTTTTAAAAGATTCTAACCACAATTTTATACTAGAACATTAAAAGGAATTCATCCAAGTATCTAAGTTTTTAAAATTGTGTATTTAATACACACTTTTATACTAGAACATTAAAAAGAATTCATCCAAGTATCTAAGTTTTTAAAATTGTGTATTTAATACACAATTTTATACTAGAACAACAAAAAGAATTCATCCATATACATGAATATCAAATATGGGTTTGCATTCTCTGTTCCTCGTTGAGCAATCTCTAACAGAAAAGGAATTTAAACAAAAAAAAAAACTAAATCAAGGTGATGAAAATGTAATTCGACATGCTTCGGAGCCTATGTCACACCCTGACAGCCTCTTGGCAACACGTTCTTTTGAATTATGAGTCATGCCCCGTCCAAATCTGATAGCCATCTTCTCCAAGACCAACGCTTTCTTTAAGAAATATTCCGCCATTTCTATCTCCGAGAAATCCCATTCAAAATCTACACACTCAATCACTTTAAGGCTTGACCTCATGCACTGAGGCGCGAATTCAGGATTTCGCCATTTGGGAATTACCGAAGAATTAAGGTATACAAGACTCGGCCATCTGTGAGGATCTGTAGCCTGAACTGTTAAAGCCTGTAAGAACAAGAACAATACCGATCATGCTTCCAGAAAACAATGCGCACGTACGTATTTATCTTGTAGGAACTAACCTTGTCCTTGGATATGATGAAGACTTCCAGCTTAACAGAGCATTTGAGTATCTCATGCAAAACCATCCAACGACAATCTCCACTAGCTTCGATCTCCAAACGAGTCAAGTTCTGAAAATTAGGCAGATCTTCGACGCAAGGCAACTTCTTACGAACCGCGTTTGATAAAATCTGTAAACATGTGAGGGTTGCGTCATCAGACCACTGAAAATTTAAGCACAAAAGTAAAATGAGGAAGAAACCTACCCTCATAGTAGTCTCACACAAGCGTAAGATCCTGACGATAGGCATGATCAGTCTCAAGAACTGAACCGCCATGTCGATATAAGTATCTACTTGTATGATGAAGAAATGTGTAAAAGCAACACTGACAGATGCCTCGACTAGTGAGCACGGAAGTTGCTGGATGTTTAACTCCTCGGACACGAAATCAGTTAGTTTAAGGAGCTCTAGGTTTGGGGTATCAAGAGTGAGTGCTCTGCAACCAGGATCCTTCCTGTAATAACGAATACGCGTGAATCTTATGGTCAAGCGTTTCAGTGAGCTTGAGCATACACGTAAAGCGTTCCTGGATCGACAATCTACATGTTCGATTTTCAGTTCTTCAAGGACTGGGGAACCTGCTAATAGGTTCTCTATGGAAGCAAGGTCATCAAGCATCGGGAGTCCTTCAAGATGAAGGACCTTGAGACATGAAAAGCGGACACCAACACCATGAAGATCAATAGCAATTCCATTACCAAGGTTCAAAACCACTAATTTCTCACAGCTAAAAACTCTCTGAGGCAACGGAACATGAGCATCTGGGTATATCCAAAGTATAAGCTCCTCAATATTGTCCTTAATCGCTGCATCAATCCATTGACTTAAACGGGAAAAAGGATAGTTTCCATGTACGCGGAGACGAAATTTTGTAATGGAGTTTTCACGCGAGTTGAGAACATAAAAGAACCTATCCATGAAATTCCCAAAGATGATCCTACTTTTCCATGTGCGATCATCAAAATCAAAATTGGAAAGTGATCTCCAGAGTTCTCTCCAACTTTTGGACAGAATGCAGGTACACAGAGCATCTTTAGTAGGAAGAAACGAGAGTATATGACCAATTATCACATTAGGCAAGCTACTAATCATATCTTTATTCACCTCCTCGCAGCGTTTTCGTGTATCGTCTTTGGCCATTGTCTGGAAAGGTGAAAAAGATCAAATCTTTAAAATCAAAGTAACTTAAAAGAAACCAACAAATCATACAACACTTGGAATAATATAAGAGGAAAATCGTTAATCAAATTATAATATCATTTGTAAAATAGATTAAAGAAATGAAAGGAGAAACCAGTTAGAATTAGAAGAGAGATGCATGTTGTTGAATGGTTCGAAGAAAAAGAGAAAATTACAAAAAAGAAAGTCCAAGAAAGGAGGACAAGATCAACCAAGAAGGTATATAATTAAGAAAAAGAAACTAAACACTAACCAAGATAAACAGAGAGGACTTTATTGGGGCAAAGATATTAGTTTTTCTGAGGAGAATCAATGGTGATAGTGCAGTTTGGCCTGGGCTTGACTTGACAGTGATGGCGATGTAATCCCAGCCAGCTATCTACAGCAATTCAGAGAGAAGGAAGAGAAAGAGAGAGGAGGGGATCAGGAGGATTTATACAGTGAGCTGCAAGGCTGCCTCTAACGAACTCTCTCATGAACGAGTGACACGTGTTAATATAACTGAAGGAATCTCCTAGCTAACAACTAACAAGCTACCTATTAATTTGAGGCAACAGCCCACAGGTATACTCGTTTCTCATAAATGAAACATATATATATATATATTTTAAAAATGTATTATCTTATAAATTTAATAAATTATTAATTTATCATATTAATCTCAAATCAGGATCAATAAAAAATATTACTTATTTGTGATTATTAATGTATTAAGGATTACAAGTTTATGTATTCGGTATGACATGGTTTTAGCTAAGCTATGTTACAATCTCTTCATCAATTTTACAGAATTACCCTCCTCGAACTTCTTCTTTTTTTTTTTTTTAATATATATATATAACTAATAATATATTTTATAATGTGTCCCTTGACCCTACTATATTTTCTATCAGTTATGTATTTAATCTTTGAAGATAATTTTTTGATTTATCTATAATTTTTTTAAAATCTTTTGTGTGGATGAATTTTACTTTTTAAAATAAATTTTTTGTCCAAATGACATTTATAATATATGTATTCTTGCATAATATTTTTTTATTCAATAATTTAATATACGTGTCTATTTCTATTATCATTTGATTGAATAAAATAATTATTTTAATAAATAAATTTAGCAAGCATAGTCGGGTAAATGTTATATCTTGCGTGATGAAATATCTTGATCTATATATCTTTTGATTTTTTAAATTTTATTTTCAATTATCTTTTATGGCCTTTTTTTATAATTTATTAGGATATATAGGTATTGATTTATTTGATTATATGTATACATAATGTTTTTTCATTTATAATTTTTTAACTATAAAAATATATTCAAAAAGCTAGTATATAAATTTTTTTGTTGAAAAATAAAAACTAGCCCACAAAAAAATGTTGATAAGTATCTAATTAATTAACAAAACTCTAAAAATGTGGGATTTCTACTGTAGAGTGAAGTATTGTAAACTATAAATGCTTTAATTGTGGATTGCAATGTGGATGTAAAAATTAAAAGAGATCAACATAAGAATCAATGAATTACTATATACATAGAGCGATTCAATGTGGATTTGGATTGCACTATAGATTTATTGTGAATGACACTGTAGCAATATAGTTTTTGCATCTTGGACAACACTGTAACACCCTGGAGAGGTATTCCCTACTATGTTTTTGGTCAAGAATTGCGGCTAGTGGAGTTGCCCTCTCTGCCAAGAGCTATTGGGTTCTTTCAAAAGGTGCTGGGTTTGGTTGCACATCCATACCCAAGGATATTGGGTATGGTTGTGGAGCCAGACTCACCTACCATACCTAATTAAATTTCTTAGGGTTTGCCTTCTTTGATTTAATTTTTTTTTCAAAATAAATTAATGAGATATTTTTATATTGTACGAAACTTGGGTAATGATAATTGTTTTTTTAATTTTAGGTTGGGTTGAATTTCCTAATTAAATCATATTTGATTTTGCATTTCAAAACTTCTTTGAAAAAAAATTGACAATTTTTTTTTTTTACTTCAAATTAATATTTTTTTATGTTTTAATATTATTTTTAAAAATATTTATTTTAAAAAATATGTTGAGCCAAGGAATTTTAATTTTTTTTTCTTTACTTCAAAATAATATATATTTTTTATGCTTTTATATTATTTTTTAAATAAAATATATTGAGATTGTGTCTGACTGAGAGGCGAGATGCAAGAAATTTAAAAAAATTAATTTTTTTTTCTTTACTTCAAATTAATATTCTTTTAATATTTTGATATTATTTAAAAATATATATATATTGAGATTGGGTCTGGTTATGTAGCCAAACCCAAGGCTGCATTGGACCCTGCCTACTAGCATGACTAAACAGCTTTAGGCTCTACTCGCAGCAAGACCAAACACTTAATTAGGCCATGCTGCCTCCAAGCCCACCATTGTTGGGCCTTTTTGCAACTAGGACCCAACAACGATGAGCTCGACCTTCTAGCAGGATCCCATGTGCATTGCCAAACCCAGAATGATTGAGTCATGGTCCTCTAAGGGCACTTGACAATTCAGCAAGCATCAGATACAAAAGCTCAGTAGCAATTCATTTTAGCAGCTTTACAAGTTATAAACAAGCCTGTAGGCCTTTTTTTTTTTTTTGTTCTAAAGAGAGATTCGCTTGCCTACTTGATTGCTTCCTAAATAGGATGTGCATTTCTTCTAGAACAGGCTGGCATTCGGCTTACAAGGAACTAGAAATGCTTGGAAGTGGCACTCCAATAGGCACTGAAATTAGATTTCTCTAATATAAATTTATTTTTCAAAATAAATTGATGAGATTTTTTTATATTGATCAAAAGTTGGGTGATGATAATTTTTTTTTTGTTTTCTAATTAAGTCATGTTTGATTTTGCGTTTCAAAAATTCTTTGAAAAAAATGGACAATTTTTAAGTTTTTTTCTTTACTTCAAATTAATATATTTTTGTTTGAGATTGCGAAGCCAGACCCAAAAAATTTTAAAATTTTTATTTTTTTCTTTACTTGAAAATAATATATTTTTGATGTTTTTTTTTTTTAAAAATATATTTTGAGATTGTGGATGGCTACAAGGGGAGACACAATGATAATGAGTCTGGCTGCCCAGCAATAATGGACCTAGCTGCTAGCAAGACCCAAGAGAGTTGAGCCTCTTCTACCACTAGGATCCCACAACGGTGGGCAACTGGATCCGCACCAAAGTTTATTGGGTATGGTTTTGCTGCCAGGCCCAATGATTGTGGGCTGGCTTCCCAGCAGCTGTGTACCAAACTTCCCAGCAGGACCCAATAAAGTTGGGCCCAACTGCCACCAAGACTTAGCAACGATGGATATCTAGATCCACAGCTTTACCCAAGTTTATTGGGTTTGGCTCGGTCGCCAGACCCATTAATAGTGGGCCTAGCTTTACAGCAGCACCTAGGAGCGGTGGGCCCAGCTTCCACCAGAACCCACTAGCTTGGGGCCCTTCAGCGACTAGGACTCAACGGTGGGTCCTGTTTATTAGAATGACCAAGCAGCGTTGCCGAAGGAAACCAGTCGACCTGCTGGGTCAACTTGAAATCTGGGTGACCTAGTAAAAAAATCAATAGAGTCCTTTTTTTTTCAAATTTGATTTTTGTCCTACCTAGAGACCCCTAGTTGTTCATATTTTTCAGTTAGTTACTAACTCATTTCAAAGTTCATTATATAAATACTAAAAGAATGCTTTATTTTTTGCAATGTGGGATTTAAAGCCCTTTAGTTTATATACTATATGTTTACAAGAAAAAAGTTATGTATTTTCAATATGGGATAGAAAACCCTTTTGGTTAAAATACTTCAACTTAGAAAAATAAGATAACATCTTTTCAATGTAAGATAAAAAACCTTTTGAGACAATCTTTTAAATTTAATTGTTTATAACATGTATAGCCTATATTCACATGGATTATTTCTTAATTTTTTCATACAAAATATTAAAGCTTCAAATTTTTTTTCTTTCAATTTCTCCAGTTTGACCGAGTCAACTCGTGTAATCCTAGAGCCGGCCCTTTGATCAGGTTAACCTCCAAGTCGGGTTTCATAACTATAGTTGTCATGAAAATATATTTTTTGATTTGTTATATTTTTTAAACTACCAAAATACATTAAAAAAAACCCTATATAAATATTAAAAAAAATTAGTATATTTGACCTGCATGGAGCGGTGATCACATAATTAGTATAAAAATTGTGTTTGGGAAAGGCCCCTTAATTGGTATTTTGAATCCAACTTACTGTTTAGAGAAAATTACAGTCATTTTTAGTTTGACAGAGTCAACTCGTGTAATCCTAGAGTCGGCCCTTTAATCAGGTTAACCTCCAAGTCGGGTTTCATAACTATAATTGTCATGAAAATATATTTTTTGATTTGTTATATTTTTTAAACTACCAAAATACATTAAAAAAAACCCTATATAAATATTAAAAAAAATTAGTATATTTGACCCGCATGAAGCGGTGATCACATAATTAGTATAAAAATTGTGTTTGGGAAAGTCCCCTTAATTGGTATTTTGAATCCAACTTACTGTTTAGAGAAAATTACAGTCATTTTTATTTATTATTATTTTTGTGTTGCAATGCTTGTGTCTCGTAAATATTTATTTAGTGACCATGATCAACCTTTAATCATAATCGACCAAGATCAAAGTTTTATATGGTTTAGGTTTTTAATGTTTAGATTTTGTTTTTATTCAAAAAAGTCAATTTAAGATTTATATAAATAACTTCATGTGTTATTTCATGAGGAGGGATTAAGATTAGTATTATTGATTTAGAAATTTCATCAAAACATAGAGTTAAGGATTTTCTCAGTAACTTTGAGTTATAACCTTAAGGTTTGAGGATTCTTAATTCTATATTATGTTATACACTTCATGATTAATATAAAAACTTCCTCAAAGAGTAGTATAATATAAATTATAATTTGAAATCTCACGTAATATGTTAAGTTTTTTTTATTGAAATGATTATATGATATGGTATTATAATTCTAATGATCAAAAGATCACAAATTCAACTTATTATTCTTATTTATTAAAATTAAACATAAAATAATATATATTTGTATAAATTTTAAACCTAAAAAGTTTTTAATTGAAAAAATATATTAAAAAATAATATAAATTCTATTTTAAAATTTCATCTAATAACTTAAATTTTTAAAATAAAATGGAACAGATAGCACCCAAAGCTATTGGCAAGAAATTTAAAAAACAATATCTTAATTATTGTTGCTTTTTATTAAAAAAAAAAAACAATATGCTGCTAATATATAAAAATATGTTTTATTCTAAAAAAATACAAGAATGCTCATTCTAACAAAATACTTTTTTAATTGAAAATTTATTTTTGTTGTCTTCTGTTCAAATATATATTTTAATTTTAAAAGAGTTAAATAAAGAATATTTTGATAGGCAGGGGATTAAGATTTGTTGTCTTTGTTATGTCTCTGCATGTTAAGAAATTTTTTAATTAACCTGATCGATCATGCATAGAAGAGATCAAAAAGAAATCATCCATATATGAACATCATAGGTTTACGTTCTCAAGCAGGAAGAAAAGAAGGAAGAAAAGCAGCCTCAAGGTAAAAATACAATTCGACATGCTTTGGAGCCCCTACGGCACTCTGTCAATCTCTCGGCAACACGCTCTTTAAAATCATGACTCATTTTCCATCCATATTCGATAGTCATCTTCTCCAAGACCAACGCATTCTTTATGAAATATTCAGCCATTTCTATCTCCCCCAACTCGCTTTCAAAACCTGCATACTCGATCACCTTAAGAGATGACCTTAAGCACCGGGGCACGAATTCAGGATTTCGCCATCTGGGAGTTTTCTCTGCCTGAATGATAAAAAGTCAGCAAGAAGAACAGTTCCGACATTACTCCGAGAAAACATAGCTTAGGAGAGCATATTATAGGAACTAACCGAGTCCTTGTATAAGATGAAGACTTCCAACTTAGGAGAGCATTTGAGTATCTCATGCAAAACCATCCAACGATCATTTCCACTAGCTTCAATCTCCAAACGAGTCAAATTCTGAAAATCAGGAAGATTGCCGACACAAGGCAACTTCTTATGAACTGCGTCTGATAACGTCTGTAAAGGGGATGTCTATGTGAGGGAGGGAATGATCAGACCATGGAGAATTTAAGCACAACGGTAAAATGAGGAAGAAACTTACCCTCATAGTAGTTTCACACAAGCGTAAGATCTTGACAATCGTCATGATCGGTCTCAAAAGCTGAACCGCCATGTCAATATAATCATCTACTTCTATGGTGAAGACATGTTTGTAAGCAACACTGAGAGCTGCCTCGACTAGTGAGTACGGAATCTGCAGCATGTTTAACTTCTCGGACACGAGATCAGTTAGTTTAAGAAGCTCGAGGTTTGGGGTATCAAGAGTAAGTTCTCTGCAACCAGGATCCTTCTCGTCATAAGCAATCAATGGGAATCTTATGATCAAGCGTTTAAGTGAGCTTGAGCATATACGTAAAGCGTTCCTGGATTCACAATCTTCATGTTCGATTTTCAGTTCTTCAAGGACTGGGGAACCTGCTAATAGTTTCTCTATTGAAGCATGATCATCAAGCATCGGGAGGTCTTGAAGATGAAGGACCTTGAGACATGGAAAGTGTACACCAACACCAAGAAGATCGATATCAATTCGATAACCAAGGTCCAAAATCACTAATTTCTCACAACTAAAAATTCTCCGAGGCAACGGAACATGATCCGCTGTGTATATCCAAAGTTTAAGCTCCTCAAGATTGTCCTTAATTGCAGCAGAAATCCACGCACTCATACGAGAAGAAGGATAGCTTCCATTTACTCTGAGACGAAATTTTCTAATAGAGTTTTCACGAGAGTTCTGAAGATAACAAAACCTATCCATGAAATTCCCAAAGATGATCTTACTTTTCCATGTGCGATCATCAAAATCAAAATTTGAAAGTGATCTCCAGAGTTCTCTCCAACTTTTGGACAAAATGCAGGTACACAGAGCATCTTTAGTAGGAAGAAACGAGAGTATATGACCAATAATCACATTAGGCAAACCACTAATCATATCTTTATTCACCTCCTTGCAGCGTTTTCGTCTATCGTCTTTGGCCATTGTCTGGAAAGGTGAAACAGATCAAATCTTTAAAATCAAAGTAACTTAAAAGAAACCAACAAATCATGTTGTTGAATGGTTCGAAGAAGAGGAGAAAATTAAAGAGGAATAATATAAGAGGAAACTCGTTAATCAAATTATAATATCATTTGTAAAATAAATTAAAGAAATGAAAGGAGAAACCAGTTAGAATTAGAAGAAAGATGCATGTTGTTGAATGGTTCGAAGAAGAAGAGAAAATTACTCAAAAAAGTCCAAGAAACGAGGACAAGATCAACCAAGAAGATTTATAGTTAAGAAAAAGAAACTAAAAACTTACGAAGATTAACAGAGAGGACTTTATCGAGGCGAAGAGATTAATTTTTCTGAGGAGAATCAATTTCGCCTGGGCTTGACCTGACAGTGATGGCGGAGTAATCCTAACTAGCTAGGTAGCAGCAATTCAGAGAAAAGGAAGAGAAAGTGAAAGAAGAGGGAATGACGAGAAATTTATACAGTGAGCTCCAAGGCTGCCTTTAACTAACTTCTCTCATGAACAAGAGACACGAATTAATATAACCGAAGGAATCTTCCAACTAACAACTAACGAGCTAACCAATTTTTTTTATATAGCTGCATCACTCCACACTATTTGTACTACATCACGATTGATGGCTAGTGTTATGCCACCGGTCAAGTGAAACAAATTTAAGATTAAAAAAAAGAATGTTCACAATTAGAAAATTTATCATTATTGATGAAATATTTTGTTGGTATTTGAGTTATATTTCTGTCGGCATATAAATTATTGACGGATTTGTCGATGAAAACTTGTTATCAGGAGAGGTTATCGCTGGAGATTTTAGTTCGGTTAGTAATTCTGTAAAATGATCAAATCAGGAAAAAAAATCCCTGAAAAAATTATTAAAAAACAAAATACCAATAAAATAAAGTGAGGTTGTTAAAACCAGCGAATAGTATCATGCCAAACCTTAAATATAAAAAAATATTAAATTGAGGGGCAAAATCAAAAAGAAAAATCAAATTCAAAAAAGAATCCAAAATATAAAATGAAAACAAAAAAAAAATCAATTTTCAACGAATTCAATGATGATAGATGAAATTTTTATAAATAATTAAAAATGACAACGGAGATAACTTGGTTTAACTTTTAAAATTTGTGACACGGATCATGAGGTCAAATCATAACATAAAAGACAAAAACAAAAAAATAACAATGTAAAATTATAAACCAACTAAAATAATTAGAGATAATCATGAAAAAACAAATTAAAAAAAAACAATTTCAAAAATGTAGATTTGAAAAGAAAGATAACCAAATTTGACACAAAAGAAATAATAATAATAAAAAAAACATAATCATAAAGGATGAAATTGAAAAAAAAAATTCAATTAAAAAAATCATAAGAACAACTAAAAATAACAATCAAAAGAATGATGATCATATTTGATATAAAAAATAAAATGTAAATCTAAAGACAAATTAATTCAATAAAGCAAGACTAGAAACAACATAATAAAAGAATGGTGACCAAATCTACTATAAAAACAAAGTATAAAGGGATGCAATTGAAAAAATAATTAACTTAGTAAATAATCCAAGACCAAATATATTGCAATTAAAAGAATAAGGACCAAATTTGATATAAAAATAAAATACAAAGGGATGAAAATAAAAAAACAAATTAATTCAATAACTGATTCAAGATCAAATATTTCTAATTAAAAAAATAAAGATCTAATTTAACTAAACAAATAAATAGTTAAACTTTTTTGCTTTTTTCAATAGCCAACACATTTTTTCTAAGTGGAGAGGGGGGAAAGAGGGTGGAAGGGAAAAATTACTCCTTCCTGGTGTCCCTCTGCGTGCCGTCAGCGAACATGCACCTCACCAACATGATGGGAGTGGTGAGGCGCATCGAATGCGGCCTTAGATGGTGGCATTCAATCCTATGTGGGGGTCGTACACACCACCTGAAATGCATGGTCAGCGCCGGCAGCTTTTGCATTTAAAATTAATTTAAATATATTATAACACAAAATCACCTCTAACCTCACATTTTAATTACCAAAATATCATAGCGAAAAATCTAAAATGACCTTGTATCCATAATAAAGAGAGTTTATTTGTTAGGGACATTTAAGCAACACCTCTAACCTCACATTTTAATTACCAAAAAATCATAACGAAAAACTTAAAATGACCTTGCATCTATAATAAAGAGAGTTTATTAATTTGTTAGGGACATTTAAGTGACACCTCTAATCTCATATTTTAATTATCAAAAAACTTAAAATGACATTGCATCCATAATAAAAAGAGTTTATTTGTTAGAAACATTTAAGTAATTGACTTGTATAAAAAATAGAAAAAACCTGAAGAGCCCTTGAACCAAAGGAAACTTTTTTTTTGAGTTATTTGGTAATTACATTATAGAAAAAACATGAAATTATTAATTAACACCTTTTTTTAATATAATTACTAATAAATCTAATGAAAAATACAATATACCCCTAAAATTTACCTTGCCCATCAAAAGCAAAATCAGCAAAAACAGCTTTTCATGGTGTATGCGGACGGCTGATTCCTTTAGTTATAGTTAATGTTCACCATGCTTTCCTTCAGAAATTGCTTCATGGATTAACCTCGAGCCATGAAGGCTATACTTGACTGATTGAACAATCCTCCTTACAACAGCACTTTCAATAGATTTATTTGCCAACAAGTTTGAACCAATCCTTTCTTCAACTCAAGGAACTGCCACGCACTCGTAGAAGAGTACGCGCCATCTAGACTGAGCTTCCAAATCACAGTTTAGTTTACCAGTAGAATAAACTTTGCAGGAAAATTCATGGCTCTTCAAGAATATTATCAAGAAAACCCCATTGGACGGGATTAGATTCACTTTTAGAGTGCGCCTGGGATGATAAAGCTTCTGTGATAGCTCTTTTCTATTACTTCAGAGAGGAGAACATCATCACCAATTCTCCTACAATTTAGAAAAGCTTTCTGATTGCTGCCAATGCGAAAAGGCAGACAATTACAAGTCTATTCGCTATAATCTTAGAGATACACTGTACAAAGTTGTGCAGCAGGAAACAGGTCTGAAATCTTAGACTTTGTTTGCATTGGGATCTTTAGGAATAAGAGCTAGAAAAGTTGCATTGATTGCTTTTAAAAGCTTACCAGATTGAAAAAAAGAAATCAAAACAGCGTCAACCACTTCAACACTAACCACACCCCATGAGGTTTGGAAGAAAAGTATTTTGCCCATTGCCAACAAGATGTTGAAATTGCGTCCATACAAGGTTCCTTATCTTCAATAATTTCCTCCAGTTCCTTGTGTACTGTCATTAGGAGTTTTGAGGCTCCAGATGCTTCTCTCCTTCAAAACGTTAAAGCTGCCCATGGAGAACCTGCTTGAAGAAACATGTTCCAAACACTATATAAACCATACACAAGCATAACTCCATTATTTGATCTTTCTAATAGCCAATCCCTATTTCTTATTAGGAAAATTCATCATTACCATTTCAAAGGCATGCACTACATAAACTTTCTTTCAATAATTTTGATAACTGGTCTGGGAGAATAAACATGCAACACCAGTATGTATGAAGGCTAAAAATAAGAGTGGAGATCACTTGAAGTATCTCGGTGAAAGAGAGACGTTTTGACGCCAGTGCTGAAATCTTTGTGTGATCTTGTCAACCACAACCTGGTAATCTGCAGATTTAAGTCTACCAGTGATAACAGGAACAGCCAAGTACTTCACTGTAAGGTTACCCGTTTTGAAGCTCAGTAGGAAAATAAAACACAGAAATTTGGCTTATTAGGAAAACAAAAACGGAAGAAAGAAAGAAAGAAAGAAATGGAGTAACCTAATTTCATCAAACAATTCCAGTATACATAAGCCAAATTAACCAGCACAACTTAACCCAACCTCCCGGTCCCATGATTACAGGGATTGTCCTCTAAATCTCTCTGGTTCATAATTTTAACCTTCACAGCTAGCTAGCATCTCCTAACACAAATGGATTACATAAAGCTAATTAGTTACTAAAATACAAACATACAAATGGGTATTGAATCCCCCTAATTCGAATTCTTTTACACATTATCAAGAAGCGCTTAAAAAGACAAGAGTAGAAACCATTTACCTTCTTACCAGACCAATCCATCCCGCTCCGTTCTCACAAACATCCTGTCTTTCTTTAATCTAATTTCACCATCCACGCGATTAACTGCATTCCAAGTACACACCGATATTCAAATGCAATCACAACCCACCATCACCATCACCTTCTTGAACAATCTAAAGGTATCATCAGCAAATCACAACCCATTTTGAAAAAAAATAAAGAACAAAACGCTAGTAAAAAGAAGAAACAATACAAATCCTTAAAACCTCCAAATGCAAGACGAAAGGGGTTCCCCTTTTATTGGAACCCACAAGTAACAGACCCATAAAAATAATGAATATAAACCTCAAATCCCAAAGACAGACAGACCGATCCATCCATCATCTTCTAATCCAACACAACCCACTTATAAAATTAAGCTTCTTTTCTTTTCTACTCACACGTCACACCCACTTACTCTGCAACTGCAAGCAGACGTATGCTTCTAGTACGGTACCGTACGTATGTTCCCAGAAAGTTTGGCTCCCTTGACACGTCAGCAACAGATCCATTAAAAGCAGAGAAGGCCCCACCCAACCCAACAAAGACAGTCCCCAGCCCACCAACCTCAGCCGAGCCTCCTCGTATTTGTTTTTGTCGTCGACTAGTGCTGACAGTGACAGGAACCACCTTAATTACACGAAGTATGTTCGATTCCCTGGCGACCAACCATATTTTGCCACGACACCATTATGTAATAAATAAATTAAGAACAAAACAAGAGAAGTATGTTGCCTTCTACATGCATGTTCTGTTCGTGTGAGTTAGTTATAGCTTTCAAAATTTTCAGTGACCGTTGGAAGCGCGAACCCCTCAAACCCTAATATATAGATGGGTGTAGCATAACAATTACGCGTTTTGTTTTTAATCTGTAAGTTTGTTTCGTTCCTCCTCTTCATTCTTTGTTTAGGGTTTCCAGCTGAGAGTCTCTTCTTCATCTCTTTTACTCAGTCACCCATTCCCATCTATCTTTATCAATAATAATCATATAAAGAAAGGGAGGAAGTCTCTCTCCATCTCTGTTTTTCAATTACTGCAGTGCTTAATTTGATCTTCAAGAATTAGTCATTCTTGATTCTTGATTCTTGGTTCTTGGTTCTTGGTTCTTGGTTTCTTGTTTTTCTCTTGTTCACATTAATTATCTTTCTTGATCCAGTCCAAATAACCCTTAATACATCCACTGATCTTCTGAGTAAGTAACAGATTCGATGGCTATATCCCCGTCACAAACCCTAGCAACATTAACTCCAATCCAACTACTCCCTGGTTATAGATTCAACCCTTATGATGAAGAACTGGTGCGCTTCTTTCTGTATCCCAAACTCACTAACCCTTGCTTTATCACCTCTGCTCCTGTTAGAGATTGCAACCTCTATGCCTGTGAACCTCTCCAAATCTGGAACACCTTCCGCAGAATCCATGGTGAGGATGTTTTCTTCTTCACTGACCTCAAAAGGAAAAGCCCCAATTCCAATGTCTCCCGCAAAATCGCCGGTGGCCCTGCAACATGGCATAGAGAGGACAAAGACCATCAAGTATGTGTCCAAATTGACAAAAATTACAGTGTCACGGCCCTCAAGAAAGGCTTCAGTTACCGAAATACTCAACCTCACCAACCTGGCTGTAGTTGGATGATGTACGAGTATAGCTTGCCATCCCTTTCGCAGGTCACTGTTTTGTGTCAATTGAGAAGGAAAGACGACGACAACTCCCATCAGTCGACGCAAAAAAACAAAAAGAGGAAGAGGGCCGATGCTGATGATGTTGATGATGCAGCAAACACCATATCCCAGAAGGCCAAGGTAGATCAACACGATCAGCAGCAACATAACATGGGTTTCTACAGGGCATCCGAAACTGTATCTGAAGAAGGGGTGAATGGGGTGAGATTTAAGGATTTTGAGTCTTTTTATCGTGAAAATGTGCAGGATTTTGACAGTTGTGAGATGGCTGCCAATTCCATTACATCCACTACTGGCCATGTTTCACCAACTACTGTATCCACATTGAGTCCTGACGAGAACTTCAAACCATTTGAGGTTTTTTGCATCGACAATGATGGGGAAACTGCAGCAAACGAGGATGACGATTTTCATCAAAAGATTCTTGAGCTGCAAAATCCCACTGTTTTCTCTGATGAGGCGGATGTTGTTCCAGCCATTGAAGTAGCACCTATTCAGGCTGATGGAGTTCAAACTACACAAGTAGGGTCGAATCTGATCGAGGTTGTCTGCATCGACAATGATGGGGAAGCTGCAGCCAAGGAGGATGACGATTTGCATCAAGAGATTCTTGGGATGTTAAATTCCACTGGTTGCTCTGATAAGGCAGATGTGGTTCCAGCCATTGAAGCAGCACCTGTTCAGGTTGATGGAGTTCAAGCTACACAAGTGGGGTCGATTCTGATTGAATCCTTTACATCTGAAGTCGTTGAAAACCATCCTGACTCTGAAGTTTCTGATGATTCCAGCCTTTGGATAGAGTCGTTTCCGCCAGCATGTGCACAAGCAAATCCAACATGCGGCCTGATTCAAGAAAATATGATTCAGATGATTCCCAATTCATTTTTCATGGACTGTTTTTATTGATTTCATGTTTTCCTCTTTGTTTATCCACGAGATTAGAGGCTATTGTCATGTATCTATGGAAGCTGTACATCGATCATTCTTTTTTTATATACAAGGACATGGAGAGTTCTTTAGTACTATAGTCTATTTTTTACTCACTTCTAGAGTGCTGCTAGTATCATCTCCTATTTGGGATCCTGGAAAGCTATTTGTGTAGTGTTAAGGACAAGGGATATAATCCTTGACAATAATGCTATTTAATTTCTTTTCATCCTAAATTCATCAACTAAGTACTTATCAACATTGTTTCTAGATTTTGTGTCTATTAACCTAATAATATACATTAGTATGCTGTTTATGAATTATTGAATAGTCTCTTTCTTGAGTTGAATTCTTTTCCATTCCTCACGATTGCCCCTAAGAGTCTGATTCATGGTTCAAAAACTATTATAATCAAAGAATCATAGGTTCTTAGGGTTACAGTAGCACAATGAAGATTTGAAAGAACCAACAATAAGTGGAGACTCGGTACCTAAATAAAGTCTCGCGGATGAGAATTTGAGATCGTCTTAGGGTTCCTTGACCGCAAAGTAATATGCAGTACCTCGCTTCCCAAATTCATCGATCTTGGATAGTATAAAACAAGCTTAACCCATTTGGGTTTCCTAAACCCGTCTGGGAAAACGGGTCACTAAACCGGGTTACTGAGTTCTTAACATAAATCGGAATAGGAGTTCCAAGATTTTTTATCGGCATGTACATATGGGCCATACCAGCAGCCTATGAGATGTCGACACCTTGTCTTGTTGAACTCTCAAAGATTACTCATCGATTATAACCATTGAGCTTCTGTCACGTGTTCAACCCCAATCACATAATAAATTGAAAACTAACATAAAATCGGAAGGCAAATGTGATGATACAACAAATAAATAATAATAATAATAATAATAAAAGGGCAACCGAGCTCTATTTCTCTATTTTTCTTTATTTTTTAGCTTAATATATTCTAATTTACTGTTTATAAATAATATTTACTATGCTAAACTCATTAATAACAAGTTTTAGTATTCGGTCAGACCAAGCTCTACTCTCTCATCTCTTTTTATCTTTTTTTCTATTCCTCCCCTCTCTTCAGTGGAAGAGAGAAAAGGTGACAAAAAGCCCCCTTCTCTTTTTTTCAATCTAACCGAACTATCTTATCTCATCTTATTTTATTATTTATAAATAGTACTATTTATTAAATAATATTTATATAGTTTTATTTATTAAAAATAAAATAGTACTTTCAATTTAACCTATATATACTTTATTTATATTTAGGTTAAGTTAATGAACTCAAAATATACAGATTATTCAGAATTCTAGCCTCCTTTTTTTGTTTGATTTTAATTATTTTAACATTATTTATATTATACTATTCCAGCATTGTATTATTCATTATTATTTATGAATGGTCTTTTTATATATATTTCTCTAGATATTTTTCAAGCTATATATTCTCTGATTTTAAGAGAGAAATGAATATATCCTGAGATCCAAGGGATTATTCATCCAAGAACATAACATTTATCATATCTTCATTATATAGAAAACATACTCAACGAGATAGAAAACACATAACTTTTCTCTACATATGAAAAATACATATTTTATTCTCTTGAATTTTTACTTGTTTGTCGCTTGATAAAGCAACATCAAATATTGATGTAAGCATCGAAGTATTCCTTATTCCATGATCTCATTAGCCAAGAAAAGTCAATATTTTTCTGTGAAGCTTTTCCACAACATCATCAATATGAGACATAGAGAGGTTGTTTTTTTTTTTTTTGTAACTGCGTTTTAAAAGGTATATTTGGCTTGAAAAAAAAATTAAATTGATATATTTTTTTTTAGTGTTTTCCGATGGTTTTGATGTGCTAGTGGTGTCAAAATTGAAAAAAATTCATTTTGATACATTTTCAGACAAAAATATTTTTTAAAAGCATTATACACCACAATACCAAATATAGGGTTACATTAATTTTCTTTTATTTTATTATATGATACAAAATACTAAAATTAATTTACAATCGACCCAATACCGAAGAATAAAATTCAATGAAAATCCAACATTAAAGGTTGGAAATGGAAAAAAAGAAAAAGAAAAAGAAATAAAGAAAAAGAAAAACACAAGAAAAAAAAACCAAAGGGCTAACAAAAAAAAAACCTAAATGTGCAAGCTTGAGTGGCCCGATGCGACTGAAATTGTTACAATAAAGCACAGGCGTAAGCCTGCATGCCTAGGCAAATAATTATTATTTTTTTCACAAAGGGTGCATGACATGTTATCTGTTTTTTCTTTTCAAAATAAAAAATGAATAGTTAACAAGTTGTTTGCTATGATAAATAACTTATTCTCTCTTCCCTAAAATCTCATCATCATAAAGGTGGCTGAAAAATCAATGGAGGTGATTTTTTATCACAAATTCCATTTCAACCATTTTTAACTTGAAAGAACAAAAAAAACACCATAAAGACCTAAATAAACCCATTTATAGCATTAAATAACTTGAAAAATGGTTGACAAAACAAAATTCAACCCACATTAATAAAACTTCTCAAGCTCACATCTACCAATGTAGGCAAGGTGAACGCCGAACAACACCATAATAGAACTCCTTTGGTTAAATGAAACTATTTGACACTAAAATCAATATTTTTCGGAGCTAGGATTGATGTCAACGAATCACTTTCTCTCTCCTCGTTGTTTTCATGCGAGTTTCTCTCACCTCTCTCTAACTTAAGGTTGAAAATTGAGAAAATAAACTTTTAGACCAAAATAAAAATTGTGAGTAGTGTGTAATTAGCCATATATATTTTTTTCTTGAACTTTTAGGACACAATGGAATAACTCTCTTTGAATGAAATCATTTGTCATCAAAATCAACCTTTTCATGGTCAAAATTGGTGTTAACCAATCACTTTTTATTTTCTTGCTATTTTTAGACGAGTTTTTATCTCCTCTCTTTAGCTCAAGGATTAAAAAATAGAGAAAATAAACTTTTGGACCAAAATAAAAATTTCAAGCAATGTGTAGTAAGTCATATATTTTCTTTGTGTTTAATATGTTAGTCCTCAATCTTTAAATTTTGTAGTTTTACTATAATTTCAAGCATGGTTTATTCAGATAAGATTATAAAAAGGTATGATTGAAAGAAAACAAAAGGTTTGAAAATGAAAAAAAATATAGTAATATGTTTCACTATTCATATGGACTGAAATTATCCTCGCATTTCAGTTGTTTTGTTAATTATAATGCGTTAAAGTGTTCGTATTTATAGATTTCTAAGTACACTAAATTACTATTTTAGTCAACATAATTTTACTTATGTTTCTTCTATTATTGATCTTGGTTTGGTTGTCATATTTTATACCACTATAGTAGAAACTGTTAAAGAATCATCTTAACTCAATAGCTTAAGCTATTAGGTGAGGTTCTAAGATATGATTTATATTATTCTCCAACACACCCCCTCAAGTAAAAGCTCTTTAGACTTGAAACTTGCACAGACTTACACTATCTTCTGCATAATTTTTATAAAATAGAATTGGGTTGTGAGATTCAAACTTGTGACCGCTTGGTCATCAATGCTCTGATACCATGTCAAAGAACCATCTCAATCTAATAGTTTAAGCTGTTAGGTGATGTCGCAAGATATGATTTATATTATTCTCTAATAGAAATGATGCCTTGCATTTTTGTTTTCCCTTCTCTTCACATGATATAAAAGCCATAATCTTAATAACTGTTCTTTTTAGGTGTTTGTTAGTAGTTTAGGTGTGGGTTTTATTAACTAAGTTTAATAAGAAAATTTAAAGGATATAGATGTAGATCCCATTTAAAAAGATGAGGATTTTTAGAAAGTTGTTACCGGAGATGCTAAATAATAGTAGTGGTGATCTTTTCAAATGTTATAAACAAAAAATATCTAGGCAAAATTTGTATTAGATCTCCTTATTAACATTTTAAATTGTGTCAAGTGCTATTTAGGGTGCTCATAAAGCATTGCTTTACAAGAAAATAGATTGGCAAATACATTTCAAGATAATCTCTCCCTTTTGTAATAATTCTTTAACACAAAAATAAAATGTGAAAAGAGATTTCAATGGACGTTGATGAAAAGGTCTTTTATTCATAGTCTTCAGCAAAAATATTATCAAAGAATCATCTTAATCTAAAAATTTAAGTTGTCAGGTAAAATCTTAAAATATAATTTATATTATTTTATAACACATTCTCGTTTAAGTAAAAGATTTTTGGACTTGAAACTTATACAGGCTCACACTATTTTATACTTAATTTTTATCAAATAAAATAAGATGATGAGATTTACACTCATGGTCATTTTGATCAACAAAACTCTGATATCAAACAATCATCCCAACCCCAAAAAATATTAAGCTATTAAATCTCATTCATCGCAATAAATATCAAAAAATATTAACTCTATAATCAAAGAAACTTATTAGAGGTAAGAGGTAGCAACAACGAACAATTGAATTCCAATACATAAGACCAGTCTATAATGCATATATGTGGTGCAAATTCAAGTAAAAGCACTAGCCGTATAGTTCCTCCAGCTTGGCTTGCTTCCCATTGACGTATACCTTCGCATTATCAGTTCAATCATCAATATGCATCCAAACCACAAGAATTATATCCATAGCTTGTTGCATTACTTTTGTCAAGTAAAACTAGGCTCTCCAAATAGGAACCAATGAAGGTACGGGAAGGTTCTCCCCAAATTCGAAGATCCCGAACTTGCTGGCTCTCCAGGTCACCGGAAACTATCCAGCCACGCTTCTTCTCCATTAAAAGTTCCTCCTTCCTGATTCCTAATGCTCTGGGAATACCCTCCCCTTGTGCAGCAAGGGTCAATACCAGTTTGGTCCATGACTCGACCACACCATACTCCTTCATCACCCATATATGGAACTGAACAGAAGACAAAAAGCTAGCCTGGCATACAGAGATGGAAGATTCTTTATATACCATAAGGGACAAACATGAGGGCCTCACATTAGCCAAACAACTAGGCAATGCAATCTCAAGAAAAACCTCATCACTCATATCAAACCCCAAAACCACATTAGAAATCTCTTCATGTTGGTCTGCCCGATAAGCAATCCAATGAACAGCTCCATTCAGAAATGCCGATGAAACATGCTGATCAGTGTCATATCTCAATGGTCCTGTCTGTGGAATACCCCTCCATGAACCCTCATTAAGTGAGTAAAGCGCTATTTCTGGGAAATTTTCGCTGTGAAACTTTGACTTCCGAAAACTGACCATCCTTATCAACTTGTAGTCATTAGCACGGGAATCATAGCCGAATCCAACAAAGGAGTATACAGGACCCAGGATTCTAGGTTTGACAATCACGTATTTTTGTATCAATGGATTCCAAAGAATGAAGGATACTATAAGACTTCGGAAAATATTTGCAAGGCAAATTAAGCCATTGCAAGAACCGATGACATGAAAATATGATTCGGAGCTCTTGAATGGGAAATGAAGTTGCATGTGCTCATTAAAATCCTGGTTATCAAGACGGAGAGAGTACTGCTCTTCTCTCTCCCTTGAACAGAGTCGAAGTAGGAAAAGATTTTGACGATCAGTTGATGAAATTGTATGTTGAAGATGCTTGAAAATGAAGGTTGGGCTCTTTATGAGGGAGTTCCAGGACTTGCACAAACTTGTGCATCGCAACAGGGATTTTATGGGGAGTTTGTAGAGGATCTCTTGTATCAAATCTTCAGACAAATAATCAGACATTTTTTTATCTGTTTAGCTTTGCTTTGCTTTTTATGTTCTTGGCAGCAGAGAGAAACAGGAAAGTAAGCAGGTCAATTGGGAAGGAAGGGTAACGTTCATCAACGGTTGTTTAGTTTGTATCAAGTTTAACCCAGCTACTCAAGAACCCTGTTAATTCCAAATAATCATAATAATAGCTTACAGTCTTGAAGAGAAAATTCATCATACCTTTCAAAAGTGTGAAAATTTTAGCAACGGCAAGCACGACCAATACCTAACCAGCCAAAGGTAGAATTCTTAATGGCCAGATTAAGACTTTGGGGTCTTAGTGAGAGCTTAAATGCTAGTAATAAAGAGCAATCAACAAAAGAAATACAAAACTTTTCTTCCTCTATCATCAAATGGACGAAAGAACAGTATTTAGCTTGAAAGCTTAGATGATGACAATATCTTGTAGACCCAAATGCATAAAATCAATGAATAACAAGAGTATCAACAAAACCCGAAAAAGGAAAGCAAGGAAAGATTGAATTGCAGCTACTTTCTACACTACACAATCAAGTTTCAAACTTTACATGATGTTATAAGAATAAAACACGGTGGGTTATAAATTATTACAAAGAGTACCTTTGAGGAAGTCGAAAGCCAAGCATGGTGGTTTGTGTCAGTCGTTGGAACTTAGGATCAGCTTGTTGATAAGAAGAATAAAAACCAGCCGGCAACTTTGAAAACCATGACAGTCAATGCTCAACTCTAACGTGGCATTCCGTCAGCAAAACGAAAAGGTAAAGAAACTCTAGTCTGCCTTGTAATAATGGTCAAAGGGTGTTTATCTTCCAAAAGCAGGCAACCTTGAAAATGAGGCCTGTTTAGGTTAGCAGCTGGCTGGAGAAAAGGAATTGACATTGGCCCAAAAATACCCCATCTGTTGAAAAGAACCCTAAGCTCTAACATTCAATTTTTTAAAAATAATAATAATGTCACCTTCTCGACAATTAAATGTAGTAACACCTTACTTTTATCTTTTTAATTATTATTTCTCAGAAATTACAGTTTATGCACTATAAACCGGTCAACACAAAATTCATGTTTTAGCACAAAAGCTAAAATATCCCTGAAGATGATTGTAGTTTGTAATTGCTTTGATTTCATTGGTTTTGTAATATTTTTATTTTTCATTAAGTTCTCCCTCTATAAAAATGTTATAAAAAATAAATAGTAAAATATAAAAAGTAATTTTTAAAAACAAACACTTTCGAAAGTAATTATCTCTTTAAAAAATATATTATTTATAAAGATTTTGAAGTTTTTATTTATTTGAAAAAGATACCGTGTTAATTGACACTCAAACTGGTAAATGAACACCCTTTCCTGATATTTTACAAAAAGAATATTTTTATTTTTATTCTAGTTCCTTGGTAGAAAGATATCCTCTAATATCAATCAAAACTAAATCTCCTCTCCAAGACATTATTAAGAGTACCTCGTATGCCTCGAAAATGATCTTTACAGTTTTTAGAGGAGAAAACTGAAGCGGGCAGCCTCCAAAGTCCAAGACGTCGGAGAACTAAACAAAATACCAATAATAATAATAATGACAATAAATAGAAACGGCACTGGCGACTTTTCCCTTTACTTTCCAAGTTCATTCACCAAGTAATATTGACTAGATTAACAAATTCTACTGAGCAACTGCTACATAAGCAACTTATACATTAGGATGTTCATTGAGTAAGTCTCTGCATCTCATTTTGATCACCCAGTGTCTCCATCAGAAGAGGAGGAGCATATTGTGCTGTCCCCTGGTGCTCCTCCGAATCCTGACAGAATGAAAGAATGATAGCATCAATTGACATCTCCACCACAGCGAAGAAGAGGGTCGCAACGACATAACCGAGAGCCCAGCACACCTGCACACGTACAGAAACGCACAAAATAAAGACAATGTGAATCACTGGTTTCTATAACATAGAAAAAGCACCAAGGAAAGATATTGTGCAACTATTTGAATATCTAGATGTCTGGCTTGGAATTAAACCACATACCAGCACAGGAAGCAGTGGGGAGGAAATCTTGTTATGAGATGATCTATATTTGTGGGTATCCAACATCAGGAAAGCAAAAAGTGCACTTGAGAGGCTGACACATAACTTTCCAAGATATAGAATGACATCTCCAATCACATTCACCCTCCCTATTCTAAGGATGTTGCTGATGATCAATTCAGTTGCAATTGCAGAAGCTCTGCAGAAGCTTTTACCTGTTATAGCTATCTGCAGAAGGTAAAAGAAGAGAATAGTACGGATCAACGAAAGAACCATGCTTGAACAGACAATGAGTCCTGAAATAAATTCTGGGAGTAAGGAAATGTATTATGACATGGTGACAATTGTGTGCAAGCCAATAAGAGAAAACAACTGAATCCATTCCGGAGTTTTTTAATTAAATAAAGCAGGTAAAGTCTTTGGAACAACAATGGGTATCCTTATTCATCCTTCAATAAGGAATAATTGGGGACTGTACTGCAAATGGCAAGTCCCATTGCCATATTAGATTACTGTGACTTAACAGGGCATATCTTACAAAATATACCCAAGCAGCCATGCAAGACATGATATGACAAATTGATAGTTTTGAACCTTACCATTATATAAGCATTGCGGTTCACAGATCTTATAATCCACTCAATACACTGAAAACAAAACCGAGAAGTGTGATATACTGTCTTTCCCATACAGCTTTCAGGAGTAGTATTAGCAACTTTAAGTTTGCGACGAATTGACTCAAGTATGAAGCGAACAGATTCCACAAACGACAACACCAGGGAGCCAAGAGCCACAGAACCAAGGCTGTACCGTATAAGCTGCTTCATAGAGGAAAAAACAGGTAGGAATGGAATCTCTGGCTGCATTGCGAAAAATAAACAGCTTAAAAAAATTCTGCTCAGGTAACATAATTTGCAAAATATCGATTACAAGTACATCTAGATTAGTTAACTAATGAATAGATCCGTCATATGCATGCAAACAAGTCCAGATTTTTTGGTCCATACGCAGTCAACACACTACCTAAACTTTCAGAGCTGCCACAAGTGCTTCACTTTTGATGGAAAAAGCAAAGCTAACACACAAATTCAGTCATCAGGCCACCCAATGGGCAGGAACTTCACTATGAATGTAACAGAGTAGTGTAGCAGCAGGAATTCAATCTGAATATAAGAAAGCTACTGTGCAGTACCTAATGAGTATTTCAATAGTCAATCAGTACAACTTGACATACAAAGAATCTGAGCTACACAAGTGCTTCTGAATGCACATAGGGCAAGAGTTTACATGGCATACATCCAATAGTTGAAATCCATGGAATAGTAAGGTGGGAAAATTCAGTGTAGAGGTCCAAATTCATTCATACAATAAAACAGATGAAGTAAAAAATATCTAGAAGCACCAGTTAGTCTGCATCCCACTTCTCTCCATATCCAAACTGGAATACAATGGAGGTAACGTACCAATAGGTAACAGCCAATTGCAGCTTTTGTTGAACAGCAAATGCTTTATTATTATGCAAACATAAAGAAACTATTCCTATGGATACTAAAAGCAATCAAGTCCAGAGTGGCCACAGTAAGGTTGTGTCAGAATGAGACCATCCCATCAAAAGCATATAACACAAGCATTTCCTGGATATGATGAATTCACATAATCGATTTTTGCATAATTGTCAATACTAGATGTATGATTTAGTGTCTTACCGATGTCTCACCACGAGCCCAATAATAGGAGGCAACAGAACCCGCAATCACAGTTGAAGAGCAAGCTATAAAGAATTGGGTGGCCCAGTAACAACCAAATAGGTGGAAAAAAATTGCAATTGATATGTGAGGAGTATAATGGATACTATAACCACAGCAATGATCACAGTTGACCCTTTTTGATACAAGATCATATGCACAGCAATTGGAGTTGCAATTGTTCTGGACAATCTGGCCGGAACTAAACAAATAGAATGCAGCAGCAAACCAGAACATATAAAAGATTCCAAGGATAGCATATGGCATCACTGGAAAGATTATGAGTGCTTGAACTTCTCCTATGACCTTTGCAGCAACCTGCATACGGAGTAAAAGAGTACTTCATTCATTCAGAATTGCATCCACCTATTCTATGGTTGATCAATAATGAATACCAAATTGTGCCTGAAGATATAGCTCATCACAATTAGACTATTGAGAAAGTGGTATTCTCACTTTTCAATAAAGAAAAAAGAAATTTTGTCATATGCTCAGGCACACCATCTGCAAAAGAAGCAATCCTGGGAAATTTTCTAATTCTAGAGTATGGATTTCTAGGTACTAGGTGGTCCTGTGATTTAGAATTATTGATCATCCAAGTGCCGTACATCTATTGAGCATATCTTGGTAGTCTAGTAGTTGATAGTAGTGGTATATCTTAATTTGGCACCACAATTCAGTGGAATCCAAGGTGCAGATGAGCTGAAAGGTAATCCAGTCCAGAAAGGTGTTTTAACAATCAGGCATTCCTAACACTTGCAAGGGCAATGCATAATTGCATTTATAAGTTCCCAGCGACAGAATAAGAATTAAGCTGTGATCTGGTTGGCTGAATCACTATAATCTAATTCAGGAATGGACCGCAATTAAAATGCAAATACATCTTAAAAACTTCACTAAATTACAGATTATAAGTTGTTGAGGTTGGAGCACTAAAATCTGCATTTCCATTGAATGGGCCTTTCTAGCAATCTTTTATTCATTATTATACTTTAGTTTGAGTTAGATATATACTAGCCTTGAGGACAGATGTAGCCATAAGGATGCGGTGGACGATTGCAATTGATGTAAGGATGGAAACAACCATTATAAAAGTCATCAGAACAGCAGCAGCGCGGAGATGATTTAGCTCCTGAAAGATGCAAATTACTTGAGTAAATAACATGACACATGCACATGCAAAAACCACAGCAAATCATGATATTAGAGAGGGAAAGAGAGAGAGATAATCATATACTCGTTAATGAGGAAACCCACCCGTCCAAACACATGGTAGTACGGATCATGTGCACCAATGATAGGGGAGATCGCATCATTCCCAATCCATCCAGCTAAATTAGACAAAAGCAGAATAAACTCAGGTTACCATCTCCACAATAATTATTGCCACATTAAGGTGTACAAGAAAACTTCTGGTCACAGTACTTGGAACCTTTGAGACTAAAATAAGTTAGCTACAGAAAACTAAACTTTTAGAACTCGGGAGTCAATCAATGCTGAACAAAAAAGGGCAAAAAGGAAACTCTTTGTTTAAAAACTTAGGAAGAACTACTTCACCAACAAGAGCAGAAAAGCTAACAGAACAACCACGACCCAAAACAGGGACATCTTTATTTCCTTTAGTATTATAAAAAGAAAAGGAACTTGTTTTCTTATTGGTGAAGCTAAGCAGTGCTACTACACTACATTAAAAGAATTGGCTAAATCCATGATTCCAAGTTTTTCTAAGTCCGCCCTCATAAGAGTTACCTTTACCAACATTGCCAACATACTGCTGTATCATAAAGCATTAGAGCTAACCTTTAAGGTAGTAAAACATTGTTACTGCAATAATGAGAATATTAAAAAGGGCAACTGTTATCCAAGGCATTGCAGCAACAAAATGCCGAATCAGCAGTAGCCAGATCACTGATACAAATAGTGGCAAGAGTCCTCCACAAACAATCAATACTGGCCAGGACTTTTCAATGTCAGCCACGTATCTCTGCATACAAAACATAAATGATGAACTTTGACAGCAGAAAACCCAACATGTATAGTTGTCTCCATGGAAAAACAAAGTATGTATATGACACAGAGGGAGGAATAAAGTAATATAATTCACTTATCCACTGGTATAATCATTCTAAAGAAGCAATGCAGGGGAAAGTCCCCTAACCTTCAAAACTGATGACCGAGCATTGATGGACCTGTGAATGGATTTGTCTATTATAATGTCCTCATTGATGTTCACTCCACCCATTTGCTGCCAATGTCGCATAGATACATTTGATGCGCGAGCAACATATTGGCATCTCCAATAAACTGATTTTAAACATACACAATTTTGCAAACAAAAAATTGAAGTTAAGAACCAATATGCCTGTAATCAATCAAACATAGTTGCACCCTAATATCCTGGTGATAGTACTTCAGAAAGATGTGCCTCGCAAACAGAATATAGTTTACTTACCGTTTACACTTGGGAATATCACAGGGTAACATGGACCCTGAAGTTGAAGAGATGTGTTTCTCATTTCAGGAGTGAGGAACTCAAAATAGTCATAGTTCCTATCAATCCAATCATCCACAGAGAGACGGATTTCTCCTTCTGGATAATCACACACCCAATTAAGTCCATCTTCTGAGGGAATGGGACAGTCCAACAAGCATATACTCCGAGCATTAGCCAACTTGAATTGGCTGTTCTTCAAACCACTAAGATAGACCTGGTTAGGATTTAACCAATATGTAAGCTCCAATTCACGAAGACCAGGGTGTGCATGTATGTCACCACAAACATTTCCTTTGTAGTCCAGCCCATAAGTAAGCCTGATAACCCATAGCAAAAGCAATCATAATAATGAACAAGGAGCAAAATGTAGATGAAAAAAAAAACATATCAAAGCAAAACTGGAAAATACACACAAGCAAAGATGCTTAATGTAGCCAAAATCTAAATACAGTAATTGCACAGATTTGAAGTAGCAACCAGTCAATGTGAAGCAATGTATCGTTTGCTATCCAAAAAACATGTATTATAAGTTGCCAACACCTTCAGCGGGAAATTTATTATCTCACAGTCTAGAGCTCAAATTTGGCACTAGAAAAGTTGAAAATCTCTATTGACCTGTCAAATACAAAACCACTTGACCAAAATTGAAGAGAGATTTTCATTAAAACTTGGGTTGGCATTCCAAATTCCCATTTTCAATTTTTGCTTCATTAATTTTCTTTGCAACCAAACAGATAAACAATAAAAAAGCTAAAAAAAAAAAAAACAGAGAGACCTACGTAACATATGGAAGTTCTAAATTTTACATGAAAGTAAAGACTACTCAGATAATATGAGCAAATGCATAGCTGCTTCTTCTTTTTTTTCTAAATACAGCTAAAATAACAAATTTAATAAATTAATACTAACAAATGTTAAAAAAGCGATCCCGTTTAAGAGACAGCAAATCTTAACATAAAAATCACAAATAAGCAAAAATTACCAAAGAAAATAAAGATACCCCATTTGGGTTTTCGAAGTGAGTATGTTTATAAACAAAAGCTAAAAAAGATACTTACCTTAAAGGGTTTCCTTTGTTGAATCCAAAGCTAGAGTTAACAATCATAGCAACCCAGAATGCTATGAAAATAACAAGAAATGCAACATCTCGACATTTCCTGTTGTGTCTAATGATTCCACCAACTTGAGTACTCCCATCACTTGAAGGGTACCTCCCTATCACTGCCCCTAGAGGTCCTCTCATCTCGCTACACACACTGCCACTGTATGTATCTCTTGCTCTCTTATCTCTCAATGCTCAAGAACTAGAGAGGGAAAGTAGGGGTAGAGGGAGCGGGAGAGACAGAAAAGGGAAAGTATTTTTAGTGAGAGAAAAAAGGGAAGGGACAGTAGAGTGGAAGCTAAAAAAGGGTGTGTTTTAGATTTGGAATAAATTTCAGCAGTAGTTTAATAATTTTGCTTTTGGTTTTATAAGACAAAGATACTATTGAATCATTGATATGTTCTTGCAGAGATTAAGGGGGTGTTTGGATGGGAGTGAGTTTTAATTTGTTTTTTTATTAAAATTTAATTAATTTTTTAAATTAATCTTGTTAATATTTTTGGATTATTTTACTGTATTATTATTAAAAATAAATTTAAAAAATAAAAAATATATATTATTTTAATATTTAAAAAAAAAACATCTTAAGAAACAAATATTTTGAGAGAATCCATGTAACTGCGGCTTTTGAAGTGGACGCTCCTGATCCATTGGCTCTGCTTTAGAGCTTAGCTTAGCTTTTGTTTTCTTTATTATTTGTTCCATCCCATTCCCACCACGGCTACCAAAAAGTCCATGAACAAAGATCCCATCTTCAAATTGATTTTTATTTTCATTCTACGGACGAAGATGTTCTTTTCTTAAAATAAATGATGTTCGATATATTTTTATTTTGTTGGTATCTAGGTTCATTTTATTTTTCTATATCCGCCTTAAATATGTTTTAATAGCTTAATAAGACTAGATTGTCTTATATTTGTTTTACACTCATTGCTGCTATTTAAATCTATAAATACATGGAAAAAGTTGATAGATTTTATTTAATCATGAAATTTTTCTATTAAAAAATAAAAATTTAATTCTTGTCGAGCAATTGTTGAGGCCACATTGTGTCGAGCAAATAGTTTTTGCCTATGAAGTTTTTGGATTTTTGTCGAAATTTTCTTTAATTAAAAATCCATTTTTATTTATGTATTTACTTCTTTTCTATTAATAATATGTTTTTTTAATGCAAAACTTGCCATGATCTTTCAATTAAAAAAAAAATATATATATATATATATATATATTGCCATAAACAAATAATTGAGAATAACCCTCGGGACGATTAGATGATAGGGTTTCTAGATGCCTGGTTTTGGTTATATGGCTACATAAAGTAACACTTTGGCTTTTCATTAAATTTCAAGAGTTTTTTTTTTTGTTTCAAATTAAAATTTTTAGTATTTTTGTATCAAAATATTATTTTAATATATTTTTAAATAAAAAACACTTAAAAATAAATATGCGGCAGTACAAAAGGGCACAAGTCTCTGTAATTGTCGCACAAAATCCTTGACAGTTGGTTAGGGCTAGCTGGTTCAGAGCACCTCCACTTCACTTTGGATCTGAGACACAAAACTACCCTAACAAGTAATAACACCACCTCCACTGTCGACTCTTCTTTATAGAAATTTAGCATACGCCTAGTCCCTTTTTTTCTCACTTTAATTGTTGCTGTTTCCCTTCATTTGGTCAATAAACCCAGCATCTGTGTACCTTTCATGTAATGCAAGCATGCCTGGCGATGGAAAAATATGCTGCTTGCTTATGAAGGAAAGGTACTCGTGGAATTGTGGTCTCGACCATTTAATTTCCCTTTTTTTTTTTTTTATCTCCTTGGTTTTGTGCGCTCTACAAGAAGCTTAAGATAAACAGAGTCTACATCAGTTGTGCATCATCGCTCTACACTTTTTGGATCTAGAAACTTAAACCCGTCCCAAAAGTTGACACAACTCGTTGCACATAGATGGCATGCGGTAGGAACACTTGCAATGCGTAGAAAAATCAGAATTAACATTACTGCTGATACAATGGCTGCTAAATACAGCATTCCTATGTAGCTGCAAAAACTGGAAGTGCATAGATGATGAGAAACACAAATGCCTAAGCCCCAAAACATTAAGAAGATCCGTTTGTTTTCCTTGGTGGTCAACTATAAATATCAACACCAGAAGTGATATCTTTGGCAGCTTGATGGTCAGGATCCATGCGCATTTTATATGATGAGAAATACATGAATCTGTAATAGTTTAGGCTTTCACGTTAAAGCTAGTAAGACTCACATAGCAACATCTGGGTCCAACCTTCTTTGAATAGCAGCCGCAGCCTAAATGTAATGTGACTTGTCAATGATAAGCTGGAGAAAAGATAATTGAACAGTAAAGACAAAGCAAGATTGTTTTCATCACCTCAAAATTGCCAAGCTTGTACTGGTAAGCCATCTCTTCTCTCAGCTGGGCTTGTTCTTTCATTGCTTGTGCCTATTCAAATCAAGACGATGAGACAATCATAATTTCCTAGATTTCAACAAATAATCCATAATTAGAAAGGGAAAGGAAGCTAACCATTCCACTCTGCATGGTACGCTTTAAAGCTTCCACCTCTGCTTCCTTTTGCTTTTCACGTTCTCGCATTAGTTCTTGCCTGGAAGAAATGAATGAAAATAGTTGGAAAAGAAAACAAAAAAATATATATAAAGCTGTCATAGTTTTCAGTCAACGAAACCAAGATTAGTAACAAAACTTGAAAGACAATTAATGTAATTTTTTTCTTATGTTCTGCACTTCAGCAGTTCATAACTAGTTCAAATTACCTAGTGTGGAATTACAGGTGTACTTGTTTATTTAGTTTGAGGTCCCTAGAAAAGATTAACTGATGAACTTAAAGAACTTCAGGATGCATAGCCATTTCGGACTACTTTTGCACCAAAATAAAACATACAAAACATATTTACAGGTATAAAATCAGCCATATTAAACCAGATTAAACCATTAGCTCACAAAACACAAAAATTAACATTCTATGGAAAATCTCCACATTTTCAAACTCTAAAGAGAGAGTGAGACGTGAGGAAAGATAACAGGTGACCAAGAAGTACTCTTGGAATCAAGGTTAAGAACAATGAGAAAGAACAGGGAATGATGCATGTGTATGGAAAATTGATTCTTAGAAGGATAGCAGCAGCAAGTATGGCAGTATATAAATCAAATAGCATTTAGATGTAACAAGCTACGAAAACTGCAACAAAATGCCAGATCCCTTTCAATTTATTAGACTGAGATTGCAAAGAGTGACATACCGACGCTGTTCTTCATCATTAAATACAGTACGCTCTGATGCAATGACCTTCTTGAAACCTTTCTTCAGTTCCTTTTCCATTTTATGTTGGTAATAAGCATCAAGGTTATAATATCTGAAACCACAAAAATGGAGCAATTCTTTGTAACCATAATATGGAAAGCATTAATTCATCCTATTTTAATGCTATCCACTCTACAGTTGAGAATTACATTATCTAACAGGGGACACTGCAGTAGAAGTGTCCCAGTATCTTCTAGATGTTTTTTTCCTACATAAAATCTAAATAATATAATAACAGGTCCTCGTGGTTTTAACTGAATTTAAATTAGCAGCAGGAATAGACCACTCACCAATCCCACCCAGTCCTTATTCCTTTTTACCTAGTAACTTTATTGCCCTTGTATTATTTCCATAATGAAATATTCAAAGTTCCTTTCAAGGAGTAACACAACTGAAGAGAGTGTATAAGCATCTACGTGATATCAGAAAAGATACATACTTTTTGGAAGGAAAAGTTGCCGTGTTGTGATCCTCCATGAATCTGTAAAATCATTGACACTAAGAAATTAAGATAGTGCTCAAAATTTTCAGTTGGAAAGTTGCACCTAAGCTGCATGCTAGGCTATATTTCATCAGTTGTTTCTCTGATGAAAGAAATGCATGGAATCAAGAATTTTTTATGTACTTACTGTTTGAACATTTGCTTCTCTTCCCAGTTTGGCAGGCTTTCTAGATTCACCTTTAAAGAGATCCAAACAATTAAAACATGACCTATAGCTCCAAATAGCATGGTCAACAGAAGTAGGATAAACAGAATATAAAAGAATTCAACAGAATTAACATCATTAATCTCAAGTTTCAATCCATCCCCACCTGCCTATAAATGACCCCCCCACCCTCCCCCAAAAAAAAAATATATACATACATAAAATGTAGCATGAGGTAAAAGAAAAATCATAAAACAAATACCTGTTTCACTTCTGCCAACCATGCAGTGAACTCTGGTCGTTTATTCCTACAAAACAGAGATTAATATATAAGATCAGTGGAGTATAGTTATGCAAAAGAAGGATAAAATCTAAATTAAGTATAGAATTTATCAGGCAATATGATTTGACAGGAAAATGGAAGTGGTATTGAAACAAGTTTAATAACATCACAGCAACCTCAAAGTCTGAATGAAGCTTAAGAAACAGCATAACATGTGAAGCAACATGGAAGATGAATCAAGGAAACATTCTAAACATGTCAACAACATGGAAGATGAATCGAGGAAACATTCTTAACATGTCAATTTACTCCCAACCACTAATTTAGCATTCCCGAGAACCTAGGTCTCTTATGTTTGTCTAACATAATTTATTAAATGGAGTGTGAACATTTGAAAATAAGGTTGATCCAAGGGAAAACTAGTAAATTCCCAACCAATGGTTTATGCACAAGATGAAAGATTTAGAAACAGAAGTCACAAAACCTAGAATCCAATCAACTTTGAAGTACAAATCCTCATGTGACAAAAAGCCAAATCACTCAACTCTATTAGACCTAGATTCTTGTACAGATCAAGTAAAAAAGTAAAGTCCAAGATTTTCAAAATGAAGGTTTTGTATTTAACATTACCAAAATAACTGTTGGACATCAAATATTCAAACTTCAACATATTCCCTTAACTGAATTTGCCATCAATAAAACAAACGAGCAGCATAAAATATGCATAGCTTTCACAATTTCGTAACAAAAAAGCGTCAATGACAAAATTTCTACTGCATATTTATTAGCCAATCCCTTCCAGCAGACCAAAATCTCAACATATGATGATGCAAAAACATAAACAGCTCAATTCTATAGGCCTCAATATGACCCTGATACTAAGTTACTGTGATTTCAGGTTTCTCATTTCCACTACTTTTCCTTAACAAAATTTTGTCCAAGGCACCCAAACAAGCTAACAGAAAAAAACAGCAAGAAGAGGAAGGAAAAGTAGTAAAATTTGTAGAGCGAGCTAGCAAGCAAGACCAAACTCTCAATTCATTGAAGAAGAAGAAGAAGAAGAAAAACTGAAAAATCCAACTCAATAGGCCTATACATCCTACCTCCACTAACCTGCTACAATGATCTAATTTCCCATTTCCAAACCCTAAAATTATTATTATTCAAATTTCATCTACTTTTACACGCACAACATTTAATAATACTGCATCTTCAAAATTACAAAAAAGAAAAAAAAACATTTTTTTATTAAAGAAAGAAAAAAAAAACCATACCACATATCAGTTTCTCTAATAACCCCATACTTGCCCCATGAATCAGTAACTGCTCCCTTTTTCCCTTTCTCCTTCTTTTTCTTTTCTTTCTCCTTCCTTTCCCTCTTCTTTTCTTTCTCTCTTTTCCTCCTTTTCCTTTCCCTCTCTTCCTCTCTTTCCCTTCTTTTCCTCTCCTTCCTCTTCCTTCTCCTCCTCTCCGATTCTTCACTCTCGCTCGAATAATCCGACTCTGATTCCGACTCCGAATCTGAGCTTCTTCTACTTCTGTTCCGTTTCCGGGACTTTCGCTTCGATTTTCTGCGTTTGGTGTCTTCGTATTCTGACTCTGACTCGGAATCGGTGCTATCTCGCGATCTCCTCCTTCTATGTGATTCGGATTCGGAATTTTGTTTTCGAGATTTGTCTTTTGATTTTCCGCTGCTTTCTACAACGTCGCCACCTTTATCCGACGCGGTGCCGTTTTCATCTTTGGCCATTGTTTTCTCCTCTCGTGGGTTTTAGGTTCTGTGGAAGATAAGTGAGATTTATAAAGTAGATTATGGTTGAGTGAGCTCGAGCTAGATATGCCCTGTTTGGATTCTAATTAAAATTAGAAGACCAGAAAAAACTTTTAAGTTTGAACTCCTCCAGCGTGCAGTTCCAACCCAACAATTTTTTTTTTCAACCAAAAAAAAAAAAACAAAAGGAAAGTGGGCTTACACCAATACTGAAAACTTATAAAAGCCCATTTCATTGTGGGTGTTGTTCTTATTTATTAGGGTGTTTGTATATTTATTTTTAAAAACTTATTTATTTTTGATATTATCACACCTTAAAACAATATAAAAACATTTTAAAAGGTAATTCTAAGCAGAGTAAATCCATGAAAATATTAGAGAAGTGTTTGTGGGGATCAACATTTTTTACTGCTAATTACTTTCAATATTTAACAAAATAATTTCCCAATGATTAATTTTGAAGGAAAGGGATATGATTCAAATATTTCTCCGTACAAATTTGAAAGCTGAAGCTACATTGTCGAAGAATCTGAAAGCCCTTTTCACTACTTGGTTGAATGTGCACATGCACCTTGCCAGGATTTGGCAGCATCTCCAACAACATTAGTGTAAGAATTTTGGAAAAACCAATAAAATCGAGCGACTCAATCGTTATACTTGCTGTCTTGAACTAAGAATTGTCTTTGTTTCCTCATCTTCATCTATATTATCAGCAGCTTTCATGTTCTCTAAAAGTCCATCCACTTCTTTCCCACATCTGATATACGACTTGATGAGCGCATGATACATTTCCCTACTTTTTGGGACCTTAGTCTCCAACAAGCCCACAAATGCTTCTACTTCTTGGGCGTCCCTGTTATCACCAAGCCAATTCAACATGTTGGATATCATAGCAGGTTTCGGTCTCCACCCTGTATTTTCTGTCTCTGCAGCCAGAGCTTTTTTCATGCATTCAAAAGCCTTTTCCATATTCTGCTTATCCATATACCCTGCTGAAATAATAGACCAACTACTTGGATTTTTCATCTTTTGTTTTTCTATTATGTCTTGAAGCATTGCCTCGGCTTTTTCAGGTAAACCTTTCCTAGAATACCCGATGAGGACGACATTTGGCACTCGAAAATCATAATATTGGCAAGACAATTCCCAGTCCTGCAGCAATTTCTCAGCTTCTTCAAGGTCACCAAGCTTGACTAGAGATCCTAAGATGGTTACATAATCTCTATTGAGTTGCTTCTTGCAGTTGGCTTTTGCAAGCTCCCACAACCTCATCATCTCATCCTTGTTCCCAAGACTTGCATAGAGCGAAATCAAATGATTGTAGCCTAGTGCATTTTTATTAACCTTCTCTTCACATTTTTTCAAGTAGACAAGTGCTTTCTCTTTCAGACCTGCTTCTAGATAGATATTAGCTGCTGTAGCAAATGTTCTCCAGTCCATGGTGATATGCGACTGGCTCTCCATTTCTCGTAGAATTTTCTCCACATTATCAAAGTCAGATCTTTCCCCATAAGATTTCAAGCAAATTCTGTAGCTGAAAAGGTCAGGGGAAATGCCATTCTCCTTCATATCTGAAAGCACATCAGGAACTTTCTCTAGCATGCCAGTGTTCACATAGAGGCACATGATATCATTGTAGTTCAAAGCTGTGGAAACAAAACCCAGCTCCTTCATCTTCTGCACGTGGGAAAGGGACTTTTCAACAAGACCACTTCTGACATAACAGTTCAAAAGAGCACCATATGTTTTGTGAATTTTATCCTTTTCATCCAAGTTTTTGAAGTAGCTCTCAGCAGATTCCAGTCCATGAACTTTGCCAATCAGATCCAGCCGCACAGCATGGTCAGATGGTGAGAAATTGCAGAGTCTGTTGCTACTAATCCACTGAGAAACCTGCACAGACCAGGATCCAAACAAAAAATATTAAGAGATGTTGAACCTTATACCTGAAAGTGCCAGTCAAGATTCAGACATTACATGGCGCTAAGAAAAATTTAGCATTCAGGTCTTCGATACAAAAGAAATGTTCAGATATTGGCATAATAACATGTTAAAGCAAGAGTTTGAGAAATTGAATGAATATGAAAAGAAAAGAAATGTGGAGCACTTCAAAAGTTCCTCTTTTCCCTATGTTTAATAGTGATTGTTGGTAAGAGGCACAATAATTCCAACACACAGGACATTGGTATGTGGTACACAGATTCACAAGAGAGGTTCATAGCATCAAATAAATAAAACTACAACATATATACAAACACAGTAATTACGATAATTACTTTTAAACAAGCTCTGATATCTAAGAAATTTCAGTACCACTAAGACTAGCTCCATTAGGATAAATCCCTCTATTTCCCATGCATCACATAGAAAAAAACTACAATAATGCAAAAGATTAATACAACACTTGGTTTAGAAATGATTCACCAAATAGATTCCAAATTTAAGCCTGATCTGCAAACAAGAACACAATAAACAAATTGTCACGCCTGGATAGTTGCTTGGAATTCTTACATCAGGATCTGTACAATTCCCCTCATTTGATGGAGAAATATCATGCACGGGCTTAAAAAAGAGGTCACAGGTTGAAGATCTGAGAACAGCCAATTCATACAAAAAAATGCTGGAATGGTATTACTTTCTCGTGCTCTAATTCCTACGATCCGATTTCAGCAGGAAGTAACTGAGTAATGGCATTTTTAAGAATGCTAAGGCCTATCATTCACGAATCTTGGTGACTTGTTAGTATTGAACTTTAATGAGATTAACAAAATTACAAACACTGAAGGCAAAAAAAAGTAGCTCCACGACAGCTATTAGAAAGGAAGCAAAATTGAATATATTGCTTTATTTCATCTTAAATCCACTTTCTTGATTTTGATTTAACATTATCGCTAGTCTCAAGGAATAAACCGGCATTAGATATCAGACTGAGCTTCCCCTTTTCACTTTCCACATTTCTAGAGAAAACATAGGCCTTAATTAAAAACAAGGCCAAATGAGCCATCACTCGAGTTGTTCAGTCCCAGAAAACTCCTCCTCCCAAGTTCCAACTTAACGAAATTCAACTTGTTATTTGTCCATTCATTTATTGAGAGCAATACAAGAACTCAAAAGCTCCCTGATCCTAATCAAATGAACCCAACAAGCATGAAAAACACAAACAAATATTTCAGTTTTTCTTTACATTTTCCCATTAGCAAATACAACTGCAGACATAATTAAAAAAGTAGCACAAAGCACCAAAATTCAGTAAAAATTATCCATTTCTACAATACAAAACACAATCCAACACAAAACCTACATTTATTTTCCTCTCCTTCCCCCAAGTTTCTCATCAATCAAACAAGGGTTTTAGTTGCAGAGAATCAAAATCAAGTCACTCATTGGCAACTAACCTCAAGAGCTTGTTTAAAGCGTTTGCGTTCACGAAGGCCTTTAACAATTGTTCGAAGCTCGTAGTCTTTAACTTTCTTGCCCTCTTCAACCCACTGATCAAGCACTGGAGCCAAACTGATACGTGGGTCACCAAGTGGACTGATTCTAGAATAAAGGTTGTTCCTTTGAGTTGTTGCCTTTCTGAATGATCTTCTCATGATTGCATTTGCTACCAGGTTTTGGGTTCTGTTTGCAAGAGAAGAGAATAGCGCTGCCATTTTGGGAAATCGAGAATTCAGTGATTATAGTGAAGGAAGAGAGTGGATGGTAGTTTTCTGCGTTAATTTAAGGATTTGGAAGAGGAACTTAGGATTAGGGTTTTAGAGGGGTTTAAGCAGGTGAAGCTCACTCTCCTCTTAGGAGTTAGGACTTCGAGCCTTCTTTCTTGTAAAAGTATCGAACTCGACTCGCCTTTGATCTGGTAGATTTCTGGTTGGCATCATGTCTTTTTTATTGAAATAATATATTTCGGTTTCAGGATGTTAAATATAATTTTAAAATTTAAATATTTTAAGATTTAATTACAAAGCAAATCAAATTAAATTTAGTTTATATATTTTATTGTAAACTTTTAAAGTTTAGATATTGAACTTTTTAGGTTTTTTAGTATTATAAACAATAATAATATAATTTTTTATATTAAAATAGTAATTATTATAATAATATTTGCGAAGCAATTAGTCCATTTCTTAAATAAAAGACCTAATGATATTTGTTTTATATAATAATTACCAAATATATTTTTTATTAAAATTTTCTGAGAAAGTGCAAATTATAAAATACCTAATAAATTTATAATATAAAAATTAGAAATTAAATAACCATAAAATTAATTAAATAAACAAATTCAAAATATTAAAATTAATATAAAGATTTAGGTTTAAGATTGTTAGGATTAATCAATTTCAATCCTTTAGACTGAGCCTATATAGCATACTAACTAATAATAATCAAAGTAAAGCTTAAACATGTAACAAATTAATTTTAATTTTCTAGCATGAGCAAACATCACTTGGACCATATACAGCTCTAATATAAGCAGCCTCCCAGATTTATAACAACACCACGAAATTTCTCACTATGTTTCTTCTTCTTTTTTTAACTCTACTTCTGTTTATAATAGACCTTTGTAAAACATTATTTTGAATTAAATAGGATGATTTAAATATAATTATATTATTATTTAAAACGTGTGGGAAAATTATTATACAGATATTATACACATAGAATATTTTGCACTGTGGACAACCACACTATAAATATTTAGAACATTATTTTTTTAATTTTTTATTTCAAAAACTACTAACAACACATGTTGTAACCGCTTGATCCAAGATTATTAAATCTAGCAAAGATTTTACTCCCAAAACTATACTTAGCCAAACTTTTTTTTTATGAAAAAAAAGAAAGGAAAAACTTACCGGTACCTCTTTATGAAATAAATAAGTTCAAGGCCATCATTGTAAAAAAATATATATGATATTGATATCAAAATCATATTCCAACTTATAAAATTATAAGTTTTATCAAAATATATGATTTTGCCTTCGGATTTAGAATTTATAACAAGTATAAATACTTTTAAATTAACTTTCTTTCCCCAATCAACACTGCCTCTCTCTTTGAACAATTTTGTTTTTTTTTATTTTATCTTATCTTATCATCTCATTTTTTTTTCTCACCTACCTAACAATATTAATAGTGTACTTAAAAACACGATAGAATCTATATTTCTAAAAAAAATTATTTTTTTAATTTAAAATAATATTTTTTATGTTTTTATATCTTTTTGATATATTAATGTCAAAAATAATTTTTAAAAAATAAAAAAAATTATATTAATACATGGTTATTACAGTCGCAAACAAACTTTTAAATGAGTATCCGCAGCCTCCAACCACCATAAACATCAACTCATCCATGTTGATTAATATATAATAATAGATAATAGATACTTATTAAATACTTGAAATTCGGTAAATAGTTTATAAATATTTAATTTTTTATATTTAATGAATAACCAATAAATAATCAATAAATATTTAATTTTTTTTCTTGGTAAATAATAGATAGACAGGATTAGTCTAGATTGAGTAGTTAGCAAGTACCTCTCAGATTTTCTTGACCAACAAATATACTTGTATTATATTAGAAATACGAAACCATTTAGATTTTGCTTTGGAAAGTAGTACCCCTCGGTATGAGAGCTAATCCAGGAACTTTTAAACAGCGATACAAGATTTGGAACACTAGAGGCTGCTCAACTAGTTTAGTTACAGGCTAATTAATTAAAGCAAATGAAAGAACCTAAGATCTAAACCAATTAAGGGATTCCAGGAAAGAAGAAAATCTTCAATAATTCATCACATGCAATGAGGGACCTGTATAATTAAACAGACTGCAGAGCTTGGACTAAGTCAAGAACTTATGGTTTAAGATTTCCGAGGGTGACATCCTCGTTTTTCTTAGAATTTACCACTGATTTCCTTCACCAATTTAGACTACCGGTTGCGTGTGATCCCGACCAGTTGATGTTCAAAGGTTGTCAATTTTGCTCTCTATAACTTTCGAACTGTAGAAATGGATCTTCAGCAGTCAACAATCTAAAATACAACTCAGGGAAAATGGCAAGCCAACATAAAGAATGGCAACGATTTGTGCAAAAAAGTGGAGGAAAATCTCCTAAAGAGAGTTACAAGCAAAAACTTTACAGCGGATTGTCCCTGCAGTGTGTATGTTCATCACCTATATACAAAAGCTCTAACATGACCTAGTCAAAACAAGAGAAGGCACAGAATGAAGCAGCAAAAAAGAAAGATGGACACTCTATTTAGAGATTTATCAAGCCGCATTTCCTGCCTCCTCATCCTAGGATTGTTACTTCCCATGAGAGGATTTGTGTAAGGGTGGGCAAACATATTCGTGACTGATGTACCAAAAATCCTTGAGCACCCCATCTCGTTGAACATCCCCATCACTGGATTGAAAAAACCTGTCATTACCGTACTCCCAAGGTTTGATGAGGTCATGGCCGTATAACCTCCATGAGGATCATGGAAGTATTGTTGGTGTTGAAACGACTGAGACTGTGGATTGAAAAAATTTGAAGGAGGCTGCCGACTTTGACGTGAAGTATTTGGACTCACAGTACTCAATCCCGAAGGGAGTGGCCTCCGGGGTAAGGCTGCATCCACCGATGATCCCATGGGTTTTGATTCTGATGAGGATGGACCGCGGCCATAGAGGGGAACCAATGAAGTTGGGGAAATATCAGCCTTGCAGACTGGGCAGCTTGGCTGCAGATGAACAGCATCAGGGGAGGAGGTTTTAACATGGAGCCATTTGTACATGCATGGCCAGCAATATAGGTGACCACAGAAGGTGACAACAGGGTCATTTGCTGAGTCTAAGCATATATTGCATTCGAAAAGGTCACTGTCATTGTCTGAGACAGCTGCAGGGGCTGGGATGGATTTATATTTCTGCTCGAGTCCAACACCTTCCTCAGATTCAAAATGTGCCTCGTGATCAAAGAAGTGATGTTCCATATCCACACGTTCTGCATTAAAAACAAGGTTTCTTAGCATATCAATGGAAATATTCATAGAGAGACCATTCTGCATGTGCACAAACTATGTGTGTGTGACAATGCGTGAGAGACACAGAAACATACAGCAGGAACCATCTAATGGCAGAAACAAAAGAAAAGGGAAATATTCCAGAGAAAAAAGCATCCGCTATATGCAATAGAGTTCAATTGCCAATAATACTCCTTCCCAGAGACCAGATATTTAAAGTTTCAAAAACAGACAAGTTAAGCATCCAAATAAGCACAAGAAAATAATAAAGCGGGAGAGCTAAAGTTTCAAACAGCAAAAGGCTAAAGTTTTAAAGTGGAATACTTCAAAAGGACAAAGAATTGGCTTGAAGTTAATCAAATGAAGAGCCATGTAAGAAGATTCCTCAACCCATCGACTATACATGAGAAGAACAAAACTACGGGTTAGCAAATAAAGAGGTCAAGAGGTTGAGGACTGGAACAGCAGCAGAATAGTTTATGTTGAGCTCACACAATCTTCCATATCTAGCACCTTAAGATCAGAGGGCCACTTGGAGCTATCTAAAACCTGTAATAAACTAATATGCTCCCAATTACAAATTTCTGGTCCAAAAAATACTGAACAGTGCAATGTTTTGGGCCATGAATTAGGGTCTTCTTCTACAATTAAACTGATTTCTAAAGCACTCAGATTCTTTCACATTGAAAAGTGCCAAAAGGGTAGTCACTAAATTGCTTTCAAAGACCTTGTTTTTTTATCCTCTTAACATATAAAATCAGGAAGAAGTTTGACAGCCAAAAAGAACCAATCATAGTTTTAAATCTTGAGATTAAAGAAAAACATGAAAACTCAAATTATCCTTTCTATCCGAGAGCAAAAGGCTTTAAAACTTTGAAAGAAACATACAGATAATTCCAAGACAAAAACAATTAAGCATTAGCAAGCTTAATTTCTCTCACCATATCCATGCCATTACTATAGAAAGACAACAAGAAATCCGATAACATAATTTCTCTCACCATTCCAAAACACCCACACAAAAAAACTACAGTTCTATCACGATTGCAAAAGAGATCAAAACCCCAATATTAAAATACTCAGAAACAAATCAAAGTCTAAATTGACACCAAAAAAATCCCCACAAAGTTGATTGAATAAAAACTCAAAACAAGAAAACAGCCCCAAAAAAAGAAAAGCGAGAAGGAGATGATACCTATTACGTAAAAACTGAATAAGAAGAAACAGAAGAATGCCCTTAAAAATAATGCAGAAACTATAATGCAGTCTCTTTGACGCAAGAGGATGTGAGTTTCGGGACAGAGAAGGGAGAGGAGGGGGGGAGATTTGAGGGTGAAGAGGATCAACAACGTATATAAGGAAGGATGTTAAGGATAATAAATAAATAAATAATATATAAATTAATTTAAAAGAAAGAAAAACAGTGGGCCTTTCCTTATTACATGTCCGTCTGTCTGTGGGTGGGGGTACATAGATTTGCTGCTACCTAGGAGCGTTGCTTTTTGGACCGCTTATACTCCACCACGTGTGAATTACGTGTCATCATATCACTTCGTTTCGTTTCATTTCATTTCGAACTCTATTTTTGGTGATGTTCTAAAGTTAGTAGTTCTACCTAGGGGTGAGCAAAAAAACCGAGAAACCGAGTAAACCGAGTAAACCGAGAAAAAAAACAACCAAAAAAACCGAACCGAAAAAAAAACCGATTAAACCGATTATTTTTTTGTTAAAATTTTCGGTTTCGGTTCGGTTTCGGTTTACGAAACCGGAAACCGGAAAAACCTCAACCGAACCGAACCGGTTCGGTTTAAGGGGTACTATAAATACGAAAAAAAAAAAAAACACTTCCTAATTTCTAAAACCTAATTAACCCTAGATGCTCTCCTCTTCCTCTCCAGCGACTCCTTCACCTTGCAGCAGCCGCTCCCTCAATCCTCACAACCACACCTCACAATCCACTCTCTCACTCACTCTGTAACAAAATCAAGTTAAATCCATCTTCGATTCTTCATCCATATCCCTCTCTGGCTCTCCCATACCTTCTTCATCTTCAAAACAAACATCCTAGCCAGTCAGCCACATCCCTCTTCCACACGGCCACGAGTCGCGCGACACACACCACCCTCCAGCAAACCAGTCTCTCCCTCTTTCACACCCGAACAGGCCGAACCTGAATCGCATCCCAACTCGCACCAGGTATGAATTTTTTTTTCCTGTCAATCTCTGTTTTTTTTTTTTTTGTGACATATGCTTTGTGATTTTGTGTATTTGTTGGTATATCGGTATATCCTTACAAAAAAATCGATGTTTGAGCATTATGTGTATTTTTTTTTTTTTTATAACTATGTCATTTTTCCTATTATTTTTTCAAATTGTGCTACCCTGCCATCTTTTCTTGCTGTGTGATGAAAAACAAACTCTATGTTTGAAGGGAAAACATGATTAACCTGCGGGCTGGTTTGAGACCATCAACTCTGTGTTTTATGGCATAAAGTCTGTTCTGTTGCTGCCTCAAGTTGCCCTTCACACCTGAAATTGAACCGTGTCCTTACTGGCACAGGTATGAATTCTTTTTTCTTCAATCTCTGTTTTTATTTTTTTTTCCTTTTTATTTAGCTTCTTTGTTCTTTTAGTTTGTTTTTGTATTTTGTTTCCCTGTTCTATGTCAATCATTTTGGGTAGTTTGTTGCTGTAGTGTTACTTTGTTTTATGTGTATTTATTTTTTTTTTCTTCGAAATTAGGGTGTATTAGACCAGTGTTACTTTGTTTCTTGCTGTGTGATGAAAAAACAAACTCTGTGTTTGAAGGGAAAACATGATTAACCTGCGGGCTGGTTTGAGACCATCAACTCTGTGTTTTATGGCATAAAGTTTGTTCTGTTGCTGCCTCAAGTTGCCCTTCACACCCGAAATTGAACCGTAAGGTTGCCTCAACTGATAAGCGTTTGTAATCGCATCTCATATGACCTATTTTCTTTTCAAATCTTCGTTTACCACATTAAATTTTGACCCTCCACAGCTTTCTCTCAATATTATATGGCTTGTTTAGCCTTTCCATTAGTCCTTGCCTCTGCAATCCTTGGTTTCTTACAGTTACATGTGAGTGACAGATCAATTAATTAGAAGTTTGTTGTAAATGACAACAGAGATTACAAACAAACAAATATTCACTGCTGAGTTTTATGATCAATAGCTACAAAAGATTGTTTTATAAAACAAGATTTCAGTGCATAACATACAGTAGTTCTTCTGTAGACAAAATTGTCATTGGATAGTTTTGTTACTGCTTATGTGTGATATCTGGAAGGCAGTTGTCTTGCGGTGTTCGCTCACTGCTTGTTGTTACCGGGTTGTCTGGTTTTTCAAAAGCTTGCAACTATATCAGCATAAATAGATTTGCCTTTGCCAGCTTATATTGCTGTTTTTGCCAGCACATATACTTGTTTGATTCTGAGTTATGTTCTGGAATTATTGATTGCAACAAGTTACTGTCAGCATTACACAGTAGAGCTGGTGGCGGCTTGTGTTCTGAAATAGTGGATGCTGCTAATCTGCTGCTCAAAAGATTGCCTATATCACTTCTTTAGTAAATGATGAAGGGTCCCAAGTTGATCTTAGATTGGTTGGCAGTCAACTTAGGGTTGGTTGGTAGTGAACTTAGATTGGCAATGAATCTAAGCTTGGCAGATGTTTAGGCTGATATTACTTCCCATTTTATTTTTTTGGCCTGACATTTAAGTTTCTATTAGTTTGATAATTTCTTTGAATTTTAGCACATTTAAATCTATTATAAATTATGGGTTTTTAACATGTTTTCATTATGTAATAACAGATGGAAACTACTCAAATTCAAAATGCTTCATCCACGGGCACTACACCAACATCAACCACTTCTCCAACTTCACAAGCTAACACAGAATCAACCAATGTAGGATCCACCACAGATACAAAAGGTAAACAACCTCAAGTCCTTGCATCTAGGAAAAGAAATGTTGAAGATAGAAAAAAGTCACAAATTTGGGATCATTTTACAAAACTTGATGTTGATCCTAAAGCCCCTAGAGCTGAATGTAATTATTGTGGAAAACATTATGCATGTCACACTGTTGTTAATGGCACAAGTAATATGTGGAGTCATTTAAAAGTGTGCAAGAAGTTTCCTTTTGTGGTTGATAAGAAACAAAAGGTATTGGTGTTAGAACCTAAGGGTGAATTGGGAGAACAAAATGTGGGAAGTCTTAAGGCAATAGGTTATAATTATGATGAATGTAGACAAGCACTAGCAAAGATGGTTATAATTGATGAGTTGCCTTTTAATTTTGTGGAGGGTCGGGGATTTAAATTGTTTGCTAGGACTATGCAACCTAGATTTGACATTCCTTCTCGTTTTACAATTATGAGAGATTGTTTGAAACTTTATGTTGAAGAGAAGGATAGATTGAGGATAGCTCTTAGGGGTCAACGATTGTGCTTAACAACAGATACATGGACATCAATCCAGAATATTAATTATATGTGTTTAACAGCTCATTGGATTGATAATGACTGGAATTTACATAAAAGAATTCTTAATTTTTGTCAAGTTTCCAATCATATGGGTGAGACAATTGGCCAAGTTATTGAGAATTGTTTGTTGGAGTGGGGGATTGATAAACTGTTGACTATTACATTAGACAATGCAAGTTCTAATAATGTGACCATTTCATATTTAAAGAATGTTATGAAAGATTGGCCAACTAATATATTGTCAAATGAGCACTTGCATGTTAGATGTTGTGCACATATTGTAAACCTCATTGTGTGTGATGGCTTGAAAGAGATTAATGTTTCAGTTGTTAAGATTCGAAATGCCATTAGGTTTGTGAGATCTTCACCATCAAGGCATCTTACATTTAAGAAGTGGGCTGAAAAATTGCATATAGAGTGTAAGAAATCATTGTGTTTAGATGTTGCAACTCGATGGAATTCAACTTATCTTATGCTAGAAGCTGCTGAAAAGTTTGAAAAGGTGTTTGTGAGGTTAGGTGAAAAAGAACCTAGGTATATGAGTTACTTTTTGGAGGTTGATTCAAAGGGGAATAAAAAAAACATAGGGGCACCTAGTTTGGAGGATTGGGAAAATGCAAGAACTTTGATCAAGTTCTTAAAGATCTTTTATATGGTTACATTGAGATTTTCTGGCTCATTGCATGTCACATCAAATTGTTTCTTCAATGAATTGATTTACATGCATACAAATTTGTTGCAATTGTGTAAAAGTAAAGATAGTATTTTAAGTGGAATGGCGATGAATATGATGTTAAAGTTTGAGAAGTATTGGGGTTGTGAAGTAAATCAGAATTTTTTGTTATATGTGGCTAGTGTTTTAGATCCACGTTTGAAGTTGAAATATGTGAAATTCTGTTTTGGTGATTTGTATGATCATGACAAAGCACAATTGCTAACAAATAAGGTGAAAGATACTTTGGTGAGCTTGTATGAGTTTTATCTGAAAATTGATGAAGTGGTGGATAATAATAGGCATAAACAGGATGTTAATGTTATTGATGATGTGGAGGTAGATGTTAATACTTTGGCTCGATTCAAAAGACATTTGCAGGAGGAGGATAGTGTGGAAAATAAAAATGAGGTTGATAGGTATTTGATTGAGGGTTGTGAGGATCCTAATGATGATAAGTTAGATATTTTGGGTTGGTGGAAAAGTAATGCTTTGAAATATAAGACACTTTCAAAGGTTGCACAACATGTTCTAGCTATTCCTATATCCACAGTGGCTTCTGAATCAGCATTTAGCACAGGTGGTCGTGTACTTGATCAATTTCGAAGTTCTCTATCTCCGGCAACTGTTCAAGCACTCATTTGTTGTCAAAATTGGTTGCATCATGGATCAATTTCAACTGATATTAGAAGCTTGATAAATGATCTTGAAACATATGAAAACATTGAGTCAGGTAATTTTTTTTTTATAAACTTGCACATTTTATTTTGTAATTTATTAATTAAATTGTTTGCAATCATCTAACATGTTTAATTTTTTATTTTGTAGAATTTGATGGAAAGTTACATTTAGTAACGGATGATAACTAGTCCAAAAGTTTGATGGTAAAAAACTACTTTTTATTTTTACATATTCTAATTTATTTTATCATGTTATAATCTTAGATCTTGATTTTCAGGTTTTGATGTCAATGGTGTCATGGAATCAAAGTGCAATTTTTGTATCATCTTGATGTGCTTTTTGATTGTGATGATGTGCACAATGAAGATTTATATTTTTTGCATGAAGTGTTTTATTTTTTATGGCAATGTTATTTGTTGTTTGTTTTTTAAGCCCTTTTGAAGGCAATGTTTTGTAATTTTAATTTTAATTTGGTGTGTGTGTTATTTAAACTTTGATGCATGAGGAGTCCAAACTTCAAAACACAAATATTAGAAAGACTTGAAACATATTAAACACAATACTAGCACTAATAATTTAATATAAATTAATATTTAGTGACAAAAAAAATATTAAATATATTATAGAATTTTGTAACAAAATTAGATAATATTTACATTAATTATAAGCCTATTAGAAAGCCCATCAGAAAACCCTTCAGAAAGCCCGTCAGAAAGCCCAAAAAACCCAAAAAAGCCCAAAAAAACAATAAAACAGGTTTTCCGGTTTTTCTGTTAAAAAAACCGAACCGAACCGAACCGAAAACGGTCGGTTTGAATCGGTTTCGGTTCGGTTTCGGTTTGAATTTTTAAGTTTTTCAAAATTTGATTTTGGTTAGTTTTTTAAATAAAAACCGAACCGAACCGGTTTTGCTCACCCCTAGTTCTACCTATAAGGAATATTTTGTTATTTCTCCAAAACTAAGAAAATAAAAGAAAATTAGTTATTCTCTTCTAGAAAAAAATCTCTTATTCTTCACAGTGAATCAAATAATTTTATTGCTATAAAAAAAACCTAAAAGATTTATTCTTATAATTATAATTATATGTTTTCTAGTTTTTTTTATTAAATCCTTATAGCTAGGGGTGAAGAAAAAAAATTAAAAAAGGTCAAATTAAAAAAATTATTTTAAAATAATTAAAATTTCAATTATTTTTCTACTAAAATCATAAACATTGACAATGAAAGGTCTAGAAAAAACATTTTCTTGTTTTTAAATCATTTTAATATACTAATGTATTAAAATAATTTTTAAAAAATTAAAAATATATTATTTTAATACATTTTCAACTTAAAAACAATCGTAATCATATTCTTAAACACACTTTAAATAATTTCATTGGAGTTGCCATGAAAAGAAAAAGGGAAAAAGCTAAAATGAGAATTGTTTGCTTTTAGGTTCCATTTTACACGTCTCTCTAATGAATGAAATGTAAAGCCCGTAAAAGGATTTAACTCGTCTAACTTGTAAGAAAAGGAAGAATAATGAGAGCATTAGTGAGTCAGAGTAATCTTAGAAGCAAGCTAATCTAGATAAGCTGACTGCAGACTGCTAGCTATATTCAAGGGTTGAATTGTCCGAAATGCTTTGGATCTACTTATAGCCACCTTGGACCGCACCTACCAACCTCCTCTCTACACAGGGCAGCAGCCAACCGCCCCCTGTTTTAGAACGTTCGGAAAAGGGTACCATGTTTCTCTACCCGCAGCAGGAACTCTTTTTATTATTATTATTTTTATTATTACAACAGAAATGCATTCACTTATTTGATGTTGCAAAAAAGCAATTGAACTTCTCATGAGATTATATTGGTACGGAGAATTATGCTAGTAATTATTTTTTAAAATATTTTTTATTTAAAAATATATTAAAATAATATTTTTTTTATTTTTAATATTTATTTTGTTATTTTAATACATCAAAATAATAAAAAATATAAAAATATTAATATTTTTTAAAAACACGATTTATATATCTTCTTCGCAACCACAGTACAATTCCATTCCCCTTCCTAGCTAGTATTATATGTTTTCTTCTTCTTCTTCTTCTTTTTATAATATAGTTTTCTATCTTATTAATAATTAATTCTGGTATAAGCATCATAATTCATACATATGCAATGAATTATTCCCTATTATAATTAAGAAGAATAAAATAAGATTACGAGCATCATTATATTTCTTAATGATCACCGACATACACGCAGACACGCATACGATGTGAATTCTTATCTTAATTATCTAATCTCTATTTTAAATAAGTGTACGGATCTTCATCAGCTGATACTTGCCTTCCGCAGCAAGAAATGGATGTAAACAAATATTTACACGTAGATCTTGCTACACACACACACACTTAGTTATATGACCCTTATAAGCTGAGAGTTAAATATTTTTATGTTTTATAAACAAAATTATATATATAAGTATTTTTGTAATTTAAAAAATATAAGTTTAAATAAAAAAAATTTATGTATATATATATATAATCAAATAAATCAAAAACTATATATCCAATTAAATAAATAAATAATCATTAGCGATACCTAAATATAAAACTTGAAAAATCAAGAGATAAGTATAAATCAAGATATTTAATTTTGAAAGACATGATATTTATCTTATTATGTCTGCTAAATTTATTTATTAAAATAATTATTTTTATTTAAGCAGATAATAATAGAAATAGAGACACGAATTAAATTGATTGAATAAAATAAAAGCGGTGAAATATATAATACAAGGCTACACATATTATAAATATTATCTGAAAATAAATTTTTTATTTTCAAATATAAAATTTATCCATACAAAAGATAAAAAAAAAATTATAGATGAATTAGAAAAACTTTTCAAATTTAAATACATAATTAAAAAAATTATTATTATTTAAAAGAGGCTCTTCAAACAAAAAAAAAAGAAAAGATAATTTAAAAAATAATTAGAAAGAAATTTAGAAAACAAAAAAGTAATGACTGGACGCTCTGTGCTGACATATTTTTGCATTGTAAAAAATAAAAATCTTGCTTCATCTTTTAATTTTTGTTTTCCATCCTAGTGAAATTTAGTTTGTTTCCGTCTCACTCCTTTTCAATTAATTTTAATAAATAGAAATTTTTTTTAGTGTTATCAAAACAGTGGGACACTTATACGATGGTGCATGTTTGGTATTATGATATCAATTATATTTTTCTTTCAAAATTAAATTTAAATAATTTTTTATTTTTAAAATTTATTTTTTATATTAAAATATAAAAACAATTTAAAAAAATTAAAATTTAAAGACACATGTCCAGCCGCATTACCAAACGCTCCGGTGCAACGCTCTAACGAGGAAACGAAGAAAGGTAGCTTCTACTTGACAACAACCTATCTATTTGATTGATTTTTAAAAGATGTAACCTTGAAGATTTCTGTTTTTATTTAAATTGAAAGGAGGGAAGCCCTGAGAAGACAGACAGCTTGTCGACATAACGAATCATGGAGAAAAGAAACCTTGAAAGAACAAGCCAGCCTTCCTTCCTTCCTTCTACACAGCTGAAGCGAATCGAACATCGGTAAAGGAAGAAAATCCTCACATTGGTCGGCAGAGGACTCTGGATTTTCCAATTTATGGAACTATTTCTTCGACGAGACTAGTTCTTTCACATGGTCCATGCTAGAATAAACTCATGGCAGAATGAACATTTCACATGGTCCTTTCTCGTTCACCTCACTACAGCACCGCACCGATTTTCCATGGCGGTCGTATAAAAAGACCCCAGAAGATCTGATGATAGCGCACCCTGGAGACATGATTCTGCTATTCGTCACTTGTGCAGTACCCAGAATTCCTCTAAAGTCCTTTCCTTCATTTCATACCAAATGGACAACACACAGTTAGAAATTTGCTTGTAACTGAACTAACACTTCAATACTAACCATCCAGGAATCGTACAAAAGGAATGAAGAAGTCCTAACCCAAAAGCTAGTAGAGGACATCTGAGTCTAACCTAAAAAGAACAGTTGAACAAATGATAACATACCAAACTCCCGACACAATCAACAGATCACACCTGCATCTATTTCAGATACTAAGACTTGAAGTAGTGGGAGTGGTTACACACAAATATTGCAACTTAAAATCCGATGAATTGATGGTCGAGGGGTTGACATGAAGAGACATGTTCTAGTTTTTCTCCTCAGAAAGAACGTACTTCAAAGCCTCGTTCACTGAAATACATCTTAAAGAGTCGAAAAGCTACTCTCAAGATGAACATTCATCCATCTTTGATAAAGAAAACTAAAGCCTCTAAACAAAGCCGACAAGAGGGAGAAACTGGGTAAAGATTGCAGCTATGAGGAGGTAGTCCAAAACAAGAGCTAAGACCCACCCCCGCTATTACCAAAGGACAGAACATTCGATTAACTGGCAAGCAGTCACCCTTCCTTTATACTGCAGAACTTGCAGATTAAGAAAAACAAAAATTGCACTGGAGACTAAAGAGATATAAATGGATTATCATATGAAAGAAGCATGTGAAATATAAGAATCACACGCTACAGATCACCTCATCATTGATCATCTGTTGTCTAGAGTGGCATTAAAAAATGCTTTTGAATACAAAGAATTGGAGGTGTCTTGTATTCAAGAACAGTATGAAACACAATTGTTCCAAACTTAATGCATCCCCCAATCAACTTACATCAGCACACAAAGACTCCCCTATGGAATTAGGATGAAAGTGTTCCATATCACAAGGCCAACTGAGAATCTCTACTTAACTTCTCCAATATTCCTTCAAAGCATCCAAGACCAAACATTCCCAGCAATAAATATTAACATCAGATAAAAACTATACACCTATTGAGACATTGGCTCCAGCTCCCCAAGATCTCTGGCCGAGCATTTTGATTCAGTAAATGGTATCACCAGGCTGGTTTCAAAAATTTTGGTTGACTCATGCAAATCTTGTACATATAGTTCTCTGTATGTGTGTCATAGGAGATGACTAAAAATCATCCCAGTCATATTGGTTTCCTCAGCTAAACAAAAATCAAAAACTGAAATTTTATGCCTTTCAAACCAATCTGCATTGGTAATATAATGGAACCGCATGGACTGAAAGGCTTGTGTCAATTATTGATTAGCTGACCCAACTTCATGAGGCATGTAAAGAAGTATAAACCAATAGTTTGCAGATTAATCTACATTGTGCAAAAAGAAGCTACTAAACAGGCATTCAACTAGACAAGACACAAATAGTTACCGAGATTATCTAGAGATAACAGAAAATACAGCTGCATCTGATAACTATACAAGGGCAGAGGAGTTTATTTGCACGAAATGCTGCTTCTGTGACTTACCACCTGCATTACAAGAATTTCTCGATACTGGTGGTTAAGGTAGTTTTGGGAACAGCACCAATAATGGCCTCTTTCTTCTCACCATTTTTAAAGATGATAACAGTGGGAATGCTTCGAATCCCATACTCAGTTGCAATTGAAGAACAGTCGTCAGTGTTAAGCTTGTAGCACTTGAGCTTTCCAGCATATTGATTTGCCAGTTCATCAATTACAGGGTGAATCATCCGGCACGGACCACACCATGGAGCCCAGAATTCAACCAGAACAGGGGATTCCGATTCCAGCACAAGTGACTTCCATGTCGCATCAGTAACAGCGGGCACTGCAGTTCCAACACAAAGAGATGTGAGCCATTTCTACACAATCATTAATTTCAATTATTTAATAGTTAACCCTTATTTATGGCTTCAATATCTAAATTTACAATCTTATATCAAAAAAAAAAAATGATTAAAACTCACAAAAAAAAAAAAAAACGAAAGATAGGATTTATGATCTGGACCTTTAACAGCAGTGTCCTGCGCTTCACAAACGATCCTTCCAGCACAAGCGAGTCTAGAACTACTCTGACTCACCGATCCGAGAGAGCGATTTACAGTCGATGAAGAATGAAAGCGAATCTTAAGGCCTTTGAGCTGTGGGAAGCGAAGCGATCTCCGATTAATAGTTGAAGCAAAAGCAGTGACAAGCGTAGTAGTAGGTTTAGGCAAGATAGCAGAAGAGCGAGAAGGAACGGTGAGGGATTCAAGTACAGTAGCCATGTGGAGAATCGTATTATCAGCTCGGGATTGGGTCTCCAGAGATCGAGAGAATTGAAGAAGACCAGTGAGTGATGGATAGAGATGGGTGATGATGATGTAGATAGATCTTGGTAATGTAGCTGTGTTTACAGTTTTTTTTATAAATTATTTTTAAATTAAAAATATATTAAAATAATTTTTTTATTTTTTAAATTTATTTTTATATAACATATAATTCAAAACTATATAAAAAACTTAATTTAAAATAAAAAAGCTCAAAATTTTTTAAAAGAATTTTTTTTATTTTTTTCTTTCCTACAATTTTTTTTGTTTTTTAGTTATTTTAATATATTTTTAAACAAATTATTTTTTAAAAAACAACTCTACTACAAAATAAAACGGGTTCTAAAAAGAAAAAAAATAATGTAACATGAATTTATTATGTTTTTCAAATAATATAACTATGACTAATAAAAAATTAAGATCACTCGTGTAAAAAATCTCAATTTTCAAATAAAATATTATTAAAAACAAATATATTTTTAAAGCTTTCTAAATCATATCCTTAACTTCCATCTAAGTTACTGGAGAGTGTAGTGATTAATGAAGAAATAGAGGTTTATAAAGTTTGTCAAGAGAATGGATAAGAAACTAGGACTACGAAATGTAAGCATAAATTTCATTTTTTTTCTTGCATTTACAAGGGTTAAAAATAAATTATGTTTGCTAGATGAAAGTAAAAAATATGATTTATAGGGATTTTTTATTAATAATTTTTTGGATAATTATTTTTTGTCAGGATCCATGTATAGACCTACATGATTAGGCTTTTATTTTTTTTTCCTTGCTTTTGGGGCAGACAACATATTGTTCGACCCAAAGTTTTTTGAAAAAATAATTTAGATGACATGTCGCTTGATTTGTCTAGATTACTGTCACTGTGGTGATTAAAACTCAAAACTTAAGTTTTTTTCATCCAAAAACTTGTTTTTCAACTCATTTTTTTTACTCAAAACCTATAAAATCATTGCAGTAATCCATGATGATTTGTGAGATGGTGAAAGATAATGACACTACAATGAAAGAGGAGCTCTTTTAGTTTTTTTTCAAGGATTTTTCATATATATATATATAGCCACATTATTGTTCACCCTAACACATTTTATTATGAATTACAATAGTGGAAATTTTTATAAAATTTAATGTGGTCCCTAAACTTTTCTTTTGCATAATTGAGCCAAAATTAGAGTCCAATTATATTGTTTTAGGGGGTGAGGATTGAATTGCAAGACAAGTAATTAAAGTATTGCATTACACAAATAACATAGGTGGCACATTCAAATTTGTTGGTGAAGTATATTTTTACCCCCCACATTTTTTTTGCTATATGGTGACAAGTCCTTTGTATTTTTAAAATTTTCATTTATGCACTAAACTTGAATTTCAACATTTTTAGTTCTTATTGGATGAGAGGAGAGAGAGACTCACTAAAATCTGGTCTAGAGAGAGAAAGGTGTTGTTTCAATGATTCTAACCATCAAAACATTAGATTTTTATTCCAAATGGTTTCATATGACAAGGGTAGTTTAAATTAGGTGTTTTGTTACTTTGAAAATGCCTAAAAAATCATATCTGAGTTACGAAAGAAATTGGGTTATAAGTTGATTCTTGGTTTTGGATTGATTTTTTGTGCTTTTGGAGGATAAGAATGAGTTGAAAATGGTTACGAGGGTGTGTTCTAGGTGTTTGAGGTTGAAAATTGAATTTTAAAGGACAAAAATCAAGCACCTTAATTTTCTAGTCACTATATTAATAAAAAATTAGGTATGCCAAACTACACATCATCTTTTTTTTTTTCAAATTGATTAAGGGTGAATGACATTATCTTATAAAAAGAGCCTCATTATCTTACAAAAAAAGGCCCACATGACGGAGCCTAACATTGCAGTTTCGCGTGCAGGTCCTTTAGTCATGGCCTAGATGTTAGGACTGGCCTCATTCTTTACTCTCTCTCTTGTTTTTTTTTTATATATATATTTTAAAATATTTTTTAAATTTGTATTTTACTCCTTTATGATTTTTTTTGCTTATTTATCTTTTTTTAAATAGTGATTAGTTTTTAAATATATTGAATTTGTTTATTTTTTTAAGATATTCATAATATTCATTTGTAGTTTTTTTAATATTTTATATATATTAAATTAATTTTTAGAAATAAAAATTATTTATTTATTATGATATTTTTAATATGTGTAGCCTTACATAATAGTTTTTTCCTTTTAGTTTATCCAATAAATATTATGTGTTTGTTGATTTCTATTTCAATTTTTAACTAAAAAATTCATTACATTCAATCAGGTAAATTACCTTTATTATGATATTAAATATCTCGATCTATATTTATCTCTTAGTTTTTCTAATTTGTTTCTTTTTAAGAAAAAAATTACGAACCCAAAATTGGATTGTTGGGGTCTTTTTTTATTTATTTATTGAACTTGATTTTTTTTTTGTCTATTTGTTTCTCATATTTTTTTAAAAATTAGTTTAATAGAAAAAGTCTAATGAGTTTAACTTTTTTTTTTTCATTATTATTTTCAGCATCTCAGTATTATGTTGAAATTTGATTTTTTGGTTATTTATTTTTGTTATCATGTAGTTAAATAAAAAATATATTTTAAAAAAACAACTATAATCTTATTGTAGATTCTTTGTAACATTGATACAAGAAAATCTAAAGCTGTTTTTTTTTTTTTAAAAAAAATACTAGATAGAATTGATAAATTATTGGTTGCATTTGAATAATTTTGAGTATAAAAAAAGGGGAAAAAGTCATGAAAATTATCACCTGGTGCTATAACTTAATCCTATTTTGGTTCATCTTTGGGCTTGTAGCGTGATGGTATTCATTTTTTTTATGCACTAAAAATTTATGCTTCTTTATTGACTATATATGTTTGCATGCATTAAAAAATTCATTTAAAAAAAAATAAAATAAAAACAAACACGCAATATCAAGGCTGTAGCTTATCCCTGTATTTCTACAGCTAAAAACCCCAGCAGCAAAAGATTCGTAATTAACAGGATTGATCTTTGACTATCTATCATGATCAAAATAGAATTTCATCAAGCCTATCACCACAGCATCTCCATGCTTTGGTCATGTCAGTATGAACACCCATACTGCTACAGAGAGACCTTGACTACAACCACTCCCCTGTGACTCCACATGCAAGAACTATCCAATCACAATGCAGACTTACCTACACTTGCACGCTTCTACAAACTACTATTGGCCAATTCTTTGCCTGCTCATCCCTACAATCAATCCCTCTTCATAAATCACAGGCTATATATCAGCATTTTTTCGCCATAGAAGACCAGAAGAGCCATAGCTCCACCTCCACTCTCTGTCCTGGCTTGTTGTCTCTTTTGTTTTTGTTGCCATGGCCTCTCGAAGATATAAAGAAGAGGAAGCTGCCTCGAAACAACATCATCCCACCGTTCAAATTAGTCAACCAGAAGCAACAGTAATGACCCAAGATAGGTCTCCGGCGGAGGAAGTCAGGATAAAGCTTGCTGCCATTGCGCTAAGCTTAAATGTACGGTTAAGATCTTCCGACATGCCAGTCGACAGGCAAGAACGAGCCCTTCGCTATGCAAGATCGTTTCTCGACAAGTCACCATCATCAGCAGCTCCCAAACCCCGCCCCGATCTTACCCTCCTTGCTCGTGCCCTAAAAAAGGTCTCTCTTCTCTCCATCTCCAAACACAGTGTGTATGTTCGTCTGATCAGTAGTTCTTTGATACTCCTGCAGTACCAGAGGATTTAACCAGTGGTTAGCTAATCCAAATGCCATAGCAGGAATCGTTTTCATTTTCAAAGTGATTCTAGCATGTTTTAACTAGTTATGTAGCCATATGGAACTGAGTCTTGAAAACGGAGTTGGGTTGTGTTTTGGACAGGAATTTGACTCGGCATACGGGGTGGCATGGCACTGCGTGGTAGGGAAGAGTTTTGGGTCCTTCGTGACTCACTCACCAGGTGGGTTCATTTACTTCTCGATCGACTCGCTGTTTATTCTTCTCTTCAAAACAGAGGTGCAGCTGGTCACCGAATTGGAACCTTCTTCTCAATCAGTAGACTCGCTTTGAAGGTTTCGCAAAGGATAACTGATTAAGTTGATTAGTCCCTAACTTTTTTTTTTTTTTTTAATTTAGATCTTAAAACTTTATTTTTTTTATCTACAATGTAGTCTTTATTTTTATTTTTATCAACAGTGTAGTTTCTGCATGGTCAATTGATCATATTTACTATCATACTAGACTCACAGTATTTTTCAAGCAAAATATTTAGATATGGTAAATGTGTTTTTTTTAAAATAAATAATTCAATTATTTAGGTTCTAGTTTCAACAAATTAAATAAACTGGTTGTATAGTCAATCAAACATGGAAGGACACATTAGGGTAAATAAAAATAAAAATGATGTGAGTCAATTCCTGCCAGCAAGGTAGACATGTAATATTAAGCGACAAGCTAGTCTAAATTAAATTGACAAACTTACATTCTAGGTCTTGAATATGGGATAATTTGATACAAATGTTTTTGAAGATAATCACAACCATTAAAAAACAAATCAATGTCAAATGATGATATTACAAAAAAAAAAATTAGAAAAAAAAAATGTTAGCCCCATTAACTTTTTAAATTTGAAATCTGGATTATCATATCGGTGAAAAAAATCATGAAGTTCAATTCATAGAAAATAAAACATTGAATAATTAAAAAAGTTCATAGAAAATAAAACATTGAATAATTAAAAAAGTAAAAATAAAAAATAAATTGAAAGGCAACAATAAATTTTCATTTTGAGAGTTAAATTAAAAAGAATAAAAATATGAATAAAAAAAGTAATAAAAAATAATACACAATTAACTTGGATTGAAGAGTACAATTAAAAACAATAAAAGTTTTATAGAAGGGTTAAGAAAAAAAATAATTAAAAGAATAAGAGTCAATTTGAAAAAACCAAAACATGATAAGAAAATTCAACTTGTATAATTTCTCAACGCATTGTTTTACAAAGAGAAATGTTAAATATAAATAAAAAAAACTTATGCAAATATCTAATTGTATTAATCACAAACTATTTTGTAAATAAATAAAAAAAGTCATCAACGATAAATAAAAATATAATTGAAAAACTTTAAAGATAAATATAGATCAAGATATTTATTATTCCAACCCGGGTCATTTATGTGGTCGTGTTTAACAAATTTATTTATTAAAAACAATTTGTAACAGAAATTAACACACATAGAATTTATTAAATTAAATTAAAGGAAATTTTTTTTATGCAAGGCTGCATATATTAAAAATATTGTAAGAAAATAATTTTATTTTTAATTTTTAAAATAAATTTAATCTATATAAAATATTTTAAAAAATTATAAATGAGTCACACCAACCTCATAAAACAAATTAAACACACCCAATACAATTAAAAAATAATAACTAATTAAACAAACTATATAAGCCAAAAAAATCATAGAGGAAGGTTACTAATTAAAACATAAATGCAAAAATTATTTTTAAAATACATAAAAAGTAGTATTTTAAAAAATAAATAATAAAAAGGATTAAAAAGAAAAAAACAAGAGTATTTAACTTGAAAAACACCCTTGAAACCTTGTTAAATAAATCAATAACCTCTAAAAATATAAAAAAACTGCTAACATAAACTCTCTCTATGCCATGCCATAACTGGAATGACATGATTGATTTTTATAACATATCTAGTTTTTTCTTCTATGGCTAGAATGTGAATATATGATGCCAAATCTAACTTTCAATGAGTAAAAAAAGTCAAATCTAGTTAATGATTAATCTAGACTTTACATAGTAACTAGGTGTATTTATATACCTCGATCTTAGCATTTTCTCAAGAAAATGAGATGGAGAAACATTCAAGCATAAAAAATAATATTTATTTTACAATAAAAAATTTATGTTCATAAAAAAAAAACTTATATAAGTAGAAAGTATATGAATACATATGTCAAAACAGTAGTAGGAGTTAATGTAAGTGTTAAGTTGAAAACTCTAGCAATTTATACTAAACTTAAAATACTGAAAAAACTTAGCTATTTTGGCCAGGTCCAAATAGCTGGGATTTTTTAAAATTTTATTTATTTATTTATTATCAACTGTAAACTAAAAAACGAGATTTGTACGAGTGCGGTTTTGCACATCCATTTCACTTTTTTGAAGCTTTCAAGGGTTCGACGATGGTAAGCGGAATTGCTCTATTTACGTTGAAATTAAAAATTAAAAAATGAAGAAAAAAAAAAAGAAATCCTTATAATAGAATCCCATTGTGGAAAAGACAATGATCTAGATATATAGAAAGTAATATGAAAAATATTGATCATTAAAAGAGTTAATAATATTTTTAATGTGCAAACTCTATGAATTTTTTTTAGATGAGAGCGTTTGGAAACGCGGTTTCACCTGTATTTTAAAAAAAAAATTAATTATTTTTTTGTTAAAAATTAATTATTTTTGTTTATTTTGAATCGTTTTGATGTGTTAATCGTTAAAATAATTAAAAAATCATTTTAATGCATTTCAACACGAAAAATAATTTAAAAAACAATCACAATCACACTATCAAACATACCAAATTTATCATGACGTGCCCATTTATAGATAACACGATGACTTCTCCAAATAATAAAACTCAAATTACTTAATTTTCTCTGCTTTTTCCCAAGCTAAAGAAATTTCCACTGCTAACGGTAAAAGGTAAAAATTATCTTTTTTTAACAAAATTAAAAATCTTAAACACTTTGTAACAGGTAAAAATTATTATTTTTATAAAATTAATAATCTTAAACACAAATCCATTATATAACAAAGTTATTTTTCCTATAATTTATAAATATTTTAATTTCTCAATAAAATATTTGATCTCATTTACAAGTATATTTAAACATAAGTACGCATATAACAAGCTTCATCAAAAGCTCAACACTTCTTTAGTTTTTGTTTTCTTTTTCCTTTTCTTTGTCTTTTATTCTCGTACCTCGTCTGTTATATCAACAGAAATTTATTTTTTGACATCTTTTATTTTTTAAAAATTTAAATAAATTGTTAAACTGCTTTTTTGTTTAAATTTTTAATTTTAGGTAACCAGGAAAAATGTGGCTTATATAAGATAGGAAGCTATGAATTTTTGAAAATACAAACACTCAAATAAAAAAATAAAAACACATGCACTCGATTGAAAATAAAATGAAATGTTCATCCATATTAAAAATATAATACAAAAACAATAAAAACAATTAAGGTTTTAATATTTCACATAAAAAAAATTAAAAAACATTTCATATGGATACAGGCTATACATAACTATTCCATATATAAAAGTTAAGAACAATTTCACACACATATACACACACCACACGAAAAATTGTAGAAATATTCCATGTTTTTTATGATTATATATAAAGCTATCATACATAGAAAAGTTAAAAAATTTAATTTTATATAAATGTAGACTATAACTATAGTTTGCTATTCCATATGGAAAAGTATATGAACATTCCATAAAGATGCAAGCTATAAAAAAATTATGTGAGATCAAATATTCATAAATTAATTTTATAATTTTTAGATTTATTAAACAAAAATATAAAACAAAAGCTATAAGCAAGCATTCCCATCCAAAGATTATTTTGTGTTGCTCAAAACATAACAAAATAACTTTACATATCTGTTTGATTATTTTTGTTTTTCATAAATATTTAAAAAAAAATAAAAAAAAATATTTATTTTATTTTTGCTTCAAATTAATATATTTTTTTGGTATTTTTATATTATTTTAATGTGCTAATATTAAAAAATAAAATTTTTAAAATAAAATAAAATATTATTTTAATATATTTTTAAACAAAAAAATACTTTAAATTATAATATTCATCAAATTTAAAAACACCTTCCTGGTCAAACAAGCATTTCCTTGCAGCCACTAATTATCTGTTTCTTCCATGATTACACGCAAACATATGTGGGCATAGAGGAACAAAGATGGTTCTGTAGACTGGGATGGTTAGGTAACATTTCCAGACTTTTCTTATTTGTGCTTCCCGATGTTGATATTTATCTTGCTCTCTGATTCCTCCAGAATGCTAAATATTTTAGCATTTATTTATTTTTATTTAATTACATGATAATCTAAATATTCATAGAAAAGATAATAAATGAAAGGGATAATTATATCATACTTCCTAAGATTTGTTTCGGATCTCACTTTTTCATTGTAGTTGGAGGAATTAAACTTTAAATCCTATGTGAAACAAACAAAAATAATTTAAAATGATCAAGAGACAAAAAAATATTTATCTTCTTTATAAATCAAGATTTAAAAATAATTTAAATAAAGTTATGTTTAGTGCTATTCTTGCAATTTAATTTACGTTATTATTCAAACTCTTTAATTTATTGAAAAGTCATAAATATATTTGGTTATTAATACATTTGACTTACATGAAAAACCTATTAAAAACAATTATGAAATGTAGCTTAATTGATCAAATTTTAAATTTGTTTTTTTAATGATTATAAGTTCGAGTTCTCTTAGAATCATTAGAGATTTATATAGTCGTTAATTTTAAGATCTATGAGATTTGTTAAGGTACGTACAAAATTGTCTGAAAATCCATATTGTTAAAAAAAAAAACCTATAGTGAAATGTAGTTGAGACGTGATTTATAAATTTTAAGTCAATATTCTTAACTTATAATTTATAAATTCCAAGTAGTGAAATGCTTTATGAGACGTGATAAATGTGCAAACTAATCGATTTAAATAATTATGTCTCAGAGAAATCAATGATCCATTGACTCTTGAGGGCACATTTTCTGAAGTTGACATGACGGCATCCGAATGAACCACCAAACATTTGCATGTTAGGAAGATAGACACGCAGAAAAGCGTGGTAGGTGCAACTATAGGCCCAATTTTAATTTGTTAGCCTTCATATTGTACGCGACACATCATTTTCTACATGCTTAATATTCACTAAGAATTCAATTTCAGAAAATTATAAAAAAACAAAATTATCAATGAAGTATTTTTATTGATACTTTTCAATAATTATAGGATGAAATATTTTGGTTGAGATTCCCAATTATTATAATGATAAAATTATTTTTGTCAGTAAATATCAACAGAATCATCGATAAAATAAAATAATTCAAAATAATTTTTTTTTATATCTGTGAATTCATCGCTAAAATAACATGTGTTGGGTTGTGATATTATGGTTCATTGTGTGTGTATACATGTGTTGGGCTAGGTTCCATGTAGAAACAATGTTGCTGGAATTTTGTTATAAATTGATAGATGCACTAAAAAAAAAACATAAACCTTTGATTGAGATTTTAATTGAATATTCTTAGTTATTTAGTTATATTGTTTAGATGTTGTTAGAAAGTATAGGGTCAAAATAGAGCGCTATTGTGTCGTCAAGCAGTATTGTTCATAACCCTTCAGTTCATTTAGATGTTGATCATAAAGAGATACATGATATACCATCTAATGATGATGGCTTGTCAATTATGGGTCGCAGATCTATAGTCCTATATGTGAGGGATTCATATTCCAGCAAGTTAATTGAGAAATAGAAGCTCAACATAAGTATGTAAGAAAAACTAATTTTGTTCAAACATAACATTAAATTAATATTAACATGTTCATTAGTTTGGAGTTAATTAATTCATTTTCAGGTTTCTAAATTTAGAAGCTGTGAGAACAATAGTATCGATAATGAAATCGCCGTTGGATGTGCCTTTTTTTTCAATGGAGTCAACTTAAAGATCATTCAAAATGAAGGCTTGTTGTTGATGCTTAGTGGAGGAAGTTCAAGGTTAATTCGTTATCAACACTTTTAGTGGATAAAATATGTTCTTAAAACTTAGAAACTAATTATTTTATGAAAATAATTTCAAGCAAAAATTATGGTGGGATGAGGCAAACTCAAAGGTGGCAAGATAAGTCTAGAAAAATTATAGCTCAATTAGGTAAGTTTTAATTTGTCACCTGTAAATGTTTATTTGTAAAATTTTAATATTGTTTTTGTTATAATTTTTTTTTTAGTTTAATGAATTTATGAACTAGGTTGTGTGATTTATAATACAAAGCACACACCTATGCTAAAAGAAGAGCTGAGTTAAATAACTTTCAGGTGTGGAAGAATTTTAGAACTTTCCACACCACTAAGAGCAACCAGGAAAACTATTTAGAGTTTTATACATTAGAGGGTTTTAGTTGACGTTCAAGGAGTAGGTCCTCGAACAAAAACAAGGAGACTCACGGTTCCATTAGTAATATACCGACAAGTCATTTTCTTTTACAAACCATGCAAAACACCTTATAAGAGAGCTTGTTTTAATTTCAAGTATTTTTCTTAAAACGGTACTTTTAATTTGTGTTTAATTAAGACAGATTTATTTTGCAAGCTAGACAAAAAGAGGTGTTTATTGTAAATAAACCTTTTGTATATTGTTTGGACTAATGTTTTCTCATCCATATATCTGACTTGTTTTTCTGTGGTGTAGGGACAATATAACATTGCCATGTGTGAAAACATTGAGAGGACCCTTCAACTCATCCAGAATACGGTCTGAATTTGAAGTTGAAGGCTGGAGAAACCGGTGAACCTGATAAGAATTGAGTTTATGGTATCTCTATGACAATAGCCTAAGATATGAGATCAGGTTATAGTATCTCGACTCTAGGCACCCCACAATTTAACCTGAGTCAACTATCACTAATCGTTGAGGAGTTGGTTGAACAACAAGTTGGTGCTCTGACGGTTGAAACAAAAGCAAAGTATGAAGCACAAGAAAAAATTAGAGGAGATCATGACAAAGCATAAAGCATACTTTTCCAGTCATTACCCTCTCCCCTACGAACCTCTATGATATGTCCCTCCCCCTCTCCCTCCACCTCCGCTTGGAGCTTGTAATTGATTTGCATATGGATTTGCAATTGATTTTTACATTATATAAATTTTGTAATTCAATTTAATTGATTTTTATAGACATTTGTAAGTTTTTTTACATTATATAAAATTTATTTTTCAATTTAAATTAATTGTTTGATGTTGTTTAATTTCATTGTGAACTTGTTTTATAGCATTTAAAAAAAATCATCTTGTTTAAATACCAATATAATTTCTATCAAAAAAATGTTCAATCTTTTCATCAGAGAAATAAAAAGAATTATTAATTATTTTGACCCAACCCGATGGCAACACCGAAGCAATATGCCATCGATGTTCTGTCAGTAAAACCGTTAATGAGACAAACATATTGCAAACAGAGATATTTGTCAGTAATATTCATCGATAAAATTAGCAACAAATATTGGTCTGCTCCTATTTTAAGGACCGATGACAATAATTCGTTGTTATATCCATCGGTATAAAAATCAACGATGAAATTACCGACAAGTATGTATCAACAACAAGATATTTTTTAACTACACGTTTCCATTAATAAATTTATCAGTGATTCAACAAAATTAGTGTGTTTACACAGATAGAATATCCCATAAGTGTTTTAAGATTTTCTGGTTGTGATTATATTTTCCCGTGGTAGTTAGTACGTTGCTATGTTTGCTTGAGATAAAATTGCTTCATCAGGTGCGGTCTCCCTACGATTCATCCATATATGGCCTGTACTTCATGACACCCATCTAACACTGAAATGGACTTTTCTTTGATGGAAACATCTATGTATCTTGGTTAGCTTCATCAGCAAGCACTGTTGTTAATGATCTTACATAGATCGATGACAACCATGGTTAAGCTTCATGTTGGCCAGCTACGACTGTACCTTTCACAGGTAGGTTGCGCAAGTGGTAATTCGACCAACTGAAAAAACTTCCATTAAGATTTGATAGCGCAAGCTAGCTAATCAATCCACTGCATTTATGGTCAACAGTAGCAGAGCTAGCACTCGAACAAAAAGTCTAAACATATTCTTAAGCGACAGTAATCTGCCAACATCTCAAGATATTTGAATGTTCTAGGTGAAAGTGATCTTACTGAGGGAAGAATATAGCAGGGTTAACTTCCATTTTCTAACCTGATCATAAGGTGAAAAACTGGCTAAGAATTGACCTAAAACTATGCCTGAAGCAAGCCATGGTTTCTGGCGTTTACAGTCTCTGTTACTCCAATATTACCAGGGATGTGTGTGGAAGCAGTTTAGATTAAAACTCTCCTTGTTGCTGAAAATGGAAGTCTGTGTTACCAGAAACGGAAAATGCATGGAAGGAAGCTGGACAACGCCATGGCAATAAAAAGTGGGATATCATTATTTAAGTAGGGACGCGAAGGAAATTGGCTTTGACTGCACTCTAGAGTTGTTACTGAGCTGAAAACATCTACAGAGACGCATCTGGTTCATGAGGCTTGTTCTAGTTTTCTTTTCATTTTTAAACTTTATAATTACTGCACCTAATCAACGAAACAACCCTCCTTCAACTCTCTCTATATATACTGGTTTCCAAAGCTTTGATGTGCCAAAAAAGAGCGTCTTCTTTCTCCTAGCCTGCTCCAGAAGAAGAAACATATCAGAAAAATGGGTGTCTCTCTTCTTCCTCCACCAGCATTTCTGGCAGTGTTTCTCTTCTCATTTGTCACTTTGTCTGTCAATCCTGAGCCTGCACTTGCCATTACTAGGCACTACAAATTTGATGTATGTGTTACATGTGAAATGTAACTACGCTTCTTGTTTTTTTTTTTTCCTTCTTGGTCGAATGAGTTTTGAGCTTTATTTTTTGACAGTATATAAAATAAAATTTTACAGGTTATGCTGCAAAACGTGACACGCCTTTGCCATACCAAGAGCATGGTTACAGTCAATGGGAAGTTCCCGGGGCCTCGCATTGTAGCTAGAGAGGGTGATCGTCTTGTTATTAGAGTGGTCAACCATGTCCAAAACAACATCTCTATTCACTGGTACAAGGACGACGACCTCCTTCAATGGACCTTCTTGTATAGAAAAGGCTGTGTCTAAATCTCAGTTTATGTTTTCATTGATCCATGCAGGCATGGGATCCGACAGCTTCGTAGCGGGTGGGCTGACGGACCGGCGTACGTAACGCAGTGCCCTATACAAACTGGACAAAGCTACGTGTACAACTACACCATTGTAGGACAGAGAGGCACTCTTTGGTGGCATGCCCATATTTCATGGTTAAGATCAACTCTCTACGGTCCAATAATCCTTCTTCCCAAACGCGGCACTCCTTACCCATTTGCTAAACCTTACAAGGAGGTTCCAATCATCTTTGGTAATCGATCAACTACAAGAAATCAAGCTACTTTGAGGAGCTAATTGAAATTTACGTTGACTTTTTTTTTTCTCCTGTTGAGGGAGTCTATGTCTGCTAACACAAACCATAATGCAAATAAATTGCAGGTGAGTGGTTTAATGCAGATCCAGAGGCGATCATTAGTCAGGCAATGCAAACTGGTGGAGGCCCAAATGTCTCTGATGCTTACACTATCAATGGACTTCCAGGGCCATTGTATAACTGCTCTGCCAAAGGTAAAGTATTTTAGCTGAGTCTTCTTCATCTTCTTCTTCTTCATCATCTTCTTCTTCTTCTTCTCTCGTTTAACTGGTGTACATGGTACCTGGCAGATACTTTCAAACTGAAGGTAAAGCCAGGGAAGACTTACCTTCTTCGCATGATCAATGCTGCCCTCAATGACGAGCTGTTCTTCAGCATTGCAAACCACACAGTCACAGTCGTTGATGTCGATGCTGTTTATGTCAAGCCATTTGATACCGAGACACTTCTCATTACCCCTGGACAAACCACAAATGTTCTTCTGAAAACCAAACCCGACTACCCAAATGCCCAGTTTTTCATGTCTGCTAGACCTTACGAGACTGGTCAAGGAACTTTCGATAATTCAACTGTTGCTGGCATTTTAGAATATGAAGTACCAAACAAAACCAGTCAATCAAACCACTCCACCAAGAACCTCCCACTCTATAAACCAAATCTACCATCTCTAAACGACACTTCATTTGCTGCAAACTTTTCTAGCAAGCTCCGCAGCTTAGCCAGTGCAGACTTCCCCGCCAATGTTCCTCAAAAGGTTGACAGACAATTTTTCTTCACTGTAGGCCTTGGAACACACCCATGCTCTAAAAACCAAACCTGCCAGGGACCAAACGGGACGAGGTTTGCTGCTTCGGTTAATAATGTATCATTTGTAATGCCAACCACGGCTCTACTCCAAGCCCATCATTTTGGTCAATCAAGGGGTGTTTACAGTCCTTATTTTCCGATCAGTCCGCTGATCCCTTTTAACTATACTGGCACACCACCGAACAATACTATGGTGAGCAATGGAACAAAGCTAGTTGTTCTTCCATTTAACACAAGCGTGGAGCTCATCATGCAGGACACCAGCATCCTTGGTGCGGAGAGCCACCCTCTTCATTTGCATGGTTTCAATTTCTTTGTTGTTGGTCAAGGTTTTGGGAACTTTGATCCAAGCAAGGATCCCGCAAATTTCAATCTTGTTGACCCCGTTGAAAGGAATACTGTAGGAGTGCCCTCTGGAGGCTGGGTTGCCATACGATTTCTAGCAGACAATCCAGGTCGGTAATTAATTAATCATCATTAGTATAAGCAACACATGCAAATTAACATTCTATCTTTATCTTAGATGATTAAGTTTATGAACGTAGCATCTTCGTTTGCTGACATGTTATCTTTTGTGGATGATGGCCGTCACCAGGTGTATGGTTCATGCATTGCCATCTAGAAGTGCACACAAGCTGGGGCTTGAAGATGGCTTGGGTTGTCTTGGATGGAAAGCTTCCCAATCAGAAGCTGCTTCCTCCACCAGCTGATCTTCCCAAGTGTTAACTTTCAAGGCTTCAAGCTGCTTTTCACCTCCATTGATCGAGACCAGAAACTTCCCTGATTAATTTCTTTTTTCTTCGGGTTTTCTTTTGTAACAGGCTTGTTTGTTTCTTTTCAGTGTTTTTTCTCTCTCATGAGCTTTAGTTTCCGAGATTATTTTGGTCACCATTGTTGGAGTTGAGGAAGGAAACTAACGAATCTCGTCGAACCTTTTGATTATTTAATTTGCAAGCAACATTTTTCTATTATTTTTTACTTTTATATTCATAAAAGGGCATGGAGATCAACCTTTAAACTGAATTATGAACTCGAGAAGACTCTTACAGCTTCGTCAACAACCACCATGCTATGAAAGCGATTGTTCATGCTTTCTCCATCAAGGCAACTTCTTCTGCTTTTATCTCTCAATTTGGATCACGAATTCATTAACTAAACATTTCAAGGCAGTCCCCTCCACTTTTAAAATTAATTAAAACACTCAATTGATATATTTCTAAAAATACAAACACTCAAATGGTAATAAATTATATTTCTTATACTATTATTTATTCAAGCTAGAAATAGTACATCAATACTATAGAATAAGACATTAAGATAAAAAAAATAATAATAATAAAGAAAGAAAGAAATAACCAACTTATGACCTGATTTAGTTTTGAAAAAATTCAGTTATAATTTGTTGATTTTTTTAAATTATATTTTTTAAAATAAAATAATTTTTATTTTTTTGCAAGATAAAAAAATAGATTCATCCAAATTAATCCAAGACTTATTTTTTTGACCTCTAAATTAGATTTACAAACTATACTTTTACAGTAACATAAATTTACTTCAAAATATATTTAAAACATTTGAAATATTATCAATGCAAATAGAGTTTTTTTTTTATATATTCGTATAGTAATAATTTTATGGTTATGAAAATTAAAATATTGCGACTGCTTTTTTATATTAAATCATATATTTAACACGTTAACAAGCTACAAAATCAAATATATAAAGTTAAAATAATGTTCATGGCTGAATTCAAATATTCCAACGATTGTACAAGCAGCATCAAACATTGTAATTTCTTTTTATTTATATAACTATAATTTGCAGAGTATTTCATAAATAATCTCACATATACTATTCGCTCTTCCAACTTCTTTAACATTTCACAGGGCACACGAGAAATTCTAAAACGCCTAAGACAAATCCACATAAAATGCAGCTTATGATCTTCTCCATAAAAACTTGAAGACATATATCATCCCTCTTGCAAATTTCTTCGGCATTTACATTTGCAAATACCTAATGCCAAAAACAAAAATAGTTAGCATAAACTTCACATCAGTGAAACATATCAGGAGCTCTGTCACAATCAATAGCGTAAGTTCTTCTAAATCTCAAAGCTCGCTAACATAACATGATATTTTTATACAGACAGTTTATTTTAAATTGTTAACATAATATTTTTATATAAATTATCTCATCATGGATCACCGTCATTGGAATTTCTAATAACAACAATTAATGTATATGAAAATAATATACTAGTTTTGAGATGTCTATTTTCCCAAAAAAAAAAAAATCTTCTTATTCCTTCTAACACGAGTATGTCCAATTCTATGATCTTTTTCAACCATAATTATTCAATAAAATACAACAATTAATCACTAAAAATCGTTGGACTTTGATACCAACTTATACAGACGAAAACACAACAAGGGTAGCAACAAGTACAAAAACACAAAAAATGATGAAATAGGGTTAAAACAAATAAAAAAAATCATAAAACCTTTTTTTTTCTTGAAATATTAATTTGATCAAATTTGCCTCTTTAGAAGGTGAGAAATGCTTCTAAATAGGCTAAAAATCAACCTATAATAAAAATTGGAATCAAAATCCTAAAATATAAAGAAAAATAACATAAATTCTGAAACAACATAAAAAATCCAGAAACATCAAGGAAAATTAGCTAAACAAGATCTTTCAGGAAATCCTTTTAGTGGATAGACCATCGAAGGCCTAATAAATATTGTTATATAAGGATTTTTTTAAAATAAATTATGTGAATGGCTTAACAAATATTTTTACATACTAATAAGATAAAGTTAAGTCTAAAAGGAGGTTTGGTTATATCAAACTAATAGTGGCTTAAATAAACCATAATTTTTTATTGAACTTCTGGGTTAAGTTCAAACTTTTACAGGAAATTCTTAAGGAACGGTTCTGTAACAATCTCAAAAAAATTCAATCAATATATTTATTTAACTCCTACATAAGGGGTAAATGGAGTCATTTTTTTTTTAACTCCTATACCGGGAGATCCCAAGTTATCGACAATTTATCCTGCACACAATTATAATCACATCTCACCCATAATCACATCCATGATTGATACATTCAATCATTTTATTCATTTGAGAATATATTTAGGACAATTCTTCATTCTCAATCTCCATCTCATATCACATGCATAAATTAGTAATTAAGAGGACCATCCAAGCACTAAAATTTAATATATAATCACAACACAGTTTAGCGTTCTGAACATAAGCTATTACGCTATAAATTTTTTTTCTCCAAGTATAGATTAATACATTAATATTCCAAAAACCAAAATAATATAAGGAGCATACTATTCTATCCAGGTTACATGTTTGCTGCATAACAAAATTACATGAAAGATCCTTACGTTCCTAACTTGTACAAAAGGGATAAGTAACCTCAATTCTACTCCTGACGTGAATGGGAGGGACCTGCAAAACACAAATTTTCCATAAAATTAAAAATAACTAAAATACAAACAATTCACGGAAGAAAAATTATATAGCACATCTACCTACTTAAGTCATATGCAATTTCAATACACCACCACCATCCCTTTTGAGGATTATCCAGTTTATTTCCTATAACTACTTCTCCCCACCTTAGGAAGACTATACCGACACTAACGACCTCCATTAGTGTCTTTAGTTGTCCATCCTGGGATCAACTAATCAAACTCATGAAAATGCCGACACTAACATGACTGTTGATGTCATTAAATATATATATTTTTTTTTTGGACCAAAATAATTAATCACTGTTCTTTGCTACCTAAGGAGGTCATCGGGTATGCCGATGTCAAGGATTCTTGACATCATTAGCTTTCACCTCGAAAAGCTAATCAAGTTTATAAGTTTTGCCGATATCGACGACACCCGCCGATATCATTAACTATTCTGAATCCGAATAGTTAATCAAGTCTATAAATTTTGCCGATATCGACGTCACTCGTCGATATCATTAACTATTCTGAACCCGAATAGTTAATCAAGTCTATAAATTTTGCCGATATCGACGTCACCCGCCGATACCATTAACTATTCTGAACCCAAATAGTTAATCAAGTTTCATATTTCTCCCCCCACATACCGGTAATGCCGATGTTAACCAGCTTGGCTAACATCATTAGCCTCCCATGTCAGGGACAGGCTAATCAATTTCGAGAAACAATCATTATCGAAATTCGTTGTCACAGTTCATTTCCTCCAAAAGGAACCATAATTTAAATTTAGTCCTCCATTTCTATTTTCCCGTCATTTAATCTTTCATTTCCCCTTTTTTCTTTTCCTCATCAATATGAACCAAGTCTTCTTCTTCTTTATATATATATATATATATATATATATATATATATATATATATAGTTCAATAATTAGCTACAACAATTATTAACAAGAGGAGATATAGGTACCGAGTACCTACCTGCTGTAGACGCTCGACTTGCGCTTCCCTGTTGTTGTTGCACTCCTCCCGCGGTTCCTCCTGAAACCACAAACACCCATCATTATTCCATATTAGTCCACATATCACAACACAACAACAAAAATGGCAATAATATTCATTTCTCTTTTATCAATCTTTTCTTTCTCACTTTCATTCCTCATTATTATCCTTTTACATTTTCGACCCATTTGTCTGGACATCATAAATTCAATTTTGATTACAGTTTTATTCTTCTTCTTTTTTTCTTTTTTTTAAAGATCAAGACACACTTTATGAAGGGAGAGAAAACAAATTTTACCCTTAATACGGCTAAATTTCGCCGTTTTATCGACTTGGCCGAAACTGCCAACCGGGGTGGCAGCTTGACCTCTCCTCAGATTTTCATTTATATCCGGAGTTCTAGAACTCCAAGTTAGGCAGGGTCGGACTCGTTGGAAAGCTAACACTCCCAGCTACAACTTCTATGATGGACCCTCTCTAAATTCTATCATCTTCAGGTCCAGATTCCCTCAAGAACCAGGGAAATGAACCTGCCCTGTTTTGTCAATAAAGAAGGTGCCTACAATTTTTATCTCCAATCCTACTTCACATCAATTTCAGCCATGTTTTCCTTACCTGGAACGTAGGTTCCTCTCCCTTATAAGTTACAATTTGTAACTACAACATCAGCAAACTTAATTAATTAACAGGGAAGTCATACGTTCACCTCCCCTGTTTTGTTTTTCCTTCCTCTCCAGTGACCGGTCTTTAAATCAATTCCTTCTCTCTTTTTTTTTTTACACACACACACACACACACACTCAATCACCACATTTCCTTATTATTCACCTCCTGAAATCTATTTTAATTTTTGCAATAAGGGAAACAACGCAAATTATCAAAATTTCTTTTCTTTTCTTACAATCCCATGGCCGGCCACTATTTCCCCCATAATCTTTGATTTTGTTGAAAACTTCTTTGCATAATTCCATCCTTTTTAGGCAACCTATGCTGCTCAACTCATTTAATTCCAATCAATTCCACATTTCCCCAAATTTTACTCAAGGACTCTAATCTTTCAAACTTCAAATTAATGCACAATTCTTGCATGAATTTAATTTATCTTTCCCAATTGGTTTAGAACTTCATACCTGGAGGAAAATTAAGGTTTGATTTCTAATTTGATTAAAGTTTCATAACCCCTTTCTTCTCTACAAGCAGCCGGCCTCCCACCCCCTCTTCTCTTAGAAATTATGTCACTTTTCTTCTTGCAAATCTCCTGCCCAAGTTTGTCTTCTCACGTAGAAATTCTAAGGTTTGTGTTGGAATAGAAAATTAGGTGTCTTCTCCTAGGCTTGATGAAGGAAAATCTGAAAAATTTCCCTCCCCTTTTCTTTTTGTTACCTCCCCGGTCATGAATGAGAGAAGAGATGGGTATTTATAGTCCCATCTCTTCTTAATTCATTTTGGTCCCATCTTTCTCCCTTTTTCTTATTTTAGCCCCTTCTATTATATACATATACATATATATACATATACATATACATATATATATATATAACAACACTTTTAAATTATTATAAACTCCCCCCCCCCCTTTTCATTTCTTTTTTTGTATACTTTATTCTCAGGCTTCACAGGTTCCATAAAAAAAACTTATTCAATAATTCATCCGCTACACAGATTTTTTAAATTAGGCTTGAAATATTTTTTTTGTTATTTTTCTTGATTTTCCGGATTTCTTGTGTTATTTAGGGTTTTATGTTATTTTCCTTTATATTTAAAATTTTTATTTCATTACCTAGTTTAGGTAGTTTTTTAGCCTATTTAAAGACATTATGAACCTTGTTGAGATACAAACTTTGTCAGATTAATATTTTACAAATAAAAATAAGATTTTAGGGCTTATTTTTGTTTTATCCCTGTTTCGGCCTATATCGTGTCTTGCTTTTGTCCTTGTTGAGCTTCTGCATGCATGAATGGACAAGGATCTTATTACATTTCAACAGTTGCTGCCATTTTGGAATATGAATTATCTCCCCCAAACCTTTCAGTCAAACCCCTCGATTACGAAACTCGCACTCTATAAACCAAATCTACCACCTCTAAATTACACTTCATTTGCTACAAATTTTACAAGCAAACTTCGTAGCTTAGCTGGTGCTGGATTCCCCGCCAATGTGCCTCAGAAGGTCGATAGGCAATTTTTCTTCACAGTAGGTCTGATGCAATCCAAAGTCCTTAAAACCAAACCTGTGAGGGACCAAATGGACCTGTGATGATGTTGATTGTATGTGAACAGGTTTATGGTTCATCAAAACCATCTAGGAGGGCACACATGTTCGATGATGGCAAACTTCCAGATCAGAAGTTGCTTCCTCCATCAGCTGATGTTAGAAAATAATATAAATCATATCCTGAAACCGCAGCTAACAGTTTAAGCTATTGGATTTGGATGGTTTTTTGATATAGTATCAGAGCCTTGATGACCTAGTGGTCATAAGTTCGAATCTCATCATCCCCATTTATTTGATAAAAAAAAAAATTAAGCACAAGGTATGTTGCCCTGTGCAAGTTTCAAGTCCAAAAGGCTTTCATTTCAGGAGGTGTGTTAGAAAATAATATAAATCATATCATGGGATCTCACCTAACATTTTAAGCTATTAGGTTGAGATGGTTTTTTAATAGCTGATCTCCCCAAATGCTATTTACTTCTCAGTAACAATCGGACCATAAACTGTTCTGATGATATTTTTATTCTTTTCTATTGGTTTCTTGAAACTAATTCTATTCATCGGCCCTTTTCCAGATTTGTTCTCTCTGAGCAATTTGATCTTTAGAGATTACTTTTATCACCCATGTCAGAGTTGAGGAAAGCAAAAATGCAGGGATTTTATATCAAATATTTTGTTGCTGAAAGTAGGAAATGATACTGACACATGTGAAGATTAATTTTCTGTTTCCCCTATCATTCCTTTGCCCTATCTACAGTCTATATCTCAGTAACAGGGATACACCATATGTCATCAACGCCTAGCCTACACGGTGTCCATTTAACATCGTGGGAGATCAGACCAAAGTCTGATATTCATGGGTCCAAATCTCTACCAAAGTGTTGAAGCATGCTAACTTGCTAACAACTGCATCACTCTCATGACAACAAAGAATGATAACACTCGGCGAGCTTGGTTTAGATGGAGCTGAGTTTTTCTACGTTTTCTGGATAACAATTGAACCACAAAGGACTCCAATCCTTTGGTTCACAAAGGATTCCAACTACTTGCCGATAAGCTAAAACTAATGAAACTAATATTTAATGAAGACTTAAATATTTTTCTTACAAAATGGATGCTGCTAACATCTCAACATGAAATATAAACCCAAGTTAATATTCAACCAATATCAACTTCAATCAAGTTTTTTTATTAATTGAACATAAGGTTAGAGATTCCACTGTAGAAAAGAAATATCAAAGCAGACTACTGAAATATCAAAGCAGACTACTGACCCCTATTTCTACTGAATACATCGTTTTGGTCTAAATCCAGCAACTTTAAGAGAGAGAATGGTTTAAATCACAAAGAGGATGATTTGAAAATTCACCACTCATCTCTAATGCAAACTAGTAAATCACAACTTGTACTTCATTACAGCACAGGAATTTGAGAATGATCGTTGAGCCACTAATGCCATTAATTTAAAAGGCTCGGATAAACAGCATAAATAAACTGAGAGAGTTTATAACTAAAAATAAATAAACAAACAAAACCAAACACTTCAGTTATTCCCACTTCTATTGTGATGCAGGCACTCATCAACTGTATCCAAAATGCTGCATGATAGTTCAGTGAACTTGGTAAACAGAAGGGAGAAGAAATCAACATAGTAAATGAACCTATAAAGAATAGTATGGCACTATCTAACTATAATATTAGAAAATGGCTAGTGAAACCAAAAACCAGCATCTTACTTGATTTCCCTTTCCCCTGAACCTGTATATTTCACACGGACACACAGACAACTAATCCACCTTATAATCTAACCTCTGGCATAGTTGGTATTGAACTAAGACAAGTGTTGCTCACGCATCAAAGTTTCTATCTTTTCAACATCTTCTGGAATGTCGACACCATGCGCCTCATGGTCAACTTTTATGACCTGCACAATTTATATACATTTCAAAATATTGAAATTTCAGCAAGCACAGCCTGAATTCTTATTGAAAAGGAAACTAAAAATCTAATTTTTAGTCGATAAAAATTGGAAACACATGCAGAAATCTTAGGATGTGAATGCTACTATAGAAAATAAAACAAGTGGGGAAAAAAAGGCAAATTGGCTTCCAATTTCATCGACTCAGTTTCATTCCAAATTTCCTTCCATAGTAACCTATTTTCCGCTGTACATAATGCTAAATAGGATTATTTCAAAATAAAATTGGCTTTACTTTTTATCCAAACAATTGTTTTATGGGAGAAGAATGGCAAAATGGAAAAGATTTTCCCATCGCAATGCTAAATAGGAAACTAAAAATCTAATTTTTAGTCGATAAAAATTGGAAACACATGCAGAAATCTTAGGATGTGAATGCTACTATAGAAAATAAAACAAGTGGGGAAAAAAAGGCAAATTGGCTTCCAATTTCATCGACTCAGTTTCATTCCAAATTTCCTTCCATAGTAACCTATTTTCCGCTGTACATAATGCTAAATAGGATTATTTCAAAATAAAATTGGCTTTACTTTTTTATCCAAACAATTGTTTTATGGGAGAAGAATGGCAAAATGGAAAAGATTTTCCCATCGCAATGGGTCATCCAGAAATACCCAAAAGAAAAAATTTTCTTTCATTAAAAAAAACAGCCTCATCTGGGGCCTAGGCCATTTTGTAAAAGAAATTTTCAGCACTCCAGAAAAAAGGTGCTCAAAATGCACATAAGAGCTTAGAAGTTCTTGCAATGTGAAACCAATTAAAAAAGAAGTTTAGGATAGAACAAGCCAGTCAAAGGGAAGAGACAATGGAAATTTATAATATTACCTTCATTTTATAACCATTTTCCAGGACCTTAAGCTGTTCCAGATCCTCTTCCAGTTGCAGTGGGGTTGATTGAAGCTCAGGATATATCTTCAGAAACTTTGCATCATAACTCTGGTCAGACATGAGATGATATGCAGTGTTGTTAATGTGCAGGATGGATGACAATGTGGCTGAAAAACATAAGCCAGACAGACAACCCAGCAACCACCCAAAAAATGAGGAGAAAACTTTTAAAAAAGATGCTGTTTTCATACCTGAATTCCAAGATGAAGCATGTATGGAAATTGTGGATTGACCTTCCCCGATCTGTGTCAAGCGGGAATATAATTGTTAACAGTCCAACTAAAAAGAGTTACAAAGAAAAAGAGGACAGCCCACATGTATTTGATAAACTCACTTGTTGTACGGAATTAATCCCCTTGAAAAATAGATAGCGTAACCTTGATTGTCCACCACACATTTCACTCGATTGGGATCAAATGCATCTTCAGGCTTCAAAGAGGTTACAGCTGTGCTAAACACAGCATCTGGGGCTGCCTGCATCCATATGCATAATAGAAACCTTCAACGAAGCTCAAAGTATTAAATAATGTAAAGTACTGCAATGAGATCAAACCAATGCAGTATAATGTTTGAGATGATTTTTATGCTGCACAGCTGATTCATTTTCTTCACTTCACAGGATATTTCAAGTTGCTCAAATAAATCTTGTGAAAATATTAAAATTTATAAAGATAAACATGAGCTTCTGTTAATTAGATGTATTGCTCATGTTTCAGGAGATGTGTATTATGAAGATATATAAATTCACCTGCAGGGATTTAACAATTCCATCTATTATCTCAGGTTCAATGAGAGGCTCGTCCCCTTGAATATTGACAACCACATCATATTTCTTATCTAGTTTTTGAAGTGCTTCATTGCACCGTTCCATGCCTGCACAATAGAAAAGGAATGTTAACCATTGACAAATCACATAAAGTTCAGATTTACAATGAACAACAAGATACCTACCATTTCGACAAGATTCTGAAGTCATTACCACATCAGCACCAAATCCTCGACAACATTCTGCTATTTTCTCATCATCTGTTGCCACAACTGCAATGGAAAAGATAATGAAAGAGGTTGTGAACACATCAACAAAAGAAATTAGACTATTCAGCTCACAGAAAATAATCTTTTGTTGATCCCATTCACATCATCATTACAACTACTGTCTCAAGCATTTTCAATGCCAACTGCAGTTTTCCCCCCCTTCTACATGCCAGAAACAAGAAAAAACAGAAGACTACTAACAGCAAGCAACAGCGAGCAAGTTTAGCACAAAACAGACAACCTTTTGGTGATGAACACAATAACAAACCCAAACTTTAGGCATCTAAATGCGTTAAAACATAACCAAATGAACAAGATTAGCATTTAGTTTTTACCCATAAATCATTCAGGTACACCCTCTACAGATATATTCTAGATGACAAAGTTGCATGAAGCGACTAGGCTCCCCCCATTAAAATTAGGTGAAGCTCGAGATAGTTACATACCTATATGATCCAGTGTAGTTGCCAGTTTGGCCCTTTCCCAAGTTCTCTGTAGATAATCAACTAAAAGTGTGAGTATATAAAGCAGTTTCTTTCCTCATATCAATTAGTACACTATAATTCAAAAGGTTTCCTACAAGATAAACATGCCATCAGATATCATATAGATAATCCCACTTCTTTTCGTTCCGAAAGATGAAAATTTGACAATGAAAGATCAATTAATAAGAACACATTTCTTCGCTAATCTTTACTACTCAGTTTCAGGACGGGATCAACTTCACATATAGTGGCCCAGAACTATGCTGTCGTATCCAACCATATCACACGTTGATCCTTCCGAGAGAGGACATTAATTCAAATCAAAATTCAAAATAATTTCACACAAGCTCGGTTCGGCCCAAAACAGAACTTAAAAAAATGTTTACTTGTGGAAAGTTACATAATTTCAGATATGTTATACAATTGAAGATACCAAAAAAAACTATCAAAAACAGGCCTAGATGGGCAGTTTAATGAGCTTCTGCAACAAAACAAATTACTAATCACTTAATGAATCCGAATAAATAAAACCCATACCAGATCTCATATCAAATCACTGAATAACACCTCCAAAATTCACATACAAAACTAAAAGTTAAGAGATGCAAACACTTCAAAAGAAGAAATGAAATGAAAAGGAGGTTAAATACTTAAAGGGTACCTGGATCATGGGTTTGCCAAGGATATTAACAAGTGGCTTGCCTTCAAAACGAGAAGAAGCATAGCGGGCGGGTATGATACCAACAACCTGCTTCCTAAACTTTCTGTACCGAACCAGATAAGCACCAGCGCCAATGGCCGCAGCAATTGCACCCCCGGCTACAATGCCGTGCACGATCCATGATCTGGTCGATGAAGACCCAGAAGAACAGGAGGAGCACATTGTCATGTTTGGTTGTCGTGAGTGTGGTACTCAGGCTTCACTGGCACTTGTAATTTACTGGGCACTTGTAAATCTACGAGTGATTACTGATCAGTGATGATGAGTGATAACAGTGACATTTTCGGAGGAGGAAAATACTCTCTCTTTTTTTCCCTTTTTTCAGACGATTAAATCAGGGGAATCTTTTATTAAAAACCAGAATTGTCCGAACCTATGCTGAAATTAATCTTTAAACATTTTGGGGATATGAGTAGTTATCGAAATTTTTTATTTTTGTAATAGGAAAGAAATTCGGATATCTGGATTATATGTTTTTAATTCATAATTCTTTATAATTAATAAGGCTGTAATGGTTTTTAGGTTAAATTTTGATAAGTCAGTTACTAGTTAGCTACCCATGTGTTGAAACGATGAATATTTCGAACGCATTACATGATTTTCCCGACTTAAATTTTGTTCTAACCGGATTTTAAAATAAATAAGATGAGAGTTCATTTAATATAATTTATAATTTAACTAATATAGTAAAAACCTGACTTGAATTTATTTTAAGTAAAATTAAAAAAAAATGACATTGATTTAATGCTTTTTTATAAACAAAATACTGAAAAGATAATATTTTTATAATATTTTAAATTCAAACATGTTAAATTAAATTAACTTGATTTATTTAGATAATAAGTCTAATTAGATTTAATAATTTTTTTATTTAATTATATGATAATAAAAATAAATATTCACATGAAAAACAACAACTAAATTTATAAAAAATATATATTTTATTTCACCAAAGTAACTTTTTTTTTTCAGGTGATATTTTTTATTTTAATAATAAAATGGTTTTTTTTTTTAATTAGTTGCCCGACTCATTGAATAAAAAATAACAACAATACAAAACAAAATTAGAAAAGCTAAAGCAATTTGAAAAAAAAAGAAAAAAAAGTGTTATTCTTACTAAAAAAATAATTTTCTCATTCATGCATTTTATTTTTATTTTAAAAGTCATGTTTATTTACAAGAAATGGTTTTTTAAAAACAAAAACTTATTATGATCATGACAACGAGTATCAATAAAAAAAATTTAAAAATTATAAATCAATAATCTTTCCAAAACTATATGAAAAAAATATGAGAACAATAAATTTTAAAAAATTATATAAAAACATTTACAATAAAAGATTAATAAAATAGATGCTTTATTTTCATTCAATATTAATGAGCAAGTTATTTTCAAAATCCTATACGAGGCTCACATATAATTATCCATAAAACAACCACTAATATTATCATAAAAAAACCCATAATATTCTTAAAAACAAATGCATATTTCTTAATTAGCAGCATGCTTTTTAAATAAATAAAAAAAGAGATAATTAAAATAAAAATTTATTAAAATTTTAATGATTTGAAATAAGTAGGAAAAATGTATCCCTTCAAACATTATTTTCTTACTTATTAATGTGTCTCTTTATTATTTTAACAAAAACATATATTTTAATTGCAAACACTTTTTTTAAAAATAAAAACCCATCATAATCTCAAAACCAAATTTTAATATAAATATTAAAATAATGTCTCAATATTCTATATGTGATTGAAGACAAAAAAAAAATTTAACTGATGCAATAGAATAATGTCAAAAATCTATATATAAAAAAACATAGATATTATTTTAATAGAATACTCATGAGCTTTTTTTGTTGCGTACATAATAATTGAAAAGGAATTTATTAGCATTATCATAAAAAGTATAATATTATTTAAGAACTATTATAAAATTTTCTAATTATTAAATATAATGTTAAGTATTTTTTTTTTATAATGCATTTTAAACAAAATCTAAAAATCATAGAAAACATATCATAGTAAAAGACAATCGTCTGATTAAAGGACTTGAATCCGCAGCCCAACAAAAACAAGGCCTGATGCTTGTGGGTTTCAATTCCAGGCCATGTGATTGATATTTTTTATATTTTTTTAAAGGTTAAGGGTGTACAATAAATTACTAGCTTTTTTGAAGAAAATATACATAAAACATTGTCGTTTTATTTATTTGTCTAGATTTTGATTACTAGAGAGGCGGCTAAAAAGTTGAGTAGGGGTTTTTTGGATCCAAATAATCATTTCTTATTTATTTCACATGAAAACACATAATAAAAACACTAAGCAGCTTAATAAATCAATTTATAACCTCAAACCTCCTAAATTGATCAAAATAATAAAATTAAACCAAATAAAAAAAAATTCTTGTTTCTAAAAACACCTTAATTAAACTCATTTTATATACCAAGATCAGCTTTTTTATTATGGCTAATTTCTCTCCCTTTCTGTTTTTCCTCTTCTATTTGATAGTAATTTTCTCGATTCTCTTAAATTTGAAAGGCTAAAATATAAAACAAATAAAGTTGAGGACTAAAATATCAAATCTTTACAAAAATAAGGACCAAAACTTAAAAATTCAAGAATGAAATGTGCTTTCCCTCGCCTCATGAACAATAAAAGAAGAAGAAAAAGGTTGTCTCTTTGTTTCTATATTAAACATTGTCCTTATTATTTTGGTTTTTTTAATTGATAAAATCAATTCCTATTTTATAAGATGGAACATTAATTCAAAGTTAGGACATTTTTTGACATTACAAATAAGATGTATCACATAAATTAAAAGGAATTATTAGACTTTAAATCATGTAACATGGAATTAAAATGAATGTTCAGTTATCTAAATGAGTAATTATAGAAGGATCTTAAAAAATAAAGGGGACGAATTAGACGCACAATAACAATATGCAATACACCTAGGTATGTAGTCTTTTTAGAAGTATGGTTATGGTTGCTTTTCATGTCGAAATGCATCAAAATGATATTTTTTATTTTTTTAAAATTATTTTTAAGATCAACGTATTAAAACGATCCAAAACACATAAAAAAATTAATTTTTAGTTAAAAAAATTAAAATTTTTAAAACACAGATTGACCTATATTTTCCAAACAGGCTTATAGAGTACATATTCTTATAGTTTAGTCTTGTGAATTTTTTTTTCCCTTTCTAATCTCTATTTAAATGGAAAAACTATAATTATTTGATTTGGATACTTGCTTAATGCTAAATACTATCTCTACGGTTGAGGCTCTCAACATGGCCGTATTGAGATCATAAATTCCTTTTTTCCCCCCGGAATCAAACACCCATTTTTATCATGAACTCAACATCACTTGAGATAATTCTTAATTAGGTCCTTTTGTTAATGCTTATTAAAGTTTCCATCAATTTTTCTTAGAAAATAAATCTCTTTATTGAATAAAATATGCACTTTAGATGAAAATTATTAACCAATATTGACAAAAGGATACATGGAGAATATAAAAAATACACATTAGGGACTAATTGTAGGTTTTACCTTTTGTGTTTGAGGGGTTTTTTTTTTATAAAAAAGAATAAGTTTTAATTAGATTTGTTTTTCCACATTTGTTTTTGCGTTTCAAAAATGCATTTGAAAAGAATTGAATTTTTTTTATTTTTTTCTTTACTTCAAATTGATTTTATTTTTTATTTTCAGATCATTTTAATGCGCTGATGTTAAAAATAAGTTTTGAAAAATAAAAAAAATTATTTCGATACATATCTAAGTAAAAATCACTTTGAAAAAAAAATTGTAACCACACTTCCAAACATAAAATACTAACATATAAACTTTGTACATTACCATGTAGTGTTTCTTTTTTCATTATGGATGGTAATGTTTATTGACTAGTGTTGTTTTTTAAGGCTATACAATTTTATTTTTTATATAATTTTATCCTTGCATGTTATATTGACACCATTTTATTTGTTGGGATTTGCTTCTCTTTTAATGTTTTTGAAGAATATTAGATAATCTTGATATTGAATTATTTTACAAATTTGAATTTAAGGTTATAGCTGAAGAGTAATTGAAAGAACAAGGACCACAATAAATAAATAAAACATATCTAACTTTTCAAAAGGCACATAAAACTTCACATTTGTCCCTAAAGTTTCAAATTATTCATATATTAGTTCCTGTTGTTTGAATTTTTTTTATTTTTTAAATCAAAACTTTATTTTATCATGTATTAATCTTTAAGAGATAAAAAGTTATTTTTATAAGAAGATGAGAGAAAAAGTATATACTCAACCATTTTTTAACCATTAAAAAAAATTAATATCGGAGTTAGTAGGTTAGTCATAAAAAGAGAAATTTAATGAAGATAAAACCAAATAGAAAAAAATAGATTAAGAATAATGAATTTTGCTTTGATTAGGTTTTTTAAGTGATTAAAAGATATTTTTGAATTAAAAATATAATTTTTGAAGTTTTAGGATATTTTTTACATGTTTTTAAATAAAAATAAGTTGGAATTTGAGTTTATAAAATACTTACAGGGCCAACAGCTCTTAACCTTTTACTTTGAAATCTAGGCACGCTTGGACCAAGCACACGTGTGTGTAGGTTTATTCTTGTATTTTTATTTATTTATTTTGTCTGGAGATCCAACGCCAACTTTCAAGGATGGACTAGAATCTAGATGTAGAAATTGAACCAAAGATTCCTGACAAAGTCATCTGAGAACTTTTCCGCCGCCTGGAACTTGTCAAGAAGCCATGCCGGGCATATGCTAGTAACCACACAAAAGAATCTATTAGTTAGGTATAGATGACAACATGTTGAAAGAATCAACTTTTAGGATTTTTATGAGGGAAAACAAATGTATTTTGAAATGTTAGTTTTAGGAGGAATTACCTACCAAATTTGAGTTCTTCCCTTGAATTCACATTATACCATGGTGTTAGAATAACATACTTATTTAAATAAATAAACACCATTAAATGTCGTCCACGTCTTCCTTCACCAGCGTTCCATCCCGCAAATACTGATCGATTAAAGTGTGTGTGTAATTGGAATTTTATAATTTTAAAACCCAGAAAAAGAGGAGAGAAATATGAGTTCAGGGGAGGAACAGGCTTTGCTCTTGGAAGATGAACTCCTAGTACAGGTTTTTCATTCTCTCTCTCTCTCTTTCTTGGCGCTGATTCTTCTCCTTTGTATATATGTATTTGTAACAGATTATTGAATGTTATGGAACTTGTTTCTGGGTTTTTCTTGTTTTTTTCTTCCAAATCAAGATTGAATTCAAGGAATGAATAGTAATTCAAGTTTCAAGTAATTTGTTCTTTCTGTTTTTATGCTTTCGGATATTGATGATGATTCTGTATAAATTTGTTTCTTCCACGGACTGTTTCATGGCTAGATAAGCATCACAGACGCAGAAATCTCCAACCAGTTTTATTCTGTCTGATTTCCTGTCTGCATGTTTATGTTTGACTGCTCAAGTTGTCTCTTTTGTGATTCTTTTGTCTGTTTAGCTTTCATCAATGCGTGCTGTATCTGTCAACTTATTTTTTTCTCTTCTCAAGTCTCTGCCCAAGTTTCGAGGTAGTAGCGTTTATGTGGCTTTTACTGTCTGAGCTTTATAGATAGGAGAGTTAATAGGGTGTGGGATGAGATGCAACAAAAGAATGTATTAAATCTACTTGCCGGCAAATCGTGCTTGTGTCAGCCAAGCACAAAGGTGGACTTGGCATTTGAGTAAGGTTATGTCTGTGATTAAGCTTTTTCAGAAAATGGAAATGTGCTTAGTGGATTTTGTTTGCATCCATTCTAACATATACAGGTCAAAAGGGAATCAATATTTTTGCCACTAACTAGCCCCTTCTCTTCTCTTTTCTATTTTTTCCTTTTGCTAATTTTGAACTTGCCTGAGAGATGAAAAGGGTTTTGCTTTATCTTTGAAACTCCAACAGCTTGGTGTTGCAATGTACAAGCTTTGTTTACAGGCAACTTGCCTTGCAGCTGTGACCACTGTCTCTCTCCATAGGACATTATGATTATGGATGTCTTGCAGTTGGTGGCATATGTGATAAGTGCCACGGTTTCACCAATTACTGAGGTTAAATCTGGATAGCAAAGCTTCTGCTGGGGTGTGGTAGGGTGGAGTCATGGCTAATATAAGATTGTTTTGGTCGCATTTGATGTTTTCCTTAGTTGATGCTGAATTGATGAGGGATTGCTAAGTTTCAAGAATTCCATGTTAGAAGCATCATGTCCTTGTCAGATATGGATAGCAGTCCCATGTAATGAAATACTTATGGGACTCATTTCTAAATCTGGACATGCAGGACTCAATTTATTCTAGAGGAAAAGATATTCAATTAGCTTGAGATGTTGTGTCCTAGAAAATCTGATATCATTCGACTCCAATGCTTCGACAGTTATCTGTATCTGATATCTATCTCCAAGTCCGTCTAAGAATTTTCATGAACAAATGACAATTTCTGTGATTTGTAATCATGTGTGAATAGGGGTGTGCCTTAGCTGTCAATCCTCTGCTTTCTTATGTTCTTAGAATTTGGTGTGTTTCCATATTGATACAGTGGTGTCCATGTCCTGTAATTGTTTCCATTCTGCATAGAAGTTGGACCAGACACAACAGTCTTACCTCTATTTTTCTGGTGGCATTTAAAAGATCATCAGTACCCTTTTTAACACCAGCCAAAATATAACTTCATAGTTTATATGTGATCATTATAGGTGCCCATTAAACACCGTTAAAACTAATAACCAGTTTGCATCTTGCACCATGTCTTTGTCACATGTTTTGTATTTTATTTGTAGAACGAAAATAATGGACTCTACACAGGAGATGGCTCGGTCAACATTAATGGGACGGCTGTTCTTAAGCAGAAAACTGGAAATTGGACAGCATGCTCTTTCATATTGGGTACTAATTATTATATTTCATATTAGTGCATAGCCTATGCTCTTTCTGACTTCCATCATGCCACATACAGGAAATGAATGCTGTGAGCGCTTGGCCTACTATGGAATTGCTACTAATCTGGTCACCTACCTTACTGGGAAGCTACATGAAGGAAATGTGTCAGCTGCAAAAAATGTTAACATTTGGGCAGGAACTTGCTACTTCACACCACTCATTGGAGCCACTTTGGCAGATGCTTATTGGGGAAGATATTGGACCATTTTTGCTTTCTCCACAATTTACTTCATTGTAATTATGTGCTGAACTCGTTATTTCTATTCTATGCCCACATCTCTGATCTTTCTATTCTATTCTTTCTCCACATTTCTGTTTCTTGACCATAAAGCTCAAAATCTTGCTCACATCTCTCAAGTCAATGGAGCTTCTCTGGTTCTAATTTCTTTTCATTTAGTCCAAGGGGTTGTCTACTGCTGCTACACTATATGTTCAATGGTTAGCAATAAAAAAAAATTGTTCTATTTATGCCAATAAACAGGAAAACTTTTATAAAAAGCCTGAATGAAGTTTTGTTGATTATGTGAATTTTTATGTGGTAGGAAGTATAGGTACAAGGTTAAGCAAGGTCTATATTTTTCTACACCTGCACTGGTTGCTTTTACCCAGATGTAATCCATATTGTTTTCTTCAAGTGTTGGATTTCATCATGTCGATTGATGCAGGGACTGTGTACATTGACTCTCTCAGCAACTATTCCTGTATTAAAGCCAGCTGAATGTATAGGTTCTCTATGCCCTCCAGCAACTCCTGCTCAGTATGCGGTATTCTTTTTCGGCCTCTATCTGATTGCATTTGGGACGGGTGGCATCAAACCATGTGTTTCATCCTTTGGGGCGGATCAGTTTGATGACACTGATCCTAAGGAAAGAGTAAAGAAGGGGTCCTTCTTCAATTGGTTCTTTTTTTCAATCAACATTGGTTGTCTTGTATCAAGTAGCTTAATGGTATACATTCAAGTCAAAGCTGGGTGGGGGCTAGGATTTGGAATTCCTGCATTGTTCATGGGCATAGCTATTGCTATCTTCTTTTCGGGCACACCCCTTTATAGATTTCAGAGGCCAGCGGGGAGCCCAATTACTAGAATGTGCCAAGTTATGGTTGCATCATTCCATAAGAGGAATTTGGAGGTTCCCCAAGACATTAGTCTCCTATATGAAACCCAAGAAAAACACTCAACCATTGAGGGAACCTGGAAACTAGCGCACAGCAATGAATTGAAGTATTTTTCTTCTTCTTTCTCCTTACCTGATCTACTTTGTGCGTTTTTGCTATCAAAATTGATTGTCATCCAGTGAAATAGTGATTTACATGTGAATAGTGGTTAAGAATGGCCTTTCTAGTTAACACTACAATGCCTTATTTGAGGCAAGTTCAAGCATAACTTATAACTCATGCAAGCATAGTGTGTACACAGAAAATTTTCATATTCTGTGAAGTTCGTATCCTCTCTTATTTTAGTTGTTAACAACTCATGTTTGTGTAAGCTTACACTATGCAGTTATATGTTTTTTTGCTAACACTTTATTAATGTATTAACGCCCACTGTTGAACTCTGCTCACTCTTCCCCTTCTAATATCTTGTCATGGTTCCCCTCATTGCATTCTTTGAAATATATATTTATTAACCACGCAAAAGAGGCTTAAATAATGGCATGTTATTTTGTGGAATACTTTGTTTTTATTCTCTATCTGGCAGCAGAAGAATCACTGACTTTTCAGTTGAATTGAGTTTTGGCAGTCTGTTATTAGACATATGGTCCTTTATCTGTTCGCCTTTCCTCTGAACTTTGTCTTTACAAGGTCTACTTGCAATTTCATTTGGTGTTGAGACTACATATTAATGGGAATTTTGTTTAGTTTATGTGAAGAGACTAGAGAGCAAGTTTATGCTTACATATTTATTTTATCTGATATGCCAAAGGAGCACTGGGAAGAAAGTTTCAACAGACCTGTCTCTGCCTTAATGAATTCCTTTTTATTGATTTGTATTGCCTTATCCTCATTTTAGTAAGTTTGCCTCATCATTTAAAAATCCACTAAAATCTTTTCTCAAAGGAACTTAACTAAATTCCTATTTCCTCTAGATGCCTTGATAAAGCTGCTATAATGTCAGAGGCTGAGATAAAAGGTGGGGACTTCAGTGATCCATGGAGGCTTTGTACTATGACTCAGGTGGAGGAATTGAAGATTTTGATCCGCATGTTTCCGATCTGGGCTACAGGCATTGTCTTTTCTGCTGTCCATGCCCAAATGAGTACAATCTTTGTGGAACAAGGGATGCTGATGGACAAGACAATTGGTTCTTTCAACATCCCTCCTGCTTCTATGACCACAATTGATGTTATTAGTGTTCTTTTCGGGGTTCCAATCTATGATAGGATCATTGTTCCAATTGCAAGGAAGTTCACTGGCAGAGAGAAGGGCTTTTCAGAGTTGCAGCGTATGGGAATTGGCTTGTTCATTTCTATGCTATCAATGACAGCTGCTGCTTTGCTAGAGATTAAGCGCTTGCAGCTTGTAAAAGAGCTTGGATTGGTTGGTGATGCTGTTGCAGTTCCCCTCAGTATCTTGTGGCAAATTCCCCAGTATATGTTGATAGGTACAGCAGAGATCTTTACATACATTGGTCAGCTAGAATTTTTCTATGAACAGTCTCCAGATGCCATGCGGAGTCTATGCAGTGCTTTGTCCCTCCTGGCTGAATCTTTGGGTAATTACCTGAGCTCTTTTATTCTGAGCATGGTAACTTACCTCACAACCACGGGTGGGAAGACAGGATGGATACCAGATAACTTAAATACGGGCCACCTTGATTATTTATTCTGGCTTTTGGCTGGGCTCAGCTTCTTCAACTTGCTGATCTACACTGTTTGTGCAAAGAGATATAAAGACAAGAAGGCCTCCTAAGGTTCTTACAAGAGCGGAGGCCTAGTAGCCCCGTGGGAAAAAGGTTTGATTACAATGGTTTGTGCATAAGCAACACTTATTCTACTACAACATTATTTCCTTCCAGGTTTGAAGGAATGTATACTACGCTGGTTTAGTGCTTATAATAAAACCCTTTTGGTTTAATCCTGTACTAGTAAGATTTGTTTTGTAATGATTCAGGGGATAACAGCCAGCTTATTTGGGTGCTTTCTTGTTGAAATAATGGATACAGCAGGTGCATTGGTACAATCTGCTTTGCGTTTCCACAGACAGGTTTCTGTCGAATTAGTAGTTTAATTGCAAAATGGGAACTACCCACTTCCACTTCATCTTTTATTGTTTGGGTAAGTTAAGACATTTTTGAGTCCACCTGCAATAGATCTTCCCTGCATTTCTTTGGACTCTAACCACTGCTTATTGTCATACAGTTTTATCTTTCAGGAGTATTACTGATTCTCATTCCCTGAACTGCCTTGTCAACATACGGTTGCCTTTGTTTTTGGATCTACTCGTGCATACTAGAGTAGTTTGAACAGATTTGTGTATGCAACTTATAGCATACTTATTTGCCAAAGGACTGGCACTCCATTTATTTTAAAGCAGTCTTGGAGAAAGTTTGATTCTGAGAATTGCAATTGCTGCTTCATTTTATTTTATTTTTTGGGGTAACAAAGGAACGACGTCTCTTGCAAGGAGGGGACTAGAACTGCCATTTGCATCTTCATCGAATGGCTGTCTTAAATGACTCCATTTGACTTCTAGTCATTCACGAAAGATCATTAACTAGAGCATCAATTTTCTTCTTATGGTTTCCTAATCTGACGAAGATCATGGCCACCTGTTCTTTGAGTGTCCATATTGTAAAGCTGTGTCAGGTGCTGTTCTGCACAAATGTGATTACAATACAATATTTGGTCCCTTGATGGTGGAGTTTGAGTGGAACAGTCATCATGTTATATGGAAAAAATTGGCCATGATGGCTCCTATATCCTCAAGGTGTTCCATATAACATGGATATGCCGGATTGTTTGCTGCAGAATGCATAAAACTAAACGACTTGAAGAAGCAGCCATGGATCCTCTTCATTTATAATTCGTAGACAGTGGGTATGAGTTTATTAGTTTATGTAATCTGTCTTGGATTTATGCTCTTGTCTCCTATTTGTTTCATTTGAGCAATGAAACTCTTTATCATTTTGTTGAAAAATAATGATAATATTAAAAATGACTCGTCTCTTTCAAAACATATATAGTAATAGAGAGAGAGGATAACTAAATGAAGACATAAACCCTCTAGCTTCACTAAAAAACTCATTTGGGACTATCTGGCCATTGAAATATTCTCAAGCTAACTATGCAAAAGCCTTCCATAATTCTGGTCATGGAAATGGATTGATAGAGTCTGCTTTGAGATGCATCTGAAACTGGGAAAATTGTTCTTTACCTCCCAAAGCTAGGCTCTTTCCTTTTTCATCCTTGAATGGTTTTGATAAATCCCAATGCAATCTTATCAACAGCTAGCCCTCCAATACTTCTCTCTCCATTTCTCCTTTATCAAATATAATGCTCCAAAAAATCCTCAAAAACCAACCACATAGCCGATAAACACCATTCCATAGAGTAGTAGTAACCTTTCTCTAGAATCCTCAAAACCAGCATCTTCTTGATTAAGGGAGGAAGTGTTCCAGTTGCAGAGTAGCACCACATAAATATTCATTCCCAAAGTATACTGAAACATCCTCGTTCAATGTATCAAACCGCACACCCGATGGAATCTCCCGCTCAGATTGTTGCGGGACAAGTTCATAGCAGTGATGAAAAAGTCCAACAAATTAATGGATATTCTGCCCACTCAAGTTATTGAAACTTAGATCCAATGATTCCAAGCCACTCATATTTCCTATGATGTTTAGAATCTCACCATGTAGACCATTCCAGGAGTGTTTGAGCATGGAGAGACCCCTTAAAAGGCCTATTTCCCGGGGAATGTTTCATTCCAAGGCATTTTTTGTATGTGTGGACCGCATCGAGCTGGTATGTGAATTCCTTTTATGTCAATCTCAGATCATCAACATTAGAATGTGTGAATAAAATCATAAAACCAAGGGTTCCGGACGTCTGCAGCTACAACATGGAGTGTGTTGGAACAACGTCTTCCATGCCAACTGCAGCAGTTTTTACCTTGCCATGAAGACAGCTGATATGACGGGTGTGTAAGATATGATTTGAAATTTGACAGTGCTGCTCTTTCAAAATCATGGCCACCAGTAATAAGTGACAAATTTGAAAGTAGGAAAATGAAGAAACAAAAAAGACTACGAAATTTCATGGCAACGGAAACTCTAGGGTGCTGATAAATTTTGCTTTCCTGAGAGTTGATTTCTCAGAAATCTAGGCAGTGTTGCTTGCATCTACGTTATACTGCATTTACCGGTCTTTGACTGAGGTAATAAGGAGCTCCTAAGGAAATATTTGAGAGCAGGAAAACATTTTTACTTTTAATATATACATCACTGGTTCAAATATATTCCGAAGTGTGCAGGTTTAATTCCTTAATATCGCCATTCATGATGCAAAACAATCTTTATACAGTTTAGTTATGTTCTTATCAGGATTTTATGGGCTGTAAGAACTAATGTTTTTGTTGTGATTGGAAACGAAGGCAAATTCTTTTTCATGGAAAGTTCTGCATCCTTGAATGTTCAAAAGAGGTGTTTGGCATTTGCTTTTATATCCATGAAGCGTCTTAGAAGCCACAGATTTTCTTTTTTCCTTTTCTCTTTTCTGGTGTTAACAATCTTAAAAATCCTTGTAGTGACTTTCAATTTCAGGTGGATCACTTCTTCTTCTTCTTCTTCTTCTTTGAGGAAGCAGTTTTTGCTGGATTTATAAATCCACATTGTTGACACTGTTTTCTTGCTTTCTGCAGGTTGCTTGCTGTTGAATTTAGCTGAATGTCTATCAGACTTGTTCAACAAGACGATGAAACTCGAATCCCTTCAACTAGTGGAGTTAGTCTAAAGGATGCTCTACATGGTTTTTTCTAAGCATTCAGGAAATATTCCAAGTTATTTTTTAGGCTAAAATTCAAGATCATGGAATTCAAAGATGAAAACCATCATATATTAGTTTAGTCAAGGAGGGTTCAGTTTGTTGTTTCTGTGCTCATAAGTAACACAATATCCTGGTTGTTTTCAAGACTGAAAATTCAACAAGTTGATGAAATTCAAAGACTTCAGACACCAGCAGATGAGATTTAATGGTTTTTACCATGGCGAAAGCAGGACCCTAATCTTACTACTCACTCTTCCTTGCTTTACAAGAGATGATCCTTCTAGATATAAAACTTTTTACTTGCAGATAAATTTGACTGTTCGTAACTCATGCATGGAGGTTTTTATTTATTTATAAAACATAACCTTTTAGTAAATAAAAATATAAATAAATTAATAAAATTAAATATTTTAAAAGCTGTTCTTTGTTTTCAAGGTTTTGACCTCCATTTGCATCACCTTCCATGTAGTTCTTTCATGCCAAAAGAAAAGGGACCGTGCATAGTTCTTTCTCCTCTCTTCTATTTCTTTTTCTAAGGTACCATAAGACAGCTTTTAGCTAAAAACAAGGCTTCAATTATTGATATATTCGACTCTCAAAGGATGATTGTGCAAATAAACTCTATTAAAGTTAAAACGTGCAATTGAGGCCTCAACTCTCTCTTCCATTTTTGGTAAGGAAATAGAAGTGCCAAAAAAAAAAAAAAATTATTGTTTTGTAGACAAGGAGAAGATCGATGACACCTTAGATGATTTCATGTGTATTCGATAAAATAATAGAAATTACCTTTTTCAAATGCCTTTTATCTTTGAAACCATAAAATTCACGGTTTTCAAATATTGTTTTATAGTTTTATCATCTTTATATAAAATTCATTAAAAAATGATAGAAAAAAACATCCTGGAAAACATTCCAACTGAAAACAATCCGAAAACATGATTTTTTAGAGAATGCTTTGTCTTCGCCGAACCATGATTTTTACAAAATTTATTTTTTTTAAGTTTTTAATGTTATATCAAACAAGCATTGGATACGTTGAATACGTTGCTCTGGTATTATTATTTTTTATTTGTATGGGGTGTCTGTGTCAGTTTTGTATATACCTTAACTAATTTTTATAAATTTTAAAATTAATGATCAGTACTGCTCCGATATTTTAATTCCCCTCTAATATTCGAATGAGAATGAATTAATAATTAATTCCCCTCTAAAATTAACTATCAGTACTACTCCGGTATTTTAATTCCTCTCTAAACAAGCATTGGATCTTAAAAAAATTTTCTTCAATAAATTTTAAAAAATAAAAAAATATTATTTTAATACAAAAAATATTTTAAAAAATATCAAACAATAACTCGTTAACAAGTTGAATGTCATCCTGAGTTGCTATCGCAGAGTTGAATATGTTGCTCTGGTATTATTATTTTTTATTTGTATGGGGTGTCTGTGTCAATTTTATGCACCCCTCTAACATTGGAATGAGAATGAATTATACATGACACAAGACAAACAATCAATCAGAGGTGTAATGCATAAGTTTTTTTTATTTTTAAATATTCTACGTACATTTTAGTAAAGGATCCAGCTTCGTGGCATATAAATTTCAATCTTTTAAATTTATATAAAACTAACTTCTTGAGACAATATTTTAATATAATTTATTAGTTCTTTTACAGAATTTATTTGAAGATTATACATTATAATATCTGCTAATACTTTTGTTATTTTGTTAAAATATTCCAATCTTATTTCTTTTCAATTTCTTTACTGGGAAAATTACCAGCAACAAAAAGGAAATATAGTTTTTTTCGGCGAAAAATATGCTAACCCTAAAACCCCCCCGATAATAACGTATGAAACTCAAGTTTCCAAAGTCGTTTTCTCTGTTTTTTTTTTTCTTTTTCCTTTTCTGTTTCTTACTTCTCCAAGATAAAGTAGTTTCTCTTTTATAGTTTCAAGCCAAATAGTAAAGGCTAAAGCTGCCGGAATCCCATTCTATTTCGTAAACCGAAGAGAATAGGGACACCGGTGAGTTTCCGAGAGAGAAAAGGCTTCCAGCTATTGAAGGAACCCATGCCTCTTCTATAAATATACTACTGTAACACAGAGCAGCTAACAATACTTTTTCTTTTTTTTCCAAGTCATATACACACCAGCGTTTCATATCCATGACAGAAAACCTAGTTACTTCTCCCTCTCGACTGATCATTCTTACACTTGTACTGCTCTCCGTTGCATTAACAGTACTGCTCGTCGTGATGGTTTATGGACTAGTAAGCTTGTGTTGGAGTTGTTTGGAGGATCGGCTCGATGTTCTCCTTGGCCAAGATCGTCATCCTCATGATGTAGAGAGAGGACAGGTAACCGGAAAAGAAGAACCTGCAACTGTTGTCATCTTGCGATTTTCTATCATTCAAGTCGATGAAACTACGGAGTATTTTAGCAATGGATGTGCGATATGCTTGGATGATTTTCAAAAGGGGGTGGACTGCTGTGTTCTTTCGTCGTGCAAACATGTTTTCCATTCAAGCTGTTTAAAGCAATGGCTGGAACTGAATCTGACCTGCCCTATTTGTAGAAGTTATGTATATGATGACATGCTTCTTTGTTAGGTCTTCATCATGTGTTCGTATTTTCTTTGTTTTTTGAAGGATTAGAGTTCCTTTTTTTTTTTTTTTAATATTAGCTGTTAAAATTAATAGGAAGCAAGATCGTTTTCTTGTACTTTTTTCTTTGGTTAGTTGACTCGAGCTTCTTATGTTAAAAGTAGCTGTTCAAGAGGAGAAAGAGTAGGAAATTAGTACAAGTGAAAAACATCCATGAGAATCATGCTCAGAAGAATTTGAAATAGCAATGAAACTAAAATAATACTTGATAGAAACTTCTTGCTCATACAGTCTACAATTAAGATTGAAGAATAAGATTTGATCCGAAAAATCAAAAAACATTTTATAAAAATATAACACAATAAAAATTTGTTTCAAGACACTACACTATTATAATAAAATCAAAGGATGCCATGAAGTCAATTAATTTTTAATAAGTTAAATTCAGTTTGTTCAAGAACAAAAAAATACAAAAATCCCTCTCATATGTTAAACTAAAAAAATTCAGAAGTATTATTCATCAAAAATTCTAAAATTTAGGCTTTACACATGTTTAAATAATTCTGAAAAAAAATAATCCTAATAGATCTATCCTTGTGGGTTGGATTGACACGCCTACAAAAACTGACTCAAAAACTTTACTAGTAAACCCAAACCTTGATCTAAACAAGCTTTGAATTTTAGCTGAAAATCAAAATATTAATTAAACTCAAATATAGAAATAATAATAAAAACAACAAATCTTAATATTAGTTTGTTGATGTTGTATATAATAGAAGGAAAACAAGATAAAATATCTTAATTCCCTAACTTAAATAACTCTTGGTCAAAATCCACCTTCCTAAATCTAGGATGACTTAGCCAACTTTAGCATTAAATAATCATTCCAAGTCTAGGATTCGGATCTGACAGTCCCTTTAATTTCCTTGCATGACTAGGAAAATTCATCTTTTGTTGTAAAATATTATCCTAAATAATAGCGATAATAATTAACTGATTTTTCAATCAAATTTTAAAAAAATATTTTATTGATCCTTATAAAAAAAAAAATCTCAACATCTTAATTAGCTCAAGCTCACTTTAAACCCACGTGATCCAAACTCACACTTATTAATATAACTCAAATCATACTTGATATAAACTCTAGCAAGCCTATTTTGCTGCCGGCTAACCTAATCTAATCTGATTTGATATAAACTCAAATCAAGCTCATTCATGGACTAACCTAATCTGACCAAATAAATCATCTAAGAGATTAAACCGAACCTATCATCATACACAAATCAATGCCGGCTAAAACTACTTCATGCCTAAAACTTATCATGGCTAAATGGAACATAAACTAAATTCTAATGAGAAGCAATATCTTGGTAGAATGGCCTCATCGCTAAACCCAAGTACAAAATCAAATGCCCTTTCGTAAGAAATCCATGGATAAACCATATCAATAGTACAAGAAGCTAGATTGGATTTAGCACTGTTGCTCAAGGAATCCTATTTTAATGGCAAAGAAGCTAGTCAAAAAGACTTCGGCATTGTCTTTATGCCCATCGTTGGGATAGGAAAAGGGGAGAGAAGAAAAACTGGAGCCCTACACTGGATGAAGGGGCATTACTAGGCTCAAATTCGGAATGACCTGATGGGGAAGAATTTTTTTACCAACCCAACACTTGCTAAAGCGACGGTAATTTCTGAAATAGATTCCCAAGTTCAATTCCCTAACAACAAGAAGAAAGAAAAGTTTATTCGGATTCAGACTCATCTTTTCTCGCCATTAAAGATCAGTTCCCTGTTAGCTGTTTTCTTTTTTCCATTTCTCCGCTTTGCTTCTTCTGGTGTCCTTCCAAGAACATCGTCCTTCGAGAAGCAGCACCATGAAAGAATATCAGCAGGGTTCAGCTAGTGATCGAGAAACTCAAAGGCAAAGTGGGTTAGATTTGCACAATCAAAACCTGAATACAAAAGCTAGACTTGCAGAATAGCTATACCAGTCATATTGGAGATAGACTTGATCGGAAATCCTCCCAAAAATTCCTGACTAATTGTAGCTCAGAAAGCACTCACCAAAGTCGGCTAAAACGGGTCCTCTAATGCTGGTGATTACTCTTCTATATTCTGCTGGCAGCAATTATTCTTAGTGCTTCCAACCTTGCAGGTTACCAAGGAGGGCAAATCTATCAGTATATCCTCCTTCTCAAACAATAAGAGTTGGATTTCTGAACCATATTATTCAAAATCGTGCCTCGGTACAACTAGAATTCTTTCTGAGGTCGGAAACTACGTAAACCAGTATCAACTAGAATTCTAATTATCAAGCTCTGATTTTTCTCTACAAATTTATACTTGGACATCCCGAATCAAGGATGGAAGGAACCCCTGCCCGAAGCTCGTGGGCCTCACAATGAAACAAACAAAATATATTGTACAGTAATCTGTTTATTAGGTCTGTCTTGAACAAAAAAAAAATTAAAAATCTTACACTGGCAACTTTTTGTTTGAATATATAGCTGGTTAACTACTACCTCTTTTTCTTGTGTGGAAACGTTGAATGCCGATCACAGAGTTTAATCGACCAAGGGATTGTGAGGCAAGGCTTTGGCAAGGTGACACTTACATTCAATGGCGGGGAGAGATTTTATATGCACTGCAAGTGAAAGACAAGTCTTCTGTGGTTTAGACATTTGTGGAACTCAATGTTGAAAACCTGTGTCTGTCGTGTTACCGGCTCATAAGATTTGCCTCCTGTTGACAATCGAAACACAGTCATTTAGATTGGCCATCCTAAAACAAGCATCAAATAACACAAGTTATCTGGAAAATATAACATCAAGTTTAGAGATCTAATAAACAGGCTGATTATACTTGTTTCTGATGAAATTTAGCTTCATGTTGAAAGATTTTAGTAGTTAGGACCTTTTCAAAGAGAGAATTAGTTCTAAGGAAGAAGCAATTACGAGGTTTGCTATGGTTTATGAATGGAAGGAAAAAGTAGACAACTATGATATAGAAATCCAAGTCATTAATTTGAAATAACATAGAAATATTAAAGCTGGTTAAAAGTGAATACACAGCACTGGGACTACATACCCTCAGTCAACTTTAGTCACAAGTGCGCTAGCTTCTACTCAAATATGATTGTGAACTCCTCCCTCTCTTGTTTGGCTTGTCAGATAGAACCCTTGAACATTCATCAATAGTCAAGACATCGATCAAGGAAGGAAGGATTGGAGTATGATTAAGTAAACGTTAAAAAGATGCAGGATGGCTCTCCTTTCTCCCTGGTCCTTGGATTATAACTAGAGAGCAAGTGTTGTTTGAATCATTTCACATCAAAATGTTCTCGTCTCCTCCCCACAATAATAATTGGTATGAATTATGGATCCGGTGGTTCATTTACCACGTATCCTCCATGACTGCTTGACTCCATATTCTTTATATTAACCATACATCCAATTGACCACCATCTGTATTATGATACAAACAAGAAAATTCAGTGACACCAATAATGATGTAGCACTAATCTCCATGTCTACGCTGGTTTCATATGATTCTTTGATGATTCTATGTCAGCTTTGTAGCAGTGTGAGCTCCTGCTCAACCCTTCCTTTTATCTATGAATCATTCTAAAAAATCCCTGACTACACAGTTACGACTAATCTGATTTTTGGATTAGTTGATTTCAAGATGAAATCCAAAGAAATGTATGCAACCCCTTCCTCCCAAGTATCAGCATGTATTGAAGACATGTATTTGTAGAGCAGATTTCAAATATAGTTAGGGTTGAGAGAATTTGTCTTTGTTCCACAGCAGTGATACTTTAATAAATTGCTTCTTTAGTCGTTGTAATTTTTGCTATTTTCCCAAGATTCAGCTTCATTTGCACAGGTATCTTCTGTGAATTGCGAGCATATGATATTCATAAGAACCTTCTTTTGTAGTTCCAGACGCTTGGTTCTCTCTAAGCATTAATAGTTAACACCAATTTTTAGAAGTGTTTTCCTCTGTTTTCAATTTTATTTCTACACACGAAAGGAGTGGAAAAATTACTGAACTTTTGGCTTTTGGATGTAACTATGAAAGAAAACCGAAGCTGCACCTACTCATTTTTGGCTGGAATCTTTGCAGGCGATGGGGTGCATCCTAGTCAGAACTTTGTTTTGTCTCTTAGAAAATTCTGCTCTACACAGGAAAAAGACTTGGGGATCGTTTGTTTACGCACAGCACACCTCTTAAACTAACGCACACTTAACTAATTGAAAAAAAGGATGCAGTAGCTCTCTGTATCAAAGTTCGATGCAGTTTTGTTATCTGTCAACTTCAGTTTGGTAGTCCGTTTCCTGGAACTTGGTTTCAATGATCCATACAACTTCATGCAATTGAATGGTTAGAAAGTATTGGATCTAATGGAAGGTTTTTGCACATTGTCATAATTATATTTAGGTTTCAGGGCACAGTTCACATTTGTTGCAAGACTTGAGGGAATCTATTTTCTTTAAGAAAAAGGGCAAGCACGCCGGTCTAGCATTGATTACTTTTTGAATTATTATATAAAAACCTAATGTGTAAAATTGATTAAATTTTTTTTAAAAAAACATTGTTCTTTAATTAAACAGATTACATGTCATTTGCCTGGGTTGAGTTGGAAAGTTGGGTTTTTGAATAAAAAATCTATTTTGAACTTATCCTATTTTTAACCCCTTAATATGATAGAACTGACCAGAAAAAAAAAAGAGGCTAATTCAAAAAGCTTTTTAAGCCTGGATCTACTTTTTTCAGTGAGAAAAAAATTTCAAATCCAGGCAAGTGATACATCATCTGTTCAATTAAAGAAATTAGAAAGGCAATGTTTTTTTTTTCAAAAAACAAAAAGCCAGGCAGGCCAGTCTAGCATGGATTACCTTTTGAATTATTATATAAAAACCTAATATGTAAAATTTTTTAAAAAAAGAGTTTTGATTAAAGAGATATTTTTTCCCACCTTGATTTAAATGATTGTGATTTTTATGAAAATTTATTTTAATACTTTATTTTTTTATTCAAAAAGCAATAGGCTAAAAAAGATATGTTCATGTAAATAAGAAAATGAAAAAACCAGTGCATATCTATGAAAGAAGGCATTTTTGGGGAAAAAACAGAAGAATTTGAGTAGGTTTACTGTTATTTCTACGTGGCAGTTAATAATTTTTGGCTTCATATATTAAAAGATTTTAGTGGTTTGGTCTTTTCCAACGAAACTATTTTTTCTTTTTTTGTGTAAAGGAAATAATGAAATAAGCCAAAAGGTAGCACCAGCAGAATCTGCAGACAGTAAAGACGAGAGCCCTGGAGGAAAGAACCACCTAGTCTCCTTATCAGCACTAGAAGATCCTAACTTAGCTAGATAATCAGCAGCGCTGTTTACTTCCTGCAACACATGTTGAACACAACAACACCAATCCCACTTCATCGACAGTCTAATATCCTCAATAAAAATGAAAGAAGGATGAGCAGATGAAAGACATCCATTAATTAACTCCAATGCCTCCAGCGAATCAGCTTAAAAAATCACTCTTCAATACCCCTTACTCCAAGCAAGCAATGATCCAAATCTAATAGTATTTAATTCAACAATCACTTTAGAAGACAAGCCAATAAACCCGGAGAAGCCAATGATCCAGTTCCCACTACCATTTCTTAACAAGCCTCCAATTCCTGATCTTCCTGGATTACCATTGGAACAACCATCAATTTTGATTTTAATTGTACCTTCAGAAGGCTTGAGCCACTGAACATGCGTTGATGATCGACTGTATAAACTAGTGTCCAACAAAACTAAATTAGTTATTTGATACATTAGGGATTGATTCATGATGTTTTTCTGCTCCATAATAAATAGGGATGACGTATTACCATCTGATTTTGATACTAATTGTTCATTCTATAACTGATCCTATACCTTTTCTTGGAAAATTATACTAGAAGATGAAAAATTCTCTCTTGCTATCAGCAGCTAGCGGACAAAGCTTGGCTTCCATTTTATGTATTAGTATTTATACATTTAATCTAACCTTGTGTATTCTAAATTTGTCTATGAATAAATATTAGAAAAGGAAAATTATCATAAGAAATCCTTAGTCATTAAATTCAATGCTCTCAATATAAACAACGTTGAAAACGTTAAAATTTATGTTTATCTACAAAAGATTTGGGCATGAAGAAGTCAGTATTACAGTCTAAAATAATATGATGTTCTCTTGCCTTTTTATGGTCTACAAAAGTTGAAATTAAACCTGAATATCACAGTTGACCTTAATGCAGGATTTTTTTAATGTTATACAAGACCTACCTATGGCTTCTAAGAAATTTCCAGCTTTATGTGAAAACAAGTGACTACAAATGGCAATGATCTAGAATTGTACCTTGTGCTAAGGCTTACAGATAGTGAATGAGCTCAACTGCGAACTTTCCTTTCCTTGTAGTATTTATTTCTCCTATCTGGACTAGAAGGAATTTCAAGCATTCAGAAAGATCATCTACACAAAAATTTGAATACTATTGGACATAAAAGTTCAATAAAACTAACCTTTAGCCTTCCTTTCCCACTTACTGAGACAACATCTCCAGTTTTTAGTGTAGTGTTGTTTTTTGTGATTGTGGTCCAATTCACACGCACATCCTTGTTACTGCAAATCAGTTTCACGAAAAAATCCTGTTACTGAAATGGCCCGCCTTTAGTTGTGTCATGTTTAACTTATGCCTTCACAGTTTGTAACCTATTTAAGCCGATATGAATGTAACTAAACAAATTTCCATAAATGAAAATTGAAACTTCTATCCGAAATTGTCATTCACACCAAGAAGCAAAGGATCATAACTGCCTTGAGTAATGGCATTTCTTAGTTAAGTTTATAGATGCATACAAGCTATATTAGAGTACGTGCATTTATTGCTACGAGGCAGTATCCCTGTCTAAATAAGCAGTAACAGCATAGGCTTTACCACAACATAGAGCAACAGCCAAGCAAAAATGAACATCAACTATTAACGGGAACAGGGTGTACCTAATCAAATCAACTAGTTTTGACCTTGAAATCTTGAATCCTGCACTTGCTAGGGCATCGACTCTTAATGATGCTTCCACTGTTTTAAATGACTTAGTCCTGAAAATAGTGGAAGGAACAGAAACTACTTACTTGTGCCAAATGAATAAATCACCAAAACCATGCAAAAAAAAACACCACAAAAATAATAACTTGCAAACCTTGGAGGCTCATATTCAAGATCATGCAATGGGATTGGTGTACACGAAACTGAAACATCACCAACCTGCAGGAGAATAGCATTAGACACTACAGATAGTAGAACTTGCGTATCATCATACTGAAAGCATCAAGAATGTGCATATCTGAAAATATTTTCTAATCCATTTAGTTTTTGGTATCAGATGTGGAATGCCACATTATTGAGGTAATGAAGATTTTCTTTTCATTTAAGTTTTTCCAATACCAATAGAAGTTATACCATGCATGAATTTCTCCTCATAGATAAACTTGCACTTTCCTCCCCAACAAATATCAAATGAAGAGTGAGGTTGCAATGAAATATAACCATTAAAACCAAGAGAAAGGAACAAAGGGGAAACGAAAAAGGACCAGGAAGTATTTTAGCTAATGTGATCTAATGAAATAGTCCTGCCAATAATTGCAGTAGTGATGTAAGATCCAAGAGAGAGATAAAAAACATTTTTACAGTAGTCAAAACTTTTTTAGGAGAGTAGCAGCAGTCGTAGAAAAAGTATTACTTATCTAAGGATGCAAAAACTACCTTGTCCAGTGATGACACAATATAGTCTACAAGATCTGGAACAAGTAGGACTTGAGCCCTTTTCCCCCCCTGAACAAAGCAAAGGAAAGGAAATGAAAAGGTTGACTTCGATCCACAAAGCTTTATACCACTTTTACTTGCCAGCTAAAGACTATTAGCACTACTTATGCACCCATACAAATAAGTGTCTCTCTATTCCACATATTGAAAAATATGTCTCCGAGTGAGAGACACTGCTCAAATCAGTTAGGCTGCAAGCACCCAATTATTTATTAAAGGAATTGGGACTAGGCTAACAAGTCCCCATTTTTTTTCTTTCATTGTTGTTTCAAACTCTTCTTAACGAGCTCAACTTTTAATGTTTGCTGAATCTAATTTACAACTAGTGCAGTTCGAACTCAAGCATCATTGTGACCTCCAATTTAGAGAACACAAAAACTTATAACAGTGAGCAAGCTGAGCATCTCAAATATTTGATGCCCTCGTGAGCTGTGTTCAAGAAATTTTTGAAAGCTCAACTCAAATTCACAAAATAACTTTAACTTGAAACTTTGTGCTTCGGCAACCTCCTGCATCGTTCAACTTTGCTTGCCAGCAGCCAAATTTGATGATGGGGGAATAATTGATAAACTCTCTCAGCATCAAACTCAGACAATTATATATACACGCTAACTGATAGAATAGTAGATCAATCTTCCAATTCACATGCTTGACAAAGAAAATGGATACCAAGAAGCTATGAACAGAAAACTACAACCAACACACAAGCATAGATTACACTATGAACATAGCATTGATATACTGAAAAGAATAATTATTTAAGAAACTGTATTGGGGCAACACAAGGACACTACAATATAGTACTTAGTCAGACTTCTGTTATCCTTAAAAAAATGGCTTAGACTACGAATTTCCAAAATAAAATATTTCACTGATAAGGCATGATCTATGAAAATTAAATGTGTCAAAATATATTCTAGCTGTTCTTTAAGTACATGAAGCCACATTGGATGCAATTGAAATTCATTGGTTATACTGTCCATGCTACTTTTAAAAAAACATACAACATGAATTTCAAATCCAGATCACAGACCTGCAAATAACATGTAATCTAAAACAACACAATGATGATACCAGCAAGATTATATCCCCAAGCTTGTTCCTGGCAATCCCTGTACCAAGAATTGCACCAAGGAAGTCACCGTGAGAACAGAGTTGAAATCCAAAGTTTCCTGTTATACTGGACAAATGAAATCATTTAAGAAAACATAAATAAACAAATAAAAAGAGTAGAGTTTGATAAGGTCAAGTTCTAGCATGACTCGCCTCAATGCTGCAACTATATCTGGATCACTTGTCAGTGTTTCTGGATGTCCAACAGAAAGCCGGCAACGCTCAGCCTAAGGGATTTTTTGAAAATATATTACCATGCCAAATGAATTTATGCAGAAACAAAAAGCAAACTGTAAGTCTTAAGTTTGACCTGTGGGTATCCTCCCTGAGCAATAGCCTTAACGTCAGCTAATTTTTCTAGCACATGCAATGATTCCTTCAATGTTGGTGGTGTGAGAAAATCTGTATGGAGAACTTCTCTCCGTAATGATGCCCTTCTTGCCTGCAAAGGAGTACAATAGGAGAAGTTGAAAAGCCAAGAGGAACAGGAACTTTTACAGGCCATAATTTTATTTACATGCGCCCAGATTTCTCTAACGTTTATGCTTGTACTAGAGCAGAACTTCACAAAATCCAAAAGGCAAATGTGGTTAGGAGAGAATATTTCAAATAGAAAACTAAAATACCATGTCTAGAATACGCTTCACTTCTTCAATGACACTTTTGTCTTCTGCACCCTTAAGTGCAACAACTTCACCCTTCGTAGCTTGAGCCACATGACACATCCCTAAAGCTATTGCATAAAAATTGCAGCACAAACCATAAGCCATCAGATGAATAATCAAACTCTTGTAGTACATAAACTAGCAATCCGTAAACAATTAGTGCTAAAAAAGTACTTCGTAAAGGAGACAATTAATTAGTAGTAATGCTTCATTTGATTCTACCACCTGACTCGATTCTTGAGTTCACAACCCCCCATGTTCCATTACGAAACAAAATTTCCTCTAATTCCCCCCATGTAGCCCCAAAACCGGTTTTTGATGAACGACAACGAAAATCAACAAGCCAAACTGAGATTAAAAGCTAACTTTGATCAAGTTTTAACAAGTTCAAGCATCAAGATTAATAATCCTGCTCTTTCTTTTGACAATATATACAAACAAGCACACGAGCAGTTTAGTTCATTTACGCTTGGAATAAAACAAAGGTGCAGTGACCTCGCCATGAACTACTCCTAACATCAAAATTTGATTAAGAACTTGTAACACGATACTTCATTGGGGCATTTCATCAAACACCGTTAACCCATTTCAACCAAGCTTAATCAGACAAAACATTTCTCTTCCGTCTATAATTTTGTAACTCATGTAGTAGCTATTGACAGGTTAGAGCAAATTGGTCTAAGATTATGTTGCCCATTTTATCATTCTTTTCGTTGTTCTTCGTCTAAGTGAGCTTAGTGGGCGTTTTTAAGACCGAAAATGCACGAACCTGAGTGTCTGGTAATGGGACTGGAGAGGGCAAAAGAGAAAGAGGTTCCATAAAAGGAGATGCGTGTTTTATTGGGCAGAGAGTGAGAGAGTGATAAGGTTTGAAATGCTCTTCTAAGAAACCATGGTGTTGCTATCGTGCCAGTGGTAGCCATTGCCTGTGTAGCGAGAATCATTTGGCGTGGAGGTTTGTTTAAAAATGGCACAAAATTCATTTTTTGCCCCTATAGATTCCTCAATTTATCACTTCTACTCCTGTACTTTTAAATTTCCCAATTTCACCCTTTGTTAAATCTATCTTTTTTTCTATTGATTGGGTGGTAGGGTTTCAACATGAGTTTCCTTTGCTAGCTTTCTATCAAATAAATTAAATGCTTATTTGGAAGTGCTTGTGTGTTAAAATAAATTAATAATACTTTACATCCGTATTATTAATGATATGTTTTTTTTTTAAATATCAACAAAAAATCAAATTATTAACATAATTGTTATTATATTAATTGATTAAATAGCCCTTATACTAATACTATATTCTTACCATCAAATTTTTTATAAAAAAAAAAATTAGTCACCTCGCACTTTTCTCGTCCTTTTTCACCCTCTTTTAAACCAAAAGTGATTGGTTAATCTTTTATATATATATATCATCAATCTCATATCCAGAAATTTATAAATCTCACACCCAGATGATGAGAAGAATCATCTTACACCTTCATTTCATCAATGATTGGACATCTTGGAAATGAAGTTATAAGTTGTAGACATCCCTCGATCTCAAGTGTTGTTAAAGAAGAAAGGAGGTAACTGCGCAATATTACCTTTCTCTGTAATAAATAAAGCACAAAGATGGTGGCATGTTGGTGTCATGCTTCTTGGTTGGTGGTGGTATGTTAGTGTTGGGCTACGATGGTTGATGACGGTGGGTTGGTTGGCAGTGGATGGTGACATGGTTGTGGGTGGTGGCACAGCAGCAGCAACTTCTCTCTTTGGTGGTTGTTGGAGAGTCCAAAACCCAGTTATGGATGTTTAGGTAGAAATGTCATCATCGCCAATGCAGAAAAGATTTGAGGTTAAAACCATATGGGATTTAATTTAATATTGATTATTTTAACATTAAATATCAATATAACTAATTAAAGGTGGGTTGTATGATTTTAAAAACTAATTAAAGATGACTGAGAAATTGTTCTTAATGAACCTAATCTTTAAACTAATGATAAATATTGCCAATTTGGCTTGTTCAAACTCAAATTTGCAGTGGTGATTGTTTGATATATAAGAAGACAACCTGGGAAGTTCATATCACAACTCGCCATGCCTTCAGGTTCCAGTTTCTTGTCTACAGTATAGTCTAGCTTTTCTTTTCCTTCCTTCCATGAATAATTTTACCCATCTGTGCAAAAGAGCTAACAAAACCTATATCATGCTGAAAATGAAATCCCCAAGCAAACGCTTCAGACAACGTTTATGATTGAGTCAAAATTTGGAAACACAAAACAAGCCAAATGTATTTAGTTCTCACTGTCTAAACCTTTGGAACTGACTGAGCTACCAACAATATTATGAGTTTGGAGTCCATCCATCGACAGGATGAAAGAACATAAAATACTTAATTCTGCTACAACAGAACTGGTCACTCACATGCTCGTCAAGCAGAAAACTGTCCATAACTCTTCTACTTAATTCTAGTTTTACCCCTTCAGAGAAGATAATAGTACCCGAGTGCTAGAAACAAAAGAACTACAAAAGCAGCAGCAGGAGCAGCCCACATCCAAATGTTGGTTGACTTTTTCCTCCTCGTAATGACTTTGGGAAGTGAATCTGGGCCTCTTGGACGATTCCTAGACCTAACAGTTTTCTCTTTCCGAACTTTTTCCTTAACTGAAACAGGAACCTCATCATTGACTTCAACCATTTCAGGTTCTGCTGCCTCTGCAACTGCTTCGGCACATTGCTCAGGCTCAGTAGTTGGTGCAGATGCCGCAGCCTTCTTCTTCAATTTCTTTTCACGCTCCTGAAGTACATTTCAAAACAACACCCTCTTTTTTTAGTATCTGAAAGCAAATAGTAAATCAGGTAATGGTTGAAATAAAGAAATAAACTAATAACCTTGAGCTTTTTCTCAGCATCCTTTTGAGCTCTTGCAGCTGCTTTTGCAGCAGCTTTCTCAGCCAGCTTCTTCTTTCTTTCCATGGCTTGCTTGGCTTTTGCTATTTCCTCTTCTCTTTTTATCTCCTTCAATTTTGCTTCATCAACTTCCTTTTCTGCAGGAGAAGGATTCTTTGACGGATTTTCCAAACCAGAGATCTCGTTGTCAACCATGTCAGAGTGCTCTGAAGTGGGCTTCAATTCTGTCTTAGTGATTTCTTTCTGCACCTTTTGGGTTGGTAAAGTATCTTCCGGTGGAATGGGTTTTGGATCTTCTTTTGCTCTCTTTGGAATAGCTTTTACCACCGGCTCTGGTTCAGAAGGCTTTGGTGCCTCCAATATCACTAACGGCTTCTCATCAGGGTTCCTAATTCGCCCATCCCTACTCAATTGCCGCCGGTCAAGGGATGGAAAAATTCTCTTCTCATAATCATCCCTAAAGGACTTGTTATGGCACCAGAGGGACATAAATTTTTCAACCTAAAAGTGGATATTAAAGCAAAATATTAGATTGTGGCAGTAAAAAATAAAACCTTCACGTACCTAAGACAGGATAGTATTCATCTAACAAACCTCATCGAGTGCAAGTTCTTCAAGAGCCTTAACATCTTTCTTAGCAGCAAGTTCTTTGGCTTTCGTCAAGAGCATACGGCTTTGGTAAAAGTTGGCATTCTAACAGAGCAACAAAAGATAAAGGTATCACCAAAAAACATTACACACAGACTATATCCAATTGTACTAGAAAAGGCTAGAAAAATGATTAAGCAGCCATTCTACAGCCAATATTCAGGGGGGGGAATGCCAAATTCAATCATGTCAGAAGGGAAGGAGAGGGGATTCAATATGGCTTTAAGCTTTTTCAAAACAACTAACTTCAAAGACAGATTCTAAAGAAGTTTGTCAGAAATACATTCCTCCAGGAAGGCACTACAAGGCATGCACGAAGGAATAATTTGCACTTCAAAAACAGCTCACGATGCAAAGGTAAAACACAAGACTACTAAATCAGTTTACATTTGAAGTCCTTGTCCAACAAAGGCTACCATGCAACCAATAATCACACTAAAATTACAGCGTTAGAAAATGCTTCTCAAGGTAGACCTCAACATTTGGACCTCAACATTTTCAATAAATATCGGAGCCAATGTGCAAGCAAGCATGTGGAAGTATGCTTGATCTGTATTTTGCCTTCTCAGACAACAGATTACTGGCAAAACTAGCTCAAAGAAGTAGTAGATGGTAACAGAACCTGTTGAGGGTAAAAAATAAAGACTGAACCTATACATAGTTCTATTGTTCTATATTTTCTAAAAGGGATCTAATATACTTGAGATTAACATTCCCCAACATTTCAACAACATCATGAGGGACGAAGTTACCAAATTTGGATCCAAATACAAAACTTTGACATCCCACAGTGATGTTGATGCATCCTATGACACACACCAACAGACAAAGGAGCTAAAACCTAAAACTATGAGAATCCCCACAACCCAATACAATATTTTTAAAATGTTAGTAATGAACAACGCAAAAGGAAGATCATATAAAAGGCATCACAATGTTGTTAGAATATCTATACTTTAGTGAAACTGATCCTTTCTATGTAAACATTGCACATGCCTACACACTCACACAGTTAGCTCCCTTTTTTTAATAATTCTTGGAGTTAATAAACATACCGCCTCATCACGCTGTTTCCTAAGTTCCTGAAGAGTTTCATATGTTTTTTCCCTCTTCTGGATCACGGCTTCCAGCTCTTCCTGTAAAGTTTTAATTTCAGCGTCCAATGCCTGCACTTTCGCTTCAAGTCCATCAAGTTTTTCCCAAAGTGCTTGTCTCCCCTTCCTTACTCCGTCCAAGTCAACACCCATAAGCTACAATAACCAAAGTAGAGTAAATTACTCTTACACACATGCTGATAACAACCATTCAGGCACAGAAAGAAAAGTTGGTGAAACTACAGACTTCCAACACATGATAGTTCAAAACCAATTATCTTACTTTGACCTGATCTTGAATGGCTTCTTTCTGACCCAATGAATCCTGAATCTTTGTTCTCATAGCAGCATTAGCAATTACTTTTTCCCTTGTCCCCTCAAGCTGTTTGATTTCTCTAAGTATTTGCTTTTCCTCTGTCAATGGGATGCTCTCGTGTTGCATGCGGTATTGCAAGCTGTAGATCTGAAACCACAATAACAATCCACAAACTTAAGAAATGCAGTATCACAATACTATTGCACCAAAACAAACTGGCAAGTCCCTATATGTATGCAAGCCTAGCAGCTAAATACATACAAGATCATTAAGCTCTTCCTCAGATGAACATATGCCAACACGACCAGCATTATTTGTGGTACGCAGCTTGCCCAGTGCCTGCTGCAAAGGCTCCATTTCCTTTTTTTTCTCATCGAAGATCGATTTATACTGCCTACCCTCATTCTTCAGAGCTCTCACCTGGTTGATCAACTCCGCTCGTTTTGACTGCAGAAGAACAAGGGACAAATAAGTAGAATCTCATTGGAACTAGATTGGTGCAATCTTTTCAACAAACATGGTAATTTGAAAAGCACAAAGCATAAGAACATATGATCAATATGAAAGCTGACATATAAATATTGTCAACTTTAGGGACCCTTACATTTAGTAATTAAATATTTTGGAAACTAATAGTCTTCTTACAGAGTTCTCGAACACCAGTCCAGAACTATTTTGTAATTACTAGCGGAAAACTTGCGTAAAGGTTTAACCGCCATTGAACAGGCAGGCAGATGTAAAAGTAAGACTTCTTCATCATGAACATTATTGCAATGTTTCACAAACATCAATACAAAATTCAAGTATTTGCAAAGCACATTTATCAGGAACTTGCCTTTTAATAGACTGGACTGACAAAAAACCAGGTACATCCATATCAAATGGTTTGAAACTGAAACACTCATCAGATCGATCAGTAGTATTAAGATCCTAAAGACACATTTCTAAACATCATCACTTCAAAGGATGAAAAAAAGTAAATATCTAGACAACTCATGAGAGAAATGAGCTCTCCTCTCTTTAAAAAGACAAATAATAAGATCTGTTAAGTTCCTTTAAAAGGGGCCACAAGAGACACAATACAAAAGGAAGAAAGGAGGTTGTTTACTTGGGAATATTGCAGGTAAAACTAAATACCTAAACAGTGGAACTTTTATTTTGCCTTAAAGTTTCTGCTTTTTGTACAGAATACTCTCTTCAAAATCAAGTTATTTCCGTAATCAAATGTTGGCTATGAAAAGGAAATGCTGCACAGATCTTTCATCCTATGTCTTCCACATTCACTTTCAAACAAAGGAAAGGAAGAGCAAGACAAACTAAACAGAAGAAACTACCCTCAACAAACACATGTTCAGGTTTTTACCAGTTCCACAATAAAAGATTGATAATATTTGTCTAGTGCTCATAAAGTAACATGCAATTTCTTCCCCTTTTAAAAAATTCTAGTTGGATTATTTTAATAAACCTGTTGACCAAAATGAATGTGATGAAAATGAACAAGAGATTCACTACATTATTTATATGTGCTGCAATGGAATGATTCTGGACAAATCATGATAATTCACAATCTTAAAAACCCATAACTTTCTAGTAATTGAAAGTTCTATAGACCACCTATACGTGGCAAATAGCATATCTAGCAAAAACAATAAGCTTCCAGCTTACCCTTCTATCTTTTAATTCTTCTGTAATCTGAAACCGGGATTGATTTCTTTTCTGAATCTCCTTATCAGCCTGATCAATTTTGGCCTTAATTTTTGGATCATCATATAGTCGGTATGTTACAAAATAAAAGGAATGGACCTGCTTGGGAGCAGGCCACTCATCAACTGCATCCTTGGGCAAGTTGGCATCTGTAACATCATTTCCTTCTGCCTTAACCGGTTCTTCCCCATGTGAACCGAATTGTATGGGCTCCGTAATCCCTGATACATTATCCAGTTTCCCATTTTCCTTCTGGTGCAGAACAGATTTATCTACTTCACTCACACCATCAACGGGGGCCTGAACCTTCTCAGGTGCCACAACCTCAACGCCCATTGCTCTTGACAAAGATGAACCTTACACAAACGAACAATCCTGATGCACAAACAACCACATGTCATGAGAATAAAGAATCAAGAAAACCAACTTTACAATAAGATCTAAGGATCAAGAAAGTCCAAATCCATCTGTTTTGATAAAAAAAAAAGATCAAAATTAAGTAAACATATGAATCGTATCGAAATTGTCATTGAAGTAACAACCAAAGCAAGCCAAGATAGAATCGCCACTTACATACAACACAGAATCCATAACATCACAACAATCAAAGAACACTTGAAGGAAATAAAGGTATCAAAACCACACAGTTTTGTACATGCAAAAGAAGAAACAAGCAAATCCGATAGAAAAAATCATCATCAAAAATACCACATCAAATCATACAAAAAAATGCCATTCTCAAATATCAAATCTCTTACGACTTCCACACACCAATCATGCAATAAAGAAATCCCAACAGAAGCAATAAAAGAAAGAACAGCAAGTACACAACAACCCCTTCAATGATCAAGATCAATACACATCAAAACACATAAAAAGAAAAGAATTGTGGGACTCTACATGATAACAGAAAAGAAAGAGAATGGTTACCAGAAGTAGAAGCAGAAAGAGAAGACCCTTTTTTTGACAAGCAAAGGCCCTCAAGTTCCGAGTTATAACCAAACCAATCGGGGGACTCAGATCTCAAAGTCTCTCTCTAATTCAAGCAAAGGGTCACTTCTCTTTCTAAAATGTAAGGCTAGAGAGAGACTAGGAGCCCAAAAGGGTAGTGCTATTTATATATTGCTATTTTTATTTATTTATTTAGTAGCAGAGAGGAAGAAGAGATCTCGCTTTTCTTTTCTTCTTTTTTTGTGTAAGCAGTTAAAAAAACGCTGGACCATCATTTAAGATTACAAATCACTCTTCCAAGTTATTACAAATTGCTTTTGCCAGGGAACTTTCTTAATTTCCCATTAATAATATTAATATAACTTTTCTCGTCAGTTTAAAAATGTAATTGTATTTATTTTTTAAAATATTTTTTATATTAAAGTATATTAAAATAATATTTTTTTTATTTTTTTAAAAAAATATTTTTAAAATCAACAAATTAAAATAATATAAAACACACACAAATAAATTAATTCCCAAAAAATACAGTTTACACAGCATTCCCAAACAGTAACTTATTTTTTATTTTAAAAAGTGATTTGTTTTTTTATATATCCATATTTGTTCTAAAATTAGCATAATCTTCTTTCTATAGGGGAATAGTGTTAGTTGTTGATTATATGGATATAATATCTTGAGACAACGTTTTTTTCTTATTCTTTTAGTTTTTTTAATAATAATAATATCAAAAAAATCTTTAATGATGGATTAAATAAAAAATAATTGTCACATTTTCTCATAAATTTATCTAATAAAAAATGGTATATGGATTGATTAGTGTTGTAGTTAAACACTTTAATTAAGAAGATTAAGATTAAATTCTCATTTTTTAAACCAAAAGATCTCGGGTCTTTTTTATATTTAAAATAAGATAAAGAAAATGATATAATCCACTCACTTAATTAAGCGAAACATGATTTTAATATTCAAAGCAACTGTGCTAGGATCGTGATTTTTATATTTAAGTTTTCCAATATACTATATTAATATACTTTAGTGATAACAATTTGTTTTTGGATTAGATATAAACATTAAAAAAAAATTATATAAAAAAAGTATTGGGTGTTTCATATGTTGTAACTCCTCACCCAATTGCACTATGAATTTATATAATGTAATTTTTTTCATCTATTTTTTTTTCTTTTTGGTTCAATTTGAGCCTTTTATATTGATTTTGCTCAAGAATGGCCTTGATAGTTTGTTATGATAAGCTCAGCATGAGTTTCTTGTGGAACTAGACAAATTTTGTTATTGGGTTGGTGCTTGATTTTAGAAAAATTATTTGATTTTTTTTTTCCTCAAAAGCTTGAAAATAAAGGGAATATAATTAAAACTTAGGAAAAAATTACAACCTTTTTTGTCCTTGAAAGAAAGAAAAGAAGAAAGCAATCGTGAAAACAAAAAGAGGTTAGAGGAAAAAGCAAATAGGAAAGTGATGTTCAAGTATACAGTTTTCTTCTCCTTAACTTAGGAAGTACCAAATTAATGGTAGAAGTCTTAGCACCTGTAAAAACAATCTCAATTGATGGGACTTAAAGACCCTTTGATGATAAAGCTAGTAATTTTTATGAGAAATGCAATAAATAAAAGAAAAGTGCCTTAAATTCTAAGAACAAGAGTGTTCTTGTTTTTAAAGGTGATTAATGTTCTGAAATACCCTTTGATGATAAAGCTAGTATGTTTTTCTAGTAGAAAAAAGTTATGAACTTTTTATTTGAGTGGTTCAGAAGGTTTTTATAACCCCTGAACTTTGTCATCTTCAAGGAAATGAAGGATTGGAAAGTTCTTTGCACTTGATGACATTAATGAGGAACATATATCTCTTATATATTATTAATGAGATGACAAGTGTGATAAGACTCGTAAGAGACCTTTTGTACATTTATAGATGTAGATAAATCATCACCTCTAACATGAATAATTTATATAATTAATCTAAAAGTAGAGCTTTATAGTCTTTCATTTCTAAGACCGGTTAGAGCTAATAAGTGGCCAACCATAGATGACAATGGCATGGATGTTCATCAAATTCATAGCACATTGGGTTAAGTTAATGTTCCAACACAAATATATTGTATCTAGCATCTTGTTATAGAGATATAGTAGGTGTTTAACCTTCCCACAGTTATAATATAATGTCATATGTCCTTCATTCATTGTTGAGAACAAAAGGCAATGGCTTGTATATAAACCTCTTTTTTTCTTCAATTTTATTCTTTTTATTTTTGCTAAAATTTATTGTCTTCTTTGTTATGGGCTCTTAGAAGAACAAAAATCATTTGCAAGAGCATTGCCATTTAGGTAAACACAAACATCTTTCATCCCTTTCCTTTTTGTAAAATTAAGTATAATGATAAATTTTAAGAATGACTTTCAAAAAAAAGGAAAAAATCATGTCTCCTATAATGAATTTTAGTTTTAAGCCTGAAATTGATGGTGTTCACCAGAGATCTATCACCAATAGAACTGGCTTAAAATCTATGAGGGATTTTAATCAAGTAGCCTTTTTGTTCAAGCTCTTTGTATATGGACTAATAAGTTTATTCACTTTATTAACCTTTCTTTCTCTAAAGTTCTAGTTCAAAAAAACCTGAAGTATTAAAGGATTGTGGCAACCGAATGAGTAGGTAAACCCTAAAAATCATGAATTAATTATAATATTATGGATGCTTCGCTTATGAAAGCATGGTAGACATTTGTATGTTAGAAAATCATACATCATGTATAAATGTAAAGTCAACATTGTCTCTAAATTTATGCTTAGAAATGAAAAGCTAAGAAAAACAACCATTTTAAAAAAATCAAAGTGAAAAAAAAGAGGTGAAACACCATTAGCAAGTGCAAGATTGTGATTAAATATGCTTCAAATTTTATTTCCTTTTTTTGGAAAAAAAAAGAAATAAATTATTTTGGGAGCTAAAATATAGTTGTTTTACTAAAAAAAAAAAAAAGTCTCAAACTCTTAATTCTTGGAAAAAATAAAGAAGGAAGTTGAACTAAAAGCTTGTTGATATAAGCTTTTTAATAAGATATGAAATTGATAGCTTCTTTTTCTTCTTTGTTTTTCTTGTTAAGAAAATATGGTATGCTTTAATAGTATGTTATGATCTTTACATTAATTATAAATTAATTAAATTATTTAAGGGTATAAAAATTAAGATATTACTATACATTAGATTATGAGCAATTTTCTTGTTACTTAAAAAGCTTTCAATAATTTATTTCTCATATTATATATCTCAAATTTTAGCCTCACATTTTTTTTATTTTCATTATTGATTATGCGAACACAAATGATGCAAAAAAGACAATTTAAAATATAACCTGTCAATAGTACAATTCAGCCTGGAAGTATCCATTTCTTGTGCGAACGCGCTTGCCTCCGTGGACTTTTCTTACCGTATAGTATAGGTCGATGATTACGAGAGCTGCTTCTGAGATTTGGATGGACCTTTGAAAGTACATCGGTACCCCCATCACTTAGGACAAATTACTTAACTGATTTTAACACTTTCTGCACGTGCAAGACCAAGTCTGACAAATGCAATTAAAACGGATCTCTATGCTTAGGCACGGATAAATTTTTTCTTGGAGTTTCCATCCCTTGGCTATTTTTGGCTGAGATCTGAAGAAAAAGATCAAGTGGGTGTTTGGGAACTTTTTTTTTTTTGTGGGAATTATTTTTTATTTTAAAATATATTAAAATAATATTTTAAAAAAAAATTTAAAAATTATTTTTGATATCAGCACATTAAAATAATTTAAAAATATATAAAAAAATTAATTTAAAGTAAAAATAATAAAACAATTTCAAATTTTTTCAAAAACATTTTCGAAATATAATGTCAAACATTTCAAAATAATTTTTTTTAATTTAAATATTTGAATGTTCTAATTATTTTTATTTTTAGTTCAATAAGTTTAATTTTTTAAAATTTAAAAAAAAGCATTTGGGAGTGCGGTTCAATCATATTTTTTTAAAAAAATAAATATTTTTTTGTTTTAAATTATTTTTTATTTTTATTATTATGTTAATATTCTAATATTAAAAATAAATTTAAAAAATATTATTTTAATATATTTCAAAACAAAAAACAATATTTATGGTTATCTTAAACATCCTCTGAATCTAAATTATTATCTAAATAAATTTATTCATCTAAATGTATCATATTGATGTATTGTAATGATTTTTTGGGTTATTAAAATCAATCAAAGAAATTACTCGTTTTCATCGAATAAAAAACCAAGTAACAAGAGTTTTTTTTTTAATTATTTAGTTTACTCTTTTTTTTTACATTTTGAAGAAGTTTCTTGGACCCAGGCGAGCAGGCCCAGGTCCACGTATGAGGTAATCAACGCAACTACCTTTCACACTTTCTTTCCCATTAAACAGAGTTTTGTTTGGGTAAAGGGAAAAGTAAAGCATTAATTTTCGGATTGTGAATGTGTTGAATGAAGTAATTGATTCTTAAAGGCACAACATTTACTGCTTTAATCTTTGTAAGAATCCATAGAAAAAGTTTATTTTAATCTTTGTAAAAATCCATCAAAAAAGTTTTGGATTGATTAGGATTAAACGAAGCTAATTTATTGAACTTGTAACCATAATTTTAAAATCCGTCTTAGTCCATTGGTCGATTCAGGACTAAAACTGGAACAGGTTAAAGAAAAACAGGGAAAAGAAAAATTTGGTGTGACCCGGTAACTGGCAAGAACTAGTTGCAACCCATTGACTTTTTGTTTTTTTTACTAAAACGATGTTGTTTTGATTTTTAAAAAAACAATTAACATAGACAACTCGATAACCCTGTCAAAACCCAAAACCCGGATCTTAGACCGGGCTAGGTCTAAAAACTATGCCTGTAACTCAACATTGCTTTCTAAAATTCATGTTTAATTTAATTAAATCAATATAAAAATAAATATTTCAATGAAATTATCTTTATTCATTCATATTGTTATTATTATTATTATTTTCACAATAATTTTTTTTTTCAATAGGGACATGGTAAAAACCAACAATAAAAATTTTTGGAGAAATAAAAAGTGTATATTTACCAAAAAAAAAAAACTAATTTCTTTTCACTCATTTATTTTTTTGGACGTAAACAAGTACTTTTCTAAAAATCCACTAGACAAGAAAAATGGGAGGTAAGCAACGCAACAACCTTTCACACTTTCTTTCCCGTTAAACAAGAAAAAATGTTTCATTCTCATTCAATATGAATGAGCAAATTATTATAAAAAAAATCCATATATTGAGCTACTATATAATTATTTATAAAAAATGGATAATATTATTATAAAAAGTCCAAATCTTTTTAAAAACAATGGCATAATATCTTTACTAGGAGAACTTTTTTAATAAAAGTAAAAAATAATTAAAATAAAGATTTGCATTTCAATGATATAAAATAAGTAAAAAAAATATTCCTCTCCAGTCTAAACTCATTTTCTAGTTAACTTATCTCTTGATTGCTTTAACAAAAATATTTTTTTTAATTTTAAGCATTTTTTTATAAATAAAAATCTATCATGATCTTAAAAGCAAATTTTTAAAAAATAATTAAAATAATATCTCAATATTTTATATGTGATTAATGAAAAAAATTTAAACATGATAAAATCATGTAAAAAGAATATCAAAAAATAAAAATTATATTAATTGAATATTCATAAGTTATTTTTTAATTTTCACTTTAGGTGCAAAGTAATTGAAAATAAATTGATAACATTCTTGTAAAAATATGTAATGTTATTTAATAATCATGGCAAAATTGAATAAAATTGAATTATCATGTTAAGTGTATTAGCATTTAGATGTAAATAGAAAATAAGAATAGTAATAATTAAAAAAAAAAACACTATAGAAAAGGGCTAGACCTGTATGAACAGCCCAATAGAAAGAAGGCCACATCCTCATGCCTGACTTTTTTCTTAAAAAATCAAAAGATATGTAACTTATTTTTTCTTTTTTATTGAAAAAAAAATATAATAAACAAAACATCATCTACTTCTCTAATTCTAGTTATCGAAGAGATAAATACAAAATTAAGCTTTGATAAATACAATATTTCAATTTATTTTCACCTAAAAAATCTAATAAACACTCTAGGTATCTTAATAAATCAATCTATTAACTCAAAACATCTCTAAATTAATTCAAAATTACAAAATTAAATTGAAAAAAAAAATCTTTCTCAACCCAACTTACTTTTTTTCGACAGATCGAGGGGTAAAGAATAAAAACACCTTAATGGAACTCATTAATATTAATAATGATATTTTTTAAATATTTGAGATGTGATATACCGATGACTTTCTCTCACTTTTCTCGTTTTTAGATGACTCATTAACTCTTTTTCTCTTCTCAAACTCTATGATTTAAATGTGAATAAAATGAAGTTTTAGATCAAATTATAATTTTTTTTAAAAAAAAAGGAACAAAAAATAAAAAACAAATACTTAAAACAAAAAAGAGGCTGAATTTTAGTTTTATTTTCAAATTCAATCCTCAAAATTTTAATTATTTTTAACCAGTATAATTAAATTTATTTTGTGAAATTAAATTAAGTATTGACTCAATATTATAATATTTTTTTGATTTAATGAGAAATTGATATCAAGTTAATCAAAATAAATCATCATGCCAAATCCCAAAATAATTCAACATAAAAGAATCAAATTAAAAAAAAAGTAAATGGAACAAAAATTAAAGGAGAAAAGGAAAGCATTATATGAGCCCACACTACTTTCTCTCTTGATTTACCGTCAAAACTGGATGTAGTTAGGAAAACAGATTTGTTCAAAACAATGGTACCTTTTCTTCTCTACAGTAACAATACTTGATACGTGCTCTTATCCCAATTATATCTAATTATTTGCAACTATTAATAATATTATAAAATTTTAATATAATCTCATATAGTAAATAAATAGTTATATGATTTGTGTTTTACCGTGTGTTGAAATTTATTTCAATAAAAAAAAAATGAATATATAAGCTTTCCCGTCATGTTTTTGGATATAAAAAAATTGATCATAAATTCAAATGCTTATATATACATTTAATTAAATAAATTAATATTTAATTAAAAAATAAATAAGATTAAGATATTTTATTTTCTAAGAAATTAAATGTGAAAGGAAAGTAAAAAAAGCAAAAATTAATTTTTTTTTTTAAATATTGAAAAATAAAAATGAAAACAAATCAATTTTAAAAAAATATTATTAAAACATTGATTTGATAACCTACACAGATCAATTCAAAAAGAAATTAATGGTGTTAATAAAAGAGATTTGTATGGAGGGATCATACATAACTAATAACTAAAAGTACAAGGACTCGGGTAATTGAAATTTAAATAGAGGGGCTAATGTGAGAAATTTCAACAACTTAAGGGACCATGAATTTGAATTAATGTTAACATGGTTTTTTAGAAAAAAATAAAAAATAAGATAAAGAAATCAAAGCAAAAAGCAAGAAAATAAAAAATAAAAATAAAAATAAAATCAGTTGCTTGGGACATGCACCCAAACATGTACTGAGAAGGCTGGTTTGCACCCAAAGCAGTTAGTACTGTGTAAATGTTTGCGATGGTGAGATGAGTGTTTGGATGGATTTGTGATGTATTAAATGTCATTTATGTTTTGAGTTATATTTATTTTGATTTATTAATATGTTCGTTGAGCATTTGTGGGTTTTATTATTGTAGGTTAACATTAAAAAAAAACTTTACAAGATTTTACAGTTATTATTAAAAAGAAAATGATAATAAAAAAATATGTTTTCAATTATTTTGGTTGTAAATTTTCATGGGTTACACTATTAATGAGATTTATCTTTAGAAGTTCACTAAAAAGTAATAATATATATATATATAAGTGATTCATAAAATGTTAATTATTCCTCTTGGCGAAGTCTACAGTTGTTTTTTTTCAAAAAAATATAATTTAAACTAAATGATTCATAATTTTTTTTATAAATACATGTGAACTGATTTCCATTCAGTTTAAATATAAATTAAACAAGGTGGTTTAAAATAAAAGATTTATAAATAATATTATGCTATTTCATAAAAAGTAAATAATTGTTTTAAGACTATGAGACTAATAAGTAATGTTTAGTTACTGTCTCGAAATAAAATAAACAGAAACAATAAAAATAAGAGAAATAAGATAGAAAATAAGGCGAAGATAAAACTGAAGTTGGTGGTGATATACAGGATAAAATTATTGTTGTTATATTATATTTGGTTTTGGTGAACAAGACAAAATAAAATATAAAAATATTCATTTTACTCTTAATATGTATTGATGCTAGATTGACGTATTTTAAAAAATAATTAAATATATATTTTTTACTTTTGTTTGTATTAAGTATTAAAATTAATAATATTATAATAACTATGGTTATAAAATCATGACTGATTTGACAAGTTGATTCAAGGCTTGGACTGGTTTGAATTCAAGAAAGAATAGAGGAATGATTAACTCGATTTGACCCAATCAGAAATCCAGGTAAACCAGGGATAAAACACATATCAAAAACTTATTGACTTTTTTTTTTAAAAAAATTGGTCTAAACAAGATTGCCATGATTATTTAAAAATAATAATTAAGTCAACTGGACTGACCATTCCAAATCATGACCTAAACCTTGCTTTTGTTTGACTCTCGAATCAAATTTTAAAATCATGATAATAACAAATTTTATTCATGTGTTAACTTGATCAACCCATGTTGATTCTTCTAACATGTGACATAGACATTACCCCAGTTGACCCCCTAGTTGACTCTTGAATTAATTTTTAAAATTATGATAATAATTCTTTTTATATTATGTTGACTCGGGTTGACCCTCTTGACATGTTACTCGGACCTTATAACGGGTCAATCCTCGAATTGATTTTAAAACTATAATAATAAACATTTTTGTCTTCATGTTGTCCCGAGTCAATGGTCAGCCCCACTCCACTCATGACCCAGGTATTGCCTCGGGTCAACCTCCAAATTGAGTTTTGAAATTATAATAATAATTATTTTTATTCTTATGCTAATTCGAGTTAACCCAATCCTTGACGATTGACCTCGACTTTACCCTGGATCAACCACTAGGTTGAATTTTAAAATCATAGTAATTATTATTTTATTATTGCATATTTTACTTAAATATATTTAGAATTGAGAGTTTTTTATTATGATATTTAAAAAATAAAAAAAATAGTATCTTTGAAGACGTGTCTTCTTTTTACCTTTTATTTTATAAATACATAAATTTACTTTAAAATTATTCATATCACATATTTATTTTTAAATTTTTCCTTTTATTATTTTAACTAAATACATCTATGTCTTCATTATTTTTATTTTTTTCAATCACATAATAGTAACAAAACGGCAGTATGTGATTATACTTTTTGGAAAAAGCAGTCATTTTTATATTAAGTTGAAATTATTTCTCCCTTCCGACAACGTGCTGGAGCATAGTGATCGTTTTATAACGAGAATAAAAGATAAAAGAAAAGGAAAGGAAGAAAAAAGAATTAAACGGAAAAAAGAAGAGAGCCTTCCATGCGATCCACATAGCAAGGCCTCATTTGTATTTGGGCTTCGAAGGAACACATCATAGCAATGTAGGCCCAGACAAAATCGAAGCCCTTGATTTTGGATCTCAACATTATGAAAGAAACTTTCCTTCCATTTTTATTGCTATTTTATATTGCATTACATAAGGATGGGCATGGATTAACTTTAAAGTCTAAATTGATAGGTAAGTTCATAAAATATAATTTATATTATTTTATAATATATTTTTTTAAATAAAAATTATTTGAATTTAAAATTTGCATCCATCCATGCTAACTTATACTTAATTTTCAAATAGAAATGAGATGGTAAGATTTAAACTATGACTACTTGGCCAATAAAACTTTGATAATCATTTTATATAATAATTTAAACTGTTAGATGAAGTCTTAATAATATAATTTATGTAATTTTTAAACAATTATTTTTATATGTAATATATATTTTTAATGATTAAGAAACTGTATTTACTTTGTGGTTTGTTCATGATCTAAATTTTATGTTTGTAATTTCATATTATATATCCGAGATTTAGAGTATGTTTGGCAGTAGCGGTTGCTTATCAAATAGCTGAAATACATGTCAATGATGTTTTTTTATTTTTTAAAAATTATTTTTAACATCAGCACATCAAAACGATTAAAAAAATAAAAATCATATTAAATTTTAATAAAAATAAATTTAATTTTATAAAAATACAATTTTAACCACGTTTGAAACACATTATTACAATATTACTTACATGCTTTGTGTCCTAAAAGCTGGTGTTGGAATTCCTTATAATCAAATAAATAGAATGAATATATAAAGCACGTGGGAGAGAAGATGATCATGCACCGAACCGACAGCATTAAAAAATTGGATTGTGACCAGGCAGTCTTTGAAACGGGAGTCACGCTCTAATTATGGGACCCACCTACGAATCATTCTACTTTTTTTTCTTCCAATTCTGTCCGCATTACGAAGTGCTTCTAGATGAGATCGGACGGCCAAGAATGGATCTAAATGATTGGGCAATTGATCACGTCACCAGCTGATGAGATCTTCGGTTTCTGCACCTGTGATAATGAATGTGTTGGTGGCGGTTTATTCAAAGCTGGACTGGTGGAGATAATTACACTATGTGGAAAGTGTACTGTATATCTCGCTCACACCGAAAACTTGACTAATCCAAGTACCCAATCCCGAAGCTTTTTATTTTTGTATTTTAGAGGTATTTTAAAAAACATTTAAATCAAATTAAATTGTATTTTATTTTATTTTTAAATTCATATTATTTTATGTTTTAAAATTAAATTTATGTTTTGATGTCAAAAATAATTTTTTAAAAATAAAAAAAATAATATTTTAATATATTTTTAAATAAAAAATATTTTAAAAGCAACCATAATTATATTTTTAAATATTTATATATAAGATTGAAGATCAGTATAATGATAAGTTTTACTGGATTGATATTTTTTTACATAACATTTCAATTTTTAAAAAATTAATGTATATTGAAATTAATATATAGTTTTAAAATTTTAAAAAAATTATCATCTGAATCAGTCCCTTAAAATCCAAAAAACAAAATACCTCATTAATATATCGATGAATTGTGTTTATTTAATAAACTCATAAGCCTTTTTCTCTTTCAAAATCAGTGTATAAAGTGTCGTCAATTTTTTACAAATTGGACCAATTGTCAGGCTTTTTGACAAATTGGATCAATTGTCAGGGCTTCTCTATCAATTTTATTAAAATTAAATTATTTTTTCTTGAAAATATATTAAATAATATTTTAATTTATTTATAAATATTTAAGAATATTATAATGGTTGTTTTTTAAAGTATTTTTTGTTCAGAAATATATCAAAATAATAATAATTTTTATTTTTAAAAAAATTATTTTTAACATTAATATATTATAACTATCTGAAAATATACAAAATATTAATTTAAAAATAAATAAATAAAATTATAAAATAAACACTTTTAAAAAGATTAGTATCGCGGGTGAAGCCCTCGAGAAGAAACATGGGAACTTGTCCTTCGCTCCCGAGCTGAAGCAGAAGCCATAGCAGCCGCCAACCTTCACATCTTTTGACATATTGTGAATATCTTTTTTTTCTTTTTTTCTTTCCAAACACAGTAGGAAAAAAAAACATGGAAATTGTTTGATAAAATAACTAAAATGATTTGAATACAAGGAATTATAGATGTTATTGTTGTAACTATAAATTATGGAGGACAATTTTATTATTTTGAGACTCTAATAGCTCTTTAGCCATTAAAATAAATATAATGGTAAAAAATGTAAATAATATATATATATAAGATGTTAATTATTAATGCACATATAAATATGCGGTCCAGTCACATTTGAGGTTAAAGCCATGTTGGATTTTGTAATTCAATATGAATATTTTAATATAAAATATTAACATGTTTTAAAATATTAAGCAGAGATAAATGAAAAATTATTCCAACAAATCTTGAGATAACAAAAGCCTCAAACCCAAAATAATTTTATGAATTAGGAAGTGGGCTTGTGGGCTCATGAATATGGGTTTAATTTTGGTTAATAAAAAATATTTTATTATTATTAAATTTGATCATAATTTTTAGTCTTTAAAATGTTTTAATGCAAGAATTGATGCATTAATTATGTTGTGATAAGAATAAATGTGCTTATGAAATTTCATAAACATTCATGAATATTTATCAATGAACATTTATCATAATTAATAAAATACTCATGAGTTATGAAAATTCATAAACTATGAACATTAATGAATATTTATATTAGTTAATAAATATTCATGAATTATGAGTAATTAATATTTTGGTTCTCAAGTCTTATAAGTAGGTGACTTTGAGGGGTGAAAGGACATTTTAGAAATTTCTTTGTTATTTTATTTTTTTATGGTTGATTTTTGAAGTCTTGTTCTTCAATTCATTCTTTCTACTTTGAATCTTAGAAATCCATCTTTTCAAAATAGTGATATTGGAATCACATGAGATTTATTGAAAAAAGATTTTTTTGTACCAAGTAAATAATAATAAAGTCTTTTCATTATAGTTTAATCTGAATTAATAATAATTGAATAAATGTTTTTATATTTTAGATATTATTTCATTAAATTAATCAATTTAATATTTATTTTTGAATGAGATTCTTGATTTTTTTTTATGAAAATAACCATTTCATTAATTTTTCTATGTGAACCTGGTATCCCATTCCCATTTAATTAAATTCTCCAATTTCTAGGCAATGACACATTCATGAATGTGGCTTGATTGATTATCTCTTTTATTTTTCAAACTATCTTTTTATTTTAAAATATATTAAAATAATATTTTTTTATTTTTTAAATTTATTTTAGATATTAATATATCAAAATGATCTAAAAACACAAATAATAATTAATTTAATAAAATATTTATTTTTTTAAAAAAACTTCGATTAAACCACAAGACCAAACTCCCCTGAATCATTAAAATAACTAAAATAACTAAAATAACAAAATTGAAAATTCCCAAAAAATTTAATCAATTCAAAAGGATAATGATAATTAGGGTTAGATATTTTCAGTTCGGTTCAGTTTTGAAATAATATTTATATTAATTAATAAATATTCATGAATGAAGAGTAATTAATATTTTGATTCTCAATTCCTATAAATAGATGACTTGGAGGGTTGAAAGGGAATTTTAGAAATTTCTTAGTTCTTTTCTTTTTTTATGTGTTGATTTTCTAAGTCTTATTTTTTTTATTCATTCTTTCTATTCTAAATCTTAGAAATCCATATTTGTAGAGAGAAAATTGAATCTATTCTATCAAGTTGGAGGAAAAAAAAGGATGTATCTTTTCAAAGTAGTGATGTTGGAATTATATGAGATTTATTGAAAAAAGAATTTTTTGTACCAAATAAAGTCTTTTCATTATAGTTTGATCTAAATTAATTATAATTGAATAAATATTTTTATATTTTAGATATTATTTCATTAAATCAATCAATTTAATATTTATTTTTGAATGAGACTCTTGATTTATTTTCTATGACAATAACCCTTTCATTAATTTTTCTATGTGAACCTAGTATCCCATTCCCATTGAATTGAATTCTCCAATTTAATCCTGTGCGTTGAAAAAATTCCATTCCCATTGAATTAATCCTGTGCGTTGAAAAAATGCCATTCCCATTGAATTGAATTCTCCAATTTCTAGACAACGACACATTCATGAATCTGTCTTGTTTTTTATTTTAAAATATATTAAAATAATTTAAAAACACCAATAACAATTAACTTAATAAAAAAAATTCAAATTTTTTAAAAACTCCAGTTAAATCATAGAACCAAACAACCTGAATCATTAAAATAACCAAAATAACAAAACTGAAAATCCAAAAAATATAAATCAACTTAAAAGACAATAATAATTAGGGTTGGATATTTTCAGTTCTTCGAAATAAAATTAACCACCCTGTCGGTCTCGGTAAACGATGGTTTGACTGATAGACAACAGCACAATCTTTTGAATCTTCTTCACGATTTCCTTCTCCACCCTGTCCTAACCCTTTTACTAATTTCTCACTTCAAACCGAACCAGAGGCCTTCCTTTTGGTTTCTGGTTCTTCTCGTCTCTCGTGCATGGTAATTGCCATGCCTAATACGTCAAATAAAATAAAATAAAATTTCTGGTAGGGTTTGAGAAAGAGATTTTTTTTATACCAGATTTAGTTTTTAGCTGTATGAATTTGGTTCGGTTTGGTTTAATTGGTTTTAAATTTTTAAAATTAAAATTAAAGCAAACCAAACTAATTTTTTAATTAATTCACTTAATTTTTTTTCTCAATTAATTTTTTTCTCCGTTGATTGGTTATTTCTCACCCCTAATAATCACGCATATAAAAAGGAAACGGTTATTAATTTTTTCTGAAAGTTTTTTTTTAAAATTAATTACACAAAAAAATAGTTATTCATAATTTTTTTTTATATCAGGTTTGTTTTTGGGCTGTATCAATTTAGTTTGATTTGGTTTGATCGATTTTAAATATTTAAAACTAAAACTGAATTGAATGGAATTGATTTTTTAAAATTTTTTATAATTAGTTCTTTTGATTTTTTTTCTTGTTATTTTTTTTTATTTTCTTGATTGAGTGGTCGGTTATCACCCCTAATAATCACACATATAAAGAAGAAACGGTTATTAGTTTTTTCCCCTCTATATTTGGTCAAAAAAACCCAGACCCCACTCCCTCGCTCCCAGTATTAACTGAAACTCCTAAGTTTATTGAGGGAAAACATCAAAAACAGAAAAGAAGTTTTCTTGGCTAAAATACGCATTAGCTTTTATAGCTTTATAAAACATTTTCAACTTCAGTCCCCGTAGTTTAGAATCTTTTTAAATCTTACTGATATAATCTTTTTTAACATTGAGCAATAATCTAAAAGATAGGTCCAATATAAGATTTTCATTTGTTTTTGTGTTTAAAAGTGCTTTAAAAAAATTTAATTTTTTTTTTGTATTTTTAGATCTTTTTGATGTGTTGGTGTTAAAAATATATATATTTTTAAAATATATATTATTTTAATATATTTTCAAATAAAAAATACTTTAAAAAACAATCAATACTACTCTCCCCAACACCTTCTCAAGGTTTACTAGGTTAGGGGTTATATTGAAACTTTTTGAAAGTTAAGATTAAGAAATCTAGAAAACGTAAAGGATAGAAATGAAACATTATTGAATCTATAGGAGTCAAAATAAAGCTTATGCAAGATTGTAACCGGTTCTTTATTCTCTTTATAACCTTAATTATTATTTTTTGTATTTAAGAATTGACTTATAAATACACGTAGTTAGTATTTTTTTGTAAGCTTAGTCTGTCCATCTCCCTTTCGTCTCCTGTTTCTATAACAGGTTTATTCTGTTTCTTGATTCCTTCAATGACAAACTATTGAATATGAAGTGTTAGTATTGTCTCTTTTCTTGTTCTTTGCTGTTGTTATACGGGTCCAGCTGTGTTTCCGTGTGCCGTGTCATTCCATGCCCTTTAAGTAATTCTTTCTTTCCGTCAAGAGATTTTTATTGATGCAAACTTGAATTCCCTCTTTTGGGTTTTGCTTCTTATTTTGTCATCTCTGTAAAGAAAACTGATGCTAATATTAATGAATGAATAAATGATGGTAGTTGTTGATGTGCTATCTACGATACAAAAATGATCTTTTTTATTGTTAGTTTTATTCAAGTTAGCTTGGTTGTCAAATGTGAATCGAATCTTCTTTCCTTTTTTTTGGATTTAGGATCTATAATGAGATTATTTGCCAATATTTTAGCATGTTTGAGACCTAATAAAATATATATATATATTTAGTTGCCAGTAACTTTCTTGATTATTTAACACCTGATTAAGAAATGAAGAATTTCCAGCTAATTGTTTAATCTTTATTTCATTTACTTGTTCATCCTTGGCCGATTTTGTTGATGCATCGTTTCTGTCTCTTTATTTCTCTATCATTTGATTCATGTTGTGAAGTTCTTCGATCGTTTTACGCAAGCGACAAGGTGATTCTAATGGTTTGCTCTGTTGTTGTTTGTTGATTTGGCAGCTTATACTGGTTAAGGATATTGTTTATTGTTCAACACCAATTTGTTGTTTTTGTTGAGTGAGCAAGCACAAATTGGGATGTGAAGATCACTCACCGGAACCCATGATAAGGTCTTTCAATGGGGTCCCTAAACGAGAAGAAATGGGTTTTCCCTCTTGTCATAAGCTCTCTCATATGTGTATTCCTTTTAGCAACTTGTTTCAACATGGGTCTTGTTTCTTCACTGCACACAATCAATCAAATCTTCAACATTTTCCCATTTCGTACCAACCAGACAACTCAAGGTTACGCTGAAAAAAAAGTCTCCCTTTCTCCTTCCCCTGCTCTCCCTTCCAAGATCCCTCGATTTGCTTATCTGGTTTCTGGGTCTAGAGGTGATTTGGAAAAGCTCTGGAGAACTCTTCATTCGCTTTACCATCCCCGGAACGAATATGTTGTTCATCTGGACCTTGAGTCCTCTGCAGAGGAAAGATTGGAGCTTGCATCGCGAGTGGAAAAGCATCCGATTTTCTCCAAGGTTGGAAATGTTTATATGATCAGCAAAGCCAATATGGTTACCTATAGAGGACCCTCCATGGTTTCTAATACACTTCATGCTTGTGCAATTCTTCTCAAAAGGAGCAAAGACTGGGATTGGTTTATCAATCTCAGTGCTTCTGATTATCCTCTTGTTACTCAAGACGGTTAGTCTGTGATTTTAATTGTATATGAAACTCTCTTCTTCTTCTTTTTTCTTTTTTTTTGCGGTTGAGTGGATAGAGGGAGGTTGTAGTGAATGGTTGAAATATCTTTCTGATTATTTAGCTTTTAATATGCAGATCTTATTCACACATTTTCAACTATAAACCGAAATCTAAACTTTATTGAGCACACAAGTCAGCTGGGCTGGAAAGCGTAAGCACTCTCTCTCTCTCTCTCAATCTTAATCTGTTTCCAGTGAGTGATCTGATATCTTATGTCGTGTTTAGGGAGCAACGAGCAATGCCTTTGATTGTGGACCCTGGTCTTTACTCGACAACTAAAGCAGATATTTACGGGGCCACGCCACAGAGATCTTTGCCAACAGCATTTAAATTATTCACCGGTTAGTATTCAGAAATAAGATTTCTTTTCTTTCCACGGACACTTGCAGGTAAGGTTGATTGTTGATGTGTAATTCCTGCAAAGGAATAAATAAATTCAAATTAGGTTTGAATAGTTGAAATCTGCAAATTTTAACAATTCTGCTGGAGCTTTACTCAGTTTGTAAATGAATTTATCAGTAACCTCTGTTTCTTTGATAGAGTTTAAGTCTGTCTAATGGCAAATGCAATTTGCAACTTCCAGCTTTTGGGTTTCCACTGGAAATAAGTGGAAGTTGAAAGTGCATTCCGTAACTAACTAGTTTGTAGTTTCATCTGCTGGATTAAGAGATTATTTCATGACTGCTGGAGGCATCTCTTTCATAGGCTGGCATCATTATGTTCTTTTTTTCAATTTAACAAACCAATGGTGTTTAATTGAGTCAACTATTTTGTAAAATCCAGAACAGGATTCCAATTGCAGCCTTTGCTTTGCTGAAAACTGAAGTTTGCTAGATTTTGGTTATTGTTAGATTTCAATGGCTTCCAACATGTACTTTGCTACTGAAACACTGAAAATGTTAGCAACTATGAAGACCTGCGGCACTGCATTCAGCTGAACTTAAATGATTTCCATTTGTTTCTGCAGGTTCAGCATGGATGGTTCTCACACGCTCATTTGTTGAATACTTAATTTGGGGTTGGGATAATCTACCACGAACCTTGTTGATGTATTACACAAACTTTGTTTCCTCACCTGAAGGATACTTTCACACAGTAATATGCAATGTACCAGAGTTTGCTCAAACTGCAGTCAGCCATGACTTGCACTACATTGCTTGGGACAATCCTCCCAAGCAGCATCCTCACACCCTCACCATCAATGACACAAACGAGATGATTGCGAGTGGTGCTGCCTTTGCCAGAAAATTCAAAGGAGACGACCCTGTCTTGGATAAGATTGACAAGGATTTACTTCACCGGAAGAATGGGAGCTTCACTCCGGGTGGATGGTGCTCTGGTAGTCCCAAATGCTCTGAGGTCGGGAACCTGGACAATATCAAACCAGGCCCTGGAGCTAGCAGACTGAAACGCCTCATATCTAGGGTAGCTTTGTTCACAACGCTTAAACAAAACCAATGTAAATAGATTTCCCAAGAGTCTCTTGCTTGCAGGTGGAAAAGGATTCAACTTCGTTCTACAAGCCAGAAAACAGCTTATAAAAAAATTGTTTGAGAAAAGAACCTTGATGCTGAAGTTGCACCAAAGGCCTCATTCTTTGCTAGAATCTAAGGTAGGTAAGTTTTTCAATACATACTTGGTGCGGTGGTCAGGATCTATTTTTGCACATTGCCTTTCTTTAACTTGTACTCTCTTAGACCTATTATACTACACGTCTCGAAAATTTTCCTGAGTACCTCTCTTTCTCCTATTTCTTTCACGACAGCAAAATTTTTGGTTCCCAATAATTTGATAATTTATTCTCTACAGTGTAGAATCTTGGATATTCATGTTTAAGATAACAATATGAAGACTCAATTACCACAGCAGAATTTGCTCAATCACCATTTTTCAGTTCTGTCATGAGAATGTGATGGAAGAGATCAAGAGATGTGCTTCTATTTCATCTTTCTGATAAACGTATGATCCAAATTACACATAATTATATTGTTATTATCTGGGAACTCTCTCTGTATAGCATTAGCAGCAAAAGAATGGTCTTTTTGCAAATGGTTTGAATATTTTTGGTGTTTTTCAATTATTGATAGACTGCAGACAAGTTGGTGGTCTGAATAGAAAACATTTATTGATGGTAATCGTTTTGGATGTTTTCATGACGATTTCAATTATTGATAGAATGCAGACAAGTTAGTGCTTTCTATTATCCTCAATTTCCGAGCCAACCTTTAAAAAATTAACAGCATCTGTTCCTTGTTATTTCAATTAATATTTTCTTTTTTAATTAAGTTATAGAATTAAAATTTATTTTCAATTTTAAATTCTTAATCTATCATAGATTTGGTTTATATATTTTTTTTATTTGAGATTACTTTGAAAATTGATTTTTTTTTTATGATTTCATCTCCGTTTTATGTTTTTGTTTTTTACTTTGGTAATTTTTTTTTTCTGACTTTATTTTTCAATATTGAATTGAGTTTTTTGATTAAGCTTGTGTATGTAATGAGTTACGAGTTTAAAAAATTAATCTAGGTTTATGAGATTTATTTAAGTTTATTTGTTATTTTATTTTATTTTTTTTAAGCTTATTTTTTTTTAATTTTATCCTTTAACATTTAATTTTATTGGAAATTGAGCTCTATTATTTTAATTATTTTTTTTCTATAGGGTTTTTCAATTTTGAAAATAACTCGGGTTATCTCAGGTTTTTTTATTTATTGTTGTTTGTTAAATTCATTTTTTTAAAAAAGAAATTTTGGTTTTGAATTAAATTAAATCAATTGCTTAAAGATAAACATGTTATGATCACTTCATGATATTCTTGTTTTTGCTTAAATATAGTTTTTTTTGGATTTTTTTTTAATTGATTGTTTTCAGCTTTTAATATTTGGTTGATTAGAATTGGATTCTCAATTTTATTTTGATTTAGGTTGTATGAGATTATCACAGTTTTATATTCAAGATCGTAGGTTTCGCAAGTTAACTAAGGTTAGCTCGAGTTGAGCTAATGTATTGTTGTTTTAATATTTTTTTTAACAAAAAATATATTATTTAATATGTCACAATTGTTTTTTCCTTCCTAACATCTTTACAATTTTTTTCAATGTTAGAAAAAAATGATGCGGCACATAGCAAAACAAGAATCTAAGTCATTAACTAAAGAAAATTGATCAAAACAGTTTCGGTTAGCATCAAATTAACCAAAATTGTTGGGAACCAAACATGGAGGTGGTAGAAAAAACAAGAGATTCCACCAAGTTTGCTCCAACTAAGTGTAGTGGACAAAACCTGAACTTTCTTGTCTTGGCCTTTGTCACGTTGGGAGTAAGCTCAGTGCCTTGTATTAATGGAGGAGATCCCTTTCCTATTGAAACAAACAAGCAATGTGCATATTGGGTGTTGAAGTTTGTTCTTAGCAGTGGAGTGGAGTTTTCTTTTGCTGTTGATATAATTCCAAGCTATGATGCATTCAGGCATTAGGGTTTGTTTGGCAACGCTATTAATTTATTGGTTTTACTTTTTGTTCAAAATGTTATTATTGGTTTCCCTGTGAAAGTAGAGTGGCGTGATGATTTGTTAGAACAGTATAATATAATATAGGCATAGATAAATCGCTTTTGAACGGATTATGGATAGTTTGCCTTTGATTCTACCAGTGTGTAGTTGCATGCATTCCATGCATTGCCTCTTCAGAGTTCTTGTCTCCTAGAAAATAAAAAAAGGGTTTGAGGCTAAAAGCATCTTCAGACGCGATTTCAAACACACACTAAAGAGCAATGAGGTAATCAAACAATAGTAACTGCTGTTTTATTTCAAAACCTATCAGGTAATAATTATAGCCTCTCTTCAGGAGAGATTTTGCTCCGGTAATCGGTTATAATATCTGCATCATTTTACTGTAACTTTTCTTTAATTTGGAAGAACCTTGATAAACCTGTTGGAAACGGGGCTGGAGGGTGACCGGAGGAAGCATCTAAGCCTGGAGCTGGTCGATTGCTCCCATTAAGTAGACGGTGAAGGATGACATGTTTTCATCCATTCTCATTATAAAAATATAAAAAAAATACATTTGATCAACTATAAGCATGGGATAATATAGAAGACAAATATCTCTCTTCATGTTGTCTGCTTCTGCTATGAACTAATGCCAAAAATTGTTTTCGCTAAGAAACCATCAGGTTCCTCCTATACGGGCTGCCCATTAACCCTAGATGAGCTACACAATTTCCTGTTGTGAAAGATCACTGTGCTCGTTCCACTTTTCCCTCGCAACCAGCTATCTCCTTGAAGCTAACACTGGCGCATAAACCAATTTAAACCATCTCCAAAATTTTGATATTCCCAGTAGAGTTTGCAGCAACCAACGTAGATGACTGGCCACGCCAACAGACAGAAGAAATAAATTGTGCAGTATCATCCATTTCATGGCCGGAAAGCGGGTCTGTGTTGTTAAACTTGAAGGACAACACCGGCATGGGGAAAGCTTTGTGATAGACAAAAACCTATTCCACAAAAAACATTAGATTTACTAGATGAATGACACTTGCATGGTACCATAACTCACTCCACCAGCACAGTTGCTTGAGTTTTGATACGTGTTCAGAATGAGGTAATAAATAAAATAAAGGCGCTAACAAAGAAAAAAACAATGAAAAAGAACAAGAAATAGAAAAGAAAACAGCTTAAATGCTGGTACAATATCATGATGTGAGTGAAAAGAGTGGCTATTGTGATGTCTGACAACAAATTAATTATTAACTCCTTGCCTCCTTTTATTGAATTTCTACCTCACTAGTTACTAGGAACCTTTTCCCTTGTAGCACACTTGGTTTGCTATGTACATTAACTCTTGTATTAGAAGGCTAAGGTTCAGAAAAATAATCCAGTAGAGTGTGCAGTGAGGAACGGGTGTATCGGGATTAGGGTTCGAGAAAAGCACCATCCGATTTCATAGTGAAGCTTGACATCCCCTAGCTCACAGACATAGGTCAGTTCAAACATAACCACAAAGTTTTTTGTATTCATGTTTCCTCCTTTTCTTTTATTTCCTTTACTTCTCAACACAAGGAGTCCAACAAAACCAGTCATATATCTTGTTTCCTAAACATTAAAGTTCAGAAAACTGAACTGAAGAAGAAACAGACGCTATAGTCTTTAGAGGTGGAGAGAGAGTACAAGGCCTATTATATCTAACAGCAGTTGGAATTCCAAGAAAATGATAGCCAAAGGAAACTGTAAAAAACAGTCAAAAGGAAGCTAAAGGTATGAGAAGGAGAGAGAGTTGCTTGTACTGCTGTAATACGAGGCTGTTGGTTTTGCAATTGTTTCATATTCCGGATGCTGGTTGTGTTTTTGTTTTCATTAAGGTAATTCTTTTTTGTTTTCAGCCCACGACTTTTTCAAGCCTACAAATCTATTAAGAGAACCTAGTTAGATGCATGAAAAGCTTCACCCAACCATCGAAAAAGTAACTAAACATTTGAAGATGGAATTGGTTTCTTTAAGAGGTACTATGTTCTAATGCAGCTCAAGTAACCAGGCTTGTCAAACAAAAAGAGAAAGACCACGAGTGGATGCTTATGCCATCATAATAAAAGCAAGGGGATAGAGTTAAGATTGTTTTGCAACTAAAACGAAACCACAATTTTATCCATTGTAGAAAAGCGAGGAACCTCTAAATACTAAAGAAGATATATGAAGTACCTCATTTGTTTCCGAGCCAGTTGCAATGTAACCATCTGCTACAGACAAACCCACGAAGTTCTACAACATGAGCACACATAGGCAAAAGTGTCAAGCATGGCCACCAAAAAAAAAATCATCTCTCATTGTAACAAGTAACACCAAACATACAATAAACTAAGAAATTGAAGCAACTTAACAGTGAATCTTCTAGCATATACCCACTCGACTCCCTAATTGTTTATCTTATTCTCTCTTTTCGTTTCAAAATTCGTTATCTTTCTCATTCATTTATTTTTTCACAAATGTATCTGGGCTGCATTTTTCTTTTCTTTTCACTAGTCTTGTGATAAATAGGATAGACATCCAAACGAACTTCTTTGAGTAAAACAAGGAATCCCTTTTGAAAGTTGGAATGATTAACAATGATAAGACTTTAGAATACCTTTTTACGTGCATGGTGTAGTACCTAAGCCAGAAAAAAAGGCCCTTGAATGTTTCCTTCATTATTTCATTTTTTTAGTAGGCATTTTCTAACGTTTAACATGATGACCAGTCATAAATATTTTGAGCACCCAATCCCTGATTTCTATTGGGCGGAATCCGGAACCGATGTACTGGTCTTTGCTTATAGGAGGGGTAAGCACACTGAGACAATATTTAACGTGGTTCAGCAAATTGCTTACATCCACGGGAAAGATCAATATTATTAGAGATAGAAAAAGAATACAACACATGGAGAAGGATCACATCCACTCAACTCCCATCTCTCATTGCTACATAGGGCAGCAGCTGTATAAGGCAGCAGGGCTGCTGGTGGCAGCCCTTCTCTTTCTTTCTCTCTTCTTCTCTCTTTTGTAGCTCTCCTACAAGACTCTCTCCCCTATGCAACAATGAGAGATGGGAGTTGAGTGGATGTTGAGTGGATGTGATCCTCCTCCATGTGTTGTATTCTTTTTCTATCTCTAATAATATTGACTCTCTCCCGTGAATGTAGGCGTTTTGCCAAACCACATTAAATATTGTGTTAGTGTGCTTTCCTTCCTATGAGCAATTATCAGTACATCACCGGTCCCGAATTCCGCTCAATAATTTCAACATGAAAACAATATGAAAGGTAAAACACAGACTATTCTAGAACTTTGTATTCAAATTTATATCCTCGAGACTATCACTATCAGAAGCTTTTGGTGGAACTGATGGAATTCAACAAATTTCAGTAGTTCAACACAAAAAAAAAAAAAAAAAACATTAAGATAGAGCATTATATTAATTGCTAGAATGAATTTGATTCACCTCATCCACTGCCAGTAACCCCCAGATGCAATGCATTGCAGCCTTAGTTCTCCCAACAATATAACTAGCTTACATGAAGATTAATTGTGCAGTTTTTATTAAACCCTTCGGATGGTTATCTGCATTCTCCAAAACATCTACTTTATATGGAAATCACAAGCCAACTTTTCATCCAAGTGAAACATGTTTCGAATGAAAATCACTTTTGAAGGCACAGAACTTCATGTCTGGCAACTCCATAATGTTTTCTTCTTTGCGAGTCCTTAATAATTGTTTATCAATATAGTAAAAAAGTTAACATACCATTTCCCAGCCCCCTCTTCGCAACTTGACTCCAAAGAACATTATTGCCAACCGCATAAACAATCTGATTCAATTACCCATCTTGTCCTATTAAAAGCCTTACATTTGTTCAATGGAAGATGATGACTAGCAGCCAATGCATGGGTAGGAGCATATAGTACCAGTGATTTCAGGACTTGGAATGACCATCCTATAGTAAAGTCAGCGTTGACATTAAAATGGAGAGTGAGCTTATCAATTGTTTTGCTTTCATGTCATCGGCAAAGTAGCTCAAAATTAAAGCAACCTCATGACAAGATGGAGGGCACATGTAGACTCACAACAATATTTGAATTATGCTTTCGCTGTAAACCAACACAATATATGTATTTGCAAGTGATATTGATTGCATCTTCAGCAATGCAAATATTACGATTCTGAAACACTAATTACATTCTACATAGAGTGGCTCCCCTATGTTAACAAGTGATAATTGATAATTACAATTGAAGTCCGAGTATCCTATAGCCCAATGAAAATTAAAAACTACAAGCAAAAGGATGAGTTTGCATGGGCTGCACCTGATTCTAGTTCAAGTTTAAACTAAACTGTGACAGACCAGGCAAATAACAACAACTCAGAATCAGGCTGATTTTCATCCAATAGTCATTACAGAAAGGTCATAAAATATTGGTCATACCTTTGCATTCATGTGGCCTGTGAAGGATTGAACGGGGCTATCAATAACCCTAGATGTGCCCATTGACAAATCCCAGAGCTTCAGCGTGTTGTCCGTTGATGCCGAAACAAGATTGGTCATATCTACAAACTTCACATAACTCACAGTTTTATTATGTCCGATCAATGTACAGAGAGGAACTTTGGAGTTGCGGAGATCATAGTAATAAATTCTGTGATCTGCTGAACCAAAAGCAATAGAACAACTAGAATCCAAGGGAAACTGAACAGAGCAGATATTGGCTTTTGTTTTGATGGAGCCGATACTCACTCCCTGCATTAGCAACCCGAGTCAGACGAACAACTTATCAGTCATCCAGGATTAAATTTACACACTAAGAAATCATATAACATTAGTACGTTTATTTTCAAAGCTGACATTCACCAAATGCAAAAGTAACATTGCCTGATTGATACTCCATAGCTTGACGGAACCATCATCACTCCCACTAGCCAGCATTGTGGGATCTGCTGATGAAAAGTCAACAGACCACACACGCCTCTCATGCTCTCTCATTTCTGTCACTACTTGACTTCTTGTAACATCCCATACCTGAACATGTTGAGCAACTGATTTACGATTGAATGATATGAAAACAAAAGGCTAATAAAATACAAGGCTTGAGCCATTACCTGCACCACACCTTCAAAGTTACTCGAAGCAAGTTGGCTTTTAATGTAGCTGTTCCAACATATGCTGCTTAGCTTTGACTTGCATACCATTTCAACAACAGGATAGTGGATATCACGAGCTTCATTTATAATTGTATCACATTCAAATACTTTTATCTTTTTATTTACACCAGCTGTAGCGAAAAATTCTCCATCACGATCAAAACTAATAGAGCAGACTAGGTTCGAAGAGTTCAACAAATCCCCTTGCTTCAGGTCAGCCTTCACTTTTAACTTGCTAAAAGATAGATACTTGCACAAACCCTCAAGGAATGGACTTATCCATCCACTTCGTCTACCCTCAGTAAGCTGCTGCTTTGGTGCTGTGCTATTTATGGAGCTTCTTTCAGTAGCAACAATAGAGATTCTCCCATCACTAATTACTGGTAAATTTCTAGCAAATGATGGTTTCCCTGGTGGCCTTACTGGTCTGCATCTTGTCAAAAAATATGCGGACTCTAATTTCTTAAAGTTCTTCATTAATCGTGAACTTCTAAAAAGAGGACTTTCCCGTGATTCTACAAATGTATCTGAGTTCTGACTTTCATCTAGACTATCATCACATTTCTCTACGTTGTGAATCTCAAGGCCTGGGCAAAATCGTTTTCTGGAACCCAAGCTAGAAGAATCATCAATGTCAACAGCATTCAGTGCAGGGATATTTGACGTTAAATGATCACCCTCTCCTCTTTCTTTACATGTGTCTCCCTTTTTCTTAAGAAACACTTGATGCTTTGTAACTTCTTCAATATCAGAACATAGAAGAGAAATAGTATCTTGCAACTTATCAGCTGCATCCTGTTTTCTTTGTTGTATTAGTAAAAGGAATTCCAGCAACAATTCCTGCTCCTCTATTCTCTCTCTAAGCTGTGTTGCTGCTTCACGCTCTTCCAAATTGTTTATTGGTTCATTAAGAAACTCGCTTTGCAGCAATTCACTGTTACATAATACAAAAGCATAAGACCACAAAAATTTGATTGAACATAAATTGAATGAAATGTAAAACAAGGTACTTGGCTCACAGTTTAACCATAAGCAAACGAGGTGCTAGTTCGAAGGGTCTGAAAAATCCCCCCCCCCCCCCAACACACACACCCACATATTAAGGCAGATGCTACCATGAAGTGAAAAAAGAAACAAAGGTGCAGAAATTAATAGTCACCCTATTTTTGGCCGACTACTTGGCTCAGGGTGCAGTAACCATAAGCAAAATGAAGCTTCTTTTGGCCACTTGAGCAGCAGTTGAGGAGGAAGAACTCGATGTCTGAGACTAGACATAGTTCTGCTTTTGTCTTCACTTGAAGTGAATGGGCAGAACAACTGTTCACAAGTAGAACTATATCACATCAATGTAGACAGTAAACAGCAGAAGCTGTAACACATCATTACAGGCCATTTAGATAATGAAGAACTTCATGCTTGAAATAGAAGTCAAAAAGCAAAACAGATACAGGAAGTGACTTTTTATTCCACCCTAATTTTGATTCATAAATGCAGCATTATCATAACGAACCTCGAAAAGAAGAACTCCCAATTGGTAGATGTCTGAAGCGCAAGAGCTTGGTGAACCAGCATCCTCTTCAGGACTGGCATACCAACAGGACTCCATAAGCAATATTTGCTTCATTGGAAATGGTTGTTTCCTTTCTTCTTCATGTTCAACATTCCTCGTATCATGGACTTTATGTTCTTCTGTTTCTTCCACTAATGGTACATCTGCTGCATAAACCAAGCTCGACTGCATGCAACTGGCTTCCGATAAAGTATTTGTTGGAGTAGATGAAGGTAGAAAATCCTCACTTTGTAACCTACTTCTTTGCAGGCACATGTCATGGGGCAAAGAAGAAGAAGAAGAATTTTTAACCTCCATAGTTTCGCTGTTCAATCCAAAAGAATTTTTAACCTCCATAGTTTCGCTGTTCAATCCATCATCCAAAGAATCAGACCCTGAATCTGAGCAAGACGCGGACTCAATGAAGGAGACATGGTTAAATGATGACATAACAAAGCAAGAAGGCCGGACATTGTGAACAACAATTCCTTGTGAATGTGCCACATTTACAACTTCGACTACTTGCCTAAATATGTGCAAACATTCAAATTCATTAACAGACCGTTGTGGTTTGTCCAACCAGTGCCTCAAGCTAACATCGTTCCATTCTATGGTTTGCATAAAACGGTCAACTGCAGCTTCATCCTCACAAACCCCAGATAAAGTACCAGCCTGGTTTTTAAGGTTTTGACGCGCCAGAACAACCCTATCAGTCCTCTCCTTTCTAAACCCAGAATTGTGAGATGCAGATCTCAGATTCCTGTTGGAAACCACTGAAGTATCAAATTCCCTATGACTATCAGACTTCTGCCAAGCAGACTCAGATGAGCCCTCCATGGCTATCCCCCTAGGGCTGCATGCAAGCCAGAACAAACACATCCAAGAAATGGAGGAATTCGCCTGCTTCTACCACACTCTCTAACTCCCACCATTACCATCTTCAGCAATACCTCATTTCAAAGAAATAGCTAGAAGAACCCAGTTTCTGATCAACGAACCCTTGCTGGGCAGTGGTCACTGAAGCAAATAAGATGAACTCTTTCTTAAGTCTTAGCAAGCAAACTTCTCATGAGAAACTGCAACCACCTACATCAATAAACCAACGAAAAAAATAAGAAAATAGAAAGAAAAAAAATCAACACATCTATTATACAACACATTTTTTTTCCCTTTTTCTTCCACCAGAATTATATAACCATGTCCTCACACATGAACCTTTCCACACAAAAACAATACAAGCACCAGCACCACAAAAAATCAGAGACGAGTACTAGAATATCCAGAAAAAGAGAAATTTTTAACACCCTTTTCAATATAGAATTTCAAACACCAGTACCTAAACGTTTCATGAAAAAAAAAAAAAAAAGGATGAAGAAGCAACACATGCATAAGAACCAACGAAAGCCCGCCAACAATAATATTATATACACCCTTTTAGAAGGGGGGGCGCGGATAAGTACCTGTTGTAGCACCAAGAATGGATCTTTCAGATCCTGCTAGACCAACCTGAAAAGAGAACCACACAACACAAGAAGACTTTACTTATTACAACTAAAAACGAGTGCCTCATAAAGTCCTTCATTTTTTCCCCACAACTACAAAAATAAAAACAAACAAAACCGCTCCACAAAAGAACAACACCATGTTTCAACAAAATAAAAAAGAAAACAGGAAGAAAAAAAAACACACACTTCTCTCTTTCTCTCTCATGCCCTACTTCACTCCTCACGGTAGCACTTGATTAAAAAAAAAACTATTATATTCTCTCTCTTTTTAAGCCACCAGGTCAAGGCTCCCTCTTTGGCTCTTTTACCTCCTTATCTTCCCGCTTTATTCCATTTGAGTTACGTGGCACCACCATAGCCTCAATCATGTTTTTTTTTTTCTTTACACAGAAGCCGAAAAGAAATGGTAAATTTGAAAACACAAAAGAACTAAAAAAAGTTCTTGATGAAAGTAATGATCTTGGCTTTACTGGAGTGGAAACTAAAGATTAATATAATAACATTAAGCATGTGAAACATTAAACTAATCTAATGGTGCGGTTCTTGTTAGAACAGCACGTAAGAAACAATTAAGAATAGTAATCGGGGGTTCTTGTTAAAGAAAAAAATGGTAATTCTTTAATCAAAAGAGAATCCGATTCGTGGCACTAACAAAATAGCAACCCAACAATATCAACAAGAAACACTCATCGAATGATAGAAAAGAAGCTAATAAACTATTGATTGCTGTCGTAATGAAAACACAAACAAGGAAGCTAACACGAAATAATGATAGATAAACCTTAAGAACGTGGGTTTGAGTCTCTATGTGATCTCTATAGTTGAAGTTGGCAAAAGAATTTAAAGAAAGCATCAGAGTAGACAAGGAAGGAAAAGATGGAGTGGAGGGCTTAATCTGATACAATGTAACGAGAAGAATGGTGGGGTCAGGTAATTTAAGCAGTATGTGGTAAGGTGGCACCAATTATAGGTGCCTGGTTGATTTTTCATGTACTAAAAATGGCCACGCCTTTTGTTCCATAGGGTTTGGACTCTTCTATTTGCTTTTGTGCATGAGTTCTCATATTTATAGAATCCCCTCACTTGCACATTCATTTTTGGGACACCATGTCATGAATTTATGTATAAATTCTTGGTAACAAAGTACAGAAATAAAATAAAATAGTAAATTAAACTTGAGGTATAAACACGTAGAAATAGCAAGAGAAGAAACGCGGGATAATCAGAGGTTTTCCTCGTACCTTCAAGCACATTTGGATATGTATCTTGTTAAAATCCATTTGGGATGGCATCATCTATTCGTCTCAAATTATAGCTATGAGTTGTGTTTAACCAAATCTATCTTGACAAGCACCTAATGACAAGTTATTTGCAAGAAAAAATAAAAATAAAAATCCTCTTGTACAATGATATTATCAAGTGGTTTGGTGTGGGCATAAAATATGATTAAAAACCCTTTATAGTTTTTTAATCTTATTACATCACTAGATTTTTATCTCACTTTTGTTTAACAGATACTGGACATACATTCAACAATGCATCCATAGTTTTGTATTTGTTTGTGAAAACGAAGGAGATATTTGAGCAGTCTGTGTGGACCACTGGTCCACCATACCAGATAAAGAGCACATTAATATATTGTGTGAAGAACGTAAACCATTGAATGTGAACTCTTGGAAGACGATGGCCACCATGAAAATCAATTCAGCTTTGGGTTACTAAAGGTCCAACTCAAGATTTTGTGATTTTTGATAAGATTCCCAGTAGATGCACAGAAACCTTCTTGCATTTCATCAAGAAATACCTCGGAAAGATCAGGAGGAACATAAATCAGTGGCTTCCGAGGCTTCACTATGGGCGAAGGAGCCCTGGTTATACTCAACTGATCATAACCCGTGTAGTCTATCCATACCGTGTAGTTTTCTCCATTGTTGAGCTTCAACTCTTGGAAAGACCAATCAGTCTTGCTAAGTTTGTTCTTTGCCTCGACGTCAGACCTCTACACGGCTTCCCTGGCCGCCAAAAGTGAGAACGGGTTCATGTCAACACCAACATGATTGTCATTAATATCATATTGAATCCTTGATTTTGGAAACATCGAATTAAACGTCAGAAACTTTGTTTCTGGGGTTACCATCACTGGTGTTGTTCAAGTCTAGAAAACAAGATGCCTTTTGAAAAGAAGCATCTACAATCATAGTTATAAGAATCAGTACCACCCATACATTGATACAAGACCGGATCGATCTAAAACAGGTCAAAAACCATTGGTCAACTCAAATTTATTATTAATGAAATAACATCATTTAAAAAACACAAACAAAATTTCTTAAAACAAAATTTTTTTAAAAAAATCTTTGATTAGGTGACGTCAAGACACCTAGTTAGACAGAGTCAAGTCTACATGCATTTCAAAAACAAATACAATCCAAGTTAGGTTCTCAGATCACTAGATCTACCTGCCAAACCAGGTTTGATAATTAAGCCTTCAATACCAATAAAAGGCATGAGGTAGGAGACAAGACCATGACCAGGGAGAGAACTGAACGAGGTGATTCAGAAAGTGAAAGAGGACGGGAAAGGCAGAAGCTTTGAGGAGTTTGGGCATCTTGTGGGAAACTTGGGCGTTGTAGAGGACTCTACCAATGAAACATGTAGTGTTTCTAACGAGGGCAAGAGAACCAGATTGTAGCTCTTCAGTGCCAAAAAGTGACAAATCTGAAGGACAGAAACTGTTAAATGTAAACTCAACTGCAGATTTAAATTGGAGAAAGGAGCTTGTTATGAATAGTAGCACTTGGAGGAGCGTTCTCATTTTGCAGACTAGGAACTGAGCTTCAAGAACTTTGTTCATCACTGCCATCCATCACCTGACTTTTAGATGCAACTTATAGTGTCGACATCTTGTTTTGGAAGTATAATAATGTATTCAGCAGCTTCTTGAAGAAGGGTCGGCGTTGAAATTTCAAGTTGTTACCCTTTAGAACTCGGACATTTCCAAGGCCAATATGAGAGCGTCATCGACCATAGGATACTTCGCAGGAGAGAGTGGCCACGTGGTCAGCTGTGAAGAAATTCGGAACAGGGAGGAGAATATCATTTCTAAGCCTGTGATAGATGAGAAGCGACCCTTTAGCAAGGACTAAGGATTTATAATAGAATCTTGAGAATGGTGGATGCAACATTTCTCTCGCACCGTAGAGCAATTGCACATCATCCAGATACTCTACATCTTATGGCTGATACAGATGCTCTACAAGAATGGCCAATAATTTAGAAATTGCAGTAATAGTGGAAAGTAAATACACAAGATCAATAGCAGAGAGGGGAGAGATTTATCAGTAAGCTAAAATCTTATAGCTAAAATGGCCACTAGCTATCTTTCTAGGAACATATACAAAAACCGAACCCCAGCCATGGTTATTAACTCATATTTCACAGATGGAAAGCGCCAGTCAAGCTACTCTGTAGTGATCTTCCCAGCAATACTTTCTCATTTGAGGCTTACCTCATTGACCTGAAACAAATAATGAATTGGTTGATATTTGGTTGCTTTCAGCCTGGACTTTTCTAACCTTTTCCTTGTCAAGGCGTGCTCGTCTAACAGCTTCTTGGATCTGGCGATCATGATCCTTCAGCATCTGATCCACGTTCCCTGATGGAACTATCAATGGACCGGAATAGTGAATTTTGTGACCCTTTGACCCATAGCCAAGCTGGATTCAAATTAACATGAATCGTGAATCAGGAACCACAAAAAAAAAGTCAAACAATATGCATGACAAGACACAGGCCAAAAGGAAGCAGCAAGGTGGTTAGAAAATTGGTATCAGTCCCCAAGCATTCAGAAGGAAACTTTTAGCAAAATATACACAAAAAAGGAAAATAAAGAAAACTGAAAAGTGTTTTGAAAACTTACAAGGACTGGATCTTTACTGCTATTTCTTCCATCATCCTTTTGATGGAAACCTGCAACACCCTGCGACGGATGCTTTGGATCCTGTTGGGTGAAGGATTCTGAGGTTTCTTTGAAGGATCCTGGAAACCTTGCCATTAGTTTTGGAACTTCTGGTTGTGCTAGGCCAGACCTTTCGTTGCGATCTTCAGACAATAAACTCCTCCGTGCTGCCACTAAGCTTGAGATTGTTGACAAGTCAGCCCCAGTGGAAATCTTAGGAGCATCATCAGGGTTCCTGCTGGCCTTAGCCCATGCAGCACGGTGAGACAATGGCCCAGAATGGGAAGCTCTCTTATGATGATGCCCCTGAGGATCCATGTTTGATTCTGCAGCTTGAGATGGTCTAGGTGGATCGATTGGAAAGCCAGAAGCAACTTCTTCTGGATGGGGATTAAACTTCTCACTCCGGCTCTTGGAATTTGACTGACCATGTCTTTTCTGTAGTTAGAGGACAATCCATTAATATAAATTTCAAAAGCAAAATCAAATCAAATTAAATTAAATGGAGTACCAAATAAAAGGGAATCAACAGTGAAAAGAGATCATTCATGAAAATGGAGCAACAAGAAACAATCAGTTATTAGGTGATAATGCTTAAATGAGTCTGGAGCAACTCAAAAGGAGCGAAGTCAGAAGTTGTTCCGTAAAAGAAAGCATGAAATGCTGCTTTCATGGCATGAGGAGAGAGGGAGAGAGAACAAAAGGGAGAATCAATAAAAGATGTCATGTCTCATTAAGTGCCTTTTGTACAAAGTTGTTATTTGAGGTGAAGAATATCAATTTCCATGTGATCAGAATGGAGAGATGGCACATTACTTTATACTTCATTGTTCTGAGAAGAGTGCAGTAATAAGTGTTTTAAGACTTAGTGTTATGCCTGCCTTGTTTACTAGCTTTTTGTAGGATTATAACAGGGTTAACTTTCTTTAAAAAAAAAAAACCTTCCCTCTTCTGACCAATCTTTCCACCACTTGGCTATCCTCAGAGGTTCACCATGTGGCCCAGCATGCCTACTAACAACCTCCTAATCGCAATCCTTCCCCAAACAAATATATATACACATGCAAAAATGTGTCTTGAGAGAGAAACAGGTGTCTTATAGAAATCACCTGCATTGATAAAACTAGCTCAGCATTGGCATCAGGTGCAGGGACAGCACGAGATTCCCGTCGTCCTCTTCTTTCCATGTCAGATTTCTGGCCCTTGCTTCCTGCTGCTCCTTGTCTGTTAACATGAAAATAAAAATGAGATTGTTAGCCAATTACACTACATTTATACGTCAAAGATGTCATCAATGATAGAAGGGTAATGGACAGATTGGTGGATCAATAAGAAACCCACAATAAGCAATATGAGCCAGGGCATGGTGGCCAATGTAGTTTCTGTTGCTATAACAGCTCCATTCCTACTGCTACTACTAAAACAAGGGGATTACTTAATAAAGCACCAGGCTGATCACTCTTCAAACTGGTAAACCTCTAGAACCAGCACCAGCGATTAGATAGCAACATAAAATTACATTAATAAATATTGCATTCATCTGATGCAGGAGCTTCAGTTCTTAAGGCCTTCAGACAGGTAAGGGCACGCAACTTGTATATTTCCAACACTGCCATGATATAGCTAACATGGCCAAAAAGGAAGTCTTTTAAAGCCTTTTTCCGGGCCTTTTCCAGCATCCTTACAACTAAAGATTAAATGAGCAACTAATGGTATAACTGTAAAACAAAATCTGTTCTTTTACAATGTTTACCTTCTAGCTTCTTCATCTCGCATTTTTGCATCAAATTCTTTGCTAGGAGGATACTTGGGAAAGCTTGAAGGATCACATGGAAGTGGCTTGGTTATAAAGAACTGTAAAACAAAACCAAACAAATCAAATAACAAACAAAAAGAAGCGAGAAAAATGTAAAATAGAACTATAAATGTGTGTGCAACCTTAGCCAACCATAAAGATCATACTCAACTTGTGTACTTGTTTATTTTTCAAAAACAAAGTACAATAAAGACTTGCTATCCAATGTTCTGAACCAATATGTTGCATCATATGGATGATGTTTTCCCAAAATTGTGTGAAGATTACAAAGAAATTAACTATGCTGCTAAAAAACTGTAATATCAAGTAAGAAACTCAAGAAAATAAGATCTGTTAACCGAGCTACATCAAAAAGGTTGACAAATAGCATTGTGAAAAGAAAACATGAAAAGAAGAACATGCACACTCTTGTATATGATGCCATTATTTTTTCAACTGACCAAGTTATTGATGCGGAACCCACCAGTTATATAGAAGGATGATTCTCTTTTAATTGATCACAGAACAGAAAAAACTCATCAAGCACCAACTAAAATTCAACTTTGTTCATGGTTGACAAAATTTTACAAACTAAATGTGATACACCAAAATATAGAAAGTGCATAGGAGTCAAACTGTGGGAATCTTAGAATGAGAACAAGGGGCAGGAATTAAAATCCTGAAAGCAACACATCATCCAGTGAGAGGTCATTGAAGAAAACTCAACTCAGTACAGTTGCAGGATTGCAACGACAAACTGTCATGCAACAGAAACACAGTCACCATTGAGAAAAATGGCCTTGGATGCTTCTAGGAAGAAACAAAGAAGCGACCTCCAAGTACAGTGATGAAGGCATCAAAGGATTTTGTGCAAAAGATTGGTAGAGTTTATTAGTTGAGGGTCAATACAATGATTAGCACAATCCAAAACACATATGATGTAACTTTAGAGTTGTTAGAATCGTCGAGTACTATAGTGTCTTTACTGATGGCACCAAGTGAACTTGCATGTTTAACATGATTTAACTTCATCCAACAACATAGAATCGCATGAATTGGAAATAAAACAGACTTCAGTCTCCAAATATATTTCAGCGATAACAATAACAGAAATCCTAGACAGAATTATTAGAATGGTTAAATTACAAATGAATATTAGATAAAAAGATTTGGCACACATGTACTACCATGTGCATCAATATAGATCTTCTAACTGAAGCCAATACATTACAGAATAAAAAAATATATCAACTAGACCATAAAGTTGCATATGGGGAAGCATTTGCAAACAAATTGAGTAACTTTACATGCTAACATCAACCTTCATCTCAACCCTTCTCCCCTCATCCAAAAAACACACACTAAATCCCCAAAGAAAAAAGGAAAGTTTGGGAAATATAGTTCATGGATGCTTAATACCTCACTCCTCAGTGCAGAAGCTGCAGACCCACGATCTGCAGGATCAATGGAGAGCAGGGTCTCCATAAGAGCTAATGCCGGAGGAGGGAATTCCTTAAATGTATCTGCAACACAGCGTCTATAAGGCTGCTGAGGCTTAAAGATAGTTGCATGAGGCAACTTTGATTTTCTCCAATAATCTTCAGAAGGTGAGCCACACAGCTTGAAAATTTTATGCAGCTGCTCCACCTACAAGGCAGAGACACACAAATTGATCATCAATATTTTATGTAGCTACACTAATGTTGTTTATAAAACTTACATAGAAAATAAGATAGCAGAATAAGGATATAGCATCTCAAGATAATTATTCGCTCTTTCAATTATTTCTTTTCTTTTTGTTAAATCCTTTTTCTTTTTCTTGTTATACGAATCTTTGCAAAAGGATAAAAAGGAATTCCAACAAATCTGCGATGTTATGTCTCTTTTTTTTGTGCTCTCTTTAAAATAAATTTTAATAGATAACAAGGCTATTCAATACAACTCTATTCTTACTCCTATTGAATAATCCCCTCATTGTTTCCTTTAAAATAAAATTTATAGAGAAAACAAGATACCCTCCGAGGTTAAAGCATTCATTAAGACAATGGTTCCCTACGACCAATACCCATAACTTGTCAGAGCTAAGAACTCATAAGGTATTTATCAACTCGTGTTTGTGTTATGTGTTTTAGTAATGAAAAGTGCAAGACCTTGTTTCTTGCATTGCCCAACGGCTTGCAATACATGTGATTGAGTTTCTAAATGATGAAGAGAATTAGGAAGTTCTGTGTAGGGTGGAGAAGATGTTGATGATCCATTTAGTGGATTTTTTTTGCAGACAGGATGTAATTCAGCAATCTTCAAAGTAATATCCACTTGACAATTATCATGGGATGAAAATTTGTTTCTGGCAAATAATTAGTTCAAAATTGTACTCAAAATCATGGCCCATGCAATCTGCATTGCAGCATTTTATCACATTTAAGAGAAACAATCTGTTTGGAGGAAAATCTGAAAGACAAATTTTTCTCTCAGGAATAGAAAAGGAAAGGTACCTCAGTTCTCCCAGGCATAATAGGCTTGCCTGCATACAATTCAGCAAGTATGCAACCTGAACTCCACAAATCAACAGCCGTCCCATAGTAGGTAGCTCCAAGTAGAAGCTCAGGAGGACGATACCAAAGAGTCACAACACGACTTGTCAGTGGCTGAACATGAGCAGGATCATAAAAACTCGCTAGTCCAAAGTCTGCAATTTTTAAGATACCATTGTTGTCAATTAATAGGTTGGAACCCTTTATATCACGGTGCAGAACACCACGGCTGTGACAGTGATCAAGTCCTCGTAAAAGTTGTTGCATGTAACATTTCACCTGCCAGCATATACATATTAGACCATAACATCCAAAGAATGGTCATGTACGATTGACAATTTACACACAAGTATGATCTTAGACAATAAGAAGCATGTAAAACTTGCACATGTATCATGGAAAAATGCAAACATACATTAAATAAGAATCTGTTAGAACAAAATTGCCATAATTACCTGGGCTTCTGTAAACTTCAGACCAGGGTGTGCGGCAAGCCCAGCCAAATCATGCTCCATGTATTCAAACACAAGGTACAAGCTGCAAGACATCCTTGATGTAACTAGACCTTCTAACTTTATTACATTAGGATGGTCGAGCCTACGCAAAATGTGAATTTCCCTGGCCATGAAGCGAACGCTCTCAGGTTCCAGGTTATCAAATCTTACTTTCTTCAAAGCAACAATCTTCCTTTGATCAAGGTCACGGGCCCTATAAACATTACTGTAGGTTCCCTGGCCAATCTGCACTAACATAGAAATCATCAGATGAGGGAACCAATACCAGCGAGCAGGTAATCTCAGTCCAGAGAGGACAACAGCAGATAAAAAGAAAAGGGAGGGGGAGAACCATTCTACAAGCACTTGTAAGTTGTAAGAACTGGATAGAATGATCTGCTGTTGTCACCAGCACAAAATTATAGAAGAAAACGTGCAAATAGAAGTCCATGATATCCAAACAAGAAATGCACAACAGCAAACCTGGCCCCTTGCCCTACCTTAAAGAGTAAGTAGGTCGAGGGGGCAGGATACAAATTTAAACATTTAGACAAGCGGATTCATGCAAATTGCTTCATCCATCAAGACTAGATGTTTGAACAAGTTCCGCCAAATTAACCAACACAGAATACCAGAAGTGCGGAGCGGGAAACCCCAGTTATTTAAGCTGTTAAAGTGCATCCACTTCTTAAATTATGCTGTAAAATGAACAAAGCATTTTCAACTACAAGTTATATGCTGTCCGTCAATATGAAAGCCTCAGCACAATAAAGCTAATTGATTGGCAGCTTATCAAAACTGGACCCACTTTATATTCGTTGTGCTTGTTTGGAAGGATAATTACCTCAACATTATCATGAGTATTCCACTAAGTATAGTGAAAACAATGGCACATCTCTATGAATGAATGTCACTTCTCGAATACTCCCCAATACCCAATAGCTTTTAAATTCTCAGAATCACCTCTTACAGTTTCTCAACACTCTTGGACTCAAAGAAGGATAATTCCACTTTTCTGATATCACAATCTAGCCAAATAAAAAAATTCTAGCTGTAAGAACATCATTCAAACCTTTAAACATCACTAATTCCTAATGTCAAAGCAAGTTGCCGTAGACAATCCTATAACTACTAATGTCAAGTTTCTAATGTCTAGTCTGGATCATGCTTTTTTATATGACACGACTTAAGCTCTCACTCATAATTGAAATCATCATCGTGGACTAATACGAGACAGCTAGCGAAGGTCGCTAACGATTTGGTTTTGCAGCAAATCTGAGTTTTTGTTCTCCCTTGTAAATGGAGTTGTGGCAACTCGTTGTTGTTTGGTGTGTGTGAGTGTGTGTCTGTTTGCATGGAATTTGGGGCTTTGCAGGTTAGAATTCGAGGTGGATTCTGCTATACCGGCAGCAACTCTAACTACGACGTATAGGAAAATGTCATTTTGGTGGATCGTTTGAGTTGAGACGGTATATTAATACACAACAAGATGTTCGTATTGGCCAAAACTTTTCCCAAGGAAAATACGTGTTGATTGACTAGCTAATCTTGCCATCTTGGAGATGTAGTCGGGCATGCGATAACAGGTGCCTCTAAGTAGTCAGGTGTTAGTCTACCACAACTAAATGAGGATTTGCTCAAAACAAATTATGTTGATGGCTTGACAAATGCATTTATGGACCTGTGGAATAGGTGTCAACCCAAGAGGAGGCTTGGCCACATCAAATCAAAATAACAGCTCAAAAAAACCATAACTTTTAAGCCGACTATTGGATCGCGCTTAAATTTTTTACAGGAGTCTCTAGATTCCATTTCCCATATAGTAGCCATTGCATCACTATATCTTCGAACCTTTAGATATCAAAATTTTTGTTGAGGCCCTTGGTTTTGGCAGTTTTTGTGATTTCTCTAGTTATTTTTGGGTTTCATTCTATTTTGTAATTTTATGCTTCTTTCCTTTGTAATTTTGGATTTTAACTCTTTCATATTCATATTGTCTCAAGCCTCCCAAAACTCAACAGTTCTCGGGCCTCCTAGATCAAACTAAACTGAACTTCTGACTAACATTTATTAAGAAGTTATCAAGTTCAAAGAATCATCATTAACCACATGATTCATGACTCCTATGTGTGTCAAAATGAGCACTGTAGAACTTTTATGCATGTTATTAATGAGTCTTCATGCATTTTTCACCACCTTGTTTATTTATAAATATAAATAACAACCAAACACACGGAAAAATCTCCAGGTAATGTCACCTAATACCCCAAAAAAAAGGAATAGTTCCATGGATTTTCTAACTGATTTCATGTTAAAGCTATAAAATTTGACAACACACGATATATCCAATGCAAGCAAACATGAAAAATGCTAAAAAAATGTAGAAGCACAAACAGGTTCTCGTTCTAATTAGCAACTGTCAAATTGTTCATTACACTATCCCCAATCAAAGTGTCATAAGGATGTCCTTCAACCATTCAGTTTGAATTGTTAAATTTTGAAAATCATAAACTGGATCTTGTTTGTAATGAAGCTGCGCTTCCAAAAATACATCTCAGAATTGAACTCGGGGATTTTTTTGATAAAGTTAGTTTAAAAAAATTGATCATCAGTAATTGAAAGACATGTATTTGAATGGGGAAAAAAATGAGATTTAACAACACAAACAGAATGAAGAAAAGGGCATACCTTATCTAGCTTCTCAAATGAATCTGCACGCCGTGGCAACCAACCTTTGATTGCTTCTCCAGCTACAGTAGCTAGCCAGGAAGGCCACCCTGCTGCAACCTGCTCCCCTTCAGTAGCTTTCGGTATGCTGCCCATCCCTGGGTGGTGAACAACAGCATACTCTGACTTCTCCCTCTTCCTCTCCAAGTGCTCGCCTCCATGCACTCTAAGAGATCCATTCACTTGCTTATCAATCAACATTGTCCTACCATCATTACCATCACATCTATCTTTCGCTCTATATGCTTCCTCCCTCCTTGAAGAGGTGGCCCTTGATACCCTCAAGTCAGACGACGCCTTACTTGAGAACCTCTCCCTTGGACTCTCTTTGCTATCCTCAATTGCAGAGGGTTTACAGCAAAGGCAACCCATCATGCACCTAAACCACCTCCAAAAACGCCCTCCTCCTTTAGAATTAGAATCAATAGTTACCCTTCAGAATCCTCATCTTTACACTTCTATCCTCTTCTTCCATTCCCATTTTCATACAACTAGATAATACTTGCCTAGAAAATAAGCATCTAGAATAAATAACGTAAAATCCACCCCAAAATGAACATAAGCAATAACCAGTCAAGATAGAAACTTTACAGCTTTACACAATATCTTAACTCGGCCTCAATGACTGCTCTTTTGCAATGAAACTTCCATTTTCTTATCAAAACCACCGACTTCTAGACCAAAAAAGAAAACGAAGAAGAAAAGAAACAGACTTTCTCCACCAACCAAACTAAAAGTTTTACCGAAAAAAGAAAAAACCAACAACAACCACAACCTTCACTCCAACAACAAATTAAGAATCACAACCTAAAAACTAAATACCTTGAAAATGCCATGCCTGGTATTTTCAGCTCTCAAGCCAGGTGATTCAAAAACCTAAACAAACTCACAGTTTCACTACAAAGCAAACCCTAAGAGCCCAAATTTCATTAAAATATCTGAAATATGTAAAGAACTGGAAACACTTCAAAATAAAGCATGCACCTCGAAAATGGAAAGTAAAATAGGAACAAACACAATTGTGAGATGAGAATTGAAAACCCTAGAGAGAGAGAGATCTGAGGCACCGAGATTTGATTGAGAGAGGGAGAGTGGAGTAAGTGTAGAGAAGACGAGAAAAAATAAATTGAAAACGAAAATAAATGTGTAATAAAATAAATAAATGTGAAAGTTATTATTATTATTATTATTATTGTAAATTTAATTAATGTCACGGCGCGTAAGAACAGACAGGCTTTTTGAGAAGACAAGACGGAGGACTGAAGTGAAGGCCCCGATGCGTAAAGACATTCTCGTTTTTGTGTCTTCTGCTTTTGCCACGCGCTCTGTTTCTGTGGAAAGCTGTTTTCCTTATTTCCCTTTTTAAAAAGATATTTCCATTTTTTCTAACAGTATCAAATACTTCTTTCCTTTGAATGTGATCTGAATTATCCATATCTTAACAAGTGTTTTGACGAATTTTTTTTATTATTATAAATATACGTGTTCAGTCATTGTTTAGATATTTTAATTAATTTTATAAACTTTAAAATTAATAATTATATAAATTTTTAATAATTATTATATTATTAATCACATGGCTGGAGCCTAAAATTACAGAGAAATAAACCACTTAATTCCAAGCTCTTATTATTATACTACTTATAATTATTTTTACAAATTATTTTTAATCTTTTAAAATGTATAAAAATATATGAAAAATAAACTCATTTGTTATTTTCTGATGTATTATTTCATTAAATATTTTTGCAATCAATATTCTATATCCATACATGATTGCATAAAATAACAAAAAATAATAATTTAATACCAAGAAAAGAAGAATTTAAATTCTCATGTGTTGGTTCAATGATAAGAGCATGAGACTAAAATATTTGTTTTATTTATGATCTCAGGTTCGAGTCCTGTGATTACTTATATAATTATTAATTTTAGAGCTCGTGGGACTAGTTAAGATATGCACAAATTATTCTAAACACTCACATTAATAAAAAAAAAAACAAAAATTAACTTCAATGAAACGTTTATGTGCATCCACGTAACATTATATTTATGATAGTGCACAATCAATCAATGTGATAGCATCTTAGTTATGGGTTCTTAAGTGTATATTTATTTTTATATTTTTAAAATTTATTTTTTTATTTTAAATAAATATTTTTTTAGTATTTTTATTTTATTTAGATGTGTTGGTGTTATAAATAATTTTTAAAAAAATTAAAAAATTAATATTTTAATATATTTTCGAGTAAAACATTTTAAAAAACAACTAGTATCACACTTTAATATTTTTAAATTTGTGTTTTGGTGGAAGGTGTAGTGACTTTTTTCAATAAAAAAATTATTTTTCACTTTTATGAAGTGTGGTTTATATTTTAAAATGATTGTATCTTAAAAAAAAAAAACTTATTATATCTCGCAGCTAAACACACCCCGGAAATATTAATATAACATTGCGGCAAAAACACTAAAAATTTTATTTATTTATTTATAAATAAATGTTTTATGTTTTTCATATAAAAAATATTTTAAAAAAAAAAATCCCCACCGCCCTGATAACAAACAAGGCCTACAAGATGTACTGGAACTCGTTAATAAATGCTGTTAGGTGAGGGAATGGCCATCCAATTCATTCTCACACGTACAAACTTTGTGCAACAATTTGATGGCCCCACTCAAAATAATTACCCTTTTATTATACTAATCTTAGTAAGTTGAATAATCATGTGGGTATTGAATGATTTTCTTTTTTTCTGTGGTAATGCTGATTTTAATGGTACATCCATCATGATCATCTATCGATTTTATTAAGTGGGTCCCTGTGGTTGACATTTGTCTTCGTGTGATTTGAGATTTATTTGACTTCAATGAGTCATCAATGTGTTTGGCGGTCTGGTTTATTTTGTATTTTAAAAATAATTTTAAAATAAATTAATTTTTTTTTATTTTTTCATTTCAAGTTAATAATTTTTGTATTTTTAATTATTTTAATGTATTAATTTTAAAAAATAAAAAAATATTATTTTAATATATCTCTAAATAAAAAATAACCACAATCATACTTTTTATTATTACCGCACCAGCCCGACACTGATGAGAAAATGATTCGACACTGTAATTTGGAGATGCCTTTTGACATTAATTTATTAAAACACTCAAGAATGTAGCTAATTAAGCGCTGGTTTAGGGATCGCTAATTTAGTTTTAATTTTTGCTTTTAAGTGTTTGGTAATGGTTTAAAAGCTACTATCATACTCCTTTCCATGGGTTATTTTTCTAATTATATATTTTTTGTATTTCATTATTTAACATTAAGTTAGTTAAGAATTGGGTTTCATAATTTATTTCGATTGTTTTTTATAGAGTTTTATTAATCTCATGACTCAGATGGTGGATTTAGTAAATTGACTCGGGTTGACTCTATTTTTTTAAATTAGGCTTCATGCTTTTTTTTTTCATTTGTTTTCTATGATATTATTCTGATCTCATGGTCTAGATCCAAGTTTGGCAAGTTGTTCCAGGTTGACTCGGTGTTTTTTTAAGTTATTTTTTAATTGATTTTTTTTTTTCAATTTTACTTTTCAACAACTCAATTTTCTTTCTTCTTTTTTTTAAAAAAAATTCATCAATATTAGGTTGTTTGAGAATTGAGCTTTGTATTTTTTTAACTTGCTTTTTGTAGAGTTATCCCAATCTCGTAGATTTAGTTTCTTTATTCTTGATTTCAACCATCAACATTGAATTTGTTTGAAACTAAACTTCATAGTTTTTTTATTTTCTTTTTATGAAGTTATTATTGTCTCATGACCCAGGTCGTTGATTTAATAGGTTAGTCACATGTGATTTTAGTTGTTTTTCTTGTTTTTTTAATTGATTTTTTTATTCTATCCCTCAACATTAATTTGGTTGAAAAATGGTTTTTGTAGTTTTTTTATTTAATTTTTATAGGGTTATCTCGATTTCATGACCCGCGTTATGAAGTTGATAGGTCGACTAGTTTGTTTGTTTTTTTAATTTTATATTTTTTCAATATTGTCTTTCAACATTTAATTAATAAAAAATTAAATTTTATAATTTATTTTAATTTACTTTATATAGAATTATCATGGTCTCATGATTTAAATTATAGATTTAACAGTTTAACAAGGATTAATCTAATATATCATCATTTTAATATTTAAAAAGATATATATCATATAATATATCACCGTATTAATATTGTTAAAAAATATTATTGTATATACATCATATTTTGAATTAATAATTATTTTTTTATTATAAAATATGCTAATTACCCTTGGGTGGTTTTTTACATTAAAAAAACTAATCTGACCTGTAGTATATCACAGGTCAATGATCGAGTCTCCAGCTAGATCCGTGACATAAACTGGAATGTATTTACATTGCTCGCAGATGGATTATTAGTGATCACAAAATTTTGTCAGCTAGATCGATAAAGTGGTAGTTAGAGGGCTGGACTCCTGTTTCTATCAGAAAATGACCGTCACTAGGCTTGCCCCCCACTGTACAATCACCGGGCTCTTCACACGCAAGCGCGTGTTTGTAACTGTACAAAGATGTTTTTTAAAATAATTTATTTTTAAAATATATTTAAATAATATATTTATATTTTTTAATTTTTAAAATTAATATATAAATATTATTTTAAAAAATTAAAAGATATCGATTTAATATTTTTTCATGTCAAAAACACTTTTAAAAAATATTTAAAAAAGTGCACAGCAAAGGGGATATTTACCCCCACCCCAAATGTTATCCGATTCTTTATAGAATATCAAGCAAATAAAGTTTCAATTGAGCTCTTCATCTACGGGATATTACTTTATTGACTTTTTTTAAAATTGCTTTTTAGCTATAGAAAGCAAGGACCTGTTTGATTCAAACTATACTGGTTTTGGCATCATTTTATCTGTTGAACTGGATTGGATAATGTTTGATAGATTGAGACCTAATTGCGAATTGTTTTTGTTTGAGGACCTAGTTAAGAATTCCATGACAATTGGGGACAAATATATCCTTCCCCGTTATATTATATTTAGTGAAACTTTTCCTCGGTCTTAAATCACATGCTGAATCCATCCAAGTTCTCTTCTTTTTTGTTATAAAATTTACTGGAAATATTTTTGGGTATAACTAAATTGATTAGGTTATAAGTTTGTTTTTTAAAAGTACTCCATTCGAGTTTTACAAATCTTAAAATTAAAAAAAATATATATAATTATTAACTTTAAAACCAATAAAATTAATTGAAATACACACAAGTTAACCCGAACATCTATACTAATAAAAAAAATCCCTCAAAATATATATAAAGAGAATCTCCTCATTATTTTTATACAAGCATATAATGAATTTTCCGTGACTTTTCCCAACCCATGCAATAATTAATTATCAAGAATAGTTAAATTCCTACAAATATCTTCTTCGACCTTCCGTTAAAACTATTAGGAACTGTGAAGTTCTAATACCACGTGATATGAATAATAACAAATTATAACTAAACTTTTTAAAGATCAAGAATATAATAATTATATTAAAATATAACCCCCCCCCCCCACGCGTATAATTTGTTAAGTGAAGGGTTAAGGAATTTAAATTTCACAGAAATGATAAAATAATTAAAAAGAAAATAAGCAAGAAGGTCCTCCTGGCCTATGTCATGGACTTTGTGTTATATCAAGATGGGACAAGGATTTATAGGAAACTAAAGAGAACATGGACACGAGGCAAGTCATGGTCGGTCCATTGGAGGTGCACATGAGGCCTGTTGCCAAACAATAGTTGTCCGTGTCCAAAAAATAATGAACAGTCTATCCATTTGAAAAAGCATACATGAAATTTATGGCAGTGTCTTCTGTGATCCAGACAAAGAAACAAGTCAATGGGACCCTTCTAAGCTCAGGCAATGTTTCTTGTCTGGTCCATCTTTTTCGCCCTTGTATTATACATGTCCCCATGGAGTTCGACACCAGGCGAGGCTCCTCGTCAGCATAGGTTTTCGACGCTTTGTATTTTAGTTACCAAACTCTATTATTATATTTTGCAGTATATGATTAATTTTAAAAATTATGGTTGTGGTTTAAAGTGTTTTTTATTTAAAAATATATTAAAATAATATATTATTTTATTTAAAAATATATATATTTTTAATACTAGCATATCAAAATAATATAAAAAAATAATTTTATATATTTTTTTTTAACTTTTTAGAAAACACGATTTCAACCACGTTCTCAAATATTATCTAAATAATGAAATGAACCCACATAAGACCTTTCATGACCATTTGTTTAAGAATAAAAATTATTTTTAAAATATTTTAATGGTTTTTTTATTGTTAAATGAAAAATAATTTTCAATCAATTTTTTTATTTGGTTTCAAGAAATGTATATTTCTTTTAAAAATATATATTTTTCAGAAATTATAAGAAATTCAAAACCAACTTTTTATTTATTGATTATATCAAATTTGATCATCAATTTTTTATTGCTATATATATTGTTTCAAGTCTTTTTTTTATTTTATTTTCTCTTCAATTTTATCCCTTGAAATTTTATTTTTTATCAACTTTGGTTCTTATTATTTTCATTATTATTTGTTTTTTTTTTCTAATAGCTTTCATGAATGAATTGTTTTTGTCTATCAACTTTGGTCTATATTATTTTGATTGCTATTTGTTTTGTTTGAAATAATTCATAAAGTTATAATTTCATTTTCAATTTCATCATCTTATAAGTTTTTACCTGTCATATTTGGTCTTTATCTTTTTGATTGTTATTTGTTTTATTTGAAATAATTTATGAAATTAATTTTTTTCAATTTCATAATCTTTTAACTATTTTATCTGTTAATTTTGATCTCCGTTTTTTTTTAATAAAAAATTAAAACATTAATAATTTATTTTTCATAACATAACTAAAAGCTTAAAAATATTTTACAACTTATTTTTTTATGAAATTACTAAATACATATAAAAAATACTTTTCAATAATTAACTTTTCACATAACAAACAAAATATACGGCCTTCTCTTCCAAGTAGGAAACGAGGTCACTTGTTGTTTTTCTGCTAGGAAAATTCTGACTATGATAAATTGGTGTTATTTTGGCATCTTGGATGAATCCCTCAACGAAGACGTATAAAATGGATGAAATATTCAATGGAAGCAGTGGATGAGAGGTGACATTGTCTAGATCAATCGTGTCTAAAATAAAATTGATGTGATCTAACGATTTTAGACTTTATTGATAATGGAATAATATATTAGGATTTAAATTAATATTTTCTCATTTCAATTCTATTCGGGGTTATTTTGGCAATCGATGTCAATTTACACAAAGTTACAAGCATCTCAATTGTGAATTTATCTATTATAATAGTAACATAATTTATCATGAAATTTAAGGTAAAAAATAATAGATATTTTCTTATGATTTGACATGAAATTTGAATTCTTAATATTATTAGGAGTTGTTTTTCAAAATATTTTTTACTTGAAAATACATAAATATATTTTTTATTTTTTAAAATTTATTTTTAATATCAGGATATCAAAATAAATTAAAAAATAAAAATAAATTAAAATATATATTTTTTAAAATACGTTTAAAACATAAAAACAAATGAGCTCTTTATAATAACATATAAAAAAACTCATCAAGTAACTAGATTAACCTAAATCAATGACAAAGATAAATTTGTTCCAATCTATTATCCTATTTTAAATTCGACCCCCTCCCCAAAACAAAAATCTCAATTGGATCCCTCATTTATTGTGCATTACCCATTAATCCCTTCTCAAATCTTAGTTTTTTTTTTGAAAAAAAAACAGAAAACTTGTTTATATTATAAAAAAATGTCATTGATTTAAATGACCTTTTATTTTGGATCTAATTAGAAAGTATTTTTTTTATTAGCATTAATAGTGAATCAAATGATACGTAGGTGATATATATGACCGTTTTAAATTAATATAATAGTTTTTACATTCTCGTGGTTAGTTAATACTTTTGCCCCCTCTATAATATACTAGCACCCCTAAAACGGATTCTCCGAAATTTTATTGTGTTTTGCTTTGGAATGCATGAATTAAAGTTTGATTACCCTAAAATCTTGCACACTTGAAACGAATTACCATAAACATGTTGGTAATACAAACTCTTTATGGTATAGGCTAGAGATCCTATGATTTTTTTTCCCTTTTTTTTTATTATTAAAAGAAATTACAAGGGCTGGATGGTTCATTGTAGCATTTTTACTGTAGTTATAGACTCGTTGGCGGTATGAATTGAAATAATAAAATTACGAGTGCCCTATTAAAATACTTATTGGGCTGTGAAGGTAATAACAATTTTTTTTTTTTGGCATAGTGAAATGACTAACATACACTTTAAAGCAAAAAATATATATTGAATTTACTTGCAATGGTTGTTTTGACTTTTCTCTTTCAATAGCATAATAAAATAATTAATTTTTTTTAAAATTCAAATTATCTTTAACTTGAGTCCATAGTTTTTTTTTCTTTTCATTATTGTTTCTTTTATTATTAATGACTTGGATAAGGGGCAATTTGATAATTTAACATATTTTAAATATCATTTAATATTAAAAAGTGGATGACTTGTGTTGTTTATGCACACGCGTGTGGCTTTGTCTACGCTCTTCAAACAACACATATAGCATTATCCGATTACCAAACATCATTTTTTGCGACAATGTTGGAATCTTCATGACAACCCCTCTATCTTGTGTTTTCAAAACAAATTCTTTCATTCTCTTCTCTCTCCTCTTCATTTTCGCACCAAACTCTGCAAATTTTCAAAACAACATTTCAATTAGTTTTTCTTTCAAATTTGATCTTTATTTTTTTTATTAATATTTTTTAATTTTAAAGAAGTCATGGAATTGAAATTTTCTTTCAATTTCATTCTCCATTAATTTTTTTATCTGTTAAATTTTGTTATCATTCTTTTAAATTTGTTTTTAATTGCATCCTCAATATTTTATTTTATTTTATTTTATTTTAGTTTTATGTCAAAGTTGGTCCTTATTATTTTAATTACTATTTATTTTATTTTAGATCTTTTTTTTATTGAAACTTTCTTTTTTCAAATTTATCCATTGAAATTTTGTTTATAAAAAATTTTGACTTCATGATTTTCTAATGTTTGCCTTTTATAGGATAATTCCGACCTTAGAACTTGAGTCACGGGCTTAAAAGGTTAACTCGGGTTGACTTAAATCCTTTTTCATAATTGATTTTTTTTTATTCCATCATTCCATTAGAATATCTTGATCTCCTATGCCGGGTTATGAGTTTCGTATAGTCACCTAGGCTTACCCAGGCTAATTTTATTTTGTTTAATTTATTTGTTGTTGCTGCCTATTTTGTTTTATCATATTATTAAATTAATTGATATTATTGAACTCAATATAGTCAATGATCAGACTCTAAAATTTCTCTTATTTCTTTAAAAATGTTATCGTCGTCTAAGCATTTTTTTTTTACGTTCAAAAAAGTTTGGATTGACCCGTTGCATGGCACGAGCCACCAATCAAGTAACATAGACTAATTAAAAGGGGGAATTCATTGTTATCCTCCTCACATATCAATGTTCACTTATACAATGATCTATTCTTTTTCTTTTCTTTTCTTTGCCTTTTAAATTTAGTTTTTTTTTCCAATTTAATCATTTAATATTAGATTTTATAGGAATAGAGTTCATGATTTTTTTATTTTTTATTTATAAGGTTATTCCAGTATCATGATCCGGGTCATAAGTTTGGTAGATTCACTCGGTTAACTTGGGTTTTTTTTGTCAATTTATTTTTTATTTTTTACTTATATAATTTAATATTAGGTTTATTGAGGATTGAGGTTCATATTGTTTTTTCTATAAGGTTATCCTAGAATTATGACCCGAGTTACTGGTCTGATAGGTTAACCTAATTAACTTGGATTTTTGTTATTTTTTTAATTGATTTTTTTTTCCTAGTCTTACACTTCAATGTTGGATTGTTTCAGAATTAAGATTCACAATTTGTTTTAGTTTACTTTCTATAAGGTTATCTTAATTTTATTACATAGGCTGTGAGTTTGATGGATTAACCCGGTTGATGAATATTTATTTTTAATTATTGTTTTAATTTTATCCTACAACATAGGGCTGATTGAGAATTAGAATATATAATTGGATTCAATCTATTTCTATGAGATTATTTCAGTCTCATGATCCAAGTCACAAGTTTGATGAGTTAACCTTGGTTGACTTATATTTTTTTTTTTAATTTTATCATTTAATATTTGTTTGATTAGGAATTGAAGTTCATAATTTATTTCAATTTGTTTTATATGGGGTTATCACAGTTTCATTAAGCGAGTCGTGAATTTAATATGTTGTTGTCTTATTTTTTTTTTAAATGTCATCTTGAATTTTTCTCGATCCAAACTATATTTTTATCGGTCATCTAAGTTGTTTTTATACCCATGAAGTTGATTAGGTTACATCAAGTCATTCCCCGCATGATTTAAAATCTTTTTTCTATTAGAAATTACATTAGTAATTCCTGAATATTTTTATTAATGTTTTTTTAAATGATTTGAACCACAACGTAGCGCGAGTCAATGATCTAGTTTTTCTATTCACATGCTACTAGCCCCATGCCTTCACTCGAATGTGGCTTTGATAAATGTTTTTTTATCAACTTTTTTTTTAAAAATACAATTATTGTTAATATCTTTTACATCATATAGAGAAAATGTAATTTTAAAGCAAAAAGATGCAATCGTTTAATAGAATAACTTGAGAATCCTAAGTTCTAATATGTCAAATATAATATTATCTGTTAAATCATAATAATATCTCAAATAATTTTTTCTATGTTTTAAAAAAATTGATTCTACCTGTTAGTCGATGACTTAATTTGAAAATCTCCTAAATTTATGACTCAGGTCATGCACCTCATCAGATGTATTATATATATATTTGAGATTATTTTTCAGTTTTTCTTATAAGCAAACAAAGCCTAGCCTTTGCTAACTCCTTAATGGAGTCGGTATTCCATCACAAGGACAACTTAATGAGTTGGTTGGGACTCGATATGGGTACAATAAAAAAAAATCACCATCTAGCTTTATGATAGCTAGGAAGCTTTTCTAAACTTTTGAGGTTTGAGGTAAGGGATTAGTTATATATAAAAAAGATAACAATCACTCTATATATTTTATGCGTACATGCTAAAAATTTTCCCAAACATGTATACATGTTTCTCATTTGAAGGTAAAATGATTATTACAACTTAAGACAACGACTTTGGGCTCAGTCAAGCAACAAGATTCAATCCTCGTTTCTAGAATATAGGCGTTGAGCCCGATAAGGTGATGATGATTAATTGAGATTTTACCCATCTTTTTTAATTATTCTTGAAATGGGCTCTAAGATCGCTACTCTCACTCAATGTGCTTTTATAAGGTCACTTTAACACAACATTATTAGTTCACCCATAACAATAGAGAGGAGTATATCATAAGACCTGAATATTCACACATTAAAAGTAATATTTACAAGCATATATTGTAGAATGAAATTTATATATATATATATATATATATATTTAAAATAATAATAATAAAGATTCAACTTATAGAGGACATGACCTTTGTAAAGATCTTATCATCCATAAATCGGTTATTTGGTAAAAAAATATATTATTTTTTTATATAAAATAACAAAGTCTCATTATGTAATGGACAATATCCTTATAAGGATCTTATTGCTTTTAGGTTGGTTCTTTAGTAAACAACAATTGATAAATATCAAAAAAATCACTTAAGAAAAGAATAATTAAACATCATTATTCAACACAAGTTACATAATGAGAAAATATAGCATCCACTTATAAAAACATTAACAACACATTGCAAATTATTTAAAACAAAATAAATCAATGTGTTTGGGGTTTAAATTTGACCTTCAGAAGTTGCCAAAATTGACTTGAAGCTGCTAAAACTTAACCGGGTAGTGATTGTGTGTGTACTCCACACGTTAGCATGTATAAGCGAGTTGTGGAGTGGTAGGACATGGGCTTCACTCACTGGTACTAAACCTATATAAAAAACCATAGAAACAATATGCTTTAAAGGTTGAGTTTTAATGTGTGTTGATTGATAAGATTATGGGTTGTTTTATTGGTTGATTCTTGTGGTTTGGGTTTGGAATTTGTGGTTGATTTTGAGTGAAAAAGGTCTTAGTTGATAGTGTTACTTGGAGCTATGGATTTATTGAACCAATAAAAAATAAATGGATTAGAATGTTGAAAAATCTAGTAGGTCTACTAAGTCAAAGTTAACTTGAGGAGAGAGGCTGGTTTGGCCTAGTGGTTGTGTTTTTGTTCAGTGTGGCCAGTTGTTAATAATAGTGTGGTACTTGATGAAGTGGATGCTAAAGATTGATCGACAACAAACGAGGTTGCCTTCTTGGGTAAAGGTGAGAGAGACTAAATAAAAAATGAAAGGTTAATGGTTTGAAAGACATTGATAATAGCAGTGACACCTATATGATGGTAGTGAGAGATGATGTAAGAGTTTTTTTTAGAAAATAAATATTTTTCTTAGTTAATTTTATTTTTTTTATTTTTACTTTCTTATTTAGTATTATTAGACTTTTCTAGTTTTGCTAATTAAAATGAATAGCTTTTCTATTTCTATTTTCCTATTAAGTTACAATAGAGTTTCTTTTAGTTTTTCTATATAAAGGATTGTGATAACTTTTGGCAAGGGAGACTTAGATTAATAAAAAATGAACATTTTAGATGTTTTTCTATAATTATAGTGTTCTTGATATTTAAGGGTTTAACTTGTAACAAACCTCGTTATCCTTCATTTTCATATACATTAGCTGATATCGGAGCCTAGCAATTCTTAATGGTTTTGGTTGGAGGTCGTAGATGACATGTATCATAGATCAACGATTATTGGTTGTTAGTTGTTGTATACTGTTGAATGATCATAACTAAAAAAGATTATAAAACAAAGCGTACATGTGGAAGAGAAGATGAAGGGGTTCCTCTTCATGAAAAAGATATCTAAGAATAAGTGTGTTGGTTTTATTTGCAACAATTATTGTTATTGAAAATCTTGGTGGTGGGATTCACGATGAGATGACCCGCACAAAAATATTGTGTTGGGGATTCATGACGGGACACCTCGTACAAAGGTGTTAGGGATCTTGATAGATGACCCTCACACATAAGATGTTTATGGATGACTGTTGTTGATCAAGGTCTGTAATTGAGGACGAGTTCCTTAACTTTGAGAAACTGATGCATGAGTTTGTTTTTAGAAAAATAAATAATTTTTTTAATTAATTTTTTTTTATTTTTCTATTTAATATTATTAGGCTTTTCTAATTTTCTTGTTTGAATGGAATATTTTTTTTATTTTTATTTTACTATCCAATATTAATAGGAATATTTAATTTTTCTATATTAAGGGTTGTAATGATTTTTGATTGGTAAAAACTTGAATAAATAAAATTTAAATATTTTGAATATTTTTTATGATTATGTTCTTGATCATTGAGAGTTTTAACTTCTAACTATTAATAATTAATAATAATAACAAGAACAATAATAATATAATATAAGAACGACAATAATAATATTTATTTAATTTAATGTATAATATAATATAATTTAATGTATTATATAATTGTATAATATTATAATTATAATTGTATTGTTAATCTTGACTCCTCCACGAATAACTTATGTAAAGGAACAAATACAAAAAAAATCTAAAATGGTAGTTTTTATAGATACAGTTTAATAAAAATAAATTATAAATAATACTTTTTTTAAACAAAATTTTTACAATAATCTAATATGAAAATCAAATTTAAACAAAGAAAAACAAACAAACAATTTTTAAAATTATCACGGTCTAAGAGTGTGTTTGGCAGTGTGGTAGCGGTTGCTTTTCAAATAGCTTTTCGTGCCGAAATACATGCAAATGATGTTTTTTTATTTTTTAAAAATCATTTTTGATATCAGCACATCAAAACGATCCAAAAAGTACAACCGTAACTCAATTTTAGCAAAAAAAAAAAAAAAAAAATTTTTGAATTTTGTCAAAACGCCGGTTTGGCAGCAATGCCAAACGGGCTCTAAAAACATCTCCAACCGCGACTAAACAAGAAGAAGATGCGCGCACAGACACACCTGTAAAAACAGAAAGATCAACAACAAAAACCCAATTAAGATAAGCTCAAAAGGAATTTAATTTGAGTTTCAAATCTAATTTTCGGAGGCAAACCCATCTCTAAAACTCTCTTGTCGGGGTGTTTAAAGTCTCTCCTTTTTCTTTTTCATGTTTTTTATCTATTGTTGTTGTCGTTATTTGTTGGCTAATGTAGGTTGCCTTTTTTGTTAAGGTTAAGGTTGAGGTTTTGTTTTCTTTAGTTTGGTATCAGAATACTATTGTGAATCAGTTTCTCATGCAATTCCACTGATTGGAAGAATAGAATTCCCTTTTATCCCTAGAAAAAAAGGTCAATTAGCAGGTTATCATTGCATTTGCGATTTCAGGGTATTTGATATTTTCTTTAAAATTTTAAAATTGGGTTTTGTTTTTAGCTGTAGCTTGGTGGGTTAAGTTTTATACCCTGATTTTGAGGAAACAAATAGTTTTTTTCTTTTTCTTTGTGTGCGTGTGTGGGGTTTTTGATTTGTCTTTGCATAAAAGATAAGAGGAAAGAGAGGAGAAGTGGAGTTTTGGGCATTACAAATCAGGAGTAGTCGGTTTTGGTTACTAAGAGAGAATGGGTTTTGTAGGAGAAAAGGTGACATGAAAAGTGGGATTATTGTGGGTCTAGAGGTACAATGAATGGAGGGTCATTAGGTCAAAGGGGGAGCTATGGATCGTTGCAATGTAATGGAAAATCATCAAATAATGCACGAAAACCATCTTCGAAAATGCTGCCAGTTAGTTCAAGGGAGAAGGAACGGGTTCTCCTGGGTATTACCCGGTGTTTGGGACGTAGAAGATTTGCAATGTTGCTCTTGGTTTCACTTGCTCTCCTAGTTTTCATCTGTGGTTCCTTTACAGTCACCAAAGGTATGGTTCCAAACATGTCTCCTTTTCCTATATAGTAAAATGTTTTAGTGATTTAGGTAATTGTTTGTTCAAGCTGTACGTATGTTTTGGTACTGATTCTAATAAGTTAATCACAAGAGGATGAAAGGTTTATACTTACAAGGGAATGACAGAGTAACAGTTTAGGCACCTATTTATTAGTTCCAGTTGTCTATACTGTACTCACTAGAAAAGATAAATTGTTGTAGTTCTTAATTGGAATGTTTAACTTTATGAGCATCTTTTTATGCTTCCTGTTGTTTGAATTGGAATGTTTATTCATTGTTCATGGCTTGAGAGCAGCTGTGCCATGCAGAAAAGAAAGGGAAAAAAAAGAAAGAAACAAGAAATAAAGAGGAGGTACTGCACGAATTCTGTTCCCATATAGGTGCAACCATAAGTGAGTAATGACCTTGTTGCTATTAGTTCTCATTCTATGTTAAACCATTGATAGGAAAGCTGACAGCCAAATAATATATCTTCTTCTTCTTCTTCTTGTTTTTTTTTTCTCTATTTTCAATCTTGAGAGGAAAGCATACAAAGACAAAGCCGTCTTCTTGATGTAAAAACAGGAGATAATCAATTGATTATAAACGTTGATCGGATTGAAAGATTCTGTTATTTAGTTATTTTCTGCATTTAAGCAATGATGTCAAAGTCCTGAAACACTCGGGATTTTTACTGCTATTTGTTTTTAGTTTTGGTTCATGCAATAACTGATGTTTTGTGTGCACCAGAAACCACAAGTCCAACTGTTAGACCAACGAGTAGTATACATTTTGACAACATCGCTATAGTAAGCCATCGTTCCACTGTTTGTCATTATAATGGTACATTGGGCCATCCATGCGACAAGTTTTCTCTCCCTCCTCCCCCTCCTTCTGGTGGACGACGGATTGGACCACGCCGTAAGTTTTGAGTTATTTTGGTTGAAGTGTTCTTTATTTTCTTGTTTTCACCATCATCCTGTCATTGATATATTGAACTGGACCATAAGTTTGAATTGCTTCTGATCTGTGCATGCTTTTGGAAGTAAAAAATGAATTTGATCCTGAATGTACTAAAATTCTGGTATATAATTTTTTTTGCACCAAGAATGTGCCCATCACATTCTGTAACAGGAAAAAATGGCATGTTTTTGCAGTTAATGTTGTTACCTTCCTCATTATTGTTCGCTGCTCGCTGCTGAGGACATACTAGTATGTTCAATTTCAAATTGATATAAAATAACCCTTAATATCTCTTATAAATTATACTGAAATCTGTACTTTTAGTTGAATCGAAAAATGCTCACATGTAATATATTTCCTGTTGCTGTGGTATTTATTTTGTTGTTGCTTTTTTGTTATGCAGCGTGTCCAGTATGTTACCTTTCTACTGAGCAAGCTAGAGCTAGCATGCCATGCTCCTCATCCGCATCACCAGTACTGCACAACTTGACATATGTTGTTGATGAAAACCCAGTAAAAACTGAATCACATGGAGGTTCGGACTTTGGTGGATATCCTTCTCTAAAGCAGAGGAATGATTCTTTTGATATACGTGAATCAATGACAGTTCACTGTGGGTAGGAGTCCTTCTCACTTACCATCTCTCTGTAAAATCATAAGCATTGAAGACACTGTCTTGAATGAATCTGATGATCTCTGTCCTCCTATATTCAATGATATCTTGTAACAAATAAGAATCATTTATTTCATATCAACACATCTAATTTTTCTGCTGGCTGTTTCTGCTATCAGATTTGTTAAAGGAAATAGACCTGGTTTCCAGACTGGATTTGATATTGATGAAGCTGACCTGATGAAACTGGAAGATTCCCATGAAGTCATTGTTGCGTCAGCCATATTTGGTACTGTTGTGCACTAGACATTCTGCAAAGGTTTCTTGTTTTATGCATATTTTCTACTTTCCTCATCATTGCACTTTCCCAGGGAACTATGACATAATACAACAGCCACAGAACATTAGTGAAGCAGCTAGGAAAAATGTTCCTTTCTATATGTTTATTGATAAAGAGACAGAAATGTATTTGAAGAATTCTAGCGCCCTAGATAGCAATATGAGGATTGGACTGTGGAGGATTATTGTTGTCCGTAACATTCCTTACACTGATGCAAGACGGAATGGAAAGGTTTGTTTGCATTTGTTTGGTTGTTTTGCCCGCTTCTTTGAAATTTGTCTTTCATTTACCTGGGCTTCAAACCTCGGCTGGATTGCATCACACTCTCTTCTTAATTTTTTTTCTTCCTCTTGTTCTGCTGCCTCTTGTTAACTCATTTATGAAGCTATCAATTTTTTAACAAATTTCTGCTTTTCTCTTGGCGAGTGCAAGAAATTTCAATTTTGGTGCTAATCCTAATGGCTGAGTTTCTTGAATAATTTCTGTTAATAGATTAATTTTATAGATTTTCCATTTTCTTTCTTTTTCTTTTTTGTTGAGGGCTTTGATATTCTATAGTACCTTGTCCTTCAAGTCATTTTCTTTTCGATTTGATGAAAACACAAAATATTTTCTGCAATTAATGATGGATTCTGTTATTGTGTTATGTCAATGGACAGGTTCCAAAACTTTTATTGCATAGGCTCTTGCCTAATGTTAGGTATTCCATATGGATAGATGGAAAGCTCCAGCTTGTCATGGATCCATATCAAGTTCTTGAGAGGTATATATTGCTTATGCTTAAATTAAGTGGTCACTGAAGGAAGTCATTCAGATATGTAAATGGCTTGTGAATTCAGTGCTTTTATATATATATATATATATATATATATAATTTTTCTGGTATCTTTGAATTGAGATGTATGGAATTTTTTTTTTCTTCCTGTTACCTGGGTCATGGTACAAAGTTCTGGTTCCAACATGTCCATCACTGCAAAAGTTTTGAACCACCATAAGTTTCCTTGTCTCATCATGAGGCAACTTATGTGTTTCTCTCTAATTCTGCAAAATGTATGACAAATATAATTACAGATGGGTATATTTTTTTTTATCATCTGACTTGGCAATGCTAACAATTGAACTTAGGTGAAGAAAAGACTTTGTTTTGTGCTTTACCATGTAAGGTATACTTATAAAAGAAGAGCCTATTTTACGATGTTAACAAAGATCCTCATTTTTCAAACTCCAGCTTGTCCATAAATACTGTAAGCTGTTTTTAAAGCCATGTAATTTACTAGTAGATTTGATTTTTGTTGAGCTGGCAAATCTATTGAAAGGCTACTGATAAATCTTGCTGTGGATTTGACCTGATTCCAAGCAGCCAAAACAGTTTCTTTTTACATGCTTTGATTGAAATATAGATGAACAATAACAGTATACTTACTGTGTTTTTATCTCATCAAATAGATCAAATCACAAGGAAATGTTTTCTTTCTGTTGGTTTACATCATGTTTTGGCAATGTGTTCTTTTTTTTTGGTTGAGTCATGTTAAGGCAGTTTTTTTGGGTGTAAGCATTTATCGCATAGATCTTCATGTATATTGCAGTTCTGGTCTCTAGAAGCAGGAAAATAGGTAGATTTGATTTTAGTATAACTGCATAATCTATATATGTTTTAATTATACCTGAGCTATCCTTTGGTACAGATTCTTGTGGCAGAAAAATGCCAGTTTTGCAATCTCAAGACACTATCGTCGATTTGATGTGTTTGAAGAGGCTGAAGCTAACAAAGCTGCAGGAAAGTATGGCAATTCCTCCATTGATTACCAGATTGGATTTTATAAAAAGGAGGGTTTATCGCCATATTCCAAGGCTAAGCTTCCAATAACCAGTGGTATGTGTATAATCCCGCGTGTGTGTGTGTGTATGCGTGTGCTTCATGTTCTTGAAGATTTGTATTTCTAATGTTTTCTGTTCAACTACTGACCTTTTGCAGATGTTCCTGAAGGTTGTGTTATCATAAGGGAACATATTCCCATCACAAATCTGTTTAGCTGCCTGTGGTTCAATGAAGTTGATCGTTTTACTGCCAGGGATCAGTTAAGCTTCTCCACAGTGAGGGATAAAATGATGGCTAAAGTTGAGTGGAGCATCAATATGTTTCTGGATTGTGAGAGGCGTAATTTTGTGATTCAGGTACATGTTTATGTTTTGTCTTTCTATTGTTAGAGGAGATGGAACGAGTGCATCTAAAACTAAACTATTTGTTATGTACCAGTCTGCTCTAAATGAACTGTATAAGTGAGAACTTTTCGTATAATTTTTTTCAAAAAATTTAATGCCTTTTAATTGTATTATCATATTAATTTATGTTTGTTTTCTTTTCTGTGTATGAGAATCTGTTATTGGTCTGCTCTATGTTTTTGTCTTGTTTATTTTTTCTCAAGATAGATGAATGTCATTCCCTTATTTTTGCTTCCCTGTTGCCCAAACAGCTAGGAGCTGGGTGCACCATTGAGGTGTGATTTTCTTACAACTAAATGGATCCTCTGACAGCAGTGTATTAGACAAAGCTATCTACCTACTATTTTACAGTGCATGAAACTGACCTCTATGGGTGCCTTTGATCCTTTTTCTATATTCTGATCCCGGCCAAGTGTGTTTTAGGGCATTTAATGCAATTACTCGATTCATTTAATCATGTTCTCCATACAAGTAAATCCATCCTGGGAGTGCAGTTAGTGAAGGAGAATGGTGCTCTGGCCAAATGATGATCTCATTAAATCTTGATGCGCAGGACGCCTATCAAAGAACAAAAATCTTTAACATGGATAATGAACTTTGATTTAAAAATTAAGAATGTTTATGCCTTACTGTGCTAAATCTTACCTTCTAGTTTCTTGTAACAAAAATGCGACTGTTTTATGGTTCTTGTTATGCTCAGCACTTCATTGTTCTTTTGACTTGCAGGCTTACCACAAAGATCTATTGGACCAAATGCCACCCCCGGTTGCTCCTGCTATTCGACATCCCCCGCCTTTGCGTCGTGATAGTTCATCTGGGAGGAGCTCAGGTAAAAATTCTAGGCGTGGAAGAGATAGGAGATCTGGTTCAAGGCAACGCCGCAAGGCTGCTGCGGGTATTAGGGAGAAACAAACCCTTTTGTAGGAGAGGTGTACTTAGGTTTTCCCCCCATCATACAGCAAGGGATGATGGATTTGATTAGAAATATTTAGAATGGCCTCAGAACGAAGCAACTCAAATTTTGTTTGGAAATTGTTGATGTCTCATATTCTTTCATTGCTGTAAATACTTGATATCAAATAAGTTCCTTGGAAGCTTCAATCATTTAATGTCATCTAGATTTTCGTTCCCTGGCTCACGAATTTATATTGGCCATCACTTGTGTATCCTGAGAAACTCAGCCCTCGAATTCTCATTCTATTAGATGCAAGGCTTTAGTGCTTTGTTCTCAAAAAATTCAATTTTTTTTTGTTAAAATTTAATATGATATATATGTTTTGGATTGTTTTAATATGCTGATGTCAAAAATAATTTTTTTTTTTAAAAAAAACATTATAAGCTTATATTTCAGCACGAAAAGTTATTTAAAAAATAATCACTACTACATTTTCAAACATACAAAGATTTCCCTTTTCTCCTCACACCTCCACGAACGCAGTGGCGATAACTCCTGTCCCTTGGCTTGCTCTTCTTCGCTAAGCTGTTAAGAAGCTCTTCTTCTTTGTCTCATGCATGTTGAATCTCATATTTCTCCATCAGATTCTCACATGAAGGTATGTGTCTCGGAAGCCCGCCCTATCAGCAAGATATCAGTTCCGGAGCTTTTAGAGGTTTCAAGACATTTTCACTTTGGATCCATTTTCTCAAATGCATGTTGAGATCCCAAAAGCACTTTCGACAATTAAAAGCAAGCAACATTAATTTGACAAGTTGACGTTAAATTTTAGAGGTTTGAAGACATTAGATGTTGCTTTTTGGTTCATTATCAGTGCATTTGGTTCAGCATTCAAAAAATTGGGATAAAATTTAATATAATTAATAAATAATAAAATATTTTGAATTGTTTATAATTTTTTTAAAATATTTTCCATTTAAAATAAAAAACACTTTCAAAATACTTTTTATTGAACAATTTTTCTTAAAAAAAAAAATATAGATAAGAAAGTTTGGAAAATTGATTTTGAAAAAACTAAACTTTACATGAAACAAATAGCCATAAATATTATCTTGATTAATGGGTTTATCTTGGTTTTGGTGTCTTGGCTTGCACTAAAATCCCGGGCTTTGAATCTTGATCATTGATTTAATATTCTCTCTTCAAGATCCAAAATTTAAAATAATAGGTTCGAGGGCTCTTTCAATAGGGTTCATCTTACTCTTTTCTTTTAATTTCCACTGAGAGCCATGTTCAAAGGCCTTCATCTTGTAGTCCTGAGCCATTGTTCTAGATAGAGGTAAAGAAAGGGGAGGGGAAAGGCGTTCCTTTCGTGCTTGATTAAATGGGATCATCTGGGTTCTTTCTAGTATGCATGCTTCATTCTGTGATAGCTCTAACTTGTGGAGCTTTAATGGTGTTTTACACAGATGAGGTCACTGTGTTTGGTTATGGCATTGAAGTAGCAACAAAGCTTCAAGGGTCGACGTCACATGACCAGCTCTTGATCCAAACCTCCGAATCCTTTTGCCTTTATTTGCTGTTGGGTTCGTCTTGTTTATGGTAGCATTTGTCAGGGACAGAGAGTTCCAAATCTTCTTTGCTAAAGGTTGCACCTCGCTTCATGTTTCAGTGGCCTTTTGGAGAGTTTACTTCGAGCAGAAGCTTGAAGATCTGGCTCTTGATTTGCCTAGACTAGTTGTTGGTGATATTGCTCTGGCTCTTTCATGGGTTTTCTTTCTTGTTTGTTCATGGAGAGAGAAGTATGATTAGGAAGCTACAACTGTCAGATAGTCCATCATTGAATGAACTTGAGCTGGTATTGGTGTAGATTTCTGGGTTCTACCAGGTGGGGTTCCATTTTTCTTGGCTACAGGTTGAATCTGGAACTTTAGAGAAATGGAGGCAAGGCACGCATCAGATTCTTGATTACTTGTTTTTTTTTTCTTTTATATATAATTCTTGATTGGTTTCCAAGAAAAGTTGGAGATGGGATCCGGGGATTGTCTGTTGTTTTCAACTGAGAATCTTCAACTCGAGAAGTTTCTTGCGCGTTAAAATATTGGTTTCTTGTATTGACCTTCAATGTAATTTGTAAATCAATATTAGGACTCGTTGAAAAATAATTTTTCAAACTTTCTTAAATTTTAAAAATTAATTAACAAAAAATATTTTTTAATAAAAAAAATTAATTTGATTTTTCAGAAAGTATTTTTTTTTATTTTAAACAGAAAACACTTTTCAAAAATTATAAAAAATTTAAAAATTTTATATTATTTATTAATTATATTTCATCTGATTCTTAAATTTTTGATATATATATATATATATTCTATTTTGAATATGTTTTTTTTTTATTTCTTAGAATATGATTTTTATATTAATTTTAATTTTAATTTTTATAATTATTATTTGCTTTTCTCTTATTATTTTTTTAATTGAAATTTTATATATAAAAAATTTAATCCTTATTTTTTTAATTGTTACTTATTTTATTTGAAATAATTTATAAAATTATAATTATAATTATTTTAATTTCATCATCTTTCAATTCTTTAATCTGTTAAATTTGATCTTTAATATTTTAATTGTTATTTATTTTATTTGAGATAATTTATAAAATTATTTTTTTTCAATTTTATTTTTATTCAACTTTTTAATTTGTAAGATTTATTTCTCATTATTTTAATAAACTTGAAAAAAAAAAAACATTAATAAGTTATTTTTCAACTCATTTTCTATGACATAATCAAACACTGTAAAATATTTTTTAATTTATTTTTCACAACACTACTAAATATTAAAAAATAATTAACTTTTCAGGAATTTACTTTTTAAAGAAATCATTTAAAAAAAAAAATACTTCCAGCAAACAAACATGGTCTTATTCAATTTGTTTTTGCTGTTAATAAAACTTTTTAATAATTTTTTATTTATTTTATTTTTATTTTTAATTAAATTTTATATTTTTAAATCAAGCTATATTAAAAATAAAATTTTAAAAATAAAAAATTATTTTAATATATTTTTAAATAAAAAAATACTTTAAAAATAACTTTTGGTGTAATCACAAAAACTTGTTTAAAATTTTAATTATTTTTTTTTTCTAAACAAAATCGATTTAAAAATTTAAATTTAATTACAATGGAAAAACAACTTGAAATTATTTTTGTTCTCACTTAAAAAAAAAAAGTCATGGCTGTTATTGGGCCACGAAGGCCTGGCCCATGAGCCCCACAGCTTCTAGTTTCGTGAAGGACCCGTTCTCTCATTATTTCTCTTTGAAATTTCTACTTTATAGCTTTCAGCGACAGCATCAACCCTACAAAGCCCCCAGCATCTTAATCTTTCACTTCTGTCTGCAGTAATTATAACGGTAACTTATTTTTCTCTTTAGCTCTCTCTGTGTTTCCGTATGTTCCTGTCACTTTATTGTCTCTTAAGTTGTGGATGGTCTCTTGAGGTTTGATGTTTTGTTTTGTTTTTTTTTTTTTCCCATTATCTGGGCAATTTCTTTTTTCTTTTCAGAATTGTTGTTTTTTTTTTCTTTAATTCTAATTACTTTGTGTAAAAGGGAAAGCTCAAATGGGTTTCTCTTGTAGTTGATTTTGAGTCGAGATTGCAAATTTGTAGTACCATAAATTGATTTTTGTTTCTTGGGGGGTATTTTTTTGTTAAAATTCCAGCATGTAGGTTCAGTTTCAAAGAAGATATTATATTTTTCTACAAAGTCAGGAAATTGAGAACATAACAGACACGATCATTCACTGTAATTAAATGGATAATCAAGCAGGGATTTTAAGAGAAAAAGGTTGGATTTTTACTTGAGGCGAATGAATTATCTTCTTTCTTTTTATTAAGTTAGTTGAAGTTACTGATTTGGGAAGTGGTGGATAGTTAATCATGACTGGTTGGGAATGATATCCTTGTTGACAATTCAGTAGTAAATTGCACAGACTACTGCTATGTAACATGAAAATATGGTAATGAAAAGTTCACGAACAGATACAGTTGCAAGGGAAGTGATTTCATTCAACTTTTGGGCCATTTAGTATCTGTGTCTGTCTGTGTTCCATTCGTTACAAAACATTCATGTTATATTGCTTTATTCAATTGTGTAATTGAGAAGCTTAGTTGAGTCAAGTTGCTTCCTTGATTTAGAAAGAAATGAGGTATCTCTTAGAGTGGTGGTCTTTTTCCCACGAACTGGTCAATTAAAGTGCTGATACAATAAGAAACAAAAGACATTTGGTCCAATACTTGACATATGAGTTCATTTTTTTTAAGCTTTTGTGTACATTGTTTCTCATGACTGTTTCTAAATTAGTTTCATTAGTTTGACTGAATAGAATGCTGAGAGTTTTGTGGCCAAATTTTATGCGGGGAAATGCGATAACGAGCAAAAATAGCCTTTTCATCTTGTTGATTTACCATGCAGTGTACTTAATCGAGTTTAAATTTCTGGCTTAGCAAGCAGCTTTATGTATGGGCAATGATTCAAAGTCTTTGACGGAGTCAGATATAATTCTGAATCACTTGTGCTACGAGCTGCATTAGAGGGATGGTTAGTGATTTTTATACAGGAAAACAAATTATGATATGAGTAAATCTCACATGTTAGAGACCAGCCATGCAATAGAGCACATGAACAAAAAATCTGAATTGTTTTAGTGAGTTGATTCATCAGACAATATACGGAACAGGGAACCCAGGCTGCAAAGGCATTAATTGGCAAAAAGAGAGAAAATTGATAATGTTTGAAGTATTTGCCCTCCATCTGAACGATGTTTTCGACCCCCTCCCCCCCGCCACACGCACCAATTTCACTCTGCCTTCCCTCTCTCCCAGAAGCTGATGCTCTACTTCAAATTGATTTTCTTCATTACTTTCTCTATGCCCTTTTTCCTTCTTTACAGTACTTGTGTTTTCTGCAGATTTGTGATGAGTGGGCTACCTTTGCAAAATGTTTCCCCTTCCTCAGCTGCAAGCCAGGTGTCACTAATTACAACATCTGGTCAAGAATCAAAGCCAAAGAAGAAGATCTGCTGTGCTTGCCCTGAAACTAAGAAACTAAGGGATGAATGCATTGTGGAGCATGGTGAAGCTGCTTGTGCAAAATGGATCGATGCTCATCGACAGTGCCTTCGTGCTGAGGGCTTTAACATTTGAGTTTGGTAGATACGGTTTAGTTCATAAATCAATACCATTTTGGAATATAGAATTACACATACCAAATGTGAGGAATAAAGCTAGAAAACACAGCTTTTCTTGACCTTTTTCAACCTTGCAAGCATTTCTAGCTTCATGAATGATGATTTCTTTTCCTTACAGAATGACAATTGAAAATGACTAGAATACTTGGACGGGGTTGATATTGTGTTTGTCTCTTCTCTTTTTCTGTTATTTGATTCGTGTTTGTACCTGTGATTTTACAGGAAGAGAAAAGTTGTTCCTCTTTATGTGTAAGGGATTCCTCACATGCCATCGACTCTCCCATTCATGTTTCCTTCTTTAAATTCCATTATGATGTATTGCTCTGAACTTCTGATGATCGTTATAGACTTTCACATTGAGCTAATGCGAGCTTGTCCTCACTTGTCCATAGGTTATCCTAACTGGTAGCAGTTGCCAAAGATGAGCTGAAAAGATCTGGGAAAGGTTATTATCTGAGATGCATTGCCCAGGTTAGATGTTCTAATCAACTTTATCACTATCTGAATTATCCTCGCTGTTTCTTCTGAGCCATCACGTCTCCCCTGAAGTGAGCTCTTCGAGAGGAGATGTAATGGCTCAGAAGCAAGTCAGAGTGGATAACTTCGTGGGCAACATGTTGATTAGAATGTCAAAGTTCGACAATGTATCAAGATAACCTCTCCTGTTGCTTCTCAGATCATCTTTTGCAACTGCTTATCACTGCATGCCAAGCTAATTCTATCTTCTTTGTTGATATCGAGAACAGATTCTCCATGTTTAACGTTCTTTATATCCTTTTCCGAGTTCATCTTTTGAAATTACTTTTCGTTCATTGCTTCCTATACCAATTATCATTCAGTTCAGAGATGGATTCTCCCATTTTTTCTTCCTTTTCTGTATCATCTTATAAGCCCTCTTGAAGCCTCGTTGACCTAATAAACTCATACACATCTCCAAATTGGACCCGTAATATCCATATAGCCTAATAAAATAACACTCTTGAGTTGAAGGCTTGTTGTGATTCACTGTGGACTCATCTTAGACTAATCAGACATACCGAAACCAATTGTTCAGTTCTAGGTGTATTCTCTCGGGTCAAGCCTGGTTTGCTCATCACTAATCACATGGACAAAGACACGTTTTTTGATCACGTCTCATCTAAAGATTGATCTTATTATTGTCACCAATAATATACAGTCCACAAAACCTAGAACTTAACAGCTTTTGCAGGGGCCCATTGTTACTTTAGACCCATCAATAATATATAGTTCACAAAACCTAGAACATAGACAGCTTTTACAGTGGCCATTGTTACTGTAGAACTGTGTCTCTAGGTAGTCCAGCATAGTAATCACTACCTTTGCATGGAAAGACAACCTTAAACCCTAAGGTAAGTAATGTGAATCTTCCATCCTCTTCTAAGTGGTCATCTTCTTCAAGCTCTATAAACACAAACAACACATTCTCTAAGGTTCTTTTCTTCTGTTACTAAACAAACAACTTGTTGTGTATTCTCAACTTTCCGGTCCATCTACCAATTTAAGAAAGAATTCGATATTTGTGAGGTTCTCTGTGAACCTAATCAATATGCAGAACAATCTTTGAACTTAGAACACTAGTTGGCCTACACATTAGTTGGCAAAGAAAGAACAGAACTGAATGAATTGCATGGTAAATGATTTAAAATTATCAGCCCTGTAGCTCGTTCTGAGGGCTTCATCACTGGGGACTGTTACATATACTTGAGTTGATAATCTAACAATATAATTTGGAGCAAAGAACGCATGTTTTTGGAATTTCATATGCCAACAGTGAGGAATAAAGCTAGAAAAGACAAGCAACTTTGATCTTGACCATTTCATCTGTTCAATCATTCTTGTTCTTTTACCTGCACTAAAAAATTGAAAATAGCCACAATGCATGGATGAGACCTTGATAATATTGTGCGCGCGCGCTTAATCTCTTTGTCGATGCTCTATTCTTGTCTTTACATGTGGTTTGACAAGTAGACAACAAGTTCATTCTCTGATGTGCGTTTTCCTTCATTGCTATTGAAGTCTTCAATTTATGTATGTTTCTTTCTTTATATTCCATAATAAATGATGCTAGATATTGTTCTGAGCTTGTCTCAAGATGGTTATTGGCACTGACTGATCTTTGTTTAAGTTTATCAATTATCGTAAGGGGATCCAATGGTTGAAAAGCAAAGTATCAGGATGGGACGCAACAAAGTTGATCTAAACGACTTCAGACAGTAACCTTACCTGATTTAGTTGTGAAGAGGCAGAGTACTACATCAATAATATTCCATTAAACCACACACAAGGCCATGGACATGGCCCTTACATAACATTGAAGAAGAAGAAGACACAAACATAAGACACTCACTATCCCCTTCTTTTTTTCCTTCCACAAGTACTATAGCAGAAGGACACAAATTACATTATTAGTCGACTCCCTACGCCAAACACATGACGGTTTATGTGCTTAATGACCGCATGTGCAGGTAGTGCAAGTGCAGTTAGCGCCGCACTTGCACTTGCCATCGTTCTCGGTTGCTGGAACCTCCATGGCTCCAGTGGAGACATAGCTGCAAAAAAATCAGACCTCCATACATCAGTATCGTATCCCCATGTTAGCCATCTTTGTTATTAGTGAGTATTCTTAAGTTTTAAGCATGCTAATTATTTCTGTGTTCATCTTTTGTGCAGATATTTTGAATTGCAAAACGTACCTCTTCTCAGTCTCAACGATGCCAGCAGTGTAGCTGCTTCCCTTCTTGCTGCCAAATAATCACAAGTTGCGTGGCGTGAGAGAGGAGCAGTATGTATACACAGTTATATATGGACCACGAGCATCAGGACTCGATGAACAGAATAAAAGACCATTGATTGATATATAGATTAGTGAAAGATGACAACCTTCACAAACATATGCACGAAAGCCATGCAAGAATGTGAACCAACTATAGTCTATGTAGCTAGGACAATCACAACATAAATCGAAGTACCATAAACAAGCAAGAGCTGCTCAATCAAGTTTGCAAAAGACGAACACTTACACACACTGGGTCTTGTCAGCGCAGTCGCAGTTGTCGCAGGTGCTAGACATGGTGATTGATTGATGAAGCAGATCGATGAACTAAAGACGAAGTTGTTCTTTGCTTAGCTTGTATGAATTGCTATGTCTCCGAGCCCCGCCTCCATTTATAGACGGAGGAGAAGTGCACCAATAATGGTTGAAGAGAAGATCAGCATGGCTCGTGGCCGGCTGTGGGGCTTCTGGGACCCGCTTAAGGCATGAAAGGAGCACACGCCTCTCGAGGAACCGTCCGGAGGAATCGTGATAATGGAGGTAAGGGCTGGCCATCTCTCCTCCTCTCATGTCAACTTCGCTTCTCTTTTTCTAAGAGACTGGTCTAGATATGAAAGAAATATGGATCTTCTGTCATTCTTGACAAAACATGTGAGCCCCACACTTGAAAAGGAGTTTAAAATATTTTTTTGACACGACACAAAATATATAATATAAACTTGGATAGTAAAATTACAAAAAAAATATTTTAATTAATTATATATTAATAATTTCAATCAAACAGTAAATAATAATATAACACAATTAAAATAAAAATGAAATAAACAATACAAGTATTCAAATACCTTGAAATATATAATTCAAATAAAATTTTATTTATGGTTTAAATAACTTAAAAATACAAAAAGAAAAAAATAAGATTGAACAACTATGTTTTATTGATAGAGTTTCAGAACATTTTCTAGAGGACTGATATTGAAACACATTGCAGGCAACTAGTGAGATGATACAACATTTTAAGGTATATCACCAACTTCAAAAAAAATTAAATTGATAGTGACCAATACAATGAACCCGTGACAACGATAACGATAACATACAAAATGACATCAATTTAATTTCATGCCACCTCACCTTCCACTTTTTTTATGTTAGTAACAATTCCTAGAAATAATGTCCAAATATCCCACTAAGCAAGACATGTATTTCAAGTTCTCTCAGTCTTTGTCGTCTCTCTTTAAAGTTAACAAATGGTTAGTCTAAAACACAGTATTTCTTTCTATATAAGTATTCATATCTCTTATTTTACTCTTTTGATTCATCACCATCTACCTCTATTTTCCCATGGTTTCGATCCTCCGATCATGCCTTCCCAACCTAAAATACAATATAAGGCTTTCTCATACCCAAGATCCTCTAATGCTGGTGTTAGTCTGCTAAGATTGAAAATTTAAGATTTGGGGCAACGAGGAAAGGGAAGACTGAGGAGTGGGGACTATGTAGTGGAGTGTCAGGGGACTCGGACAGGAAGGTAGTAAATTTTTTAATTTTTGCGGGTTAAAACTCGAAATCGGTCAAAATCGGTCAAACTCGTAAAATAGGTCCGATTTTACCGATTTTAATCGAGTTTGACTGATTTTAACCGAGTTTGACCGATTTTGAGTTTTAACCCGATTTGATACGTTTTATACATGTTAACTCTTAAAATCGTAAGATTTTAAAAGTCAACTCGCAATTTTAACAACCTTGCTATACAGGTCCATTTGACAATTCATTAATTTCTTCATTTTAATTTGCTTCGTTTTTTCTTTTTGGTTTGCAATGGAGGGATTTGAACTTCGTGTTGTTGTAAACTTGTAATAGCTCGTTGGGATTATTTATATAGTATGAAATTTGCTTTCTAACATGTACTATATATCTTGAGGCTTGAGATATATATTTGTTTGTTAAAATGTAATCAAGTTTATGAAAAATAATTCTTCAAAAAATGAATTTATTTTAAATGTCTAATTGTATCATGGAAATTAATCTTTAAAATGTCTAATTTGTAAAATTAATTGGTTGTTCCATCAAAAACAAGTTGATGTCCATTGAAAAATCAATTAATTAAGAGAAGAAAAAATGTAACATGAAAAATAAAAGGTATTTCCCATCATTGCAATAAAATGTTTAAATATATAAACAAATCCTAATCAATGAAATAAAAATAAAGTATTATTTATTTTATAATAATATTGCAAATTAACATTTAATACAATAAGTCAATAAAAATACGAGAAAAACAAATATAGGTAAGAATGAATTGAAGAACAATAAAAATTGTTGAGTTTTAGATTCGTTTATGTTTTTTTTTGTTCTTACCTAGATATCTTCATATTATTTTTAAAGAATGAGACTAGTCATATTCAGAGTTTGTAGCTGCTTTTCTTAATAAGTGTATTTTTTAAAAATCGAATTTGTGTTTTCATCCTTGTAAGTATATAGTAGTATTTTAATCGCTTTTCTTTTTCTAAGAGACTGGTATAGATATGAAAGAGATATGGATCTTATGTCATTCTTGACAAAACATGTTAGCCCACACTTGAAAATCATTCTAGCTAGCATTGGTTCTAGGCTCTATACAGCTCCATTTCACAATTCATTAATTTTTTCATTTTAATTTGCTTCGTTTTTTCTTTTTGGTTTGCAATGGAGGGATTTGAACTTCGTGTTGTTGTAAACTTGTAATCGCTCGTTGGGATTATTTATATAGTATGAAAATTGTTTTCTAACATGTACTATATATATTGAGGCTTGAGATATATATTTGTTTGTTAAAATGCAATCAAGTTTATGAAAAATAATTCTTCAAAAAATGAATTATTTTAAATGTCTAATTCTATCATGGAAATTAATTTTTATGTTACGAAAAATAATCTGCGTTGTTAAATATTTTAAAATAGTAAGATTTTAGAGTCATCAACTTTTTCAGGACACCTTTATTCATTGTAATTTGTAAAATGAATTGGTTGTTCCATCAAAAACAAGTTGATGTCAATTGAAAAATTAATTAAGTGAAGAAAAAATGTAACATGAAAAATAAAAGGTATTTCCATCATTTGAATAAAATGTTTAAATATATAAACAAATCCTAATCAATGAAATAAAACTAAAGTATTATTTATTTTATAATAATATTGCAAATTAACATTTACTACAATAAGTGATCAATAAGTACACGAGAAAAAAAATATATAGGTAAGAGTAAATTTAAAAACACTAAATATTGTTGAGTTTTAGATTCTTTTATGTTTTTTTTTTTTTGTTCTTATCAGGGTATCCTTACATTATTTTTAAAAAGTGAGACTAGTTTCGTTTGGGATTCATGGATGCCCCTCCTAATAAGTGTGTTTTCTAAAAATCAAATTTATGTTCTCATCATTATAGGGATATAATAATGTTTTAATTGCTAGACCAATACTTCATTGATATTTAAATAATGATTCATAATATTTATAAACTTTATTTGTATTAGCTTATAGAATATGAAAAATTATATAATAATTAATTGATGAAAATATTACTAGTCATCGCGGCTTACAGTGCTTACTCTATTTTGTCATGTTAGTAAGACATAACCATCAGCAAGAAAAAAAAAACCTATTTTGCATAGAATATGATGCAGAAAATACAATGATATTCGCATTGTGTGGTCGAATTTGGACTTACAGAGAATTTCTCAATAAAGCATAAAAAACTTTTTGTACAAGCACGGTGCGTTACACCACTTTATAATATCTTGGAATTTGAAAATATATTGAGGTGTGTACCTAAATTTGGTTTAAATGGAGAGGAAAAAATTATGGATGAAGAAGAAAATATTTTAAAAATAAGTGATTGTTGTTTTTGTATTTTAAAAATATTTTTTTAAAATTTAAATTTGTGTAAATTAATTTTTTTATATTTTTAAATTGTTTTAAAAAATAAATATTAAAAAATAAAAAATATTTTAAAAAACAACATTATAAAAAACTGAAGGCTTACCTGCATCTGTTTCCAATCTTTTTATCCACAAGTGCGAAAAGAAGTCGTGCTTCTCTTCTTCATTGCCTTTCCGCTTTCTGTCCCACGCGCATCAATATCAAGACTTTCGTGTGATTGCATGAAATTAACTATGAGCTAGAGCTAATAAATATATTTAAAAATAGGGATGTGGACCGTTCATAGGTAACGTTCACTTTTTTTTTTCTTTCTATTTTTTTCTTTAAATTTTAATTAAATTCTTTTGTGACCAAATTTTATACAATAAAATTTGAAATTGTGGTAGAAATATAAAACAAAAACAAAAAGAACCATAATATAACATAAAACACAGATAAAACACGTGGTTAATCTCAAATTCATTAAAAAAAAGTACTTTTCAGTTAACTTATTTTCCTTTTTCCTCCAATTTAGTTCCTTTACTTTTTAAAAATTTTAATTTTGATCCAAAATTTTATTTTATTCATTTTCTTACTCAACTTAAGAGAGAAGAGAATTTTGTTAGAAAAAAAAAACAAAAAAAAAGAGAAAGTTATCGGTTGACCACATTCTGAAATTAAAAATGATTGATCTTAGTGTCAATAAATTCCATTTGATGAGAGGAGATTCGTAGTAGTATTTTTAGATCTTTATCTTGTTGGAAAAAGTAGATTAGGTTTGAGAGATAATTGGTTTTTTCTAGTTTGATTTTGTGTCTTTGAATCAATTTAACAGTTTTTTTTTTTAGTTAAGAGATTGATTTATTGACATTATAAGAATGTTTATTATGTATTTTTTTTAGTGAAATAGGTTGAAAAATGAATTTTAAGATAAAAAACCCCTAATTTAATTTTCCAACCACACCTAGCCGGTGGTAAAAAAACTTGGCAAACAAATATTTGTTATATCGTTACTTGATTTTGATCCTTTTTTGATTATATTTTCAAATAAAATTCAAAAAATACAAAGAAAAATTAAAAAATGTATTTTTGTTTAAATTTAACCAATTCTCGATTATTTTATGGTTTTCAACCTTTTCACTTACCGTTTTCATAGTGATTAAATTTAAAAATAAAAAATTGAAAAAAATCAAAGAAAAAAAAATTAGTGCGTGTAACAATAATCATGCAAGAAAAGAGGGGTCAAAATAAACCTAAAATTTTGAGGCCCACTCCAAGCAACTAAGGGATAAACAAGTAAATTGAAAAGAGAGAGAGAGAGAGAGAGAAAGTAGAGGATGGGAGAAGGTTTGAGAGTATAAGAAGACAAAAAATAAAAGGGAGTGTAAATAGAGATAAACCCTTTACAAAAAGTGCCCCTCTCATCTCTCCCTTGTAGTCTGCCAAACTACCATCATCAACGACACCGATAACCCAGCACCGTCAACAACCTAGCCTCCAACCATGAGAGCAACCACTGCAGCCTTGTTTGTCACCATCAACACTAGAACGTGGTGGTTTACTCCACATATTGACACATGTGATGCCCATGTCAACCAATTTGACTTACTTTTTATCTTCATCGTACCTTATTTGTTTTGGTGCCTGTTCGGCACTGCATTTGCAATTGTGTTTATGTGTATTTTAAAAAATATTTTTCTTGAAAAAAATATTAAATTACTGTTTTTAATTATTTTAAAATGTTGATATAAAATTTTTTAAAAATAAAATATTTTATTTTAATATATTTTTAAATAAAAAATATTTTAAAAACACATTCAAAAACAGAAGTTATCACACTAGCTTCAATTCTAATCTTTCAAGGCTTAATTATTTTACATCAACAAAATTTTATTTTATTTTTTAAAATTAAGTATTAATTGAGCATTAAAATTTTTCCTTAATATTACAAAATCTTTATATATAGGCATCTAAAACTAACCGCTAAATCAAATCTTAAATAAAGACATTGTGAAATGATAATTTTTTTTTAAAAAAAAAAAGAAGAAAAAGAAGAAAAAGTTGAGTGAGTAGAAAAGAAGAAGGATAAGAAAGGAGAAGAACTATTCCCCCTGATTGGTAAATCAGTAGCTGATGTTAGGGAAAAAAAATATAAAATAAATTTATTTCTAAATTCCTAATAAATTATATAACGAACAACACCTTTTCTCAGCAAAATAAAAGTTACGCAAAAACAAATGATTTTAAAATAAGCAATTGGAAGTGAAACAAACATAGATATAGTAATAACCTAAGTTGAGCTAACGTTAATAGGCTGGTTTGGTAATTAAAAAGATATATTATATGCTTTGGTTTTCTGGATTCAAATTAAGAGAATTAATTAAATTTCTCTATATATATTAGGATAATATGAGAGGTGAGTCCTTAAAATTAACCTAGAAAAAAGACTTAACATAGTTGATAAAAAAATTAGTCTAAAAATACCTCTTATTATCGGGGGAAAAATAATAATAATTACAGCTACATGAATTCTTTCTTTTATGTGATGTTCCTGGGGGGAAATTTTTTTTTTTTCCTCAGGTCAAACCTACTAATGGGCTCTGAGCTCTGAGCTAAAGCCCGAAAGTCATAATCTAACTATATTTTCTACAGACAATTGCGAGGAATTGTATTTAACCGAAAGATTCAAACCGAAATCGATCGATTTCATTAATTTTTACAACTCCAAATTCTGATGACCGGGAAAAAAAAAGAGAAAATACAAGGAAAAAATATATGCAACTAAATACTTTGAATCACAATTTCTTGGCTTAAATATATTTTAAATTCTTTTTAAACCACTATAAAGCTCATACCAGAAGTTTTTGTTTACTATTTATATTGAATATTTTTCATTAAGAAGTAAAATCAAAGAAAATTACTAAAGTATTATTATGATTGCTTTTCAAAGTATTTTTCACTAAAATATATCAAGATATATATTTTTAAAAATTATTTTTGATATCAACACATCAAAATAATATAAAAATAAAAATAAACAATATTAATTTGAAATAAAAAAATAAAATAAAATTTAAATATTTTTAAAATTGTTTTTAAAATGTAAAAATAAACAGGATTTGCTAAATTAACTTATTATATCAAGGTCCTTCAAGTTTTTCAAAAGTTTATAATAGTATAGGAGTTGACTTATGAATTATTTCTCAATAAAAAACCTCTTCTCTTAATAAAATCATGAAATTAAATGATGCAATAGTATTAATTTAAAAAATAATTACAATTTTAAATTTGATGTGCATCGAGTAAATATAGTATATTATATAGTTTTTTTTAAAAAAATTATTATCTTTTAATTTTAGTTTCAAGATAGAAATTTTTTAAATTTAATTTTAATTTCAATTTCAATGAATAAAAAATAAATAAATAACAATAGCAATTAAAAACAAATAAAGCGCTTTAAAAATTATACAAGATTTAGGCTAAACATTAATTCCTAAGAATACGAGATTTGTTAATAATTTGTTTTAAACACATAATTATAAATTATAAAAATATCTCGAACTTAAAAATAATTAAAAACTAAAAATTTTATATTACAAATCTCCACGCAAGACTGGATAGATGACTAGTTTTTCAAAAGAGAAAAAAAGAAAAGAAAAAGGAGTTTGAAAAGTCAAATGCTTTTGGCCCCTCAAAGGACCGATTCCATGCGTGATTCATACTTTTGTGAGGATGACAGAGAATATAATAAGAATTGTGTTTTTATAGTGTTTTGTGTTTGGAGAATTATTAAAATAATATATATATATATATTTTTATTTTTTCTTTTAGATTATTTAATAAAAATATTAAAAAATAATTTAAATAAAAAATTAATTAATAAAATCACATAACTAAAAAGTAATAGTATGGTTTTGGTTAGTGGATCCAGGCTGATGATGGCAGCCTTTCTTGAAGTGATAAAATTACTAAAATACTAGCATATATAAACTGTACAGTCTTCATACGGGATAATTTGTTAAATATACATCATTCTAACAAAAGACAAAACACTGGACAACTTTTTTACGCGTTTTAGCAATATAATTTTTGTTTAAGAAAATCATGTATTTATAAATTAAAATAAGTTCAGTTAAATTAGATTAACTTAAATCATAAGATTAGAATAGCTAAAACAAATAAATTATAAAATTTAATTTTAAATTAACCTAAATTAAGAAATAAAATTAAAAAATAAAAATAAAAAATAATATAAAAAACTACCCAATTTAATCAATTAATAAAACTGAAATTGTAACAACCCCCAAAAATATGTATGTATGTATGTATATATATATATATATATGTGTGTGTGTGTATGTGTGTGTATACATGTATCGTTTTTATTCGATGCAATTTTTTTATAATAAAATTTTGACAGAATCTCATTTGTATTTTTAATATCAGGTTATCGACTTAAAAAATTTCTCAACCTGCAAATAATAATCACAATGTTCATCCCATTATATTGAACTTCACAACTCAATATCAACTTCCCATTTTTAATTGTTTTTTTTGTAGAGCTAGCATTATAATATTACATAGAACAAAATTTTAAAACAAATTAGTTAATAACAAGCATCAATTTTTTTTTAATAAAATAAATATGTTTAATTTTGTATAAAACAACACTATATACTACTTAGTAAAGACATTATTTTTATTAACCAATAAATAATCTTTTAACACGCCCATTCAATATGATATTATTTTTATTAACCAAGAAATAATCTTTGAATACATCCATTCAACATGACATTATTTTTATCCTTTTTATTTCATAATGTTACGCTAAAATTACAATTAAAAGAAATTTCTTATAGAATTATTGAAATAAACTAATAAATTACTTCAAGGTGTTGAACACCTATCTGATACTTATACATGTAATGTGGTTCCCTACTACTGGTCTAACTCCACAACCTTATCTATATTACCAAGATTAATGAATCACTAACCATTAATTCACCATAAGAATCAATTTTATCTCTCATATAAAATTTTCAATTTAAAATTAACATAACTCAATATGATTCATGTATTTTTTTAATTCGACCTACTCAATGTTCTACAACGTGCTTAGCTGAATTCCTTATTCATAAGGGGTTAAAATCTCTTTTCTTGATTCTTCACGTCGTCGTCGTCGTCGTTGTTATTATTATTATTATTATGATGATCATTATCACCATCATCTTAGAACATGCCAATTATTCCTAAATAAACATGTTTCCCACATTGTCAAGGCCAAAGCTCAACCCTTCCCTTTTTTTAAGTCTTGGTCGAAACCAATAAAGAGGGTATGGAAGCATCCTTTTTTATGTGTACGCGCGTGAGCGTGTATTTCTTATTCTTTCTCTCCATTTACATTTAGACATACGATATTCAACATAATTTTAATCAATTATTTTATTTCTCTAATTTCTTTTACATTTTATCCTCTTAGCCAAAAGCGAGCACTAAAGAAAAAGGGCTTGTTTATTCTATTTTTTTTTTAAATTAACTAATTACGCAATCTTAACACATGCTTATAATCATCAAGAAGCCATAAATTGCATCATTACATAATCCACAACACAAATCCCTAATTTTACATAATATAAATAATTGCATTTCTTCATCAAATCATGAAATTAAAACAATTAATTAAAAAGAATAGGCCCATTACCTCATTAGAAGAATGTTCAAGGAAGAAAAGCAAGAAAACCCCAAGTTCTCTTCTCCTTCTTCTTAAACCCTAGCTTTTGATATTTTCTCTCTTTAAAATAACTCTATAATCTTTTAATCACCTATTTTGATCCCTAAACATATCTTAACTTCCTTAATTACACTTAATTTCTATCATTTTTTTATTGAATTTGACAAGAATTTGAAAGAAATATTAAAAAATTCTCCCATTTTCTTTTAGCTTAAAAACTTCCAACCAAGAGAAGAAAATTGGGCATTTATAGCCATTTTTTTAAAAAAATTCACATTGACCCCATTTAGTTTAATGTTTTCCCAATTTGCCCATGTCCTTTTCTTCTCAATTAATTGACGCCTTACTACTTTTCTTTTGTTTAATTCCACCCATCTCATACATTTATTTTATTTTTTATTCCAACCCATTTTTGTTCTCGAATTAAAAATAAAGATATTTTCTTTTTATTTTCGGTCAGGTTGGATTATAACCAGGTTTTTACATAAATAACCTTATATAACGTAAACCAAAATTAATTATGAAACTGAATTCGCAATCAATTCAATATTAAATGATGAAATTAAAAAAAATCAACTAAAAGGAAGAAAAAAGTTTAGTAATAAGTCATAATTATGGTCTTTTAATATAAATTAAATAATATTAAAATCTAAAAAGTTGCTAGTGCGTGGAGTGATGTGCTAGTGTGTAGGAGGTGTCCTCGCATTTCCAGTGGTACATGTGACACCTCTCGGCTGTCAAAACTACCCCCTCTCGAGTGTCAAAACTACCCTTCTACCGTCATTGGAAGTGCCACCACGTTCCTGTCTTCTTAATGCGACGCGTGTTAGAGGAGGATGGACGGTTTATCGTTGGTGGACCTTTTGTTTTTTCCTTTTTCTTTTGTCTCTCCTTCCCCTCAAACTGTTATGTGGTTTTCTTTAATTTTTCTATCTATCAAATTATCCTAGTCTCATGATCTAGGACGTGAGTTTGACAAGTTAACCCAAACTAGCTCGCCCCAGCTTAATGCCCAGATTATATGTCTATCATGCTAACTTGAGGTGGCACACATTGGTTTTTTTTGTCCCTTTTCTTTTATTCTATTTCATCCCTTTTGTATTTAATTGGCTAAAAATTAATAAAAAAACATTGTATTTCGGCTCTTTGATAGAAGTTTTATTTCAAGGTTGTTGTGATCGCTTTATATATATATATATTTGTTTGTTTGTTATCGTTGCCTTTTTTTTCTTGTTTGATTCAAATAAAACCAGCTTCTTTGTCCAATAAGAATTATAACCCGAGTTATTAATTTTTTTTAAAAAATATATTTGTGGTGCCTGAATATTTTACGAGAAAAACAATGCGCCTCTTCTAGTATATATACTATATATGGAAGTCGACAAGTCAATATATTTGACAATTACATTACAAATATACTAGCATGATAGTAAACAAATCAATACATCAACATTCCATAGGTTAACTTGGATAACAAATGTTGACCGACATCACATCTGCAAGGATAGGTTTAGTTATACCTAGAGAGAAGGGACTTTCATGGAAGGTACACATTACATAATATCATAAAATTCAAGGGCTATATTAAAATATTAAATTGATGAGGAGCTAAATTGATAAAATCAAAATAGTCGAGGGAGGAACTGAAGGTGATTTAACTACCGTACTTTTTTGTCCCGATCTTGTTTGTTCTCCAATAAGCGTGTTTCATGCACCTGGACATGACGTGTACATGCAGAAGTTGGTCCCACAATATACTTTCAACAAGTACACGTGGAAGTCTTTAGATTAGTGTCACGACAAATCCCAAGAAATTCATCGGTGTAATGGTACAGGTAATCCAACGGTTGACAGGAGATGAAGCAGGTCAACGTTCCTTTTAAGCAGACCATTGTTTTTTCTGAGAGCTTTCCCTACTACAACGTTTTGGCTGGGTTTTGCTGCTCTACAGCCAGTTTCATCTAAATTAGCTCTACAAGCTCTTGAAGATATTGCCACGCAACTTAAATGGAAGAGACGGCTGTCACGGGTTGCAGACCTACGCATGCAACGGCGTCGCCATAGATAAACTCTTGAAGAAGACACCACGAGAGAGAGAGAGAGAGAGAGAGAGAGAGAGAGCATCAGAGATTGAAATATGATGTATAGTTCTTAGTTGATATTTTGCCTTTTCCAAAGCACTACAACAAAAAAACAAGCACCAAAACGCAAGGTGGCATCCAAGCGATTCTAACCAAAGACAAGGGATATATATATATAAAATCAAATATGGGGAGATAATCCCAAAAAAAGAAGAGAAAAAGTACAATTAAAAACTCAAAATATAAAGCAGAAATGACGAGGAGCAAGGATAGAGAGTTTGCCGTCTCTCTCCCTCTCTCAAAGTGGCATGGGACTATGTATGTACCCAATTGCTAGGAGCGAAAGTCTCAAAAACACCATAAAAAAACAGAACCACTTCTCTCTTTCTGATCGCCAAGCCAACCCAAGCCTCGCCGTGTTCCATCCATCTTTCTTAATTGTTCCACTTCCCGATCGTCATCATCAATGAAGCCGCCGCCACACTTCCCTCTGAATTCCAAGTCTCTTCTCTCTTTCTCTCAAGATTCTGTCCCTTTTTTTTTTTTTTTTTCTTGAATTGGAATTCCTTTTTCTTTTCGTTTTTTTTCCTCACACTTTCTCACTAACCGAACAGGAAAAAGAGAGTGTTCATGGACCCTGACGTGATCGAAATCCCACCCCCTCCAACGCCGATTGTTTCTCGCTGTAGCAGCACTAAGCAACCTAAAAACAAACAGGTTCTTTTTTAAGAAGTTGCTGTCTTTATTCAATTTCGAGCTTTTCTGCTCTCCATTTATTTTGATCATGAATTTATCTTGCTTTCTTTTATTGTTTCATTCTTTTTCCTGGGTATCTAATGTCTCTGTGATTGTCAAACTTGGTGTCTTTTTGTTGTTTTTTTTTGAGTAATTGAATTGGCTTTGTCATTGTCTCTGTGTTTTATTGTTAACTTCAGTTTCAGTGTGTGTAGAGTTGAAAATACTTGATTGTTGATAAGTACATAGGATTGACAGAGTTCTGTTTGGCTTACAATCATTTTTTTTTTTTGAAGTATTGTGAGTAAGGGGTGAAGTGGATCAAAGACAATGCCAGTGTTTGTGTGGGTTTTCTTTACATCGAGTTTAAGCTCTTCTTTCTAGGATTTGAGTTGGGTCAATTTCAGATTTTTGTATTACAAAGTGTTTGTAATATCTGTTAATGCTACAATTGGTTTTTTTTTCCCCTACCTGTTGTTTATTTTTCACGTGGAATCAATTAGAGAGTGAATAGGTATAATTTATCTGAATCAAATATGAGCTCTTTTCAAAGTTTTTTGAAGTACATTTCATGAAGGGGGGAAAAAGGGGCTTAGATTTTGGTGAGCTTGGCTGACAGGTGCTGCTTTTGAGCATGCATTAGGGAGGATGACCGTGTTTGGATGAGATAATAATGCTAACAATAAGCTATCTTTGGAGAGAAGGAATGATTTAACGCATTGTAAGCTTACATTTGTAACTTTGCAGGTTGCTTTGCTTTTTATTGTCTGGAATATTTTTTTTCCTAAATGTTTTTTGTTGTATTTGACCACCTATTCCAGGTGTGTCAGGACTCGGGATGGTTAAGCAGCCACCTCAAGTGCAGCAGTTTTTCGTAAAGTGATGATTTTGGAGTTAAAGTGGTTACTTATAGGGTGGGATTGATTGATGAAACTAGGTTGGGAATCATCTTAGTAAAGAGTGCAAATTATGAAAGTGTTCGAGGCTAGTTAGGATTTAGAATGCACAAATATAAGTTTGACTTATTACTAACATCGAAACAATTTCACATTCTACGATGAAAGATGGGTCATGTCATGATTCCCCGTTTTATTGTTGTAAGAACCTGGTTTTCCAAAAAATTACCTTGTGGAGGTTACCTTTCCCCCTTCTTGAATCGAAGGAGGAAGAGTGCCTAAAGGAGGAGTTCTAAGCCATCTGGTATAAGTTTTCCAAAGCCCCTGCTATAGCTGCAGTATTGGGAATTAAGGCATGTCTTCAGTAGTCCTTGTCTTAGTACTTGAGCATAGGACATCTTACAGCGGCCCAAAATCAAGGAAATACTAAAAATTCTGTCCTAGATCTTGTAATACCCCGATTTCAAACTAAGAAAGACTACTTTACTCACTACTAAAGAAAAAAGAGAAAGGAGAGACCTACTAGTTGAACTTAATAAATTGAGCTATAAGAGATATTCTAACACCATGTAGAATATCTATATCTGCAAAGGAAAACAAGTGAAATAATGTGGAAAAAAAGAGAGGGGAATATAAAAGCAGTGAAACAAACTTCATTAAATAAATTTCTCTTGTTGTGTTGCATGAGTGGAAAAGAGAAGAAGTGAAATCAATAAATTATGTTTTTTCCCATTGCATTTTCATCAATATTTAAGTTCTTTCTACCTCTCGAGGATAATATTGAGGAAATTTTCCTTTTCTCATCTTAACTCTCAAAGAAAAGACATAAAATTTACCTTCTTTAATTTCCTTCACTTTCCTTTCACTTCCATCAGTCTATGCAATGTAATTGCAAAAGAAATATTATTTTGTAGGTTATTCTTCATGAAATAATTGATGTTGACAAGGAAGAAGATCCTGTTGATGTGATGATTCTTGACAAGAAATTTGACATAAAGAATAAAGGGAAATCTATAAGAGAGAATTCTGATGGTTTCAGTCAAGCTAAGGTATGTATTAGTTTATACAATGTACATTTCTTAGTGCTAATATATGGTGTTTCTTCTGTTTCTTCTTATTGGTATTTTCCCCTTTTTTTCTAGGATGGCATTTCCGATCATCTTTTCAGTTCATCTCCTGGAGCAAATAATGTGATTAACGTGGATGGTCTTGATTCTGACTCATTGTATGATGATGGTGCATGTATGGATTTTTATTCTGATGACATCATGGAGTTTGATGAGTATTCATATTTGCAATCCCATTTTGACAATGTGGATATTCCTCCTGGAGTGGAGGCGCCCATTCCTTGGCTGCCAAATTCTGATAATAATGCAAAGAAAACTGCTAATGGGACTAATTCTTTCAATACAAGCAATCAAATGCAATCTAATGGTGGGGGTTCATGGTCATTGAAGCCTGCCCATGCAAGCAAGAAGCTGAGTTCAGGGAGTGGTTCAAGTTTTCATAACCCGATGGATTCCGTGAGTCATGCTTCTGGAGTGAACCTGTCCTCTCCTTGGTCATTTCCCCAGGCTGCCCAAAGTAAGAAAGAAAAAAGCATTTCACAACATGGGAGGAGTGCCTTGAATTTTCCACCTTTCCAAAGTAAAAAAAAGCCAGCCACTTCAAATAGTTCAACTGATTATGGCTATGCAAAGCACCTAGGCGATGTTATGCTCCCTCATGGAGTCGGGCCAGCACATTTGGGACATACCAGTCTTGCTCCCGAATTTTATCCAACCCCCCCTTCATTTGTGGGAGGATTGCATCATTTTCCTATTGTTGGCCCTTCCATGTCTACGTTTATGTCGAAATTCAAAAAATCATTTGATAACCATACAAGTCATTCAAATTTCTATGATCCGTTCGATGCTTTACATATCCCTCCTGAAGAAAAGGCTGCTGGAACTCCGAAAAATGTAAATAAAGATGATATCCTCAGAAAGTTTCAACTATTCAAACGATTTGATACAGTTGAAGATCATTCAGACCATCACTATACTTCTAAAGGTTCTTTGATGAAGCAGGTGGTTACTTTAGAAGACACAGGTCATATTTCTTTTTATTATTCTCCGTTAATGATTTGTTTGCATAATGCTAGCATCCTCCTTCTGGCAGCCACCAAAGACATGGGCAAAGAGAATTCAGGAAGAGTGGAGAATCCTGGAGAATGATTTGCCAGGTAAGCTTTATACTTTCTGATTCCGATCTCTAATCACTACCATAAGCTTGACATGGGTACTCTCCTCCTCCTCTTCTTCTAGTGAACCTCCTTCTCCCCACTGTGCTCCCTTTGTGGTGTTCATATTATTACCTGTTCAGATTCACTAGGGGGCTACTGAAGAGTATGAAGTACCGATAAAGAATACAATGACAAAACAATTGAGTTGAAAGACTACCAATATCTCTGTGTATACTACCATTAAATGTCACAAACAGTTTTTTTTATCTCATCCTCAATTTCACTAATGCTTTTCAGCATCTAGTTGTTCCCCCTCTTTGCTATTGTGAGAAACTTTATAATTTTAACAGGCCATAACTTTTCAAAAATGAAATTAGCACATGGAGGATAAATTTTTTCAACCATGAAAAGAATTCTCCTCTTGCATCTAGTGATGAATAAAAGTAGAACAAGTAAAAGTTTTTAGTGAGATTTTGTTTCCTTTGAAGTTTTGAACAATGGTGGAGCCAAGGGGCCTGTAGTGGGTAGCCCCCCTTGAGATTTTTCTTCCTATTATATAAATGTATTATATTGTAATGACCACCCCTCAAAATAAAATCCTAATCAGTGCTGTTAAAAGCGAAAGGCACCCTAAGGCATCAAGACTGTCAGATGGTTGAAATGCTAGGCGCATGCCTAAATTAAACAAGGTGCTATGCTATAAATTCAAATAAAATATATAATATTATAATATATAAATCACAAATATATACCTTAAAAATTAAGGTTAGAAAATTAAAGTGAAACTCAAAATATTTTAACATATTCATAAAAAGTTATACCATTCACCTTTAAAAACAAAATAATATAATTTAAAAGAGCAAGTAGATTAACATACTTAAATTTAAAATGTTAAAGTTTGGAATAAACTAAGTTGATTAAAAAAAACAAAACTTAGGTTTTAGAAACAGTAAACACAACAAGAAAAAAAAAATTGTGAAGTTTGAAACTGAAGTTTTAGAAACAATAAACATCACGAGAAAAATAAATCAATTGTGAAGTTTGATGAGTGATAAACTTGAGATTTGAGAAAATCTTTTTTATTAAAAAAATGAAGTAAATTTTTTGGCAGAAGACATGTAAAGAAGAAAGAAGGTGGAGAGAGACCGTATAAGTGAAGAAGAACGAAAATAAATGAAGAATAAACAAACAAAAAGATGCACCTTATTTTTTGGAAAAGCGTGGCTGCCAAATGTGCATCCAGCTCTATTTTGATGACCCTTTTTTCCTTTTAAACTCTAATCTTTATTTTTGTAACTATACCCTTAAATTATTTTTGTGGTGAATAGAAAGAACATGGACAAATAGGTCAAGACACATCTCAATTAAAGAAAGGGGAAAAACAACATATATTTTGACCAGGGGCTCCCTTTAGTGCTTGGTGCTTGTACTCCAAGCGAGCGCCTAGTTAAATCGTCCCGCCTGGAAAAATAAAAAGTCCTAGGTCTCGCCTTACCTCGCCTAGAGTGCCTAGGTGAGCGCCTCTTGACAACACTGATCCTATATATATATCATCCTATACATATCATGTAGTAATCTTTGTTTGCGAGTGTCAAAGAGTGTCAAAAAGAATATCGATTATATTGTGAGCTTGCATATAAAATTTATCTATGGATTTTACAGAGCAAGAAAAGTTGTACTTGAGATAACAATTGGAGTATTTTGAACTTGATATCACCCTGAATTGTAAAAAGTGTTACTATTTCAAAATTATGCCAATGATTGGTATAATCAAGAAATTAAGTCAATTAATTATACTCTTTTTGAAAAAGAGATTGTTGAAAATTTTGATATTGATAAAAAAATTGATGAGTTTTGTATGATAAAGTATATTGAATGCAATTCAAGATACAGAAGAGTTATATAAAAAGAGAATATAGTAAGGATGTTTTCATGTTTTAATACCTCTCATAATAATTTCCATGGATATTTAGCATTGATAAGATTTTGTTATTATTAGTGATTAATGATTTTTTTTTTATTGAGAAAACTTTAATTATTGCATAAATGAATTATCTTTCTTTCTTTCTTTTTTTGAGAACTTCATTAAATACTCCCTCCCTCTTGCTTTTGCCTTTTCTTCCAATGTGATGGCGATCTTCAACATGTAACCAATGATGGAAAAAATGCAATTAGTTTGACTTTGTTGAGATTTTCTTGTCCAGTTAAAACACTTCACCTTATTAAGTAAAACATATTTCTTGTGAAAAGGAAAAAAGGTCCATTTAATCCTTTCTGAATTGCTTCTCTCCCAAGGTCTGGATAATTCATTTCTCACATTGTGTTTGTCCTACTTCTATCATGTCAACAGATTCTATATTCGTTAGGGTTTATGAAACAAGGATGGACCTATTGAGGGCTGTAATTATTGGAGCAGAGGGTACTCCCTACCACGATGGTCTCTTTTTCTTTGATGTTTTTTTCCCTGCTGGCTACCCCAAAGTACCACCGGTAGTGATCAAGGTTTTGTGTGGATTACTTTTGCATCTTCTGTTGTTCAACCGTCTCATAATTTTCATTTTATCTGTGTTAGCATGTCTACTACCATTCTGGTGGTCTTCGACTCAACCCAAACTTGTATAATTGTGGGAAGGTATGCCTCAGTCTTCTTGGAACCTGGCAGGGTAACAAGAATGAGAAGTGGCAGCCTGGAGTTTCTACTGTGCTACAAGTTCTAGTATCTATACAAGCATTGATATTGAACCAGAAGCCTTTTTTTAATGAGCCTGGATATGAACTGCTGAGTGGTTCAGCTAATGGTGAAAAACGATCTCAGGAGTACAGTGAGAGTACTTTTTTCTTATCACTCAAAACAATGGTTTACACAATGAGGAGGCCGCCTAAGGTGAATTTCTTGTAACTGCTTATTTTCGTCAGGGATTCTTGCTGGTTTAAATTGTCTCCTGAGTTATTTGGATAATAATCTAAGGAGAAGCATAAATGATTTTGGATAATAATCTCAGGAGAAGCATAAATGATTTAAAGTATGGGTAATTTTCACCTTAGATCCTCCACTAAACTGTTAATTGGAGTAGTTTTTAGTACGTTTAAAACATGTTAAAAATGAGAAACATTGGAAGTTTAGGAATGGGTACGGACCATGAATAACTAGAAGAGTCCGAATGCTAATTGTTGCTTGTGCCTGGACCCAGTGTGCTTTGTTTGAAAGTATAAAAAAACACACTATCAATGGATGGCCTTACATCAAGAAACATACTGCTGTGATTTTGTGATGATACTTCTGTGATTATCTTTCTTCAACTTCTGTGATTCTCATCCAGATTAGGCCTGCCATTTATTCCATCAAACTGTACATATGAATTCTCAGCTGGTGAAACACTTGCTTACCTTTAGATTTAAAAACTAATCGATTCAAATCATCGGTGCTTGCAGCATTTTGAGGACTTTGTGCTGGGCCATTTCAACAAGCGTGCTAATGATATTCTCGTGGCATGTAAGGCTTATATGGATGGTGCTCAGGTAGGGTGTCTGGTCAAAGGTGGGGTTCAGGATGTTGACGAGGGGGATAAGAGCTGCTCAAAGAGTTTTAAGGACTCCTTGCCTGCCTATGTAGATATGCTGGTGAAGCAGTTCTCACAAATTGGAGTTCAGGACACTGAAAATTTCCAAACATCAGAAAACGGTGGGATACTGATTGATTAATAGGCCCATGACTGCAATATAAATGAGTTATTGATGAGAAAATCAATTTTGAAACTCGACGAGAAGCGTCTTTACATACCTGACATGCAATATAGGTTTTCTGATTCATATCAAGAAGTTAGATGGCTATTCCTATAGGATGCTTATTTTATTTTTCCGAACTGTACATGGATCTAGACAAGGACAAGTTCATAAAGTTTTATCTAATTATTCAGTTGCATTGTAGAGATGGTGTTGGCAATCTGCAGTCAGGTTGAAAAATTAGGTACTTGGCTACAATTGATTTCGAAGTCTTGTTCATAGATCCATAACCATAGGGACAGCTTTCAATATTCACTTTACAACTTGTTGAATTAGGATATTGTTTTGAGTGATTAATGATTGCTTGTAGTCTCTGGTCGAGTTCTTTTGGCCACCTTCTGAAATTGGAAATATGTTGAAGAACTTAACAATTCTTTCAAAGATTGAAATGCTTGCTGGCTGTTTTTAGCTCCTGGTAATCTTGAAGGAGATGCTGGTTCTGGGAGAGTGCTTATCACAAGAAATGTAACTCAGTGATAATACCCGTCCCCTGCCTAGGGATCCGTTCTCTCTTTCGTTGGAGAAGTAACAAGATTTCACATTTGCCTCGAGGATCTGCTCGCTACAAAGGTGAAGGCTAAAGGGGTTAAAGGTTTCGGTTAATGAGTGTGTTTTCTATATTAGCGTAAATTGTAACCTTTGTTTGACAAAAGTACATTATGGATTAGCTAATTTGTTGAACCATGTTGATGGACTTGCATTTATTTTATGCTGATTTGCACAACAAATCAAATATTGATAATATTTCAAATCATATTTTTTTTATTATTAGAAGAGACTAGTTGTATTTCACAATTCACTACACTGTTTCACCAGGCAATTTTCCTTTCAGATCCCTTAATTTTTAGATTAGTTCCAGTTTGGTAATCAAACTTTTATTTTAATTCAACTTGGTCCTTAAAAGTTTTGTTTTTCATAGAGTTTTCTATTCTTTTGAAATTGCATGTTATCACATTCGTTCCAGGGGTTCTAGGGTTAATTGACAGGTTGATTTTACATAATATAACTTTTAATTAAAATAAACTACAAGCCTTTTCCCCATGTCAATTAACCCATGTCTACTGTTCAATTAAAATTGTCATAATATAACTTTTCCCCATGTCTACTGTTCAATAGGCATATAAAACTACATTTTAGACCTTAGATTTTTTTTTTATATGTTTGGTCTCTATTTTTGGAATTTTCATTTTGATACCAAATTTTATTTTCTTACATCTCAATCCCTATATCTTAAAAAAAAAAAAAAAAAAAAGAGAGTGCCAAAAAATTTTAGAAGAGAGCTCTCAGGTGGTCATATTCTAACTATACCTTATTAATAGGAAGATTGGTTACAAGGATATCTTTAGGAACATTCTCAGCTTCGACTTCGGCCGTAAAAATCTCCTCGATGTTTATTCAAACAGAAAACCTAACCCTTTATTTTTGCTCCAACAGTTAGTTTTCTTTAGAAGAAGAGTTACCACTAGGAGAGGTTGTAGACACATGACTAGGCATAGATGGAGTGGACCTACTGAATTCAAAACTAGTTGTCCCATTAAAAACCTTGTATAAAGAAACAATTAGGGAATGCAAGGTATTGAAAGTACAATAAAATATGAAAGCGAAATTACCTGAAACACTTTGTAATCGTTTGACCATATAATTGATGTCATATTAAGTATGAAGATTATCCAATATGACGCAAACTCTCTTTCTCTAGGCCTAAGAATGGTTTTTAATTCATACCTACTAGAAGTGTTCTCCAATAACGGGTACAAGCTTGCAGCCCCAAATTGGACCTTATCCATCTTGAGGTATGGCTAAGCCAATATACCTCATTATTACCCACTGTCCACTACATTTTTTTTCAATGAGAAGACTTCCCCCTCATAGTATTTTTCATTGATCCATTTTGCCAATTGACGAAAGTAAAAAACTAAGGCATTAAAAGCCCCCCTTTAATACTATTAATCAATGTATAATACTGTCTAAATACCCTGATCGATGACTCATTAAAATCCTCAATAATTCTTCAAATGAGGATAGAATAATACATTCAATAGGATGAATTTGAGCATGACTGAGATATAGTACCTCAAAACATCTCTTACAAATTCTTGTAAAGGAAACAAATATCCAAACTCGTATAGACATATAAGAGCTGTAATGATAATATTACCTCTATTATATTTGTTGGTGACCTAAGAGATACAATCACCGACTTCATGAATGTCCACCATTATATCTTGGCTGACTAGCATTGGTCAGGGATACTTGGTCCTAAGTTACTGAACTCTATATATCATTCATAGGAGTCTTGGGTAGTATTAGTTGTTCTCTTAGGTTAGAAACCTCCTAGGGAACATCCTCGTCCTTTCTTCCAGCAGAAGAAGGTTGGGCACCATCCCTCTCAGATCTAGGGCTAATTTTTATGGCCGAAGATTTTCGATTAATGGCTTCAGTTTTAGGCCTGAAATTGAAATCATCTTCAGGGGATATATTTCATTTTCCTTTTCTAGAGGTCATGATGGTAGAAGAAAGAAAAAATGGAGAAGGTTTTATAAAAGCATAAGGAAATAAGATCTAGTTTACCTAGTCAATGAATTCCTCTTTACTGTTAAATTGCTTTTTTCTTGTAAAATATTGGAAATACCTAAGTCAGGAGATCCTGAAAAACAAAAAAAAAAGGTTTAAGCAAAGTACAAGAAAAAAAGGAAGATAGGGATGTAAGACAAATGACACCTCATCTATAACTCTAGAAAGGTCAATAGACTACAATATTTATTGAGCGTTGTTGGGTGGTCTTCCTAAAAACCCTTTTTTTCTCTTTAGAAATCTTTTTAGAGTTACAAAGTCCTATCACATTTTCTCAAAGAAAAACAAGATGTTTACTAACTGCTTATCTCCCTCAAAATCTCTTAATCCTTTAATGCAAGATTACGCATTAAATGCTTGGGGGGACAACTGATGAGTTACTTTTTTGTTAAGATTTTTATTTATAAAAGATCTTTTTAAATAAAATAGGTTTGAAAAACATGCCAAACCAAATGTTTTTGGGTTTGGCAGTCAACCAAGCTCAAGGTGACTTGAGTCTAACGAACATACCCGACCCAAAGAACTTGGACCTAGTAGTCAGCCAAGTCCAAGAAAACTTGGGTCTGACAAATATGTCAAATCCAAAAAACTTGAGCTTCGTAGTAAGTCAAGCCTAAGACATCGTAGGTCTGATAAACATCCTAGACCCAAAGAACTTTGACTTGGTAGTTAGCCAAGCCCAAGATAACATGGTCTGGAAAACATGCCAGACCTAAAAAACTTGAAACTTGGCAGTCAGTCAAGCCCAATGTAAAGTAAGTCTAACAATCTTCTTAAATAAAATAGGTTCAGAAAACATACCAGACTCAATATATTTGGGTTTGGCAATCAACCAAGCCCAATGTAACGTGAGTTTAATGAACATGTCAAACCCAAAGAACTTGAATTTTATAGTCAGCCAAGTCTAAGAAAACTTGGGTCTAGCAAACATGTTAAAACCAAAAAACTTAGGCTTGGCAATCAACCAAGCCCAAAATAACGAGGATTTGAAAAACATGTCAAACCTAAAAAACTTGAACTTGGAAGTCAGGCAAACCCAAGATAACACGAGTCTAGAAAACATACTAGATCTAAAAAACTTGGACTTGGAAGTCAGGTAAACCCAAGATAACATGAGTTTGGAAAACATGTCAAACTTAAATAATTTGGACTTGGTATTCAGCTAAGCCCAATGTAATATGAATTTAGAAAACATGCCAGACTTAAAGGACTCGAACTTGGCAGTTAGCCAAGTTCAAGGTAATGTGGGTCTCGTAAATATGTCAAGCCCAAAGAACTTGAACTTGGCAGTTAGCCAAGCATAAGGTAATACAGGTCTGGCAAACTTGGTAGCCAACCAAGTCCAAGGAAACATGAATTTGACAAACATGCCAAAACCAAAGACCTTGGACATAACTAAGTACTAAGGCTATATGCATGATCATAGACAATCCTCTACAATATAAGTATAAAAGACGTGATAAACCATCATGCCTCTCAATCTAGAATAATCATTCATATTAAGGTAATAATTTCCATATACTTACAGGTGTATATTAGGTCTCTTAAGGGACTTACCAGACTTATTATCATTAATAATATATAAGAGATATTTGCCTCTTATTAATGTCGTCGAAAGTAGAGGACTTTCCATTCTTTTTCTTCTCTGAAAACAACAAGGTTTAGGGGGTATAAATACTCCATAAACCATCCAGGTAAAAGGTTCATAACTTTCATCTCTTAAGATAAAAGATACATATATTTCAGAGGATTAACCAACTTAAAACACAAGAATAAACATCTTTGATCCTTGAATTTAAGGCTTTTTTAAATAATTTATTACCTTAAATCATTTTATACATTTCCTATAAATATACTGACTTTATCATCAGAGAGTCTTTAAGTCCTCCTGATTAGGAATGTTTTTGCATGTATTCAAGGTTCTATGATTAACTTGAAGTTCCTTAGATTAAGAAGGAGAATCCAAATACTTTAAGTTCCTTAGATAGTGATTACCCACTATCTCAAATACTAGACAAATTTTTACTTACATATCTTGAAATTTGGGATATCATCACAATAAAAGCATAGAGAGAGGATCAAGAGGTGTGGCAGAAGTGGACTGTGATAATAAAATGGCATAATGTTCAAGGAATAACCTTTAGGGTGTAAAATTGAGAGGCGAGATTCATTCTCTGAGACGTGTCTAAAATGTTGCTTTGTTGTTCTGGCTGTGGATACATGCCCAAGTAGGATAGAATTGCGAATATGTGATGAAGTTGATGTATAATCATTTGATATTATACTCATTGAGTTGTGATAATTTTAGCAAATTATATTTTTGTGAGGTTTGCATTATTGATATTTATTTCCAACATTTGAGACAGAATTGTCATTCTATCTATGATCTCTACTTTCCTGTGGCCCATCACTGCTAAAAAAATGGGTCAGTAGCATCGGTAATTAGCAACGAAATATTTCATATGCAAATTTAGCAACGGATTAGCAACGAATTATATATATACTAATTTTTTTAATATTAGCAACAGATTTAGCAACAGAAAATCGGTTGCTAAAAAATAAATTAATATATTAAAAATCAGCAACGGATTATCCATTGCTAATACAATGGCACGGTTTACAATGACTGTGCTGATAAAGAGAAGAACAAAATTTGACTTATATATATATACATATATATATAAACAAAAAAACACCCCACATGGTATATAATTGGTACAGGTATATAAACAAAAAAAATACCCGGGAGGAGACAATTAATTACTCCAGCTCAAAATAAAAAACTTTCATTCTCCATATAAAAAACCCTAACCCAATCGATTTGTCCCTTTCTTCCTTTTGTAGAAACCCACTCCTCCTCTGTCACTTTCTCTTGAATTATTGTCCAGAACATGTAATTCCAAAACATCCCTTTTCAATAACCCCACTTTTGCTTTCTTTAACTTGTCATGTGGTGTGATCTCAAGAAGCCACTTGCAAATATCAGTGGTGTGCTCCCATTTGCAATCTTTAACTTGTCCTGTGGTGTGCTCTCAAGAACCCACTTGGCAAAGATCAGTGGTGTGCTCCCACTTGCAAAGAACTGTGTTGTGGTGTGCTCTCATTTGCAAAGAATCGTGCTACTCCCAAGAATTCACTATTCCACTTGCAAACGGTATAACAAATTAAAACAAGTATAATTAGAAACCCAAATTTGAGAGATTTTATTTGTAATTTAGAGATAATTATTTTATTTTATTAACTAATTTTATTGATGAGAATAATAATTTTGTTTGATTTTTTACAAATTATTTGTTAAATATATCTTTTATCACATCCTAATATTTTTAATTATTAATGTAATGTATTTTATTTTAAATTTATTAACTGGGTGAGGTATAAAAAAATTATACTAAGAGAGGGGGGTTGAGATTATTGTTGAACAGATCATGCAACACAGAGCATGTAAAAATATTGTGGATAGTAGCCTAACTACTGTTGCAAAACTAGTGGTATAAATTACTAGTTACAAAAACCGAAAAAAGACTAGGGAGGGAGCTTTCTTTGTAGTAGCCTTCTTATCATTTGTGCAATTTCAACAATTTTTTAGTTATAGCACTGCTTGTGTGCGTCACCATATATGCTTCTATTTAGGTGTCCATTTGTTGAGCTTCATCTTCATTATTTTGTAGGAGCCCAGGAAAACTTTTAAGTTTCACCATCCCTTCATTTGAAGCCCTTACTCAATTTGGTGTTGCTACAGTCTCTGCTGAAAATATTGGGGAAGTGGAAGCGTCATATAGCTTAATGATATTTTAAACATTGTCCTGGTATATTGGGTCATGATGCAAAAATGCTTAAACACATACATGTTGATGCAATATTTACTCTTACTTGGATCACAATGCTTAAATAATGTTGTTACATATAAAATATAACATAAGATTCATTACAACAATTTGGCATGTTTTATTATTTCTTCATACAATAATGCTGGTAAATAAAATCTAGTATATTTCACTACTAGTATATAGTCATATTCAAACCATAAATAAAACCTTATTTTCTAGAAGCAAGCAATCACATACATAACTTCTTGGATAAGCCTCCTGTAAAAAATCTATATGAGAGCAGTGTATGAGATGAGAAGTTAACAACTAGGTATATATGAAACTCCAAAATCATACGCAAACATAAATTAATAGTTTTAAGTAAAAATTTATATAATTTAAAATTTTAATACAAACATTCATAATATCCATAGATTTTCATCAACCAACAATTAATAAATTTAAAATAAATAATATATCGGTGTTTCATCTCAAACAAAAAATATCTCAATTGATAATTTTATTAACAATGCTTACACTGGATTTTTCTCAAATTCAGTAAAATTTTAGTTAATGTTAAATTAAATCACATCTTATGATCTCTCAATTAGAGAACGTAAAAACAATTAGCAATAAAAGATGTATTGTAAGAGTTTTTCATTTTTAAATTATTAGCTAGTTATTAATGAAGTTATTTTGATAATTTGTTATATAAAGTTTTAAATATAAATTAAGAAATATATTAAATAATATCTAATTTTTTTTGGTTTTAATTATGTTAAATAGATTAATATGCACGGTCGATCATGGATGTATCGTCGTCGTAGGGATGGTCATATTTGTCCGGAATTTATTGCGGGTGTACGAAGATTTATCAATTTTGCATTTTCAATTGATGAAAATGTATCTGGAGGTAAAATTAGATGTCCTTGTGTTAGGTGCAAAAATCAGAAGTTTTTAATGGAAGAAGATGTTTATAAGCACCTGTTTTCAAGAGGATTTTTACCTGATTATGAAAATTAGACTGTACATGGAGAGCCTTATGTTTCAGAACCAATAATTGTTGGACCTTCATCAGTTGGGTGCAATTATGTTATGAATGATGTTTTTGAAGAAAATTCATATAGGAATATGGTTCTGAATGCAATGGGGGTTGGTGATACATACTCTAATGATAAGGTTTCTAGTCTTATGGTAGCAGAAGAACTTCCGAATCTAGAGGCAGATAAATTTTATAAATTACTTAAAGCTGCAGAGGAGTCTTTATAGGATGGGTGTACCAAGCAATCTAAATTATCTGCTTGTGTACAATTGCTTAATATGAAGTCAACTCTAAATTTGACTCAGATTGCCGTCAATAAATAAATTTACTGAATTTACAAAAAGTTGTATGCCTGATAATGGAAATTTGGTTTCAAGTTTTTATGATGCCAAGAAATTTATGCGGCCACTTGGACTTGGTTATGATAAATATGATGTGTGTCCTAATTATTATATGTTGTACTATGGGGTAGTTGCACTGAAAACAAATTGTGACTTTTGTGGAAGTTTACGATAAAAACCTAGAAATCCCACTAGTAAAGGTTCTAATAAGTCAGATAAACAACTTTGATACTTTTCCTTGACACCAAGACTTCAGAAGCTATTCATGTCTCCACATCATGCCAAAGATATGACATGACATCATTTTCATAGGTCCGATGATGGAGTTATGGTGCATCCATCTGACGGGGAGGCATGAAAGAAGTTTAATCAAGACCATCAAGACTTTGCATCAGATCCATGAAATATTCGATTAGGATTATGCACTGATGGTTTTAGTCCATTTAACATGTCTTCAAATGTCTACTCTTGTTGGCAGTAATTGTGACTATTTATAATTTTCCTCCTTGTAAGTGCATGACACGACCATTCATGTTTTTATCAATGATTATTCCTGGGCCGAAGAATTTAGGGAAAAAGCTTGATGTTTTCATACGACCATTAATTGATGAGTTGAAAAAGCTATGGCTTGATGGTGTTAATACCTATGATATATATAGGAAGGAAAATTTTCAATTAAGGGCAGCTTTAATGTGGACCATTAGTGATTTTCCAGCTTATGGCATGTTATCGGGTTGGAGTACTCATGGCAAGTTGTCTTGTCCTTATTGTATAGAGCATAGCAAAGCCTTTAGATTAAAGCATGGGGGGGAAATAACCTTTTTTTACTGTCATCGACAATTCTTACCTATGGATCACCCATATAGATATCAATCAAATAAGTTTTTGAAAGGAGTAACAGAATGGCTCCCTCCTTTACCTCGTCAATCTGGTTCAGAAATGTTATTTGAAGTGTCTAATTTTATGGAGGGGCATATTAGAAGTTCATTTCACAATGACAAAATATCAGGCTTTGGTGTTGAACATAATTGGGTGAAGAAAAGCATTTTCTGGGAGCTTCCATATTGACATACAAATTTGATTCGTCATAATCTTGATGTCATGCACATTGAAAAAAATTTCTTCGACAATATTTTTTATACAGTAATGGATTGTCCTGATAGAAGCAAGGACAATGTAAAGGCTAGGTTGAATATTCAGTTGTATTATAAGAAGCCTAACTTACATTTGCAACAAGATGCAAGTGGTTGGGTTTACAAACCTAAAGACACTTATGATCTCTTCAAGAAACAACAACAAAAAGTGTTGTCATGGATGAAAGAATTGTTCTTTCCTGATGGTTATGCTTCAAACATCTCATGGTGTGTAAAAGAGACACAATGTAAGGTTTCAGGCATGAAAAGCCATGTTACGGAGGGGCATATTAGAAGTTCATCTCACAATGACAAAATATCAGGCTTTGGTGTTGAACACAATTGGGTGAAGAAAAGCATTTTCTGGGAGCTTCCATATTGGCATACAAATTTGATTCGTCATAATCTTGATGTCATGCACATTGAAAAAAATTTCTTTGACAATATTTTTTATACAGTAATGGATTGTCCTGATAGAAGCAAGGACAATGTAAAGGCTAGGTTGGATATTCAGTTGTATTATAAGAAGCCTAACTTATATTTGCAACAAGATGCAAGTGGTTGGGTTTACAAACCTAAAGGCACTTATTATCTCTTCTTGAAACAACAACAATAAGTGTTGTCATAGATGAAAGAATTGTTCTTTCCTGATGGTTATGCTTCAAACATCTCATGGTGTGTAAAAGAGGCACAATGTAAGGTTTCATGCATGAAAAGTCATGATTGTCATGATTTATGCAGAGACTTCTTCCAATTGCTTTTCGACCTTACTTGCCTAAGCCACTGTGGGAGTCATTAACTGAATTGTCAGTATTTTTTCAAGACATTAGTGCTACAAGTTTAAATGTCCAACACATGAAGTTGTTGCAGATGAATATCATTGAAATTATTTGCAAACTTGAAAAGATTTTTCCTCCATCCTTATTTGACTCTATGGAACACTTGACAATACATTTACCTTATCAGGCAAAAGTCGGAGGACCCGTTCAATATCGATGGATATGTTTGAACGATATGTTTTCATTTCATATTATTTTTTATTCTTTTCCATTTTTTCTCAAACTAATTGATATCAATGATATAGGTATATGTTTTATTTGAAGAAAAAAGTGACCAATAAAGCTAAAGTTGAGGGTTCCATATGTGAAGCATATTTGATTGATGAAATTACCAATTTTGCATCTTATTATTTTGGTGATGACGTGCAAACAATATGGAATCGAGTTCCAAGGAATGATGACGGTGGCCTTAAAAGTCTTGATGGACAACTTTCAATTTTTTCTTGCCTGGGGAAAAAATTGTCCAGAAGATCGTATAGAAGACAATTGTCACATGTTGAAATGAAAATTGCACATAACTATATTTGTTTCAACTATGAAGAATTGAAGCCCTATTTAGAGTAAGTATGGATTTTTTATATATACTTTATTCTTAATAATTTAATTTTAAAAATAAACTATTTATAATTTAGGCAATGTTATCAAGAGCTAAAGTCACAACAACCACATGCGAGCGATGCTGAAATAGAAAAATTATGCAAGGAGATCTTTCCAGTTTGGTTAAAAAATAATGTAAGTAGTTTTATATAATGATTTTTTAATCCAATTTTATTCTTTTAATAAATTATTTTATTTTTGAAAAAAATATTTATTATGGTGTTAAATGTTATGGTAGGTTGAAATCAATCAAATGGAATTGGGAATCAAATCTTTGTACTTGCTATGGGCCCTTCAAATTTAGTTAAATGTTATAATGGGTATTATATGAATGGTTTCAAATTTCACACTCAAAGTTATGGTCGATTTAAAAAGACGATGAATAGCGGGGTTTGTGTGAAAGGAAGTTGCTCTGATGACAATGAATGTGATTATTATGGAATGCTTGAAGAAGTTGTTCGGCTAAAATATTTGAGGAGTAAGTAAAAAGTATTCATGTTTAAATGCCATTGGTATGATACAAGAAGAGGAATTAGAATGCATCGTTCAAATGGTTTGGTTGAAATCAAGCATACTTCTTGACTATATGAAAATGAAGATTTTGTGCTAGCACAACAATGTCAACAAGTCTACTATACATGTCCACCTGATAATAAATCTTTTGAATGATGGGCGGTAATTAAGACAATTGCTAGAAGTCGCTATAATGTTGACATGGGTGAATTTATTGAAGATGATAACAATATGAGATCATTTGATGTCGTTCAGTCAGATGAGATTTCTCAACCATGTTGTGTCCTTCCTACTCAAACACTTGATGATCCAAATATGGTTGTTGAAGCATCATATTATACAAAAATCAACCATTGTGATTTCCTTCAGTTACAGGCAAATTCAGTAGAAGTTGAAAAGGCTTCAGATGAAGAATTTGATGATGATGTTAATGGTGATTACGATGATGATGATGTGGTTATGAGTGATGATACTGATGAGCAACATGATGATGATATATTGTAAAATTTATTTTTATTTATTGTATTTGGACTTATTTTTAAATGATGTAAGTTATGTTTGTATTAATGGTATTAATTAAAAATAATTATTTTGTTCATTTTTATTTTTTTTTATTGTATTAATTAGTTCATAATCAATAATTAAAAATAATTCAGTTATATTTATTCTATAATGTTGTTTATTGATGTTAATTTTTTATTCTATTTCAGGTATCTAACATGCCTCGACGTGGTTCTATATTAGCTTCCAGGAGTAATAAGACCACTTCATCTAGATCAAATGGCCCTTCATCTAGGTTGAATAGCCAAGCATCTATTTCTCATCAACCTTTTCATCATGAGTTACATGATTGCTATAATCCTACTCGGCAAGATTATGGGCGGAGGGATGATTATCAATCGTACAAGGGTTTTCGCGTTCAAGATTTACTTCAAACTCAAGAAGGTTTCCCTCAATATCACCCATATACTTTTAGGGGATATAATGTTGATGGGGGTTATTATGATTGGAGGGGCAAGGATGTTAGGGGAGATGAGAGAGTTGAGGAAGATGGAGGAGAACAATATGAGAGAGTAGATGGTGATAATGATGAAGATGAGGGAGATGATGTTAATGCAAGAGGATTAGGTGATGAGGGAGATGATTGTAATGTTAGGGATTCAGAGGATCGAGATGACATCACTTCAACCCATGGTTCAACATCTTCTCCAATGCATCATGAGCAACGAGTTCAAAAGAAGGGTTTTGACACACATAAGGATCCAATTACCAAAAAAGAGAGCTTCATTTATATGGAACAACAAAGTAAGTTGAAATTTATAAGGTTATTGTGTTTTATAATTATTTTTTAAGCTTTATTAATTTAATGAGTTTTTATCCTTTTTTTAAGCTTCAATAACTCATCGTGTGGGCGTGAGATCAGACTTATTTTGAGATCAAATTTTAAAGGACCATGGCACAATTGGGAAAAAAGTTGGTTCAACTTATAAGGATGAACTCTTTAAAGAGTTTAAGGTATGAGATTATACATTTTTATTTTAGACATAATTATGTTGACTTATTAATTAATATTATAAGACTTGAATATATTAATAAATATATGTATTGAGAGATTGTTTGATGGATGGGATATGATCCAGGATGATTGGATCAAGATGGGAGTTGTAATGACATATAATAGAAGTGTTGTCGCTAACTTGGTACCAATAAAAATAGAAGAGACTTTGCTGAAATTTTTTTTTAAAAAAATTCTATAATTTTAGACATATCATTCAATAGTTGACATTAGTAAAGAAATGTTTGAGATTTTATAATATTATATTTGAGGATGTTACATTTTTTTTTTCTATGCACACCATATCTTAGATGCAAGGATTATTACTGTAGTAAAAAATAGTTTTTTTATGGAAGTGAAGACCAAAATGAAATACGAACCTCTTAGATACAGTTAATGTAAAGAATAGTTTTTTATTGATTGAAAACATAAATTAATATATAATTATTTTTGCATCTCTAATGACTTCAATTATGTTAGAACATGTCATGTTACTATGATTTAAGACAAATTAATTCTATTTTAGGAATATATTAAGAAATGGTAAGGTATATACCAAAAACATATTATAATAATTAGAATATAAGACATTAAATTACATTTTATGATGTAGTTAAGAAGTTTTTATTTTATCAATATTTTTTGTTCATCTTTTTTACTTATGATTGTGTGATTGTAATTATATAGGCTAGTTAACCACTATGTTGAGCTTTGTTTGTTTTTTTTATATATAGAAAAAATATATATATTCTGAGGATGATGAACCAATTGTTCGTAAGATTTGGGAAGATAAGACTAGAATTGCTTTGAACCAGCAGTTGACACGAGCTCGTAAAAGAGCTATGTCTAACAGAAATACCATAAATATTATGGATTGCATTAATAAAGGTCCAGTTTGGATACACAATGACGATTGGAATCAAATGATTAAAGAAATTTGGTCCACCCCAGAATTTCAAAGGAGATCAAAATCTGCAAGAAATAATCGGCTAACTGAAATAGATGGTAAATTAAGCACTCATTTTGGAGATACGATGTCATTTGCATCATATTGAGCTAGCATGGTGAGGATTGTTTATATTTTTTATAATGGACTTCAAATTTTTATATTTATATTTTCTAATATTTTTTGTTTGTTGATAGCAAGAAAAAGCAGGTGGAAAAGAACCTCTATGGGATGATGTGTTTTCGGTGTTACATCAGAGTGCCAAGCAACCTGAAACATTCATAAATAACAAGTCTAAAAAATTTGTTGTAAGTATTTTTTTTAATGTAATTTAATATTATTTAAAATTTAAATGAATTTATTATTATATTTAATTGTATTGTAGGAGAATTACAAAAAAAAGATGATTTCAAGATATAGAGCTGATTGGGAAAATCTTCATTTGATGGAGCAGCTTGGTGTGTGGCTATAGGAGAAGTTACAAAGGGTAGAATATGGTGCACCTAGTATGCCAAAATCCATGGTTAGTACGAGTGCTTCATCACAATCCTATACGATGGAGTCAACACCTTCTAGCTCATCAATTCAAGCATTGAAAGAGCAAATAAAGGAAAGAGATGGTCATATTTTATCATTACAACAGGAGATGACCTCAATCAAAAACTTTCTTAGTAATATGGGATACCAAGCTTGGGCATCAAATATGGACCAAGGTATGTCGGCACCTATGGCTTCATCTATGCCGTCACATGTGGCTCCATAGATGACAACACCTATGTATCTCCCGTCTAATCCAGTATATCGACCTAGGCCTCGACCACCATATACCGATCCCACCTTATGATGGTCAGCATTGTTTTGGTTTGTTTCCACCACCATCCCAATCACCACCTTTATGATAGAACATATTTATTAAATTGTGACTTATCTATTTTGATATAAGTTTAATGAGATTTAGAAATTTATTATAAAATTTATTTTTATTTGCATTGTTATTTTTTATAAAATAATTTCTAGTATTAATTTATGTTCTTTATATATTTATCTATAATTTTTTAAATATCCACAAATAATTAAAAAAATAAATTCAATAGATGGGAAAAATAATTTAAAAAATTCGGACAAATCAGCAACGGATCATCAATGGAATATCGGTTGCTGATTTATATAATCAGCAACCGAATTTTAGCCGCGGATAATCTATTACTAAAAAATTAGCATTTGTTATTTGCATTTGAAATTATCCCTTATTAATTTTGTTGCTGTGTTTTATCAGCAACAAATTTTAATATTATCGGCAGCGGATTTGATAGTTGTCAATAGGCTTTTTTTTTTTTTGGGTAGTGCGTGTGCTTGGCAGGGTTGGCTTACCGCTTCCGTTTCAGGCTGGACACATGCCCTTCGTCACTATGGGATACACCTGTTTTTGTGGTGCCCCTTGGCTTTTTCGTTTGGGTGCTCTATTTTTTCACTTAATTGTCAAAATCTAGCTTGGTTTGGGTTTGCAAGGGTCCTCTCCTATTCTGTGCTATTTTTTTCTGGGATAGTGATGGCTGCTGCAGTTTTGTTCCCTGCTTCCCTGCTATGTGGCTAACATTAGCAAGCTGTAATCAAATGCATCAATTGCAATATATTGATTCGTAGCTTCGAAGATTTTGGGTTGATTTTGTTCTGTTAGTTATTGTGGATAATCTTATAACAAGATGCAGTCTAGCATATGGACGTCTTTCTTCTCATTTGCTTCAAATTACAAATACACAATGAACGTACGTACGTAACATCTTGCTCCAGGATGAACACATTACCTCCTGCTCGGTTCCAGGGTTTCTTGATGATCGAGGCAACTAGCTTGAGCTTTGCATGGAACTAAGTGTGTGATATCAGACAAGTGAAGTAACATATCAGTTGAGACTACGGGATTGAAGTTGCTTGTCCCTGTCCTCCTTTTTCATACAAACTTAAACATGAAAACCTTCTGCATCTTCACATAGCTGGCTTACTGAGGGCAAGCAGAAGAAAAAACAAAAACAAAATTAAGGAAAACAACGGCAAATGTAAGTGTCATATTGCTATCAAACATTCTCCTTCCCTGGGGTCTGAACAACGATAAGTTTCTATGAGTAGACAAGACTGAGAATCACCTCCATCTCCATACAGGCTTTCTTTATTAATGGTGACGCAAACTTTGGATTCTGTATACTCAATTACGTACAAAACACCCTCTCTATTTCCTTTGTGAGAATAAGAAATAACAAATATACTGCCCAAATAACATAAGCTAGTCCCTAATAGTAACAAAAACAGCCACATTTTATTAAATCCAACTATGATGCCTCAAAAACCTTGTATTTTAAGCATACCCACATGTTCCATATTGACATTTAACCCCCGGGGAACACTTATTGTTGCATTTTCCACAATTACTGGCGTTGTAAAAGATGTTTGTACATCTTCCATTGCAGCAAGACTCTCCAAATTTGCACTTTTTACCACATTGTCCACAGTTGTTCTTGTCTCCAAGAACATTGCGGCAATGTTTCTTGCAGCAGTAAAGCAGGCCCGTGCCTTTGTTGGCCGAAACGCCATTACATTTGTTATTTCGCTCAGCGTTACATCGTGTACCTTTCTTTATGACAGAGGCCAAGAACCGGCTTCTTGATCTGAAATTGACCGGTGGGGTGTCAAGAACATACTCTTCATCTTCATCTTCTACATCGACCGATAAGGTTATTTGAGTGTGCAAGGCGAGGAGGATGGAAACGACCAGGGAGAGAATGGTTGCAAGTTTGAGTAGAGAACTGGCCATTCTCTAAAAAATGGTGGGAATGTGTCTTCAGGAGCAAGGGAGCTGGAGGGTATTTAAACTGCAAGCTTGTGATAAAAAAAATTCCATAAATAATACAAGGGAAGGAAAGTGCTGCCTCGGAGTCCTGTACAGGCTGGTCAAGTTCTTACTCTAATTAGTATGAATGATAAAGCTAGCATTCTTGATGAAACTCTAGATTCTCGGCTTAGTCAAATAAATATAATTTGACTTATTCGAATATATATATCATGAAAGCCTGGCCATGCCTCTCAATTATAACTTCGAAATTTGAATTGATGTCCAAATTTAAGGGGACCCTAGATCCTTAGGGTATCTATCTAATAACTTAAATGTCCCCTTACAATTTGTTTCTGATAAAATACGGGCATTGGAAATTGTAACTATTTATGCCATGGAGTTGTTAAATCTAGCTCGAGTCTTGCAATAAAAAATATATGTTAATTACTATTTTATTCAATCAGGGGAAAATAACCTCCAATCCCTTTGTAAACCATGTAAAAACAATAGTTATTTATTAAAAAAAAATTTTAATTATATTTTGAGATTTTACCTGTTAATTTATAATTTTAATTAAAAATTTAAATTTTTTAGTATAAGATGATTGTTTTATATTATTTGGTTGTGGCTTCTTACTAATCATTTGATATCGGTGACCCTGGCTGGCTAATTGCCTGACCACGAAGGCTAGGGAGGTCGCCTGTGAACGTGAGTGATCTTCTTTTCCGGCAGCAAATGCGTTGAAAGCCACCAGTGGAACACGCTTCTCAACTCGTGATCACAGCAACGAGATTAATTAAGGGTGTAGGTGTGCCATATTATATGATTCGTCGGTTCCATAAACAAATCTTAATATCTAAACTATAAAATTCTTAATAATTTAATATGGTTGACATGCCTCGTTCCTCTAACGAGCTCAAGTTTTCATCCATCTCCAACCGTGATCATAACATAACGCGTTGACTCCATAACCCTACGAATATTCTCTTGTTTTGTGTTTCCAGATCAAATCACATGCGCCGCGAGAACTGATAGTCCACCGCTGCTTCTTCTTTCTTTTTTTCTCTCTTTCCTCTTGAGTTGTACGGCTGTACCGTATGAGAATTGCTACAGTCTTCTTCTAGAATGGCAGGTTGCTGCAATACTTGACCTAGAAGGGCAGCAAACAGGGCAGTGTGTGATTGATCGATGAAGAAATTGAAGTCGTTACATGCTGCTGCTTCTTCTTCTTCTCTTAAACCATCGGGCCGGTGTCGTAAAACAAATTTTCACGTCTCAGGGCTGAGATTTTTCTCGGTCGAATTTAGGCACGTCGACTTTGCATGTAGACTAAAATCGTTCATGAGTTCTTCTGCGTACAGCTTTCTCTTTAATTCAACCTTGAAATGATAACATAAAAAGTGAATCCTTGAAGGTTCTGTGCATTCTTCAATTCATAAAACCAAGCACAGAAAGCAGTTTCTTTCAGAAAGTCTATTTATATCGAAGTTGAATTAATATATTCATCTCTTGCTTGTACAAAAATAAGTTTAAGGAGATGAAGTATATAAAACTGCGACGGGGTTGTCTTAATGAATCTATAAACCTGTCACGGGAGTGCTTCAAAAGACGTGTAATTCGAGGCTGGTGGATGCAACTTGGCAAAGAGAAACTAATTTGATTTCAGTTTCCAGGTTGCATTAATTAATTGATATTTACTTCCAAGAATGTCAAAGTCCCAATATTTCATAATGCAAGTGTGATCTGGTTAAATGAACCTGAACCAATATTTGTCGGAGAAAACTGACTTGGAACTATTACATCTAAACGAACTATAACATCTAACCACCAGCTAGCTAGCATCGGAATATATATACAACTATTTATATCGACTTGTTGCAGGCATTCAGGCATCGGAGTATTGGCCCAGGTTGTCCGAAGTTATCATACGACTAGGACAGCTTCGAGGACGAAACAAGATTGTAAGAGTATGTACAACATTGTAAGAGGATGTTTGGTAGTGTGATAGCAGTTGCTTTTCAAATAATTTTTCATGCTGAAATACATGTCAATGATATTTTTTTATTTTTAAAAAATTATTTTTAACATTAAAATATTAAAACGATCCAAAATATACAAACGGTATTAAATTTTAAATAAATATATATTGTAAAAATACGTTTCAACTGTCAGATCCTATTCCCAAACAGATCCTAAGCCATCAGGTGTCCTTGGATCCGTGTGAAAATCATTCCGAAAGTAAATGATGGATAACAAATAGAAAAATCGGGTCTAGAGAAACAAAATGATGTGGTGGTGTAAATATGTTTCGTCGGAGGGGAGGCTTTTCTTGTCTTGTTATCCATGGGCAATTTTATTTCTGTGCTGTTGCCTATTTTGCATTCATTAGGCGGTGCAAAATGGCACAACCAAATCATGAAGAATAGTTTAATTAATTATTTGTTTTTTTTTTTAATAATTATGAGTTTGAATTTTTTTTAAAATTATTAAAAATTTATATAATTATTAATTTTAAAATCTATAAAATTAATTAAAATATATATAAAAAATCCGAGCGCCTATATAAATAAATAAATAAGAAAATTACGTAACCATGTGCATGAAACATGCAAACTATTATGGACGGCCCAAGTCGTTGACTTGGCATTAAAAGAGACCTCTTCATTAGTCAAAGAATGCATCCTGTGTTTAGCTTTTGTATTTTGCTCTAATTCATATTGAAAAAATTAAAATTAAAATGGCATCATGCGTGTTTAGTGGCTAGCTAAACAACAATCTTCTAATTCTAATTCTCCATATTTAGCATTGATCTTCTCAAATTGGCTTTGGTTTGAAAGAAAAATAGTTCTGAAACCTTTTTCTTTCCTCTGGTTTAATTAGTTTTTCAAAACCATTTAAGTTTTTTATTTTCTCATCCAATACTTTCATTTAAAAGTAAAATCTGAGCTTCAAAATTAAAGAAAGAATAATTAAGTTTGATATCATTTATTTGTTAGTGAACAGTTTAAATTTTTTTGAACCAGATAGTTCATTGATATTATTATGGTGTTATTCCTCATTGTAACTATTTTCTTGTCAGAATTTGTCAATTTTAAGAATTAAATTCCATACTTGTTCAAAAACCCACTTAGAATATCAATTATTTTCTCATTGAGTATCTCAACTGCCCAATCCAAATATGCTTGTCTACCCAATTAGCTATTTATGAAATACATAACCCTAATGCCATTCCATGAATGTAAGTTCAAACTTTAATTCCCACATTGCTTCGTAATCATTGAACTAAGATTTGCGGTCTTAATTGTATTTGTTGCTTGTTATTTTAATTATTGCTACGTACAATAGCTTATTAATCGCTCTAGATTGAATTAATAATTTGTGAATATATCAAGTGTGAAAGTCTCTAGGGTTAATTTTAGTTGACTCATTCGATTTAAAGTGTAGTTGTGGTTGTTTTTTAAAGTTTTTTTTATGTTAAAATGTATCAAAATAATATATTTTTTTTAAAAAATTATTTTTAAAATAAGCATATCAAAATAATTCAAAATATAAAAATATAATTATTTTTAATAAAAAATTTAAATTTTTATATAACACGGTACCAACAAATTTATAAAAATGAATTCACAAACTTTATTAGGACATGTAATACACGAGGAAAGAGCCAATTTGAACTTGAAAGGACTATAAGAACATTAGTTTGGTAGCTCTGTACGTGGGTTTCTATTCGAAACACAACTAACTCACTAAAAATCTCTTTTAATTAGGGCAATTGTTTGAAACCCAGAACAGAACGTAAATGATACAAAAACAAACTATATAATATATCATAATAAACTTTTGAACAACTTAAACTTCTTGAAATTTATTTTCAACATGTTTTGATTTGATATTTTTAATTAGAAAATGCAACACATATTTTAAATCGCAATTATTCACTAATTTTGATTTATATTTTGTCATTATCGGCTTAATTCAATTACCAAACTTTAGTATTTTCTCAAGTTTCAAGCCCTTGAAGTTTTAAAATGAAAAAATAAATATTTTATTAGACATAAAAAAAATATATTTATAAATAATTCATTAGCTATTGTTTGATTGTTTAAGAATGAATCAATGAATCAATCCCTTATCAGCATAATAAAATGACTAAATTATCAGATAATAATATAAATTATATTTTAAAATTTCTTCTAACAGTTTAAGTTTTTAGTTTGAATTGATTTTTTGATATAATTTCACAACATTAATAACCAAGTAGTCACAAGTTCGAATTTCATCATCCTTATTTATTTAATAAAAATTAAACATAAGATAGTGCGAACATGTACAAATTTCAAATCCCAAGAACTTTCACTTGAGGGGATATGTTAGATAATAATATAAATCATATTTTAAAACCTCACCTAACGGTTTAAGCTTTTAGATTGAATTGGTTCTTTGATAGCCTTAAAAGCAAGATTAAAAAAAAATGTCTTTCAAGAGCTTTTTTAGCATCTTATTTTTTCAAGTATAGTAAAATGACTAAATTACCAATACAAGTATAAATCCTTCTACTAACGTCTAGGGGTTCTTAGTATTTTCATCATTGATTACAGAGCAATTTAGTAATTGAATAAATATAAATATTATTAAAAAAATATTTGACATGTGTATAGTTGTTCGTTCCATTTGAGCAACACATATTGGGGGAGGACATCTGGTGGCCAAATTGTGGCCTACATGATAGTGTTTGAATTGTCTTAACGGCTTTTTTTTTTAATTTTGTCTTTTTATATTAGGTTGGTTGATAATTGAATTTCTTTTTCTTTCTATAAAGAGTTATTATCTTCTCATGATCTAGATCGTGTATTAGCGGTTTAACCAAGGTTGCTCCAGGTCAATCCAATATATCGTTGTTTAAATATTTTACAAAAATACATGTTATTTTGTATTTTAAAAGTTGTCGTGTAATATACATAAAAATTTTATTCATGATTAATTATTTTTTAAGCCTTGACAGTTTTTTTACATTTTAAAAAAATTTGATCCACAGGTAGAATTGGAAAAAACAATATAACCAATAACTGAAGAAAAAACTCAAATGTTTCTTTGTCATATTCTTATATAAAATAAAATAGGGATGCTAATGGTGAATCGCATTTAATTATTTATTTCAATTTTTCATTTCCTACATTCATTTTTCCATGTACATCAAACATCAATAAATGATTTTTAGCTAAAAGATAAATATTGAAAAATAATTCATTTTCTAAGAAAATGTTTTTACTATCCTCCCGATATATTATTATTTAAAAAAAAAACTTTTAGTTAAATTAAAGGCCATGGAATAGTAGTAAAAACGAGAATTTGAATGGCCTTTGTAGCCATATAAGTGATTCTAACGGGGGATGGCTACATCTAGTCCTCACTATGGTTCTCCAATTTATTAGTATTGTTTTTTCTTACCTGATTAGAGGATTTTTTTTATTATATTAATAAAAATTAAATCTATATCACGGTAATTTATAGTCTATTTATTTTTTATTTTAAAATTTATATTTATATTTTTATATTTTAAATTATGTTTTTTGGATTTTCATATCGTTTTGATGTGATAATGTCAAAAATAAATTTTAAAAAATAAAAATATTATTTTGATATATTTTTAAATAAAAAATATTTTAAAAAATAATTATTACTACAATATCATACGAGCTTTTAAAAACATGGTTGTACATTGATCTTGTGTATTTAAAAAATAAATTAAAATGGATGCTTTCCTAAAATTAGAACACAAGGAAGTAAACAAACTCCCTTGAATTTGTGACCTACGCAATAAAGTTATGTATTATGTATTAATATACTTAATAACATATTAATGTATTTTATTCTATGATGATAATAAAAGATAAGGAACTAGTTTACTTTAGATATCTTCAGAAATTTTAAATGAAAAAAAAAAAGAATGATAATTTTCTAGGTTTCATATATTTTATATTAATATAATAAGTTTTAATCCTTGGAAATCTCTTATTTTAGAATCAACTTTTTGAGAACGTGAGGTTGGAAGAGAAAGTAATTATTAAAAAATAAAAATAAAGTAATATTTCAATTTAAAAAAAGTAAAATTAGAAGTTATTATTCAAATATAATGTTTATCTATCTAAAGAATTGAAAAACTAAGTTTTTTTTATAATTTAAATTGTACTAGTTTGAAAAACATATATATATATATATATTTATTTATTTATTTCTCATAGTTTTTCTTCACAAGTTTTCCAATTTTATTCAAGTAAACTTAAATAAGAATAATAAAATATATTTATTTTATATAAAATCACTTTATCAATATAAAAAATTAAAATCATCTTGTTTTATATGCATTTTCATATTTGATTAATTCCATAAATATTTTTCATTACTAATAATATAAAATATTTATTTTTTAAAAAGTTGGTAAGCATATTTTTTTTCATGATAATTCAATATAAATACATTAAAACTAATACTTTATATTTATATTATGACAAGTACAAAGAAATAAGATGATTATTATAAATTAGAGTTTGTTTTGTTTTTAAATATTATGATCTTCAAATATTTTCAATTTTTCAATAAAATAAATATTCTCTATTTTTTGAAAAAACGAACACACTTTTTAAAATTTTCATTGAAAATGAAGATTGAAAATAAATTTCCATTAATAATAAGTGAACCAAACGTGAGATTTAACGGGGTGTGTGTGTGTGTGTGTGAAATAGGACTAATAGAATAAGCCCAAGAGAGAAAAATAGTAGGCCTGTTACCTCATTTGTTCGTTAGGAAGGAAGCCCACGAAAACCTCAAATATGCACCCCCCTCTCAACGTCTCTCTCTGCGCTCCACCCAAATATTTCAAATTCAAAAGACCTCTCTCTCTCTCTCTCTCAGACACACTCACAGAGAGAAAGACACACAGTGACACACACAACAATGTCAACAACAAACGCACACTTAACCACACCTACAAAAACTCCATCAACGAATTCATCTTCCTTTTCAAGAAAACACCAAAATAACCCCTCTAACTCTCGATTCGAAGCGTACAATCGGTTGCAAGCAGCAGCAGTTGCTTTCGGCGAGAAACTACCCATCCCTGAAATTGTAGCACTCGGTGGTCAATCTGATGGCAAAAGCTCGCTTCTTGAAGCACTTCTTGGATTCAGATTCAATGTCCGTGAAGTCGAAATGGGTACTCGTAGACCCCTCATTCTTCAGATGGTTCATGACCCTTCCGCTCTTGAACCCCGTTGTCGATTTCAGGTATCTTTTATTCAAACTGTTTTTCTATTGCCTTTCTTACTTCTTACGTGGGTTCCATTTTTTCTGGTCTCGAAGGCTTCTTTTTTGTTTTATTATTTCTTATGTGGGCAATTTTTTATTTAAATTTTCTCATGCGAATTATATACTATGTATTGAATGCTATTTTGAGTGAATAAGGGCTTTCAATATATGTTTTGAATTTAGGGTTTTTGTTATTTTATTTTGGAAATTAGAGTATTGTTGGGTGTCCGCACTTGGGATTTTGAATTATTTTTATTTGCTGCTGACAAACATGGAATGGGATAGAGAAATGGAAAATTGGTTAGTGACAATGTGATGAAAATTGTTTATATGAATTCAATTAAGAAAAAAGAAAAAAAAGCCAATTGAAATTGGAATTCTGTGGTTATTATTGGATTTAACAGGGCAAGGTCTTCAGTTTATGCAATCAAACATTTATGCATTAGCCACATTTTGTTCAGTAGAAGTTACTTTATCTTATTTTGATAAATTTTTGAAATGCTAAAGCATTATTGTCGTGTTTGAAGATACTGAAACTTGTCCCTTGAAATCAGGAAGAGGATTCTGAGGAATATGGAAGCTCTGTTGTGTCTTCAACGACAATTGCGGACATTATAAAATCCCGTACAGAGTTGCTTTTGAAAAGGACTAAAACTGCAGTTTCTTCTAAGCCAATTGTGATGAGAGCTGAATATGCACATTGTCCTAATCTCACCATCATTGATACCCCTGGCTTTGTCCTGAAGGTTGGTTGTTTAGCTTCAAGGTGAATTGAAAGTTCACGAGTTTTTGGTTATGTAATTGTTTCTTATTGGTGTGAAATTTTTATTTCAGGCAAGGAAAGGAGAACCAGAGAACACGCCTGATGAAATTCTTTCAATGGTGAAGTCATTGGCCAGTCCTCCCCATCGTATTCTTTTGTTCCTTCAACAGAGTAGTGTGGAATGGTGTTCATCATTATGGTTGGATGCAATTAAGGACATTGATCCAAACTTCAGAAGGACAGTAATCGTTGTTTCAAAATTTGACAATAGGCTCAAGGTATGATTAATTTGTTTGTGGAAAAGAATTGATGAGGTTAAAGGGTGATGGTAAATGAGAGAAATCAATACACGTACTATACAGAGTGGAATATGAATCACAAAACCCCATATTATTCTGTTGACATCGTATCCAGTTATTTTTATAATACAAGTAGCTAATGGAATGGCAAAAAACATGTATTAGAGATGCATTAGGTGATGATCTCTGCTTTTAACTGTGTTACTGAAGATGAGGATCATTCTGTTGTTGAGAAAATAGCAAGAGAGAAGCCATGTTTCCTGCTGTGCAAAAATGTTTCAGTAACTCGGCTTCTGCTCTGAACTTGTTGTGCCTGATTCTTATTCATGGCACTTTCTATCAATGCAGGAGTTTAGTGACCGTTGGGAAGTGGATCGTTACCTAAGTGCAAGTGGATACCTAGGGGAGAACACTCGTCCTTTCTTTGTGGCTCTGCCAAAGGATAAAAATACCATAACAAATGATGAGTTCCGCAGGCAAATATCTCAAGTGGATTCAGAAATTCTACATCATTTACGTGATGGGGTCAAGGGAGGATTTGATGAAGAGAAGTTTCAGCCCTATATTGGTTTCAGCAGTCTGAGGGACTATTTGGAGTCTGAACTTCAAAAGAGATACAAAGAAGCTGCTCCAGCAACCCTAGCTCTCCTTGAGCAACGCTGTTGTGAAGTTAATGCTGAGCTGGATAGAATGGACTCGAAAATATTGGCTACTTCTGATGTTGCTCATCTGCGGAGATCTGCAATGTTGCATGCAGCTTCTATTAGCAATCATGTGGTAAGTGATCATTTTGCTCATTCTTTTGGACCATCCAATATTCCTTGAATTTCTTGTTTAGGGTAGATAATGTGTTTTTGCATAATGTGTTGGTTAATTGCAAATGTGCTTCACGCAATATTCAAGATTTATTTCTGGATTTTTAAATTGTACCTGATCACTTACAGACAGATATCGTTTGTCTCCCCTGTGTTCTTTAACTAAGAATTATGTCTAGCATAGCAATAAACAGTCCCTCTACTGGAAGATAGCATATAGTTCTCGAGTTTTTATCTATCATTGAGCGAGAGATCATGCAGCTTTCACAGTGATTAAGTTATAAAGTTTCTTTGGTTATTGGTATTGGTGAAGGGAGCTTTGATTGATGGAGCAGCCGATCCTGCCCCCGAGCAGTGGGGGAAAACAACAGTAGAGGAGCAGGCAGAGAGTGGTATTGGGATTTGGCCAGGTGTTACTGTAGATATAAAACCTCCCAATGCTACTCTTAGACTGTACGGAGGAGCTGCTTTTGAAAGAGTAATGCACGAGTTCCGGTGTGCTGCATATTCCATTGAATGCCCTCCAGTATCTAGGGAGAAGGTATTAATTTTTTAAGAGAAACAAAGGTTTAGAACATTTGAAATTAGCAAACAGTGAATGCTAAATTATTTAGCCTTCTTGAAACAGGTGGCAAATATATTACTCGCCCATGCTGGTCGTGGCGGGGGTAGAGGTGTGACAGAAGCTGCTGCTGAGATCGCCCGCGCTGCTTCCCGGTCTTGGCTTGCTCCTCTACTTGACACAGCCTGTGATCGGCTTGCCTTTGTTCTTGGGAATCTCTTTGACCTTGCTTTAGAAAGAAATCACATCCGCGACTCAGAATGTAAGAACCCTTTAAGTCTAGTATAACTTTTGGTCCATATTTTCTCCATTTTCAGAATAATTTAGGGGATGAATTGAGGTTCTTCTTGTTATAAAAGGGGCATATGGATTTACTGGATTCTAATAGTAAATAACAAAAAATAGAATCCACGGCTTCTATCATATCAAGTCATTGTAGTCAGGAGCCTTTCTTTTACCCGCAAAGTTCATACATCTTATGATTGGGGTGTAGATTTTTAGAACTTCATAATGCATGGCATCCTGCACCAAACCTTTCAGTGGTTGTTCTCTTCTCATGTAGCATTCAAATCCTGAGAAAATAACACCGTTTTGTTTTTTAGTTTTCAAAAGCTTAATTCTTGAAATTGATATGCAAAATATTATTACTTCAATTGTGCAGATGATAAGAAAAATGGAAATATGGACGGGTATGTTGGTTTTCACGCTGCATTAAGGCATGCTTATAGTAGGTTCATAAAGGATCTTGCCAGACAGTGCAAGCAATTAGTTCGGCATCACCTTGATTCAGTTACAAGCCCATATTCTCAGGTCTGTTATGAGAATGACTTTCAAGGAGGCTTTGGTTTGAGTACAACATCTTGTTTTAAGTTCAATCAAGTTTCTGCTGGTCCATTTTACCTTGAGTTATCAGATTGTGGGGCACCATCACGTGATGAAACTACGAGAGACCAGGAGAATATACCCCCGGAAAAAATTGTACAGCAAACTACTCCAGGAAAAGTTGCAGAAGCTAGAGATGCTCTTAAAGAGAGCCAAATGACTGTGCCTGAGACTCCATCTCCAGACCAGCCATGTGATGTGGTATACGCTGGTGTAAGGAAGGAGAATGTGAACTGCAATGAAATTGGACCAAGAAAGAGAATTTCAAGAATGATCGGACATACCAAGAACACTGAAAATTTAAGAGTTCAAAACGGTGGCAGTCTTTTATTTGCAAATGGTGATAGTGGTTCGAGATCAGGGTCAGCGTACTTGGAAATCTGCTCATCTGCTGCACAGCATTTTGCGCGGATACGTGAGGTTCTTGTGGAACGAAGCGTTACATCAACTTTGAACTCTGGATTCCTAACTCCATGGTGAGTTTATTTTGTCTTTCTAAAACTAATTTGCTTCTGCATGAGCATATATTAGATGGGTATGTTATGGCAATGGTTTGCATCAATCTATCTGCTTCAGAAGCATTATATGTGTTAGCTGTAATGGATGGGTGAATATTGTGACATCTATTCAAGTAGGATACTGCTTCCCCCGTAGCATTGTACCGTTCTCTTGACCCCGATTTTCATGTACAGGAAAAGTAAAGACAAAACATGAATCTGTTCCCTTGACCATTTTAGTTTTGGTCCATGATACAGCGGCACACATAGAGTAACACAGTCTCACAGCACAGTAGAATCTTAACAGTCGGATTTTTGTCTTATTTTCGTCCTTAGCACATTTTGTCTTCATTCATAATTTCACTTCAGCCTAGGGGTTTGATGCTGGAATACAAACCAGTCTCTACACTAACAATTTTGACAACTTAGTTCATAAATTAAGGTTCCTTTTTTTTTTCCTGTAATATTCTAGCATTTATATACATATGTCAAGACATTAATATCAAGATCATGAATATAACCATGCTTTACCATGTGATTAGAAGTAAAATACTAAAGTTGGTTATAATTGATTTTTATTTATAGTAATTATACTAACTTGGCCCTACAAAAAATATTGAAAAACTTTAGTTCACTTCAAAATTTTAACTTTATGTCTGGCATTTTTTTTTAAATGAGTCGATTTTTTTCGCTATTATTTTCTCATTCACTATGGTTTTTGTTTATATAAAAAACACAATTATTTAGTTGGTATTAAATCGTTTTTCTCATAGCCTTTCATACTTCTATTTCCAATCTAACAAAATATAATCTCTTCTATTACAAATTTTGTTGTTTGATTCTAAATATAAGCAATATAGTTATTTATTTATACAATATTTTTTTTTATATATATAATAGAAATAAAAAAAAAGTATCATGCAACTTTTTCAAAATACAAAATACTATTATAGAAAATTAACAAGAAATAACATTTACTCATTATGTTGTGTTTGTTTTTTTAATTGATGAAATGTGGATATGACATGGCGTATAGCATGGATAAAAGATAAGTTCTGAAGCTCCAAACTATAGAGAAATTTAAAGAAAACTTTGGTATTTTATTAAAAGTATAAATAGCCAAATCCCTAAAATAAAGTAGATATTTCTATTTATATTAGTTCTAGAACTAATATTCTTTATATAAAAGAATTTCTAATTAAAACTTATCTAATTAATAGAATCCATCTAATAATAGGATTCCTAACTTATAAAATATTAATGAAATTACAAGTTTTAAACTAAATAGAAAACAAATAATTAAAATTCAAAATCAACTAGAAAAAAAATAATAAAAAAACAACAACTTAAAGCTTCATATCATATGCTTCATCATATGTAAACAAACTACATCTTGGAAGAAAAGCCAAGCAATAACAGATGTGTTGATGCATCATTCATCTTTTTGCATGGATTAAGATGCATTATCTTTGAGAACCTGTCAACTACAACAAATATATAATCCATTCCCTTTTGTGTACGAGGCAATCCAAGTACAAAGTCTCTAGGCGAGTATTGCTAAATATTTTCAAGAATAGGTAAAGGCATTTATAGACTTGTATTTTGTGCTTGCCCTTTGATAGTTTGACAAATATAACATTTTTGCATAAACTTACTAATATTCTGTTTTAAATGAGGCAAAAAATACCTGTCAATAACAACACCAATAGTTTTTTATTGTCTTAAGTGACCAGTCAAACTTCCTTCATGCAAATCCCTTATCTTTTTTACTAGCTTAATACACCCAATTTTGTAAGTTGTAAGATGAGGTTTTAGTGGTGATTTCAATTTATTAGAGGTATGTTTACCAATAATATTCACAGCTTCCATTATTAATAATTAAGTCTGATTATCATATTTATATTTATGGTGCAACGAGTATGAAAGAACTTGTTTCGCTATGAATTCTCAACAATTTTTGTTGTTATCAATATTTTTTTAACTACATGGGTCTGTCTTTCATCATCATCATACTTATACAAATCATTTTTCTTACCTCTATTGGGTTTCCATAGCTCTCCTTTTTCATCAGAGTGTTCTCGCTCATGCTACCTTTCGATAAGATTGATCGATTTTTGTCTCCTACAAGCATTGGTATGGTATCTTAGTTCTTCACAGTTAAAACATTTGGCTATCATTGGCCTGGCATAGGAGTTATTCGGTTTGTTCATTCCAACTTTTTTTCTCGAAGCCTTGTTAGGTCTAATAATAGTATTTGGCCTAACTGGAGTTAGCTTTAATGGTTGTATTGGTTTTCCCTTATTAGTAGGACCAAATTTGCTTATCTCATTATACAACATCCTAAAAGGTTCAAACCTGTCAAATTTGTTACTATTATCAGCCCTTTCTTTCATTAGCATCTTAGCCTTCAATGCCATATTCCTTGCAATAAAAAGCGTGAACAAGACCTACAAACCCGATCTTATCTCATATTACCGACTTTAACCCTCTCAAAAACCTTGGAACTTGTTGATTATTTGTCTCTCGAAGCCTATTATGTTATGCTAACCTTTGAAATTTAATGGTATGTGTATTAACAAATTTATTACTTTGTGAACAATCTTGATATCACTTAAACAAATACTACTCATAAATAGGAAAAAAAAATATCTCATATAACAATTGCTTTACGTACATCTATGATGTAATAGGTTGTCTCATTTCTTTTAACAGTGTATCTGTTAGACATTTCTACCAGGAAGAAACTCCGCTTATCAGATTAGATTGGACTAGTTCCACAATCTTCTCTACCGAGAACTTTAATACTTATTAATCCTATTACATTCAGTGACCCAATCAAGGAATTTTTCTGTCAAATCTTAATTGAATGTCAAGATTTCTACCTTGACGTGAGAATCGTGTTTTTGTTGTGGTGGTTTGTCTCTAAATGCTAAGGCTCAATGACCTCCATCAAATTTATCTCCACTAACATCTTTCACATAAACAACTAGTTGTCTAGGTAGATGTTTAGGAATAGGTCTAGGGTTAGGTGTGAGTCGAGGCAAGTCACCAAGCATTTTTTCTTTTTCTTTTCATGATCTCTATTTGAGTTGCGTATTAACCAAGTTAAATCTGTCATGTCTTCCTCCAAACAATCCATACTTTGTTCCTAAGCCAACACAAAACAATCTAGTTTCTACTCTTAGCCATCACAATGCCCTTGAGGGCCTCCACTCCTATATCATGGAGTGGGTTGCTATGTCTTTGTCCATCAATGAGACCAACATGCTCTAATACCAATAAAAGCTATGATTCTCGAACCTTAAGGTTAGAGACTTAAACTGTAGAAAAATTAGGAGAAAACTCTAATATTTTATTAAAAGTTTGATAAACTTAATTTTTTTAAAATAAATTGACATCTCTGTTTAAATTAGTTTTAGGCTTGAAATCTTTTATAGAAAATAATACCTAATTAAAACTTATCTAATTTATAAAATTCATCTAGCTTTAGAATTCTTAACTAATTAATTGTAATTAAGTTAAAACTCCATAGCTAAGTAAGAAACAAATAACTAAATCCAAAATTGATTAGAAAAATAATAATAGGAAAACAACTTGAGGCTTCATATCAGCATGGGTTTCTTCTTGGACTTTTTTCTAGACCTAGCCTTGTCTGTCTAGTCTATAAATATAGTTGTAATGCGTTTTTCATTAGGATATTGAAGTTTATTTTATTTAAAATATTCCTTTTATGTATAACTTTATTTGAAAATATTTTAAATTTTAATTTTCAGCCGGCAGGTTAGTAATTGTTCAAAATGAAAGAAAAAAAAAATAGGTCCTATCAACAGGGGAAAAAACGATAGAAAATAAAGATTATTTTCAGTAATTGTTGGTTTAGGACTTAATCATACAACCATAACCTTTAAGGACCAAAATATAATTTGACACTTGAGTTTTATGACTTCGTGTCATGAGTGCGTGCAATTGTATCTTTTTCCTTTAGTTTTTCCCAAGCTCAAGTATTGTGGTTTCATTGCCGTATCTGATTCTCAACTTTGTTGATGTATCTATATTCGCATAGTTGTTGATGTCCACTGGTTCTAAACTTCACTCAAGCAATCAGGCTTTGAGCCACCCCTACCCCAGGATTTTGGTTTATAATGTCCCACTTTCAATGCTTGCCAATAACTGGCAGTGCAAAAAAGCTACCACAATCACTTGTCTGGATCAAAGAGTGTTAGAAACATGAAAAACCCTACAAGTGAGATTTGCTAGGACATAGAAGATACCTGCTTCCTGGGGCAAATTTGCGACAAAGCATCTGCTAAGAATTAGGAAACTTTGTTCATTTGAGCAATGATTTCTTATTGATCCTAGATGGTAGCAATCTGAAGAAAAGCTGTAATAACTATGTTATTGTTTCCACTAAGTGACATGGTGACTTTTTTGTGCTCTGCAGTTCTGTCATATTTTTGACTTAGATGATGACCACAGTAATATATTTTTTTTTCCCTCTTCATTTTGTGTCTACTTGATACAGTCGGGACCGGCTTGTTGTGGCGCTTGGGTTGGATTTGTTTGCTGTAAATGACGAGAAATTCATGGACATGTTTGTTGCTCCTGGTGCTATTGATGTGCTCCAGAATGAACGCCAATCTCTTCAGAAACGCCAGAAGGTACTCCAATCTTGCTTGAACGAGTTCAAAAGTCTTGCTAGGTCACTTTAATGCAGCCCTTGTTCTTCGATGGCACTGCCTAAGGTTTCACATCTAGTGAACCACATGAATTTTCATTACATAATGGATTATTTCTTCAGCTTCGCTCTTGGATTTTCTTTTGGCTATCCGAAAACCATTTATTCCTGTCAGGCTTGGGGAGGTTCGATTCTTGTGGCTGTTTATGCTGTTAATGATGCTAAATTTAATTTGAGGGGTCAAATAGGTAAGATTGAATTATTCTTTAGTCCTTGGTTTTTGAATCCCATTACAACTCCGTCCTTGCTTCAAAACCTTGACTCTTGTTGACTAGTTTTTGAATCCCTTCTCTTTTTCTTGGTAATATATTGCAAACATGTACAGAGAAAGAAGAGAGGTCCAATTCATTAGCATGTCAATTTATGAACTAGAAAAGATTTTGAAATTACCTTCTGAATAATATTTCATGAAAAAATAATTTTTAAAATATTTTTAGATTTTTTTAATATGTTAATATAAAAAATTATTTTAAAAAATATTTTCTACGACATTCTCAAATACATTTTATTTTATATATATATATATATATATATATATATATATATCTTTAATGTTATATTTAAGATATTTTATTGATACAAAGGAACAATATTTATAGGTTATACAGTACTAGTATCTAGGTCTTAATTATATACTGCTTTTTAAGCTAGAATAAGGTTTATATAGTTTACTAGAATTTTTTTTTTAAAATATAGAATTCATATCCCTAGAATCTTTGACAACTGAGGGTAGATATTTCCAAGGCTCAACATGTCCAACTGAGCTGTAGAATATTTTATTGCTTTTATTATTAATAAGAAAATAACTTTTGCAAATTAGAATAATTCAAGATTTAGTTGAGGTGTATGTAAATTAGTTTGGATATCTACATTAATATATATATATATATATATATATAAAAAGAAAAAATAATAATCTAGGGATTGATTGCTAAAAGTATCAGCGGCAAACTGGGACAAAACCCACAACCTATAAAATATGGCATCAATCAACTGATTCAAGCCAGCTGATCCCACAAGGGAGAAATCATCTCATCTCAAAAGGAGCATCATCAACAACAAGCTAGGCAACAACAGTCCAATGGTCGACTGCTGAAGATATCAATGGTATGCTAGACAGCAATAATCTAGGGTTCCGTCGCTAAGGTTCTTAACAGAGCAATAATCTTCGTTGCCCCTTCACAATTACTGCTCTAGTCATTAAAACCATGGAGGTTGTAGAAGAAGCAACAAAAACCAAGCCTGAAGAAATTGCAGCTCCTGCTGTAAAAGAAACTTTTGAGGAGAATCTTTGACGTATGGTACAGCCAAATTAAAATTAGGGTTTTTAGACTATAACGTTATAAGTAAAACTATAGAGAAATTTATAGAAAATTTTCTAGTATTTTTATTGAATATAAATAATAGTTTTAATTTTCATAAAATAAACTAGGTATTACTATTTATATTAATAAAATCCTTTATATAAAATAATTCATAATTAAAACCTACATAATTAATAGAATTCATCTAATATTAAGATTTCTAAATAGTAAATTAATACTAATTAAATTAAAAACTAAGTTAAGCAAGAAAAAAATAATTAAATAAATAATTAATTAGAAAATAATTAAAATAAAAAATAGTAACTTCATGCTTCAATTTAAACGATGAACTTTTGGGATAAATTATTCGACGTAGCTCTTACATAATTTGTTACCGAGGAGCCTAAAGAACATACGAAGTAGGAAACAGTAGTAGGTACATTATTTTTCTATGGATCAAGAAAGCATGTGGATGTTTTAATTTATCTACGGTCTTAAATTTTCAATTATCTATTAAACTCGAACTAATAACTTTTAAAAAATAAATATAAGATTTAACTAGTTAAATTATATCCTTTAAAATTATAAAAGTTATATTTTGTTATTATATGTAAAGATATATTTTTTTGATACAATGGAATAATATTTATAGGTTATAACTAGGTATTAATTAGATACTGATCTTTAGGCTAGAATCAAGGTTTATAATTTTCTAGTATTTTTTAAATATGGAATTTATATCCCTATAATATTTGATAACTCATTCTAATAAGATTGCCAAGAGCTTTATCCAAAAGTTGAATTTAACAGAATTAATGATATTTAATTATGCCACTCAAATCTATAATAGCATTTTGTTTGGTAAAATTTGTAAGAAGAACGAAACGTCACCATTTTGTTATAGCGAAGTGGAGTTCAAAAATAGTATAGTATTTTAAAAAGAAAAAGAGAAAGAAAATCTAAAGGAGCTTGTGCACTGTGAGACAATTCAATGTATTGGTAACAGTTAATGTTTTTCTTTTTTTGGTATTTTAATTTTTGTTTTTAATCACATGACTTTTTTTTAATTCCATATTAAGTTGATTTGGAATTTAACTTGATAATATTTTAATTAACTTGGTATATGGTTATTGTAATATCAAAAAAATAGATGTTAAGTTAATTCTTGATTTAATAAAATAAAATTTAATTATATTAATTCAATGATTGAAACTCGGGGATAGAATTTCACAATGAAATTAAAATTAAATCTCATTTTCTTTTCTTTTATTATGCATAAGCTGAGTTTTTAGGTATTTTAGTTCCCCCGTGTTTTTATTTTTATCCTTATTTGTTGAGGATTTTATGTTTTAATCTAAAAAAATATTTTGTTTATATTTCAGTATTTAAATTTAAAAAAGAAAAGAGAGAAAGTTGTTGGAAAATAATAACAGAAAAAGAGTTATCAATTAATCATATTTTGTTAACAAAAAAATATTGAATTTGATGTCAATAAATTCTATTTGATGAAAAATAAGTTTTATTATATTGTTTTTAAGCTTCTATCTTACCAAAAATATTGATCGGGGTTGAGAAATAATTGTTTTTGATTTAATTGTGTTTTTATGGACTGATTTGAAGGTCTTTGGAGATGGAAAATTAATTTATTGACTTTTTAAGTCTTTATCAAGTATTTTTAACTGAGAATAAGTAGAAAAATAGGTTTTTTTTTTATTATTATTATTAAAACAACCTCCGCGTAAGTTTTCAACCACTTGTCGGTTAGTCAAAATTTAGAAAAATAAACAACATGTTATCTGTTTTTTTTTTTTTTTTTAAAGGATCATCCACTCCAGGAAAAAAGAAAGGCCAGATGCACCTATAGTTTTTTCAAAAAGAATACGCCAGTCATGTTGATGCACCTATGCCTAAGTGTCTAATATCTTTTTGACTTTGTTTTTCTCCTTTTTATTTTAGTAAGATCTATTTAAATAAATAAATTAATAATTTATTTGTATTTTTTTTATTAAATACCATTTAATTTTTACTTTGTTTTAGATTAAGATAATAGCATTTCTTCTTCTTCTTCTTCTTTTTAAGATTAGTAAATATTCTTTTTATATAACCTTTTATAGTGCTGTATAATTATGTTAAGGTGTCAAAAAAGAGAGAATATTATAATAAAAAAATAACGCATTAATAATATAAAAGTGTTTTAATTATAGAAATGTTTTTCTTATTTTAAATTAATTGTAAAAAAAAAAAGTATATTTGTTCTTATTGCTTTTAATTTCTATTAAATAAAGAGCTTAGAAAAAATATATTTTTAATTTAGTGGAGAAAAAATAGTAAGAAAAGGGGTAATCATATTAGAGAATTATTTTATTTCAATCAAATTTAACATATAAAAACAAATTATTGTCACGTGATTAAGTAAGACTTTTTTGAAGGGCTCCCTCTGGGTGTATCTATCTAACTTGTATTTATCCAACTTTATGACTTAATTATATATATATATTAACCTCTCTTTTCAACATTTATTCACGACGCACATGATTCTTTACTTTTCTTTAATTAAATAAACATCAAATTCTCAATTCACGAACATGTAAACGATGCGTTTATATTCTATATTTGTGTTTTAAAACAAGAAATTTGATTCCACCCATGGCGTGCGTATCACAGGTGAATTACACAGTACTTTCCTCTGATAAAGAATTCAAAGAGAGTTCCATGGATGCGTTTCCTGAGGTGATATGATATGCTTGAAAACAAACACAAAGGAACATAAAATAAAGAGAGACAGCTCACAGTGTCAGCACTCTCGATCTCTGGAAATATTCATGAACCTTGCTTGTTGATGGTGGTCCCCCTACCCTCCTCCCTCTCCATCTCCACTGTCCCTATTATGAGAAACACAACAAGGTAAGATCACAGCATCAACCCTAATCATAGCCAACTGTTGCACCAAGTTCAGATAGCAGAAATCTCCCTTCTTCATTACTTCACCACTGCTAGCAGATAGCAGTGTTCTTCCTTTCCACATCAACCCACCGTTTTGGGCTCCAAAGTATGAAGCTCGAGTCATGGTTTGGCTATGGTGAATAGCAGATTCCTGGACAGGAAACTTTTTGCTGTTTCGAGACAGAGGGCATGGGCAGTGCTCCATGTCGTTCCAAATAAAAAAGCAATAAGTTAGTACAGTAACTTGTCAACAGCTATATATATATATATATATATATATATATATATATATATATATAATACATGGACGTCATTTTCTTCATAACACAGCCACCAATGCAGTTTTCGCCTTCATTGGCATCTTGACATTAACAAATGCAATCATTAACTCGCAGTTTTGTCCTATAAGGAGTGTCCAGATCTCCTCTGGATCGCTCTAACCAATCACCAATGCAGATTCTTGGGAAATGGTTGTCTCCTCCGATGAACAATGTATAGCAGCAATAAACACACACAAGTGCATTAATGTTGTAGTTTTTGGCAGAGTGGAGTGTCGTGTCCCCGCGGTGTGGTAAAAGGTATCACAAACAATTATTAATACTTCTTTGATAGTCGGGGTGACTAAGTTTTTATGAACAGTATAGGATTTACTGTATTTATATATAAACATAGGAGAACTCTTTGCTTATGTTAAAAACGTAGATATATATTACCCCAATTATGTTAAATCTTGTGTTTTTTATAGTTTCTCTTTATTCAATATTCATTAAAGATTTAATAATTGTTGTAATTTTTTTCATAACATATGATCTATTTGTTTCTGCATTTTAAAAGCGTTTTTGGAAAAATTTAAATTTTTTTATTTTTTTATTAACTTCAAATTAATATGTTTTTAGTGTTTTCAAATTATTTTGATGTGCTGATGTCAAAAATAATTTTTAAAAAATAAAAAAATATTTTTGGCATGCATTTTGGCATGAAAAATTATTTAAAAAGTAACCGCAACCACACTGTCAAACAAGCTCTAATGTGTTTGAAAGTATAATAGCGATTGCGATTCAAAGTATTTTTTTCTCGAAAATATATTAAAATATTTTATTTTTTAAAAATGATTTTTAATATCAAAAAATTAAAACAATATAAAAAATTTATGATTTATGATTAAGTTTTTATGAACAGTTTAGGATTTACTATACTTATATATAAACATAGTAGAACTCTTTGCTTATGTAAAAGTAGATATATATTACTCTAATTATGTTAAATCTTGTGTTTTTTTATAGTTTCTCTTTATTCAATATTTATTAAAGATTTAATAATTGTTGTAGTTTTTTCATAACATGCACCCACATACACACTAAAGATATGTTTGAAAGTATGGTAACAGTTGCAGTTTAAAGTATTTTTTTTCTTAAATTTATTAAAATAATATTTTTTATTTTTTTTAAATTATTTTTGATACCAGCATATCAAAATAATACTAAAACATAAATTCTTTTAAAATTTTAAAAAAACACAATTGCAACCGCAATTCAAATCCAAAACACGTCTTATATCCATAAAAAAACACATAGCTCTCGCATGTTCCATTCTCCTCGACTCTGAAACAGAAACACAAAACCAAAACATAATAATAATAATAAAAACCCATGTTTCAGCAATTTTGAAAACCACATCCTTAAACCAAATCATCACCCACTATATATTATTCCATGAGGAACACGTACAAAGTCCAAACCGAATAAGAGCAGGTAATCAATTCAATTTTCAACCAAAGTTTGGCGAAGTACAAGCACAGGTGGGAATGAATATGAAGAGATTCGTCCCTAGAAAATACAAAGTATGACAAAACAAGATATACAATAATTCATAACAACAAGATCATATATATCAAACAAGTCGATGTGATTACCCTCCGACGTAACAAAACAATCATAAGTTTCACTGTTTTCATAAAACCCACTTAAAATTCATAAATAAAAACATACATAAACAACAACATGAAAACTTACATCATCGTTGGAATCACTAGGCTCTGTCGATTCCCTAGGAGGCCTAGATTGCAGACCCGATTTCAGACCCGGAGAAACAGAAGACCAAATGGGCTACTGCTGTAGCTGAACAAGTAGGCAGGAGAGGCGAGAGATATGTTGCCATGCCAGCCATGTGAGCATCAAGTTTAGCGATATGTTCTACTTTGGCTGTTTGTTTTGTGGAATTAGTCAGGAAAAGGGTGATTGTGGGGATGAGAAATTAGGGATCAGGGAAGAAAGAAGCCATTTTATACCTGGGTTTTTTTGTTTGATTGATTTAGGGTTCAAGTTGAATGCTTTCAAAGATTCTAAATCCGGAATAAATTGAATGAAACCGGAATATTTTGGTCAGAATTTAATTGAGAAATATAGAAAGAGCTGGGATCCAATGCGAGACATAATTTTCTTCACTTTATTTTTTCATTTGGCAAAATCAGAATAAACCAGAACATTAAAAAAAGCTTTTAACTCTAATTAAAATATAAAATGAAAAGCTAATTTTCCTATTAAAATAAAAGGTTGTTGATTTCTTGGATTTCTCCACGTCATAAAGAAAACTTAAAAGAAATTGTTGCTTGAAAAAATCAGCTTTGTTAAATTATATAATGATGGAATGGCAAAAAAAAAAAAAAAGACGACACGATTCAAAAAGTTGCAGGATTATAGGCCCACTTTTCCAACAAAAATATTGCTAAGAAATTATTGTTAGAAGATTCAAAAGACTCCCACTTTTCCATGCAGCAAACTAGAGCATTTTATGGTGTTAGAATTTTGATATCTTCTTCAATTATATCAATATCTTGTAATTAATATAGGGAATGCTATTGGAATTTTTTTTTTTTTTCTTTGGGACTCGATTACGAATTGAGTGCGTCTTTAATTTGCCCTAATCAGCATTTTATACCAATGACATAAAAAACACTCCCTCGCTATTTTAGTGTCTTTTCTCTCTCTTTTATATATATGAGATGTTTGGGTCAGATTACGCATATCTCAACTAATCACTACAAGCTTTTAAATTAATGATTAGGTAAGTTTCCAGTAGTAATTAATATTAGCAATCTAGGAACAAATATGAAACAAAGAAATTCAAATTTTTTAATTGGAACACCATTAATTAAAGAATCATTTTGTATAATTATTGTAGAGAGCAACAAAAGGAAGGTGAGGACCTACAGCATTGACTTAAGACTCTGTCTTTCGTTTTCCTTCAAAAATCGAAGGCATGAACAGAGCACTCAAAGAGGCTCTTCAATCATGTCGTGCTTTACAATTTAGATCAAACCAAAAAGCTCACCCTCCTCGAAATTTCTGCTTTGTTTTCTTTATGTTTTTTCTATTACTGAATATTCCCAACCCCCCTGTCATTGTCTTTGTAGTTTTCTAAAGAAAGTATTGTAGTTTTTTATTTTATATAAATATTTTCTAATAAAAAATATTTTAAAAAATAATATTTACCGGTGATAAAATAAAATTTCTGCAATTACTCAGTAACTATGCTAGCATTTTGAGTAAGATGTCAATGCAATTACATGCTGTAATTACATTATAAGAAATCATCTTTTATTACACATGTTTTGCAACATTTATTTAACCTTAAACACTACTATAAAGATTGTTATTTGTAGAGAGAATTCCAACAGAATTTTCTTGTTGTAATTTTTTCGAATATATTATAGAATTTTATTTGATTGCAACTGAACAATTTTTTTGCAAGTTAGTTGATATTCATTTCCAATCATTAACAACAGCTAAGAGTGTTCCCGGTCTGATTAGACTGAACCAAACCGAACCAAACCGAGAATTGTTTGGTTTGGCAAAGTTTGGTATTTTTTATTGTAACTTGGAAAATTTAATCTCTTAATCACTTTTTATTATATTCATAAACAAGGTGGTAGTTGCTTATTTAAATATTCTGTATTTTTTAAAAAAATAAAAATAACTTTGAATTCTGTAGCAAAGTGGTTGGTAAAAGCGTTGGCAGGAGAGAGGCGTGGTTGATAAAAAAAAAAAAATAATAATAAATTATACGCCGCGTACGCAACATCTCTCTTAAATTACCCAGAATTGAATATTTCTCCCAAACTGATGACAAATCGATTCCGACCAAGCACTCAAATCGGCGGTCACTTTGTTTAAAAAACTCACCTAAGTCAAAAACACATGTCTGTTTTTTACCCCATATCTAACGTTTATTAGAAAAAAAATAAAATAGGTAAAACATTATACCTCAAGATGTTGGATTGAAATAACAAAATGATGATTTTATTTTTTTCAAATAAAATCTATTAACTTTTCTAGGAGATAATTTGATTTTTTTATTTTTTTTATTTTTATCATTGTTCAATGATCATTATCAAATTAATTTAGAGCAAATTAATCTTTCGCTTATTTTACACACAAAAATGACTTATTTACCATATTATATATATAAAATTGGCCTTCATGGGCTTTTTAGTTTATTTATTTATTTATTCTAAGTATAATAAAATAACTTAATTACTTTTAAAATCACAAAATAAGTAAATTAGATATTTTAATAAATATATACTATTTAAGAAAAAAAAAATTGACAAGTGCAATGCAAGTCCCAACAAATGAGGCACCCATGCTTTTCAAGCTACATGTGCAGCCGAAAGGCAATGCTTGGAGGTAAGACTTCAACGCACATACAAGCTTTGTTTTCCAATAATATCCATCTTAATCAAAAAAATTAAATTGCTTCTCTATCAACTTATTTATTATTAAACAAAAAAATAACAATTTGAAATACAAGAAAGCACCTGGACATAAGTTTAACAATTTTTCAAGGGCAATATAGTTTTTTCATTGTGCTTTTAAAGCGTAAAAAGATCACATTGTCCTTGTTCAACATTTTCAAAGAATTTATTTTTTAGAGTAATATAGTTATTACATTGTGCATTTAAAAAATAAAAATATTGAACTATCTCTAGTTAATTTTATTATGACTAATATATCCTCAGAACAAGACCATTTTATCTCAATAGTAAATTTATTGATTTTTTATTGAAGGGAAAAAAATGATAATTATGTTATTATAGTGAATACTAACATGTGTCTAGATGTACAATGAATTTATCATGGTCTGAATTTTTTTAATGTGGGTAAAGATATACTACAATTATCATTAAAATTAAGAAAATGCAACTAAGAATATATAATAATGATAGTTATGCAAAAATCGTTATAAATTATATCTATTATAGCATTTATTTTAGTATTGTTTTTAGAAAATATCATTTAAACTTAATTTTGTTGTAGTATCATTAATTTTCTGGATTTAGCATGTAGAAGAATTTATTATTTTTTGAATACATCAACACAAGAAAAAAAATCCACCGGAGACCAATCGTTGCTCCGTTGATAACATGAGATTGACCACCGGAAAAAGAACGTCGCAATGCTTCAAACTCCATCAAGGTTGTGTTTTACCATTACAAGACACTGCACACGTTGTTAAAATAGCACGGGTTACTATCACTGGACACATGCACTACTTTTATCTGTTAGTTATGTTTATGTTTATTAAGAAATTGAATTGCCCTTTATTTAAATAAAAAAACAGAGATAAAAAGATAAAAATACATGTGGACATCAATTTTATTTGTTTTTTTTAATGACAATTTAACCATTACACTATAAAAATAGTAAAAGGTTGAAAATCCCCTCGATCCAAGTTAAACTTTTTCTTTTTAAAAAAAAAAGGTATTTAAACCATTTTAATGTAAAATGTGAAAAAACTTATATGTCCACAATTATTACAATAAAAACAAATAAATTTTATTGAAAGCATTGTTTTGCTCTCAATAATTATTTAAATAATTTTATTTAAGAAATACAAAATAATCATTTTACTATTTCAAACCACAATAATTATGTATAGTAACACTAAGGCCTTTTAGTTTTTTATTTAATAATAGACATAGATATATATATATATATATATATGTATGTATGAGAATATTTCGAGGAAAACTAATGTTCTTATATACAAATAAATTAATAGTTCGACAATGATCTACGGTCAACTAGGGGACATCAAACACGTATAAAGCATACCACGGGAATTAATTTAATGTTAAATTCAAGGGATGCTTGATAAGCATATCTCTACACATGTATAGATGCCTGATGGGGTACTTAGTTCTTACATTCTTGTTCGTTGATTATGGTTGACCAACTAATGACAACCAAATTTTTTACTTGGTTTTTTTTTTTTGTAAGAAATTTATTTATTTTTAATTTTATCATTTAATTTCAATTTATGATATATATTTTTTAAATTTGATCTTTATTTCTTTAAAATTTCTTTTCTTGACTCTTTTATATAATTTCTATTGATTTTCAATTTTTTATATTATTTTTTATGATTTGGTTATCTTTTGATTTTTTTATCCTTTTATTAAATTTTTTTTTCAATTTCAGTCTTCAATAAAAAAATTATATTTGCCCCCTAATTTATTTTTTATTTTGATTTTTATCTGCATCGTTTTAATTACTATTTTTTTTTAATCCTTTTGTAAAATTGTTTTTTTTATTTTCTGATTTCATCATTTAATGTTTGATTTGTTGGAGGATTGGGCTTTCTGGTTTTTTCATGTATGATTCTTCCAATCTAATAACTCGAATCATTGGTTTGAAAAATTAATGTAGGTTGACATTTTTATTTATTTATTTTTTTATTTCATTGTTCGATATTAATTTTGTTTATATAAAAAATTTAGCTTTATGGTTTTCTTTTATTTCTTTTCTATCTAATCATCTTAATCTCATGACTTATACTGGAGGTTTAGTATGTTAACATAAATTAACTCGCTTTTTATTATTAAGATTATATATCTATTATGTTAATTTAAATTGACTCAGGTCTGGTCTTTTTATTTTATTTTTATCAATTTTTTTTTTATATTTAATCGGATAAAAATTAAACTACATTTCTTTTTCCCTTTTGAAATTTTATTTTCCAAGATATAATAATAGCACTTGAGTTATATTTATATATATATAAAAAAAAAACGTGCTTGCCGCATTTAAATAAATAAATAAAAAATAATCCAGCCCCGCGGCCCACTCCTAGTACTATCTATTTTAGTAACTCACCTGTAGGAATCTCTGCTTTTATAGGATATTGTAGAAGGGCTCGTTTTGCTCCCTCTTCGTGGCTCCTCCTAGATTCTGCTCTGCTTTAATGCCCCTCTACTTCAAATAAATAAATAAACATATAAATAAATAAACATTGGGCAGGCATGCATGATAAGACATGAATGAAATTCCACAAGCTTTTTGTGACAATTTCTCACCATTAACAAGCACACACTTTGGGTCAATACACACTGTGGACACTAAGTTATGGGATTCAAATGTTGGATGGTTTTTTAAAAATTATAAATCACTTGTTGAACCTACATCTTAGCCACTGGCTAGCTGGTTAAGATTTTTATGTTTTTGACTTTAATTAATTAATTAACATATTATATAGCTTAATTTAGCTTTCGTTGCTCCACATGTATCTAAGTTAAGAAAAACTTATGAATGAATGAATTAATAAATAAAAACTAAAGGAGCTAAGAAATTGGTTGTTGTTATGAAGTAGGCACCGCGCGACAGCCTTGAAACCATGTGACACGCGTTGTCTTGAAACATAAGTTACTAGTTCTACAATAACTCTTTAATTAAGTCCCGAACTCTTATCTCACTTGAGCCTAAGTCCTCTTTTTTTTTTTTTTTTTTAATTTAAATGTTTATTTTTTAATAACTCTTTAATTTAGTACCGAATTTTATCTGACCCGAGCCAAAAGAAGGATCAATAGGAAAACAAATAAGGGAAAGAAAAAGAAAGAAAAAATTGTTTAATCATGTTAGCATATTCTAGTCGTATCCATAACCGGTTCATAAATTTAGTGGTTAAGTCAGGTTAATTAGATATGATTCAATATGTTTGATTTTACTAAAATTAACCCATATTTTTACCATAAAGAAGAAATTTCTTACCATTAACAAGCACACACTTTGGGTCAATACACACTGTGGACACTAAGTTATGGGATTCAAATGTTGGATGGTTTTTTAAAAATTATAAATCACTTGTTGAACCTACATCTTAGCCACTGGCTAGCTGGTTAAGATTTTTATGTTTTTGACTTTTATTAATTAATTAACATAATATATAGCTTAATTTAGCTGTCGTTGCTCCACATGTATCTAGGTTAAGAAAAACTTATGAATGAATGAATTAACAAATAAAACTAAAGGAGCTAAGAAATTGGTTGTTGTTACAAGGCACCACGCAACACGCGCTGCCTTGAAACCATGTGACACGCGCTGCTTGAAAAACAAGTCTCTAGTTTTATAATAACTCTTATCCCACTTGAGCCTAAGTTCTTTTTTTTTAAAAAAATTTAAATATTTATTCTTTAATAACTCTTTAATTTAGTACCGACTTTTATCTGACCCGAGCCAAAAGAAGGCTCAATAGAAAAGAAAATAAGGGAAAAAAAAAGGAAAGAAAAAATTGTTTGATCATGTTAGCGTATTCTAATCGTGTCCATGACCAGTTCATGAATTTAGTGGTTAAGCCAGATTAATTGGGTATGATCCAACATGTCTTTGTCTAATATTAAAATAAAAAAAAATATCATCTTGATTTTATTAAAATTAACCCATATTTTTACCAGTCATTTGAATTATTTTTAAAGCTATCAAATTAAATAGCTCATGTCATGAAAACTTCTATACATGGTTTAGTTTGAAGCTCGGACTAGGCAAGCATTAAGGTTAAGAGATTTTAAAATTGATGTGCTGGTCTAAATTTAATGACATTATCAAAGAGTTCTTCATGGCATGCTCATTTTTTTTTCTTTTTCTAACTATGAAAAAAACATTGCTTATAATTAGAATAAAATTACATAGAAAATCTTATAGTTTAATCTCTTAATTTTTTTTTTTTACTTTGCCTTTGTGTTTTTAAAAATTGCACTTTAAATTCTAAATTTTAATAACTTTACAACACTTTAAATCTTGAAAAAACACAGAGACAAAGCAAACAAAGATCAAACTATAAGAGGTTTAGTGTGATTCAAAGAAAAAAAGAGAGTTTGAACAACATCATTTTATAATTTTATTAAAATCAGGTTGGAGCTTGACCATACCTACCAACTTGATATGTCATGAGTTTACCGACAGTTGTTTAAAAATATTCACAAAGATATTACCGACAACTTAATCTATACCTGCAGCTGACCACGGAAAACAAAACTAGTAATCACTAAGTTTCTATTTCCAAATTGAAAACCCAAAAATTTAGCTTAATTTATTGCTGAAGAACACATCATAAACTAGCTAGTTCCGATTATCAATTATTAGGGCAAGGATTAAATTTTATTCTTCCTGCAATTCATGTTGGTGATGAAATAGGGAAAGGATTCAATTACTAGTTCAAAAAATAAACAAAACGTAGCAGTCCAATTCAGATCTGTCATCAGATCAGTGGCAAAGGAGTTTGTGCTCGAAGATCTGGCTGTTGCATGGCAAGCGCAACGAGAGCAATTTGAGAGAGATTTACAAGCTTAGCGTCCCGATTGCAACCTGCATTGCAACCACAGAAATGACAAGGGAAATCCCAGTTCTTACCTCGCAAAAAAGTGCGTTCATGAACATGGATTTTGACACAGAAATATCAGCTGCGGGGAGAATGGGAGAGACAGGCAGTCATTCTCGTGCAATGATCACCTCAGTGCAATCCAATATGGTGAAAGATCGCATAATAATTTAAGATTTTGCTGTCAATCATCTCGTTTATGTTTATCAATTGGACCTACTTGAGGATACTCCATTATCCACTTGAGATTTGCACCCTCTCCCCTCCTCTCTCTCTCTCTCTCGAATTCTCTTTTTGAGAGGAGGTGTGGGATTTAAAGTTTTTTTTGTGAGCTACTTGCAGAAGATTTTAGTTTGATTCTTATTCATCTTGGATGAATCAACTTCCATGATAAAAACGAATTTCTTCCCGTTAATTAAATCCAGCAGCAATAATTATTGTTTTCTGCCATTTTTAATAGCCAACGTACGTTTCTTGCTTGTAGTTTGATAAAAAAATAAAAAAAAAATATTTGCAAGAGACGTCTTGAGGCTAATTAATGGCCTTTTCATCATAAATGGAGTTTATTAGGAACTCCACAAACCAGACATAATGATTTTATCTGTGAAAGAATGTGATCCCTTTTCGAGCAGCATGGCATCAATGGGATCTTGGTCCCCCACCCTTCTTTCCCCGTATGTTTTTTTTTTTTAATCTTATAATTGAGAATTTGATTCTCCTTTTTTTCTCCTCTTTTTTCATATTTAATTTAGTCAACTATAATTAATTAAGAAGAACTTTTGATGAACTTGATTCGGTGATGAAAATTAGAATATCGGATCATTGCTTTTGACGCCAACACCAATTCTTGAAACCAAACACATTAATTAATCCATCTCCATATACATTTAATTAAGCAATAAAAAGAATCAAATTATCTTCTTTTTGCTAAAATAATCAAATATTATTTCATTACAAGACAGTTATTTAACAGGTGATTCAATAATACAAATTTAAGATTAAAAGGTTTGCTTCCCTATGATCTCAGATTCGAGTTTTTTGAGATCAAGCTATTGAAAACTTACATGATCGTTAACTTTATGACTCGTAAAATTAGTCAAGTTGCAAAAAAGCTGGTCTAGACACCTACATGATTAAAAAAATAATAATAATTGATTATTCTTAACAGAGTGATTAAGAACTTGAAATGTCGGCTTTGGAAGAAATTATTGGTAATTAAAGTAAGGTTGTTAAAATGTATCAACTCACTCTCCATCTTTCTTTCTCATCAGATGGTGGCTCAACTCAATTCTTTCTTTTCAATTTAGGTGACTCATCTAATCCTTCAATAAAATGTTAGCAGATATATATCCACAAACAGTGTTTATGCTATCAACCGCCATTGAAAGAACTTCCTAACCTTCATGAATCCAAGGGCCAATCATGTCAACCCAGCACTGTGTGTTTGGTAATTAGGAGATCTTCATGAAAAGGAAGAAAATATACAGAGACCTTTCTTCCTCGGAGAAGTGAAGGCACTCGGTGATCTTAATTTGTTCGAATTTCACAGTATTTTGTTCTATCAACATCTAAATAACTAGGCAAATCATGGGCATCTTTGAATGCTGTCCTAGCTATATCATGATTAATTATTTTACTTATTTAATCTCAGGAGTTTAATGCAAGACCTATAGCAGAAATAGCATTGGGATTGAATTAAATGACTTATTACAACAAATTGTATTACAAATAATTAAATACACAAAGGGCCATGTAAGAATAACAAAAATTTGCAAAGTAGTGATTTTAAAAAAAAAAATAATCACACATTTTAATTTTTTTGGAAAATTAGCATAGGTCAAAAAAGATTTTGAAAAATATCATAGTTTTAAAGTGCGGTATTTTAAAAAATATATATATATATATAAAAACTCCTGAAATAATTAAAAAAAAGCTTAATAAAATGAATTTATAAATATCAAAAAATATTACCACCAATGAAAAGCAATATTTACTTATAATGTTAAAAAACAAGTAAGTTATTCATTGTATTTTGACGAGCCGTGTGAATTATACAAATCATAGTTAGTAATTTTTTTTAATATTTATAGATTTATTTTGTTGAGTTTTTTTATCATTAAAACTTCCATATGTCTATGTATATCATTCTTTTATTCTTTCTAATCTTCTCTGAGTTTCAAGCGTAGTTTTTTAAAATATTGCATTTGAAAACCACGAAATTTATGGGTTTTTTCCAAAACTTTATCCAAACGGAAAAACACGAATTTAGAGATATATATTGATAGCTAAGTACTTGGCTACCAGCTAGCGCACACTTGACAGGAGGGAAAAGGATCCCGATCAAGTGGAGGCACTACCTGGAGTGCACAAAAGAATGCAGACCCATCTGGGCGGAGCGTGAAGACACGCGCAGAGGCTACATGTCTTGAATTCACAGTTGTTTGTTCCTGCTGAAATTTAGCCATCACCTCCAATCCCATCACCCAAGGAGTCCTTGTAGTCAGGGCGCTGAAGTCAATGCCACGCACACACTTATATATATATATATATATATATATATATATATATATATATAAACACTATCTGAGCTTTGCGCATTGAGATTCCAAAGGAAAACTTGGCACTGATGCTGTTGCCCAAAAGTTCCAAATACAACCAATACACACTTGCAATCTTTTTATAATCCCAAAACACAGACTTGGCCATTTTCTCCCAGGCCATGGCCAATCAATCCCAAAAAAGAGCATACAAAACATTTTGATTTGAGTGAAAATAGCCAACCCTGCGGTAGAAAACAGAAAGTCTAGAGAGAGAGGTACTATATATATATATATATATATATATCCTTTTTCTTTTTTCGTGTCTTGACTCTTTAAGTACAACAACACCAACATATTTCAAGGAAAGGAAACCAGCCCTTTTACCTCCCCCTCCTCTCTCTTCAAACCTTCTCTCTCTCTCTCTCTCTCTCTCTCTCTCTCTCTAGAGGTGGTGTTGTGGTGGTGGAAGAGGAAATCAATAAGGGAGCTAACGGAGGGAGGTAGCTAGCTAAGCTTGGTTGTTAGTAGAACAATTCTCGATGGAAACCTCAGCAAGATTTCAAGAAACCAGAAACCCATCTCCAATAAACTCGCCTCATGGCAATGGAAGCAACAATGGGGTCCAAATTCACAACTCAACAGTCACTCCAATACCCATCTCCAGATCTGACACTAACCCTTACCCAACAACCTTTGTCCAAGCAGACACTTCTACTTTCAAACAAGTTGTCCAGATGCTCACTGGCTCAACAGAGACAGCAAAACAGGCTTCCTCGAAGACAACCCAAGATCCACCAACAACACCGACTCAAACTTCAAGAAACTACGCCATCCCTCCTATCAAGAACATGCCGGCCAAGAGACAACAAAACAGCTTCAAACTTTATGAAAGAAGAAACAACAGCTTCAAAAACAGTCTCATGATCAACACTCTATTGCCTAGTTTTGCAAACAGTAGTAACGCTTCCCCAGTTACCGGGTTTTCGCCAAGAAACAAACCAGAGATCTTGTCTCCAAGCTTGCTTGACTTCCCTAAACTTACACTTAGCCCTGTAACTCCATTAAATGAAGACCCTTTTAGCAAGTGCTCACCTTCTTTAGGGAATTCATCATCAGAAGAGGAGAGAGCAATAGCAGAGAAAGGTTTTTATCTGCATCCATCGCCTATCTCTACTCCTAGAGATACAGAGCCCCAGTTGCTGTCGCTTTTTCCTGTAACCTCACCGAAAGTCTCAGGCTCTTCTTCATGAAAATATTCAAGTCAAAAGGATTGATGATGGGCTATGGATGGTTTTGAGGGAGAGGTAGAAATCTTTGTGTTCAATTGTACAATTTGATCTCTCTTTTCATCATATATTGGTAAAGCCTTTAATTAATTTGTTTAACCATTTTCCCTTTCCCTTTCCTTTCCTTTCCTTTCTTTTTTCAGGTAAATTTTCTAATAATTGGGGACTATATTTTATCATTATATAAAATTATTTAGGTGAATCTCCTTTCTTCCCTTTTTGTTTCTTAGGACTATCAACATGGGTTAATGAATTTGACTGTGGATGTATTTGTGTGTACATTACTGATTTTCAAGAATTTTTGTAGGAACTTTAGTGTTCTTTCTTCTCTTTTACATGTATATATGAGCTCTCTTTCCCTCTCTTATAGACCCATGAATAGTAGATATAAAATTAAACTTTAATCACCAAAAATAGGGCAAACATTTACAAGCTGCACTGAAATATTTAAGAGAGTTGAAAAAGAAAAAAGTATGTGGTGTGCTCAATCATTCTTGGAGCAGACTGCATAAACAATGTTAGAGGCAAATTAATCAACTTGTGTGGAGATAGAGTATAAAGATGTTCTGCAATTTTTGATATGTAATGCTTGATTTGGTCCTGTTAAGTTAGTTAATCAGGTCGATTTCCACTTTGGGATGCTGATCAAGCTCTCTTAGATGAAGGTATTTTTTGTCCTAAAATGACCCACAAACTAGAAGTTCAGCAATTAAGTTCACCCACAGTTTTTTTAACATTTATAGTATTGACAGAACAAAAAAAAAATAGTACAAGGGAGAGATTACACAGTGGAAAGAAACTTATACAAAGTGTGATCAGAATTGAGATCAGAACAGCTGAATAGCTCAAATTATTTACCATTAATGTCATAAATACAGCAGCATGCTATTTTTTTACTGGTCTCCTGTTCTTTTCCTTCTCTAGTTTCTTTTTCTTTGGTCTAATGCATGCTCTCATTATAGGACACAGTGATTTCTGCCCTGGATCCTTTGGCCAACTACTACTTGGTATAAGATTTTCTTGCAGTCTGAGTGCTCAGATTCTTGATCAGTACCCACCTAGAGAACTGAGAGATAATGAATTCGAGGCATCCTTAGATATTTTGGGTATCTAGCACAATTTGTAAAGTGCGTGTAAGGGAACAAGACAGCTTAATGAACTATCTCAGTTTGCTTCTTTCAAGAAGGAAGTGAAGTCATTGTCCTTAGCTAGAACTTTCAATTGCTATGCAAATATGGTATCATGCAATGTTATTGTTTCGTTTCTTACTCTTTTTTAAAATTGAATATATTGAGCTTAAGGTGCAGTCGTTTTTTGACTTAAGAAGAGACCCTGTTTTCATGGGGGAAAAAGCATAAGAAAAGGGTAGAAAAAATAGAAAAAAGGGAAGAGAAAGTGGACTTGGTTATGATGATGATGATTGAAAAGGAAGGAAAGATAGAGTATGAGCCGAACAACAAAAGAAAAGCAGAGAAAATGTGAGGGACTTTCTCTTAAAGTTTTATTTAGTCATTCATTATGTCTGTATGGTCTAGTTAGGGCATTATTTGACAGAGCTGCCGTGATCTTTTTGTACTGGTTTTGTTGCAAGTTGAGCAACTTTCTGTGGCTGTTCATCATAAATTCAAACTTGATATTAATTTCCAACAAAAGATACCAATATACACATCAGTTCAAGATGTAAATTCTTGTGACTGGCCGGCCAGCCATAAAAGACTCAAATCCTGTTCACCGCGAAAGCAAAATAAGAGCTTGCACCGCTCATGCATGCTAGTGAATATCTGCAATGAGCAGACCGCCAAGTCCACTTTTCGTGGCCTAGTTTTCAAAGTTTGGAAAAACTATACATCTATAGTGCCTCCAGGCTAGTAGTATCTCTTGGACAAAAGAAAAGGAGAAATCTCAACGAGATATTGATTTTTTTTCCACAGTGCTCGTCAACAGGTCTTAATGATTTTTTCTTTGAAAAAACTAGCAGAACACATCCATTCCCTCTCACATGTATGATTGAATGGTGGATAAATTATATGATCAAGACTTCAGATGAGCAACCTTTGGCCCACCAAGTGCAGATTCATACACTAGCTATACCCGCATCTCTTCGGTGGTGGTGTCAATTGCGTGCTGCTGTGTGGTTGTGTGCCGTCACTGTTCTGGGCCACCACAGAGCACAAAGGTATTCAGGGCATGTTGTGTGTTGTGTAAGGTATTCAAGACATGTTGTGCATGGTGTAGTTCGTGACCGCAAAATAAATACTTTCTTGGTTGTGGTTGACCGGAGCACACCGTTGAATTCTTAGGCCAACCATACCTTTGAGCACTCCAGCTACAAAATAATCTAAAATTTATGGTCCCAACTGTTTTGCTCATATTTCTCCGGTCGCTGCTGACTTAGGTTTTGTCCGGCATTACAGTACATCCGTGTTTAGAATCCTACATGTGACAAGGGCCAGCAATGTACAGTCGTGACCTGTGTCTATTATGATCTCATAGTAACCTTTATTTCTATTTATTTCATAAGAAAAAAGGTGAAAATTAATCTTGAAGAAAGATAGAAATTAATGCAGCAAATGTGTGACCACCATGTAGAGTAATAAAACATTCTTTGAATCCTTCAACAGGAAGTTGCGACCACAACGAAGGGAATGACCTCAGCTCACAGATGGTGACAAACTTAATAATTTAAAGGGTCTGGATTTCTTCCAATCTTCTAAGAACTTTGAATTTGTCGTAATCCAGTATTTGGCATTGGTAAAGGATCATGCTTGCCTAGTCGTCAGAATAATATTATTATATGTTTTTATATCCCTTTTGAATTTTCTAACTAATCAAGTGGTCACAATAATAATTAGAATCAAAGCTAGAAACAAATTGAATTTAGCACTTGCAATAAAAAAAATCATTGAGATGATGGCAGCTTTCTCAAGCATTATTTTTCTATTTCGACATAGTAATTAAATTCTATTTTTATATTCTATTTTATGGCCGCTGAATTCGTACATATGTTTGGATCAAATGATCAATTCCGTAGAGTTTCAGTAACAGTTGCTGATTTATTTATCTGGGGGTGGATTGAAAGAGGTTGCAAACCAGGACAAAACATAATTTCTAATTTGGTTTATATAATTTGCTAGAAGACTTAAACTGTGCTTTGTGCTTTGGTTTGCGTAGCTGATAACCATCCATTTGCTGTTTTCTTATATGAATTGTGTTCAATTAGGTATCTTAATTTCTGAAATAGTTCATAATAAATTTTGTTTTCCAACACAATCTGCACTTCTTTTATTTCCTTCCAGATGACAGCCTTCAATTTGCAGCTCTTACCAGTTTCAATAATTAAAATCAATTCCCTCAACCTGCAGTTGAAGTGCTAACCATGGCAATGTGCAAAATCGAGCTGTGGAGATGAAACCAGCTTGTGAAACCAGCTTGTGGAGCGCTGCTACTTCTTTTGATTTTAAAAACAACTGATTTTATTTATGTGCTCGAGTAATGAATGATACATCATACGTTAGCAACAATACAAGTGCATATCTTCTTTCAGATTTCCGATCAAAACTTGATTTTTAGCATGACAAATGTTATGTACTAATCTGCTCAGATTTCAGCGAAAGAGGTGATCGTCTTGAAACTTTGATCATCTGGAAGAGGTGTGTTTCCTGGTCGGATAGAAATCATCACCTCCAAATCTGAAACACTCATGAAAATTCAAATATCAACGCAAATGATAGCATGAAAGAAAAAGGATGGCCTTTTCTTTTTCCTAGCATGGCGCTGAAGATCCAGAACTCAGTTTACAGAACAAATATCTGCTCTTAACTCAAGATTCATTGCTGAAGATGAGTAAACTTCCATGGATGCCATTTCATAATACTTAGCACCGGAGTAAATTAGCTTCTTTTTGACAAGCTGAAGCAACATGAAAGTGTTTTCTTTGCAAATTGGGACACTCCGTGCAATTCAGATACAACTTGTTGGCAGTGACATGGTTTGTTATTAGGGGCTATCAGGGGTTCAACTAACGTTGTCTCATTCCTAATACTGAAAACAACGATGGTGACAAAAAGAAAGGAAATCCATTGAACTGGTTAAGCAACTCAAGACTTGGAGTGAAACGATGCACTAGGAGGATTTTGCTACTGGTCTTGCAGCGCTTTGTAAAATAGAAAACTAAAAGCAACTTGTTACCTGCTGCTTTTGCAGCTACAGCTTCTTGAAAGACATCCGTCAGAAACAAAATGTCAGATGGTTTATTAACTCCAAGTGACTCTGAGATTTCAATATAACTATGTGTCTCCCCTGCAAGAAACAGGAGTAAAGAGTGTTAACAAAGTCCAAATTTTAATTGGAAATGTAACTTGGGAAGCATCTATAAAACTTACCCCACTTTGGTGCCAAAGAATCCAGACTAATATTTTCTCAGGTCTCCATAGCTTGTCTTTCCAAATATAAGTCTTCGTGCCAGCCTGCTTCCACTAGAATATATATACACCTGAGGCAACATAGAAACGGTACATAATGGCTCAAAAAGAATATACATGGTCAAGGAGTTGATTACAATCCGGCAAACAGAAAGTCATTGAGTCACAATCAATCAGCTCAAGGAACTAGGTATTTGTATTTCAAGGGCCATCCCTTCTCATCCATTTATACAATGGATCTCTAGCTCTTCAGTACCACTAACAACTATTATTCATATAATCCAATTCTCATTTGTCTATTTCTACTTTTGGGTGGGCTTTCCATCCCTTGTGTTCAGATAGCAATTGCATTGTATTTTGCATGTAACGGATTGCTTAATATTCAAAACTTTTTACACAGTATAATATCCATTATAGCTATTCGTATAAGGAACTTCATATTTAGCTTAATAGACTTTATGTAACACCTTCTTTACAACTGGACTGAATTGCTATCTAGCACAGTCCAAGGAGTCATTATGTTGCAACATCACTTCAGATATAAATACCATTAGGGACCAGTTATTAAAAAGAAATATTTGACATGCAGCACTAACATCCTCTTCTGTCTACAACAGTCACAGTTCACAGTAATGGAGTATTTCAGGATAAAAATGGGCAGCAAATTAGCATGTGATCTTTAGAAATTACTGTTTGAATCATTCAAAGAGAAGTGAGAATTTGCTTTGATGGGTATTTAGCTTCATTGACAGGTGGAAACCAAACTGCAACAGTGACATTTCATGCTAGCATAAACAAAAACTAAATGGATAAATGTTGAAAAATAGAAATAGGAAGAACCTTTATGCCCAAAGCATGCCACTTCTCCAATGCTTCTGGAACGTCACCATAAACTACCCCTTCCAGTTCATTATTCTCATATCCAGTTCTCCATATATGACCCTGCATCAATAAATTTTAATATCACAGAGATACCAAGCATATTTATTGGTTACCAGCTTTATGTTTCTGAATACTTACTTGTAATTGTTTTAACGCAGTGATCTTTCGATCTGCTTTTATCATTTCTTCCAGGTTAGCAACCAAAGCTGCAATTACCTCCTCTTTCCCAGTATCATCTGTTGGAATAGGAACAGCACCATCAATACCTTGTTTCAAGTCATCTTCAACATACAAAAACAGATTTAACAGGTCATGACAACATATTTCCAAAGTCCCTGAACTACTAAACTCATAAATTAAGGGCAACGATCAACTCCTTGAGCAAAAAAGAGACCAAGAAGTGCTATGCTTGGCCATCCAAATCCACTTTATACCATTTTGAGCAATACAAAGGAATTCAAGTACAAATTGTTGGGTGCTGACTAGACATGGTAAAAATAGAAGCATTGCAAGGGAGAGTTTCCATCAGCCAATTGACTACATCACAATCACATGCTACAAGTCCGGATATCCATCTCTACTAGCTGAATTTTCCATTTTCTAAGATTGACAGCATATTTGCACTTTTCTGGAACATCCAAAATTCTAGGGCCATCTATTGTGATTATGTTCCTAACAAAGAAAGAGTTGCTGTCTTTCTCTCCAGTTCTACTTTTTGGTGTGCTTCTCTCTCTTTTTTCTTGTTCACAACAAACCAAGACATTTTACCATTGACGTTCAAAAGGAATAAGGAGCGTTAAGTTTCAAAAACTATTAGCAACTGACTTCTTAACACACTTCCCGTAAATGAATAGCAATCTTTACCATCTTTGCACTCAAATTTCAAAAGATCAATGTTACAATTCCACCAGCGGCATGCAATAGAAACCAGAATCAATCGCAATAGAAACCAGAATCAATCTGGTACAACATATTAATTGCTATCATACCAAAACTTCTAATAATGATTCTTACTTGTGTGCGCAACAACTTTATATCATCTTGAGTTTCTGCAGTCTCGTATGTTGCAGTTGCAGACAGATGCCTCCCAACATTATCATGGGCATATGGAAAGAGAACATCAGCAACAAATGTTATTGGAGTAGTAGTTCCCTCAATGTCAAGAACAATGCAACGCTGCAACAAAAACAATTGAAGAGTAAAAATGTTTATTTGATACGAAAAAAAATTTGATAACAGAAAAAAATTCAAAACTGTTGCAGATTTCAAACCACAAGGGTCTGGGGCCAACATAAATCACAAGTTTTTGTTAATCCAGTGTAACATGCATCAAAATTAAGATACAGAGAATATCAGTAATGATAAAGGCCATCATTTTAAGAACTTACTGGCAATGGTCCAGTTCCATTATCTGAATTGTTCATGCCTGCATTAACCACCATTTTTACGTTTCCATTACAACCTAAAACTCCTTTGACCTTTTGAATTGGGCCAATCTAGTCCCATTTGATGAAGTTTTATACCAGCATCAAACAGATAGTGATAACATTCAGCCTGAAAGATTTGAGACCAATTTAAGTACAGCTCCAAACAGCAGTGAGATAAAAAAGAAGAATTGATCATTTGGAGATACAAAAATTATGTAAAATCAAAACTTGTCTGTAAGGAATTGAGGATACAAGATTACACACACGCAGCTAGTTTTGGGCTAGAACCATACAAATATATTCTCTCTCAAATATATTATCTTATAGTACCGAGGATGGTACAACCACATAGATAGAGCAGGAGTAGATATATGTTGCATCGATCAAGCAACATTTTGTCTTGAAGGTGTGAAATGTTATTAGATATTGTGCCGAGCATTATCATGTCTAGTAAAAAATTTCCAGGAGTAAAAGAGATTGAATATGCAAGCCAAATCAAGAAAAAAAGGCAAGAAACCCCATGAAAGTGGGTGATTATTAAAAAAAAGAGTCATTCATGCACATATCAGCTGTCATATATGTAGGAGCTTTGTTCTAAATTTTGATTGGGGGGGGGGATTTCAAGCTGTTGTATATCCCGAGGTTTTCCTTGCTTGGCAAAATAACACCAATTATAGGGTTCAATCAACAAACTTCCTAAGGTTTCTGCTATAGTGCATTAGAGAAATTATATAGCAACAAGGAGTCAGAGGGGAAATTGTTAAGATTAAGAGCAGTAAACAAAAATAAGAAACTGGAAAAGAAATCTTTTAACAAGAGATCAATAGAACCCCTTTGCATAGCTAAATTTATTTCAACATTTTTTCAATAGTTTGAATGGCGTCCCAAGTCAAATATCTATTGAATTCCAGAAACAATGGCAAGTATCAGTGCAATACTTGCAGCAGCCTAAGCTTTGCCCATGTTAATTTTTCTCTTCACCTTCATTAACAGAAGGAAATTAACATGTGATTCAAAGATTCAGAATTTGAGATTCACTTCAGATTCACAGCATTTCACAAATAGCTAGCTAAAATCAACTGATGATAGATAACTTTTATGATTGATCAACTGATGACAGATAACTTTTATGATTGATCTGGCCCCTTATCACTAAAATTTACAATGATGATCATGTTAATCAGCATACTTAAGCAATAGTGCACACTAACTAAAAGAACAGTCAAATAACAACAACAAATAAAACTAATGAATTTTCCGTGCAGTTGCCAACTTCATTCAGATCCTTCAAAAGAAGACACAAACCTGGGTTTTGGCACTGATCCATGAGTCTCCCCATATATGTATGACATGGTTGCGAACAAGCACAGCTGTTGTTTTTGGGTACGCTTCAATCTGAAACATATGAGTGCATTCGAAGTCATCTAAAGCATATCCCAATGAATAAACAAAAGAACTGGAGATCAAAGAAAAGTTTTCCCACATTCTCCAGAAACTACAGTGAAGGCATGTTCTAAATGCCACCCATCATTATGATAGTGAGCTACTAAAGAATAATAGTCAAGAGATCACTGAAACAATAATCAAGCAAAATGGCATGAGGAAACAAGCACAAATTTCTCCAACAAATATTTGATGGGACAACAGATCTACACATAGTGAGGTCCAGCTCACAAGGAATATTTGATTAGTTGTTACCACGGTATCTTTTGTTCTACAGATGATCACAGAAAGTCAAATGTTAGAAACCAAGCTACAAATTATAGATGCCAACAAACAAAAGAACATACAGCTTTAGCAAGAGAATCTGTAAGCTCGTTTTCATAGGCTGTGTTCTCTATTATTGGGACAACAAGTTCATCATAGTAACCATGCCCTTGAATTCCTTTTATCATCTCCATATGGGTGATCTGTAAATGTAAAAAAAAACACCAGAAGCAAGTCAAATGAAGCAGTGAGAAAAGAGTGGTAGTTGAAAAAACAAATCATAGGTGATGTTGTGTACAATTTTTAATGATGCATGACAACAAGATTTGGTTTTTCAGGATGCATGAACAACCAATCACAATGCAAAACCTCTTCTAACGACTTTGTACAGCTAATAGTTGATTCTCTGACATGAAAATACTGATACTTTTTCAGTAATAACGACATCAAGAATACCACCCATCTAAATACCCATAATATATATATATATATAAGAGATATTTACTCAGTTAATTTCACTTGCTCTATTAGTAGAAATCTAATGATACCATATGGTAATTGTTTCGTAACTGCAGATTACCCATGTATCTCACCAACTAGGTTGGTTTTGATGTTTCCTGCCCACTGCCCATTTGCTTCTACTCCATTTAGAATTCTTTAAATATGAGATTAAATAAATCCATTTCTGATTCTACTGTCTAAAAGCTTTTACTAAAAGTAATAAAAAAATATCTGAATTGTTCCATTTGTCCTGCCTTTTCACACGTTTCTTCTCATTTTCTGAACTCCCCCCAGCACCCCTATCACAAAACTTTCATTCAAATCACAAATAACAAACCATCTCAACAGCAAAAAACTAAGGAATTTTTATTACTTAGTGGATCATGCTTAGCTAATGTCATCATTTAGTATGATCAAGATAGGCTCTCAGATTGGAGAACACTCATTCATTTATAGATAAATGTTCCGCAACTGTGATAAGGATATAAAATTGTTTGTATACATTGTAATCTGTATCCTCCTGCGTTTGAACCACTGATGATTCATCCAGCTCAAGTATCGCATGCCAATACTTTCAACCAAGATAATATCCTCAAATGTCATCTTTCCCCATGAAATAAAGAGTAAAAGTTCTGTCTACATGTACAATAAAAAGCTCACTCTGTTTCTCAGATGCAGGATTCCACATGGCCCGCCAAGATTGATCTTGAAAATATCAAGGGAGGTGGTTTCTTTTGGAGGGGAGGGTTGTGGGAACTTGAAGTTGCTATGTTAAAGAAACAACAGGAATAAATTTAAAAATTCCAATCACTTGTAAATTCAAAAAGAAAGAGCTACCCGGAATTGTTTTGATAACGGATTGACCATTGTTACAAGACAAGATTCTATCCCAAGACTGTGAATGACAGCTCCTGCATTACGCATGTCACATGCCTGCATTACACCAGAATAACTGTTAATTGTGACACTGAAGAAAAAGTGAAATTTCATCTTATCATGTTAATCCGGATATGAGATTATGGAAGCTGCAACTCCTAAAAAGCACATGAAATCTGCCATTTCATTATATTTTTTTCTCCATTTTAACAGTGACCAATCACTAACTATTAGTAACTAGAAAATAAATATAGCATCATAACTACCATAACAAGAAAGAATTCAAAGAGACATGCCATTTGCATTAATAAAGTTGTGAACTTAATGTAAGAAAAAATTAAGCTTAGAACACTCCCATGTAGCAAATGTTAAAACAATTCAAATAAGAACTCACTATTGTAGAATTACTGTGCAATATTGCACTAATAATAAATCATTGTTTCAGATTTGAAAGTTATTGATAACAACCCAAACTCCATTCTTTATGTGCTATCAAGTGGAGGACATAATCGAACCAATACCTTCAGAAAAAGAGAAGCACAATCAGAACATTTGGGAGGCTTGTGTGGGTAAAGTTTCGGAGATGGCGAAGACAATATAGACCCATTTGTAGCGAAGACATACATGTCCTCTGGTTTCATTCTCTCCTTCTGCACTCCTGCCCAATTACAACAAATATTCAACTTAGGTTCTATAAATTTCCCATTAGTCAACAACAAGCCATAAAAATACACAAAAAAAAAAATACAATCAAGTACTAACACCAAGTAAAAGAAAATTAAATGGATAGAAACACACAAGGAACTAAGCACATATACATACAACTAAGCTTCAGTATCAAATAAGCAATAATAAAGAAGCAATGCAGCACAACACACAATCAAATTAAGCTAAGAGGAAAAAAAAAAAAAAAAAGGAACCCAGAAACCAAAACCACATAACCAGACACAAACATTAACAAAACCAATCAAGAATCCATTAAAAACACAAACTCTTAACACATAAGCCAACCCTTAAAAACCAGAATATTTGTATTACCAGAAGGAGACATGAGAATAAGCTGTTAGCGCTTAGGGATAGAATTGTTTGCAAAGATCAACAATTAACACCCTTGTATCTTTAACTGCTTTGGTCTCTAAATAAGCTTGTGATGCCACCTTTGCTGCTGCCATTCCTCCATCCACTGCCACTGCTGGTGGGGCTGCTGCCATTTGCTTGCTTTCTCTTTCTAGAGAGGGACAATAAATACAAGGACTCTAGAGAGAGAAAGACTGCTGCTTTTATTCCTGTGATTCCAAGGCTGCTTCGGTTTAATTTTATGTTTCAAAAGCGTTTTTTTGAAAATATAATTAGTGCATAGAGTTAATCAATTTGTGGGCTTAGCGTGAAGAAATTGTAAGAGTTAATCTGGTCATTGAAGAACTACTGTAACTGTAATCATTTATAGTTTTCATCAGACTATTACATTAGTGCATGGAGTTTGCCCTTGGTTTATTTTTATTAATTAATAGGCATGTATCACACCATTTTTGTTGTTGAATTGAAAGTCCTGTAGCCTGTGAATCATGCCAGTCAAGAGATCACTAGCCCACCACATAAAAGAAGTCGAAAAGGAAGAAGAAAGGGCCCATGTAAGGGAAGGAAAATGAGCTAACTTTGCCCTAGTGTTATTAAATCAATTAATGGAGAAACAAAACAGCCCACAAATTTTAGCTATCCAAGCTAAGCCCATACGAAGTTTTCTGGTAAAATTGAAATATAATAAAAGAAATATAATTTTCCAGGTATTTATAAAATATAAAGTTTATAAAAGTAAAAATTAGATGGGGAGAGATGTTCAAGTAAAATAGACTTTAAGGTCGGGGACTCGGGGCAACTCAGGCCTCACTTTTTTTGCTATAATATTTTTTTTTATGAAGTTATTTTTCATTATATTCTGATTAATTTTTTTAATTTTTTCAGAACTCTTTAGTACTTAAAGGATAATCAAAGTTGTTGGTGGGAGAATTTCATGAGTTTATTATTCCTAATATTCTCTATAAAAATAGGAGTGTTTAAGGTTGGTTTTTCTGCATTATTTTAAACCGAATTAAAAAAAAAAATTATTTACTTATAATCCATAACATTCTTTATATAAAGGGATTGAATAAGAGTGTTTAAGATTGATTTTTTTGTACTATTTTGGATAGAAATTTTCTCAAAAATTCATGACTAATCTTCACCTATTTTTCTAAAATAACTGCTCTTTTTTTTTAAAAAAAAAAAAGCTTTATTTCGTCTCCAAAATTCTCTCTTTAATAAGAGTTTAGGTTTTTTTTTATAGAGAAATATTCGAGTATTATTTTAATTATGCTTTTTAGATATTTAAAAATATGTTTAACAACACTAATATGAGACTTTCTAGGACCAACTTGAAATCTAAATATATAAACAAATGCTAAACATGATATCAAGTTTACTGGCCATTAAATAAAATAAGTTTCTTATTATATTTTAATATCTTTTGATTTTTACATCTTTACCTTGTTTATATTTATCGAGTTTGGTGGTAGTGCTAATTAAAATTGTACTTGAACTTGTGAATTCTAAATTAAACTTAAAAAATCCAAGTAAATGTATCAAGAACCAAAAAAATTGTTAGCCCTGTTAATAAAAGTGTAGAGAATCACAAAACATATATTTATTATTTTCACAAAAAAAAATGGAGCGAGAGAGAGAGAGAGAGAAATGAAGAAGAAAAGAAGAAAGAGATGAGAATAATGTCTAGTAATTTTATGGAAAAACATGCTTGATTTGATTTTTGTTGGGTTTTCTTGTTTGAGACCAAAAGAAAAGAAACGAGAAATCTTTATTTTTTGTGAAAAAAAAAACACAAACCAAAAAGAGAGATAAAAAAAATGAAAAAGTTAGGCTTAAGAAAAACAAAATAATAGAAGATTGATTGACCGTTTATTAATAAATTTGTCATTAGAGAGTGTAATTAATTAATTAAACCAATGATATATATAAAATTTCAGACTAAACCATTTAATTACTTAATTAATTAAACTAATAGTTATTGCCGGCTTTCTTTATCCCTTCTTAAACTCAAAAACTGAAATCAGAACAAAATAAAATTTTGTACTAAATCATTTAATTACCAAACTAAATGGACAAAAAAAATTAAAAATATTTAATGCAAAATTAACCAAAAAAGCACTAATACAACAATGTCTTTTTTTTTTAAAGGTCCTATTTTTTCTTTAATTCAATTTTGGTCTTTTTATTTTTTATTTTTTTAAATAATAAAATTGAATTTATTTTTGTAAAGTTGAACAATAACCTAATATTAATTTTTTTTTTGAAATCACGATAACAATATAAAAAATAAATAAAATAAATTATCAATTCAAAATCCTATCCCACACAACATATGATTACATTAAAAAAATTACTAAGCCAGAAAAAAGAGAACCATAGTTGATACCATATTTTTTTTTTTAAAAGAGAGCTGTCATTTTTTTTTTAATTTTAGTCTTTTTATTTTTAATATCTTGTAAATAATAAAATCAAATTCTTTTCATGAAATGTAAGCACCAATCTAATGTTAAGATTTTTTTAGACTATAATAAATATATATAAAATAAAATATTAACATGGAATCATAATCAATATAATATTGAATAATAAATTAAAAAAAGAAAAAAAAGAAAAAGGAAATCACTGGATGCAATCCTTTATTTAGCTCTTTTAGGTTTTTTTTTTTTTTTTTTTTTTAATAAAAAAAAAAGAAAAAATGAAACCAATTTATCCTGTAAAAATCTCCTTACCCTCGGTTTATCCCATGGCTTCAGACCGACCCCCTACTTCAGCAGTGCAAGCTAGGTAGGGCGCCCACGAATACATCTCCAGCTCCAAGCTCTATCCTCTCTATCCACCTTAGCCATGTCGAGAGGAACAGACCGTCTGATAAAGAGTGTGAAGCAATTCGCTGACTTACAATACAAGCTCTTCACTGCTCGTTATGGCCAACAAGTGATTGATATTTTCGAGTTCCCAATAAAACTTGTCTTGTCTCCTTTCACTCTTGCTTTTGACATTGCTGGCTCCGCTCCTCGTGGCTTTGGTGTCCCTGAGCTCGTCTCCAAGCTCTCCTATGCTTCTATCTTTGTATAAATTCTCGACCTTTCCTGGTCTTTTGTAATTTTGTGCCATGAATGTCCTTTGCACTGGGTGTTGGTTTTGCAGAGCCAGAGACTTTATGGGCTGTTTTCATTTTACTTATCATTACACACATGGGTTTTCATGTTTTTTTTAGTTGCATTTCTCCTTGGCTTAAATGGGACACCCGGTGTTTGGTCACTTATGTATCAAATGGCATTTGACATAGGGTTTCATAGTGGTGGTTTAAACCTTGATGATAATTCGGTGGCATTTCGAATCATTTGGTTAAAGCGCTACATTGACGGCTTCCTGCAACTGTAACAATTTTGCTGGATCATTGTACTTTTATGCAATCTTCCTATTATTTGCAATTCTATGAAAAAGTTTTGGTTGCGGGATATAACTAAGTCATCTATTTCTTGCACTTCATGATGTAAGCAATTTTTCATGTCATATATGGGTTGGGAACAACATTCTAGAGATCATTGCTTTTTATGCAATTATTTGTGTATGCAGAGCTGGCACAATTTCCTACTATCTGCTTCCTCTTTTTTGCTACTTTACTTGCAGTACTTCACCTCTTGTACCCAAAATGTTCTTCTTGCAGCATATATGCTATTGTCCTAGCTTTGAGATTTTGATTACCTTCATGTTGACCTAGTGGTTCGTTTAAGTTACACTTCTCATTTGGTTAGGCTGACTCGCTTTTCTTCCATAATAGGTGTTTTTTTTTCCTGTTTTGGATTTCGGAATGGTATTCATAGAAATGTCACCGAATTGTTTTCTTATCTTCTTTGCAGGTTGTTGCTACTTTGGGGACCTATGATATTGCATTGGAGATGGGAAAGAAGGTGATATGTCAAAGGTACTGACCCTTGCTTTTGTCAATAATTGTTCTATTCCAGTTTGATCTTCTCATAATAATATTATGGTATCCATTGCATTGTGCAGAACTCTTGATGCTGATTTTTTTATCTATGCAGTTGAATATCTTTCTCGCTGCTAAATTATGATTTTGTGATTGCTGATAAGTCAATTTTTTTTTATAATTTTTTTTAATATAAAACATCTGTCACTTTGGGAACAACTGTTACCAAGGCAGCCTTGGAAGTCGGTATTTTTAATACATCTATCTTGCAGAGTGGGCTCCCATGACTATCATCTAAATTATACACTAAATGCTTGTCATGCAAATTTGCCTTTTCGCCTGTCAGAATGAATTAGAAATGATGTGTGACTGAGGATAGCTTTCTCCCATTTGTTGAGATTTTGAATTGCTATATTTTTGTCGTGTTTGATAGCCTTGTCTTGGTTGTGATGTCCTTCACTTGATAACCAAACTCTTGTTATAGTTGACCACATGAAGTTCTATGAGGAGCTTTCTTTCTAGGAAACTTAAAGATTCAACTTTTATTATAGCAGTGCGGAATGATGTAAATTGACTAAAAGGGTAATAGTACATCATATTTGGTTTGCTTTTCATATTGTTCATAATAACATAAATGTCATGTTGTTCACATCGAAGTTTTAGGGACGCTGAGCTGAAATGTTTGAGCAATTGCCTACAAATTTATTTTTTACTGTGTGGTGAAGATATTCCGTGCTTGAACTGTGGAGCTTTGTTCCTTTTCTTGCCCCCTGTGTTGTCATGATTCTGTTTTAACTTGTGCTGAGAGCTGGAGAGTGCCTATTTATTGTCAGTGAAAGCAAAGCAGTGTATCGTTTCAAAGGACTAAAAATTATTCCTATGAAAAAATGAACTAAGATGACGATGAAATTTTTTGAATCCAAAGGAGGATAGAATTGTATCCATTATAGCTTACTGTTTTAATCTTTCTAGTCTCCTTGGAAAGTGGTAGAAGAACATGTCTTGTTAAGATTGATGTGTTGTTCATTTAATTGCTTGTGTATGCAGGAATTGTCAGACTTGCAATGGGTGGCAGGCACTGCGGTGTCATATGTGCAAAGGAGCAGGGAAGGTGCATTACCAAGTTAAAAATTACACCTTGAGAAGGTAGTTAATGGGGTAAAGCTCACCAAAATAAAATCGTGCTAATAGAAAAAACCAGACTCTCATAGACAGAAAAATTCATCAAACATGCATCTAAACCAGCCTGGAATTTTAAAACTGCTAGTGCATGTATGCATCAGTACTACTGTACCATAAAGAGTGCCAGTCCAATAAATCGGCGTTACTCTAATTATGAATTTTCTATCACGATAGCAGACCACACATAACTTGGTACTTGCTAGATTGTTTTTGTCTTCTTTGATGATAAAACTGTGCATGCTTGTTGAGCTCCTTTTTAGAATGTGGTCAGCTGATACCTTTGTCTGATATAAGCTGCATGCTTTGTAATTTTCAAGTACCATCATCTAGCTTATGGTAAAATATCTTGAGTTTTCAACCAACATGTTGCAGGTTTGGGCTTCAGAGCAGTCACTTCATGAAAATGTTGCAATGCTTGATTTTCTCAGTGTCCCTTTCCTAGTTCCTAGAATCCTGTTTCGAGAAACATAACAGCCTTTTTTTTATAGTTCCTGTCTTCATGGTTGCCTCTTCATGAATCTTAAAGAGATTAATGGTTGCCTCTACATGAATCTTATAGAGATTATTTTGTACATCGCGAAGCAAAAATCAGCATGTATTGAAAGTTCTTTTTGCTGGACATTGTTATCTTTAGTGAATAATTTACTCTTTCCAATGAGTTCTGTAACCAAAAGTATAGTGCTCTTGAATTGTTTATATGCTGTTTTTTTTTTGTCTTCTATGGATTACTTTTGCAGTGGTGAGAAGGCTACAGCTGAATGTATTGCAGATGCCATTGCTGACAATCGAGCTGAGCTGGTGCACCTTCCCTCTTCCATGGATCTTAACATGCCTTTGCCATCTAAAGACTGTCCAACTTGTGATGGAACGGTAAGACTTGTATTGCCAAGCATGTCTATCCAAGTTTTCATCCCTGTACATTAGTATTGATATTGGTAATTTGAACCTGATGTTCTGTTATATCATATTCTGAAAGCTTCTCTCTGACAGTTTGACTTCAGTCTATTTCGATCAAAAATGCACATCTTCACCTTACCATATAGTTTAATAAAAATATGCTTTTTACTATTCATCCGACCCTATGTTTGTTACAATAATTGAGGAAGTGGTGTCCATGGCACGTACTTTGCCTCTCTTTGAGCATAAGCTGAACAACTTTTCTGTGCATGAAAAATGTCAGGTTATGATCTTGGGTGCAATATTTATTGATGTTGCAGGGTGTAATGAGCTGCCCTGAATGCAAAAACAAATTACAAGTCAGGATCTCTGCGGACGATGTAAGTTTATTTATTTTTTTTTTTTTGTGAATTTGCTGATGCAGGTTTTTGTTTATGACCACATGATATGAAACAGTCAAGTTGCTCCAGACTTTCAATGTGATCATTACAACCAAAATTTAAAGATTCAATCTCTCTGTGGCATCTGCTGAGTTTGTATGAACAACATGGTTGACATTGCTAGGAAGCAATCCTTGTAACTAACATTTTATGTTGCTATGCATGGCAGTGTAACTACTTTAAAAACCCAAGTCTTTGATTGTTCTAAAGTGAAGACTCCTGAACTAAAAGCTTTAAACGTCAAAGCTATGCTCCATAATGGAACTGAATGGCATTACACTGCAGTGGAATATCTGTTTTCCAGTGTATTGATTTTGTGATCCATTGATCAACTGGAAATTCTTCAAAAGGGGAAAAAATGAAGAAAAAGATCAATAATCCTAGATAGACTCTGAATGGTTGTCAACCTAGGAATATTCAGCAACACAAAAACAAAATGTCACTGAGGGTAAGTATACTTGGCTAATTATCTAGAAGCACCATGGGTGATAAAACAAAATAATAGCAGTAACAGTAGTAAATTGTAAGAGTGTGTTGAGATTATTCAGATGTGGTCTATGTTCTCATCAGTTTCCATTATTTATTTTTTGAAAAATCTAGTCATTGGTGCTTATTGGATTTCCCCTTGTGATTTACTTTCTAGTTCAATTAATCAACTTGTCCATCCTTGTAATGGTTTGACTTTCTGCAGATAATGGAGCCCCCATGGCAAGCCTACAATGTCTTGAGCAAGATGGAATATCCTTATGAGGTACTCTAATTACGAAATACAAGCCATTTACTTGCCCATCTTCATCTCAATGAAGTACTCTAATGTTATCATGACCAAGCTAGTCAAACTAGTCATCTTTTTATTCCACACATAGTCTTGCATGAATTGGACAATGCTTCCATGGAGAACAAATACCCATTATGAATTTCAAGCAATTGAGGACATTTTATGTCTTATTCCTGTGCATATAAGATCGATGGTGGATTGGAAGGATGGTCATTGTTAACATGAGAATCCTAAATTAACGAGATACCTTTGGAGACATAGGTTTGCTCAAATTGGGACCCTGCTAGAGGTGTCTTGTTCATTCTTGGTCTTTCCTACTTGAATCAAATGCAAGTATGAGCCCTCTTGGGCACATGTTGTCTTACAATATATATATATATTTTTTTTAAAATTGACCTCATCATTGGGACACTTGGATTTTCTGATTGGCTTAGTGTTGACTCTGCATTCTAGTTACAATACATACCAATTGTCACCTCTCTCTAATCTAATGTTATGACATTTGGCTTGATATTGTATCCTTGGGTAATACTCCCTTTCTAAGTGTCTATATTCCTTAATCATAAAACTTCAAGAGCTTTGACATCATACCCTCTTAACCAAGGGATATTTCAATTTACAGTATCCATACTTATCCTAAGTTTGGGAGCATTTACCATGCAGATTCCTTACGCCTCTCCTTACAAGCCATGTATATTATACCCCACTAAGATTTCTCACTTCTTCACCTTCTCATTGATTTCATTATCTGCTATGGCATTCTTGCCGCACACCATGACTCCATCAGCTTATCCCAGAAGCTTCATGTAGACATGTGGCATCTTCATGTTTTACTTATATTTCTTTTCTTTCTGATATACTTTGTATTTGAGAGTCCACTCATGTTTGTTGTTTAGATATCCATTGGAAAGTGATCGCTATGATCTGTCATCTGAAAAATTAGAGGATAGCATGATTTTCAAAGTGGAGGCATCTTTACCTGATTTCAATTTATCATGTTCATAGAAAATAATATAGTTTTGACATTTGCTGTCTCAGCATATAGTTGATAGCATGAAAGATCCCAGCATTGCTGCATTTTGGTTGTTCTCCTTTCCTGAGATTATGGGTGGCTTCAACTATGATGGTGATATCAAGCAGAAAATTTGGTGGCAGTACAAGGTATCTAGTCAATTTTGCTTCTTTTGTATCATATGTTTGTTGATGTTATTTTCTATGTCATTTATCATTTTCTTGTGGCACTGTTCCTGGAAAAGTCCAAGCTGCTTTGATTAAGCTTCTGTAACTTTAGTCCATGCTAAGCAAGAAAGTGCTGACATGCATATGCTATATTTATTGAATGGTTCATAATCCATCTGAAAAGTCTAGCTTATTTGACGTGAACTCTGTTACTTTAGCACATGCTAGATGAAGAAGTGATGGCATGCATATCATATATTCATTGAATGATACATGCTAAATAAATAAGTGATTAATGTGGATCTCTATTTGCAGTCCTTTAGCCATTCATGCCTACCCTTTTTGTTTTTTCCCCTTAAAAACAGAATCAGAACCCTGTAAAAAATTATGATCCAATCCATTCAAGATATTAAGACCTTATAGGGCTGTAAGTCAAACTTGCAGGTCTTTTACATTTATTAGAGTTTTCAAAGCACAAGTGTCACTGTACCTCTTTTAACAACTTGGTTTTCTGTGTTGGGTTTAGGAATCAATGAGGTACGATCAACTACGAGATATGGTAGCCAAGCGAAAACCTGGTTGGGAGCACTTGCAGGAAGTAAGACCATCTTCGTATATTTAAAGAATCTAATCATGAAATGCGTTGACACATTAAAAGTGTGATCTTGTTTATGAGATTATTTGGTCCATTTAAGAGGACAATGAGAGCATGCAGTCAAATACTTTTCTTCCAATCCTTGCTGTGTGTTTGTTATACTCACCCTTCTGGGTTTCCTAGTAAACTGAAAAGATTGTTATTAGTTGTAATTATTCCGTGTTGCAGCCACTTTATTTCAGTGAATCCATCATATGAAGCAAATTTCAATTTGTTTTGCTACTTTCCAATTTGTGGTTCTCCATATTGATAAATATTTTATAAAAGTGGGGGGACAAGAACTTATAAGCTTATACTCCTATTTTATTTGCAAATGACATCTGGTTGTTAGTATTTAAATTTTTAATTTATAGTAGCTCGTGTGGGCTTATGTTTTGTGTTTAAATAACTGCGAACCTAGGAGAAAAAAAAATATATTGACTACATTTCAAATTTTTATCTTGTTTAGCTGAATGATGGAATTTCTATAATCAGCTTGAATTTATGTGAGGTTGATGTTCCACAACTTAGCAAGTGCTTGGAGCCCCTGAAATGCACTCCTGCACATTTCAACTAGCTGTTGAGTGAGTTTCATTGGCATGCTAGTATAGGGTCCTTACTCGAGCAAATTCATAGAATTGCCTACCAAGCTTTTCAAATAATATCCTGCTCTTCTATCCAGTCATTAACTCCATGTCTCTTCAATGTTCAGGACAATAGTGACATAGTTAGCAAACATATTGAGAAGTATAGCTTGCTGTAATTTACTGACTACCTCAACTGATAGAAGCTCAAATAATTTTTGAATGGAACAAATAGCGGACCTGCCCTGATCATTTTATCCATCCAGTATTCACATAATGATTGATTAGGTTTGATATCAAAGCTTGGAAGTGAAATCTCTGCTTTTGAAAGGATGCCCAAGGTTCATCCAGGGGAAAAATTAGTAGCTGTCGTTTAAAATGTCATCCTACAACGATGACACTCTTTTGTCTTTTTATTTTTTTAGTAATTGTTATCTTTTCATTAACCATGATGAAGAGTTATATTTGACATTTATCATGAACTGTTATATCAGTCTACCATAAGGTGTGGGTTCTATATGATCTAATAAAATATGCTCATAATGGTAGTTATTCTTTTCTTTCCTAATTTCTTTGATTGTCTTGCTAATCAAACTCTTTTGAATTTAAATATCTACTCAGTGGAATCGCATATAGTTCATTGTTTTGCCAAAAGCTTCATTTGAGTTAAATATTCATTTGCAGGCCTTGATCTCAATAGATCCTATTCGTGCCAGGGACGATCCTATTGTTGTGAAAAATGTCCCATACTACAAAGCCAAGAAGGCATTGGAGGCAGAGGTCATGAAATTTGATCCACCACCTCGGCCACAGAATTGGGGTGTGAGTGTTCATTGTCTTCACCCTATGGTTGCATTCTTCGATGCTCGTGCATTTTTTAATATCTCATTTCAATTGGGAGAGAACGCGAGTCATTTAGTATCTAAAACATTGACAATGAAATATACAACCCTCTAATAAGTTTTATTTTTCACTAGTTGTTGGTTATCAGAGAATAACATAAATTATATCTTGAGATCTCACCTAATAAATTAAGCTTTTGAGTTGAGATGATTCTTTGATTTTGTATCAAAGTCTTGTTGAGCAAATAGTTACGAGTTTAAATTTCATGGATGACTAACAAATGATTCCTTGTGCTAAATCATGGTAGAGATCTTTTTTTTTTTCCCAATATTTTTGCAACAAATTGAAAATCTAATCTTTGATTCATCTAGCATTTTTTTATTTTTTTTATAGCATATTTATTCTACTGCTAGTGCTAGAAGAAGAAATGGAGTTGGAGTGGTTGGTAGACAAGGGTGATGAAGTGGTTGGAGATAGAAGAATCATACCCATTATTTTCATTTGGCAATGCTGAATAAAAAAGGCTTCAGAACCTCAACGTCTGTGTTTTTCCTTCTCCTTGTGGTCTGATTTTTTGTTGACCAAAACGACAGATACATTTTGTAACAAATCTGGAATTAGGTGAAGCAGTAGCGTCTCTCTCTCATATACACACAAGGAAAACAGAAGTTTCGGGAAGATAAGTGGGTGGGAATGAACAGTTGGGATCATTCTCAGGGAAGTGGGCGGATGGATTTCCATGGCAAAGGAGATGATGACACGTGTGGGAACTTCTAAAACGCTGGTGTTTTGAAGAAGAAGAAACAACAAATTTACAGCTAGTACAATCAAGTCTGAATTTGCTTTTGATTTTTAAATCGCATCCATTTACAAAAAAAATTTAAAATTTTCCTGGGTTGACCCGTGTGACCCAGGACTTGGCCCTTTGGCTGGGTCAACCCTGGGCCGGGTTTGATAACTATGACTGATTTCATATAAAGTATCCCCTTCAACTTAATAGGTGTCATATTATCTTACCATAGACCAATACACTCATTTTTATTCAGCTTGCTCTATTTCCAGAGATAAAATTCCTGGATATTTTTAATGCTAAGTATCATGCTCCCATCTCAACTTCAAGCATTAAGTCATTTGGCAAGTTAACACATCTTTTGAATTTGTCAATGTATACAAGTTAATCCAATGTGTACTCGTTGAATATGAATTTTTATTGAAAAGGGAAAAGTAAATGCTGGTTTGGCAGGCAATACCCATGCATGCTTTGGAGATGTGATGCATGTGGAGTGTCTTGTTTTACTTTGAAGGGTGATTTAGCTAACCATGATTCCTTGGCAGGAGCTGGATCTTCCACTAAATGTATCATCATGGAGCGAGGAGGATCTTAAAAAACCAGAAAATTTTTATGAGATGACTGTTCTTCTTAATGCACAAAGAGAAATTGCTGATAAAATTTTGGATGCACAATGGGAAACTAAATGGCGTCAAGAAAAGGTTGGTAAAGCTGCCTCTACTTCTACCATTTAACTTGTCTCATATCTCTCCAAACCTGTGTATATTGCATGCAACATCTGCAAGTATGGAATGGTAAACCTATACACATAATAAACATGCGCGTGCGCGCACACATTCATGCACGTACACACGCGTGACACACTACATATGTAATGTTCTGTTTGTTTTTTCTTAACAAACATGCAAGGTGGATGACAGCTACATAACATGTGTGAAGCTTAATAAGCATTAAGATGTTAAACCATTTTGAAATGCTGTGGTTTTAGGTGGGATCTGTTGACTGAAATAACTAGAAAGATAAAAGAAATCCCTTAAATTGTTTTGGACTTTAATTTCGTGAGAAAATTGTGAAAAATATATTTTGGATAAAACCCCTCTAATCATGGCTGGGGGTATTCTCTCCAAGTAAAGCTGCTATCCTGTCACTATTGAATTAATATATCTACAAAGCCAGTCAGGCATCAAGTTTGTAAGATGAATTTTGCTATCATGGAATAGCTATCATTAGCACCAATGACTTCTCAACAAAACATGATAAAGAAGTATGTTTTCTTCTTTGTCACTCCCTCTAGATTTATTTCCCAAGTCTAAAGTTAAAGGCTACAAATGTTTTTTTCAAGAGAAAAAGGAACATTTTATTGAAAGAGGAGAGAAAACAAGATAAAAAAAATATTAAACATAGGAGAAGAAACCCTCCAAAATGAGTGCTGGAATTAACAATTCAAAGATGAGGGGCTTGTAGTCTCATCTTTGATAAAAATACTCCTCTAAAAATCTCAGAGTGTACTTGAGGAAGAATGCAAATTTATATGTCAACTGATACTTTGCATCCATATTTGACCAATGGAAATAACTTGGAAGCGTACTTGAAAGGAGGGAGAAACTGTGAACTTTTTGCGTGGATGTATGAGAAACTCTCTTAATGCTTTTCTGCTATTCCTTTAAGAAACAAATGTGCAGGTGTCTCTCCGTGCATGTAGATACCCTCTAAGAATATTCTTACAACATTCCATCACTATTTGTCAGATGCCACCGTTGTTTACATGTTTGTAATCTTATAAATACCATGAGCCATCAATATCCTATACAATTTGATTTGCAGTTGAACGAACTGTTGGAAGAGAAGGTGCGGCCATACATTCAGAACATCAACAGTGGTGCCCTTCCCCGTCCTATCATAATACAACCACAGAATCAGGATAAAAAGGTTTCACCCTCCTTTCCCTTATTGGTTTGACTTTATTTGTAACATCTATCAATAAGCTCTGAAGCGAAGTGTTACCTCTTCAATTTCTTTTCTGTTGGTGAAGACGACTGGATCTATGTTTTACACAAAACATGCCTTGTATGCACATGCATTCGTGGTGGAAAGATGGATAACCACAGCTATTTCTGAATACAATCGACTCACTCGTGGTAATAGAGTAGGGTTCAAATAATAAGATTGTGATGCCTACAATTCTTTGGTAATGGAGATTCAGTTAGTTGACTGCTCTGAGTATAGTCGAATACTGTCCATAGGTTAAATATATAATTGATGATTCTACCTAGGTCTTTTGCTGTATTTTTCAAGGTTAAAGTTCTATGTTATCTTTATGTATAATTGCCTTCTAGAGATCCAAGTGGAAACTAGGCATTTGGGAATCGCACACTATTAATCATAAGCACATTTCGACTTCTTAGAAGCGCCAGATGCCAAACTTTAAATTCTGTGCTGTAGTTGCACCTAAAGTCTAATCATGTGAAGCTTTTGCTAGGCACTATCAATGCTTATCATGGTGCCCCGGTAACATTTGCAGCTTTTGGTTTATTTATTTGTTGCAGAGGAGGCAGAGGAGATGGTGGTTTTTCTGAAGAAGTTTTAACCAGCATTCCCATGTAGGTGGTGGCACATTTCATAAGTTGTATTTGCCAAGTTTTTTCTTTCAAAAGTGTACATTTTTCTCTCCTACCCTACCGAAATCTCTGAGAATTTTGTAGCTCTATCCTTGGACCAGTCTTAACTTCTACCCGTACCCTAGATGATATGTAGCTACCATATGCTACTCTATGTCTGTTTTTGTTCTCTTAGAGTCGGTCTTGATTGAATGCAATATATCTCAATATTTTAGCTGTCAAACAAGTGCTGTAATTTCACCTGAATGCTTTAACCAATCAAATAAAAGGAAACACTATTTTTTCTTCTGCTTTTTGGAATTGGAAGCCCTTGATTATAAAACGGAAAAAAATGATACTGGAAATTTGACTTCAGATAAGCATAAACAGGTTGAGATTGAGGATTGAAAAAAAAATAAAATCTCGAGATATCTCCATAAGCATAAAAGTTATTATCGATTTGCTGGCTAACAAAAATTTTAAAATGAAAAAAGAAACTGTCATTGTCCTTGCAATTATTGAGAAAAATCTCTTTGCCTGAATGTTGTACACTTATATTGTATTTGGTATTGTTGTTGATTTTGTAGTTATGGTTTGAGAAAAATAGTTTAGAAAAAATTATTTTTTGTAGCTGTTAGAGATTAAATATATGTTTGGTAAAAATTATGATTGGAATTATTTTTTTATTAAAAACATATTAGTGTTTGGTTAAAATTATAGTTGGATATGAAATGACTAAAGAGATTAATATTTTTCACACATGACATTGAACATTTAATGCATATGTAAGATCAATTATTTATAACATAAAAACTTTTATAATTCTTCCACTAAACTCGAAGTAATTCCATCATGAATATAATCAATATGTGAAGGCTTGTTATCTTTATATGTTCAACATGGAACAATATCACCAAAAAAATCCTGAGATATAAAATTAGAATGATGGTTGAACTCAGTAAACACAACATCTTATTCGGACTTCCTTATATGATTATATAGAGCTATTGATGCAACAACAATATGAACATGTGTCTTATATGAAAAAATTAATATGTTTTACAAAATTCTTCATCTTTTTTTTTTCACACCTTAAAAGTTCACTCTTGACATTAAATTGAAGAATGAAACCGATTAAGTAAATCCTCATGACTTCTAGGCTGGCCTCAACAATGAAATTTTGAAAGATAATATCCTTCATTTATATATGGACCCAGAAATTCAAATTCATTTGGAGAACTTGAGTCAACAACATAATACTTCCCTGTATTTACAAAAAAAAAAAAAATGTTCAACCACATGACAAGAAATTAATTAAATTTAATTTTTTACAAGTCATTCAGTTCAATCTAAAATACCTTATGGTGGCTCAGGAAAATTGATATTTGGGTTATTTATGGCCTTAAGAAAAAAATTTGTATCGTATGCGCTACCATCTCATCTAGCCTAAACAAATATAAATTGCATGTCAAAGGTATATATTGCTATAATGTTTAATGTTAGTACTCATTTTCTTTTAATAAATAATATTTGATTTTTCAATGATACACAAGCACACACGTGTTCCATTTATTGTTCCTATACAATTCTAAAAAAAAAAAAACATATATTAGAAATGAACTATCATATGCATTATTTTATGTTTTTTGAACCACAAATATATACAATCACATATCATCTTCAATGTTACCTTAAGATATGACATATATCTCGGGTTCATTGTGATTTCTCATGGTGTAGTAAAAAATTCTAAATCAACTGGTTTGATTATTTCAACTACTAGCAAACACATTAAAGTTAGAACTTCGTTAAAATACTTATTCACGATTTCACTAGAATGTTGAAAACTATCCTGGATCTCCTTATTAGAAGCACCTGATGCTAAAGTATAAAGAAATATGTCAACCTTCTCTATAACACTCATACTCATTGCCAGTTTTAGTCTATACTGTGATTCTAATTCAAAACAAGACTTTGAAATGTCGTTACATCAATCTCAAACATATTTACACAACGTATCCAATGCTCATTTAAAATTTCATTCAACCACTACATTCCCGTGTTGTATGAAATCATACATGGTTCCTTATTAATATAGTTATTGTAACAGATTGCAAGTGTGTATGTTGTACGCAAGACTAGTTTACGATGATCAAATTCTCTAAGTCAAAATGAATTGCCATCATTATCATCATCATCGTCTCCATTATTGTCGTCAACAACACCACTACTACAATCAAATTAACTATCACTATTTTCATATTCCTCATAAAAAAGGTCATTAAACCAATCCACGTTGATATCTACAATGTCAATTAAATATTTACGAGCAACGAACTGTAAATTAATTGTTATATAAATGCAGAGGTGTTACAAGTTTTACCTTCACACTTCAATAAATCACATTACTTATATAACAAATATAATTTTAATTTTTAATAAATTCCTATTAAATTGAAAATTATTTACACTTTTTACATTATGGTAGTCAATTTCATTGATCTATCCAAAGATATCATTACATTAAAACTCATTCCATTCTTCAACCATTAACAATTTATATATGTCTTCAAACCAATATGTAGTTAAGCAATATTTTTTATTATTACGGTTGAAATAAAAAAAATATTGTTATTTATATATTTCATGTATATAAACAAGAATAAAAAATGAAGGAAGACAACTTACTAGAATAAGAAATGCATGCTAGTATACTATAATTGAAATTCCTTGAGAGAGTGAAAGAAGTCGAGTTATTTCATAAATGATATTGAAAGTGATGTGTTAAACTTAATTGAAATGGTGAATTATACAAGGAGGAATGCAAACACACATGAGTATATAATACAAGCACACTTTACCGAACATTTAAAGCAATTTGTTTCCACCTAATAGTCTGATGTTCAACAAAATACAATACAACACAACATAAAGGTAATGTCAACATTTACAATAAAAGTTAACATTATGTTTGTTATAGGGTATGTATTACAAGTGTTTCACAGCTTACACATAAACATCTAACATAAAGAGCATACACTATATGATAAACACATGGTAGTTCCTTTCGAATACAATAAAGAAAAAATGACAAGAAGAAGCACAAACCCAATTCCACAAAAACAAGATTTCTTTCACACAATGGAAAAAATATTATAAAAGACAACAACACTGATAATTCCACATTTGTAATGACAATGATGTGTTAATTTGTCTCTCACAAAAATTCAATAGAACCACAAAGATTGAGTCTTACCACATGGTTTGAGGATTTATCTCCTCTCAAACATTAGTTTTAACCATTCAAATTCTCTTTCATTCCGATTGCTGCTTATATTTTCCTCATACTTCTAATCATGAAAAATTCAGTAGCAAAACTATACAATTCACTCCTAAAAACAACTTCATTAATGGAGTAAAACTCCATCATCACCTCTTCAATGCTTTACCCTTTCATAAAGATGTAATGTTAATAAATTAAAGTTCATATTGTTTATGACAACTACTGAAGCTCAAATTTAGTTATAGTACGCACACAAGAACTTTGTAATGAAGTTTTATGTTTTATGAGTACATTATAATTAGCAAAATATAGTGATGAAAACACGGTGATGGCAGGAAAAGGTTAAGGATAGTAGAGTATGACTATGTTTAATGAAGCTGCAATTAATTACTATTTGTAATACAACAATGTTCTACTTCATATAAACTTTTATTGAACGAAGAATTCTAAAGTTAATTAATAGACAAGTGGAAGCAATGTCGTACTTCATTTTTAACATATGTTAACTAGGCATTTTAAATTTTTTATTTTGTATAACAAACATGTTTTTTTTATTTTTTGTAAGTTTTTCCTTACATGAATTGCATAAATATCAATTCCTTATCTTAATAGGTCAAATAATGGTTTAAGTGTTATGTCTATATTTTTTTTCATAACAAGAATAAGTAAAGATCTTTCATGTTTTATGATAAATAGTTTCCACCTTTAACATTATACATTCCTTTCACCGTATGAATATAAAACATGAAGTAAAAAATACAAATACATAATCATGCATCAAAATTTAAACAAGGTTCATCAGTTTTTTTCTCTATACAACATAATTGTTTGTTTTCCATACATAAAAATATTTGTAACAACAGGTACATAGTTGAACATGGCACAACCTTAGATATAACTATTTATTTAATTTTAATAGTGCTTTACTTTTTTATACAACATATATTTTTTTTAATTTTAATTTTATCTTTCAATATTTGGTTTATTAAGGATTAGAGTTCATGATTTGTTTTTTATGGGATTATCTCAGCCTCACACATTTCATTCATTTTCAATAGTGTTTTGCCCTTTTTTATTCTTTTTTTTTTCAATTTCAATTTCATCATTTAACATTTAGTTTGTTAAATATTGAACTTCATGGTTTATCTTAATTTGCTTTCTATGAGATTATCTCAGCTATATGACTCAGGTCACTAGTTTAATAGGTTAATTAACCCGGTTGACTTAGGTTTTCACCCCATTTTAAATTGATCTTTTTTCTAATTCCATTCATTAACATTTTATTGACGGGAATTAGATTTTACAATTTATTTTGGCTTACTTTTTATAAGGTTATCTTGATCTTGAAACTTGAGTCATAGATTTGATGGGTTAACCTACTACATTAAAACAATTAAAATTCGTTTCTTTGTTCATATGAATAATAAAGTTGCTCCTCCTTTTTTTTTCATCCATTTTTCTTCAAATTTCATCCTTAAATTTTTTTTTCTTTTTAATTTGTGTCCTTTTTGGCCTAATTTCATGAAATATAGTTTTCAATTAAATTAGAAAGATAAAATCTAAAGTGAGAGAACCACAATGTAAAATACATATGACATGCATGGCCAATCTCAAAGTTTTTGAAATTCTCATTCTCGTCTAAAAGTTCATTTTGTTTAATTTTTAGTCTTTGAGTTAGAGAGATAAAAGAGAAACTTTTTGAAAAACGACGAGGTTGTTATTTGGCCATGATTTGACCACCAAAATAGAAGATCTTTATGTCAATGTGTTCCTTTTCTTGAGATGAGTTTATTAAAGGTAATTTTCCCTTTAAACATTGCGAGGAAGGCAAATCATTTTCAGTTTTTGTTTTTGAAATTTGATTAATTGTGTTTTTTTGAAAGATTTTAAAGTGTTTTGGGGTTGTTAGGTGGCTTATATAGGTTTTTATGGTATTTTCAAGTGAAAAAAGGTCAAAAAAGATATTTTTAAGGCAAATTCCCTCTGATTTTCTGACTACCATAGTGATGGTGGCTAGATTATAGGCAGCAGCTAATATGCGACCTGTTTCTCGCTCAATAAAAAAAAAAATGGATGACGTGTCGTTCGCTTTTGAGGAAAAAATAAAATAAGTGCGCTTGAGCTTTTTAATTCAGGTTAAACTCCCACTCTTGATCTATTTTTGTTTTTTTTTCTTTAATTTAAATTTACACTTTTAAAATTAAGTAATTAAAATTTTAAATTAATTTAAAATATATTTTAGATATTATTTTATTGAATACCACTCAATTTTTACTTTGTTTTGAATAAGAATATAGTAGTCAATTTATATATAGTTATCTAATATCAAAAGGTTAATTAACATTCTATATAGATGTAAACTACAAAGAAATATGTAAGATTAAATATTCATAAATTAATTATATATTTTTTAGATGTATTTTTTTTATAAAAAAAACATGTCTTTCTAGATTTATGCCGAGTCTCACCCCAGATTTGACGAAGCAAATTGTAACCTTAAGTTTTGCTTATTTGAAACCCCAAAAAGAAAGGTAATAAATTGGTGGACAAAATCGGAAAAAGAGAGAAATTAAAGTATTGATAGAGCTCATCTAAAAATAAATAAATATTGGAGAACTCCTCTAATAATACCTTTAAATAGCAATAATCCGCAACAAGGAATTACCTCACTTTAGTTAGAGGAATCACTGAGTTCATGCATTGATTAGAAAGGATTTTGAGCAGATAAAATATTGGAGAACTTCTCTAATATTCCATTCTATCACAAATTAAGAGATTTTGAATGTTTTATTCTAATATTTCAAGAATCTAATCTTATATTTTTTTTCTCATGTCGGTATTACTGTTTTATTTTTCTTCTTTTATCAACCCATTATGTGTATTTAATTTACTTTTTCTAAATAGTTATTTTTTAAAATTATTTTCTTACATTAAAATAATTCAAAAATATAAAATTTTTCAGGAATATAGTTTATCTGCCCTCGAGAAAAGATGCATGTAATAACACTGCACGCAAAATCCAACAAACTATTCAATTTGATTCTGCAAATTAATAAAAATATTAGTATTATAAAATCTTCGATACAGCACATGTACGGAGAATTTTATAAAAGAAAGAAAATAGTTTCTAATAGAGTTCAGCAATAACAACTAAGCCCGAAAACTTAAAAAAAACTTCCAACCTAAAATAGAAATGATTGTTCTCTCCTCAAGGCCATCCACTAATAGCAGAACTAATAAGAAGAGAGGCCACAATAACCATCGTAGTTGAAGGAGTTGCAACCCAAGAAGCAGCTCGAGCTGGAGCGGGGGCAAGGTTCGCCTCATTGGAGCCGGGTGACAATGATGGCCCAGAACTGGACTCAGGTGTCGGGGATGGAGTTGATGAAGATGGTGATCTTGATGGTGTTGGAGAGGCAACAGGATGATATGATGGTGAAGGAGTATTAGCCAGTGGAGATGGAGTCTTTAATGGCACTGGTGATGGACCTGGAGACCCAGTGAGAGACTCCGGTGAATGTGCTGGTGCAGGAGGCTGAGCATACGGAGATGGTGATGGAGACTTTGAAGGCACTGGTGATATCTGTGGTGTCTTGGTCACTGGTGACGGCCCTGGAGCCCCAGTCGGAGCATTGCTGCTCGGAGCATTGGCAATTGGTGATGAGGATCTTGATGGCGCTTGAGCTGGATTGTGACCTTCTGGGGATGGTGCTGGTGTTGGGGTTTGTTTTGTTCTGACCGCAAGCACAACAACAATCAGTTTTTGTCCCTTTCGACAATTATCCTCGTTTCCACTAATGAAAAAGAAAGGACCAGACTTGTCAAACTGAAACACAGAGGAACCAGAATCCATAGTCTTGAGAGGCTTCTTTGTGTTGCAGCTGCTGTAATCATCTTTTGTCACCCGCAACACAGAGTCCGACCCTTTATTGTACTTGAAGACTACGCCACAAACCCAGAAACCAATGCACAAGAAATTAAAAAACGAACTGAACCTTGTCGATTAAAAACAGCAAGTCAATTGCCAAAACAGGAGGACTTACCAAGAGAGTCATTGACTTGGAACCGGTTTCTCTCCGCCCAGTGATTGTAACTCTCAGAGGGGTTTGTAACCCAGCCATCTTCGCCACCTACGTAGAGGCTACTGTATGCCAAAGAAGAAGAGAAGAGGTAGCAAGCAAGCAAAGACCACAGGAGGCAGAGAGATCCTTGAGACTCCATTTTGAGAGAAATTGTTATGGACAAATGAGCCTCCTTTTGTATGCCTTGTATCTCTATATAGTGAAGGGAAAAATGATAATGGAAGCTGAGGATTTTTGGGATGATTTATCGGAGAATTTGCTTTTAGAAAGGAAGAACGTAAATAATGCCTTGGAAGATGTCTTGGAAGGATATAAAGAACCTTCCATAAATGCCTTGGAGAAGGGTGACATTATGGAAAAGTGTATTAAGGGGCTTTAATTTGATTTATTCTCTTCTTCTTCTTTTTCTCCTTTAGTTTTGGTGGCATATTACAACTATAAAGTCATAAAGAATCATCTTAGTGAAAAAGAAGAACAAAAAAGAAAATGGATGCTAAGTTCTTAATTATCTTTTTGCATAACTTTTTCATTTTTTTTCTTTATTCCATAAATATTATTTTATTTTATTTCATAAAAAATGAATTGTTTTTTTTTGTATTATAAAAAATATACACTTTATATTTCATCTGTCTTGATCCTTTTAGATTAGAAAACTAAATAGAGTTGTTAATTATAAAATATCCGTATTGTTTTCTATTCCATTCACACACACACACACACACACACACACACACACACACACACATATATATGATGTAATATTTTCACAGTTAAAATCATATATTTTGAGGTAAATTATACTTTACTTCCTGTAATTTAATTATTTCTTTATTTTGTTTCTATTTTTTCATAAATTACAATTTACATATTTAGTCAACTTAAAATTTAAAATAAAATAAAAATATGAATTTAATATAATACAAATACACAAACTCCATATCAGTTTCTTTTTCCAATATTTTCCTTTTCCTTCTTCACTTCCCTTCCCTCTCTTAATCTCTTCTTTGTTTCGATCACAAGACGACATATATATATATATATATATATATATATATATATATATATATATATATATTTGACAACATATCTTGCTAATAGTCTTGATGCCATGATGTGGAAACTTGCATATATTATGCCTTGGAAGAAGCCCCTTCATGTCTAGGTCATTGTTTCAGAGCTGGAGGCCGAGAAGGGCGAGACATGATAGATGTGAAAAGCGGGTCACTGCCTATTTTAGATGCTCAATTCTGAGTCTTTGATGTAATATATTGACAACTGCACTATCACGCCAAAACCCAAAAAACCAAAGCAATGTTCTGAGATGTAGCTATGAATGGTAAGCAGGCCATTAAATGACAAAATCTTGGAATTAAACTGTTTTTATATCTCAAATTTATAAGGTAAATTATTGTAGAATAATATAAATTATGTATTAGAATTTTATTTAAAAGTTTAAATTATTAGGTTGAGAACTTGAAATAGTTGTTTAATATGATATTATAGTCTTGATGACCATGACCATGAGATTACAAGGTTAACTTACGTAGTTGAGATAGTTTTTTAATTTCATCTAAAATTTAAATAAAAAATAGTTTAAATATATAGATGAAAGTTAAAGCTATGCTATGTTCGTAGAAACTACACTGAAGAGGATGATGACTTTGAGGATGTGGGCCTTACTGCTTTTGGAGTACTTGGAAAAGCTTGAGATGTAATATTATCAGAAAGAAGATAAGGTGGGATTTTTAGGGTTACTAGGAACAGGTCTGCTGCTAAAACTAAGTTGAATAAAGGGGTTTTGAAGGAGGATTTGCATGCTCACTTTAGAAGGCTTAGAGTACTACTCAAGTTGATAGTGCTATAGGATATAGAAAATTCGGTACACCGAGGAAGAATTATGTGGTTCTGGCCTTATGGGTGTTGATATTTTTTGGTGTGTGTAATAATATTAGAGAATAATATAAATTATATTGTAGGATTTTATCTAACAACTTAATCTATTAGGTTGAGATGATATTAAAGTTTTGTTGATCAAGTGATCACGAGTTCGAATCTCATCATCCTTATTTATATAATAAAAATTAAACACAAGATAAAATGAACATGTGCAAGTTTCAAGTTCAAAGGGCTTTCACTTGAGGGGGGCGTGTTAGAGAATAATATAAATCATATCATAAAATCTTATCTAACAGTTTAAGCTATTGAATTGAGATGATTATTTGACAAATAATTCTAAGTGTTGATTCTACCATGGTATTTTTAACACATCGTGGGATGGTGCTTGTAGGTTGGTGTGGAAGGCTTACAAACATTAAAACCATGGAGACAAAAGGGCATTTCTATGGCAGAAAACGGGATAAATTAAGGAAGTAGTGGAGACATCTAGAGGAATAAATCTTGAAGTTTGCATGGGGGCATCCGAGAAAAAAAGTTTGAGGATGAGATGGCCAAGTGTGTTGTGGAACTTGAAATTTTCTAACGAGCAAGCGATCGATAATGAGATAAAAACTTTTTTGATATTTGATCAAAGGTTCTTACCATAAATAAAACATGAGTAGATAAATTGTTTAATGAAATGTATATAGTAGAGATAGTAGTTTTATTTTTATAAAAATTTTGTAATTTTGATTCTAAAAGGGTTTTTTTTATCATTAAATGAAATATAACAAAAATTCTATAAATAATTCAATATTTTTTTATTAATTGTTTTTTACGCATCAGAGTGGGTGAGGATATAAAATATTATAAAATTATGAACTCTAGAATGTAAATTATAACTTCTAAAAAACATAAAAGTAAATGAAAAAATAACTAAACTACATAATACAAAATGTAATTTATCCTATTTTTTAGATTATTTTTTATGTGTTTTATTATTATTATATATATATATATATATACATACACACATCTATTTATGTATGCATGTATATGGACTAAACAAATTATAAAACACTTTAAAAGACTTGAGGTGCGGACACTATTCATATAAGTGGTGAACCACCTCCAATCTTCTTCTTCTTCTTCTTCTTCTATTTACATTCTTTATATTTTATTGTGATTTTTTTTATTGAATCCTTTTACTTTTTACAATTGTAGTTTGGTATTGTAAAATTAATACGCGATAAACCATGAAACAATATTTAGAATCATGAATAAGTGAGATAATGTAATATTAAAGAAATATTAAAAAAAGATAGAAATGTAATATATATATATATATATATATATATAAAAAGGATATAATCCATTGTGGGTTGCAATAGTTACTCACAATATTTTTTTTCATTGTTCTTTTTTTTATAATATATTTTATCACTTAATTTTTTTATTTTTAATTTAATCCTTTTACATTAAATTGATTTAAAATTGAATTTGATATTTTATTTTAGTTGATTTTATATAAGGCTCTCACGATGTTACATATCATATTTGACTTTGATTTAATGCTTGATTGCTCGATTTGATAAAATAAAATCAAAATTGATTCAAACTAATTAAAACTTCAGAGACTCAATTTTAAATTAAAATAAATATTCAATCTCTTCTTTCCCCAAATGAATAGCATATCTTCATCTCAGCTTCTTGGGTTAATCTTGGGTTAGAATCAATAAATTTATTATTATTTAAAAATATATATAATTTTTAATTTATTTTATTAAATACCGGTATAAATTTTTTAATTTGCATTTCAAAAATTTTTTGATGGTAGAGAAACAACTAACAATCCTTGCATCCTTTTTTACGTTGAAAAAAAAAGTTTCATCCTACAATGTAGTAAAAGAAATCAAACTAGTATGTTTTAATTTATTAGTTATTTATTTTTACACGTGGACCTATTTTGGTTTTTTTAATAAATTATTGTATGATATTTGTTATGACATAAAATAAAAAGGAGGGGAAAAAAATTTTATTTGTCGTGGATTTTAATTTTTATCATTGTTAAGTCGTATAAAACTCGGTTTTTTCTTTGAAAAAAAAACTTTAATGACATCATTAATATGCTTTTTAAGACGTAGTGATATATCCTAAAAATTCAATAATTTTTTAATTTATAATTTCTTGTTCAATTTGTTTTTCACAATTTAAAAGTTTTTGTGTCAGAGATATATAAGGCTATGGTATAAGTTTTTTAAATTTTTATATGGAAAGATACATATAAAAAGATATGATAAGTTATGGTATAAATCCTTGTCAAAATAAAAGAAATATTTATTTATTTAACAATCAAAATAATAAATAAGAAAACTATAAGACACAATACCCAAACACACACTCACAAACTACCTAACATAGTTTTTCGCCTCTATAAAAAATATATTTTTTCAAAATATAATGATTAATTTTCTATATTACAAATGGTAAATAAGTTATTTAATATTTGTAATCAATTCATGTTTTTGTTTTTTATTTAGAATTTATTATAAAAACTTTAAAACATCACCATATAAAATTATAATTATCTAATGTATTTAATTAATATCATTGATTTTTATTTTATACTTTATTTTTATTACTTTTTAAAGAGAATTCAACAATAAATTAAGTTTAGGAAATACATTCAGATAATTCGCAATAGTATCCCTAAGGGCACCCGTTAGCTTTTCTCTTGTAATAATTAATTTTATATATGCAAAAGGAACTAAAATATGTATTAAAATTATTATTTTAGTCATAAATTTAATAAATATTCAAGAGAAGTTAATAAAAAAAAATTATGAAAAAGATTATAATAAAGTTTTTATAAATAAAAAAATGAAAATTAGAATTAGAATTAAAATTTATAATTTTGTTATTAAGTTAATAAAAATTTAAGGATATTTTAGTCAAATCAAATGTTACAACATATAATTTATATTTTTATATATAGTTAAGAATAATTGTTGCCACTATTTAAATACTGGACGTTTAATTCTGTTGGTTATATTACCGATAGAAATACATATGATCTTTCTTTTTGGTGATATATTGTATTCATCGATGGAATAAAACATGAATTTTTTTTGTTTGATGTGCTTTTTCTGTCTATAAATTTACTAGTAATTAAATTACTGATGAAATTGCTGATATAACATAAATCACCAAGGAAAGTTTTGATGACGAACAATAACTGTTTGTGAGCCCACCAATAAATTAAAGTCATGTTGACAGAATCAATATCTAATTACCCATAAAATATTCTAAATTACAAAGTTCTTAGTGTAGAAAATGCAATCAGATATTTAGAATGTGATTAAAGGATGATAAATTATATCATAAAAGAAAATTCTACGCAAAATTTTATTCTATCCAAAATTCTATGTTGGATTTCTTTTGGGCTTAAGCATTACATTCCTATTCTTCATTCTTCTTCTTTTTTTAGATTTAGCATAACCTTCTTTTTAGTTCTGTGCAAATATTTTTAGCATATTTTTATCATTTATTATGAATAAATATCAATAAAAAGTTCAAGACTCTACTTCAATAAAAAAAAAAAACCCTTCATTTTGGTGGGTTAGGAGTGGCCATGGTTTATTTTTCTTCCTTAAATATGGCGAGGGGACATAAATATTGATTATTCATTTTCCTTGCAATAATATTATTGTAAGAGTACTTAATGAAATATATTCCTAATCCGCCTAGACAGAGAAATGTATAGATGAGTATATCTTTTCTCCAGGGTAATATTTTATTTACATATTAACTTGTATATTTTGTCTCCTACCATGAAAAATAAATAAATGACAGAGATTGAAAAGTAGACCAAAATCCTCAGAAGGGAAAACTGAGAATTTAAGCGTAAATGGGTGAAATAATTGGAGAATTTTATGATGTTTACGTTTTAATTACTAGATTCTTATATGATAGGAGAGAGATAAATACAAAAGGAGAAAAAAAAACATACATGATAAGAATTCTCTCTTTTATTAAATAAATGTGTATATAGGCTGAAGAAATAAAAGAATTCTCTCTTTTATTAAATACAAAAATAAATGTCTTATTTTGCTGCATATATGCTTGATAGTAAGATTTGGGTCTGCGCTTGTGCTGATTTTGAACCTTTGTGATCTCGGGCTGTATGTATCTGTCTGGTCCTTCTCCCCGACAACGTTTTAATGAATTGACAATATACATCATATAATCACTTTTAAACCTGTCCTGGTTCGAGGTTCGGGTTTTAGGTTTTGAACGGTTTAATTTTAATTTTTTTTAAAAAATTCAAAATAACGTCGTTTTAGCAAAAAAAATAATAAAAGTCAATAGGTTACAACCGGGTTTTTGACCGGGTCACCCGGGTTTTGACTTTCCCTATTTTTTTAAACCTAGTCCAGTTCTAGCCCGAGTCAGCCGTGTCTCGGGTCAATTTATTAGACTGGATCAAGTTTCAAAATTATACATATAATCTAATATGGTCATTTTGGGCCGGATGTACAGACACAATCTTTGCCCACCTGCGCACTATAAACTTTTTAGAGTGGTTGCGATTTGTAGTGAGTGGATTTTTTTTTTGTATAAAAAATAATATTTGAGTATGAAATAATATTAAAAAAATAAAAAATATATTTTTGATAAATGTGTAACAACGTTGATTAGAGTTAAGTTAATACAGGATATCCTGCTAAATTTATTGTTCAAATTATGTGACTAAAATAATCTGATAAGAAAATAAAAAGAATTATAGAGTTTTTTTAAAAAAATATTGTGTTAAATTTTTAAACATGTGACTCGAATCATTAGACCTGAAATATCTGATATAGAAAAACCATAAAGTTTAATTTCTAAAAAAGTAAATATTAAAATATGAAATTGAAAAAAAAAAAAAGAATCTCAATAGTACAAAAGGATTGAAAAAATAGAAATTTAAATAATAAGGATCAAAATTATTATTATTATTATTATTATTACTGCAATTATTATTTCTATTATTATTATTATTATTATTATTGCTAGCATTATCATTATTAGTAATAAAAGTAGCAATTTTATTAATATTATTTTTATTTTTTTTCACAACTATTACCACAATCATTATTATTGTTGTTGATGTTGCTGTTATTAATTATGATTATTATCATTACTACTGCTGCTGCTACTATTTTTATCACAATTCTTTCTCATATTATTATTATTACTGATATCATGACCATAATAATTATTATTGCTATCATTATTATTATTATCATTATAACAAACTATTATTACCATTATTATCATTACTATCATTATCACTATCACTATCATTATTATTATTATTGTTACTATCAAAATTAAAACCATTATCTCCACTATTATCATCATAATAAAGTATTATTATTATTATTACTACTACCACCACAACCACCACTACCATTATTATTATTGTTGTTGTTGTTAAAAAAATAAAAATTATGAACTTGATTTGAATAATAGAATTGAAAACTATAAAAACTTTAACAAAAAGACCAAGGAAAACAACAATAAATTAAAGAAGATGGATCAAATTAAAGTTTTACATGGAGTCTTATAAAATATTATTTTAACTTAGGTTAAAGTTTCAGAATTTTTAGATTATGATAAGATTTTTTTCAGATAAAAGAACAAATAACACAAATGAGTGTCTAGAAATTTTTTTAGGGACCAAATTGATAATTTGCCCAAAACAACCCTCTTTATAAGTTGACAGCAACGAAAAAAAAGAAGAAAAAGGAAGTGTGCAGCCGGTCAAGAGAAGAAAATGTGAAAAGAGAGCTTTTGTCATCTTTTATGAAAATTGCTTGAAGAGAAAAAAAGTGTAAGTTAGAAAGAGTGTTATGTAATTAAAGAGATGGTTTGATACATTAAGGAGTCTACAAGTAGTTTAAAGATTTTAAGTGTGCTTTTAGAGAAGGAAAAATTGAGCTTAGAGGGAAGTGTGAAGGAGAACTTGATTCAACTTGTTTTGGCTTTTGATTCTTCATTCCTTAAGGGTAAGAAAACTCTCCATGATGATCTATTGTGTTGTTTTTCATAGTTGTTATTGGATTGAGTAGAATTGGTATTATGCGAAGGTGGGTTCTTGATGTTAGGGTGGTTTGAATACATGAATACATGTTGATTATATGTTTGTTGAGGAAATAAATGCTTAGGCTCGTCATTAATTAGGTTAATTTGTAAAAAAAAGAAAAAAGAAGAGAAATAAGAAAAGAAAAGAAGATGGATAGGGATAAAGAGTGGTTTCCATCTTGGATTTGCTAGTGATCCCTTATTATGTTATAAGCAAATATGATCTTATTATGTTGATTAGTGAAATTTTATACATTGATGCTTAGTTATTATCATGTGTAATTATGGAACTTTTAGATAAATAGAAATTATGGATGTAATTTGTAAAGTTGTTCTAAGGTATTGTATGTTGGCATGCAAAAATAAAATAAAATAAATAAATGAGTTAAAGTTAATTAAGTGATCAAAAGTTGAAGAATTATCATGTCACCATTTTTACTTGAATTTTTGGCAAGGGTAAATAATTTTGAGGGGTGAGTTGAATTGATGTAATTGGAGATTTTTCATGACTTAAATTGATGAATTGAATTTGAATGAAGAATTAAAATTTAGAGTAGAAGAGAATTTATCCTCCTCTTAGAAAGGTCATTTTGGCCATGAAAAAAAAAAATTCATGCTTTAAGAAATTTATGAATTGTATTTAAATAGTAAAAATAATAATAATGAGATGATGTGTTGAATTAGATGTAAATGAATTAAATTTCCTATAATTAATGGTAAATTTTATCATAATATAAGATTTCCTTTTAACTGTGATGAATTAAAAGTTTAGGTGAATGTAAGAATTATTTGTGGAATTATTAGAAAACATGAAAAAAAAAATAATGATTTCGAGTATTAAAATTGTATTTATGGAAAAAGTAAATTATTGAATGATAAATTATTGAAATTATATGATCTTTTAAATGAAATATGAGAGGTTGAAGGCTTCAAAATAGCAACAGGGAACTACTAGTCAAGTATCACCAGTAGATAAGTGTTCTGACATTATGAATTTTTATAGAGAAATTAATTGAAAAACATGTATTAATTTTAATTAAAAATATTATAATTAATGTTTTGATGTCAACGAATAAACTAGTACCTGGTAAATAAACAGGTGAACTAATGCCTGATAATTAGATTTTATGACATATCTGTTTAGTCTGGTAATAACAGCAATGCTGCCATAACCACTTAACACTGCCAGAGAAATTCCCAAGAACAAAAGTGATAGAGCCCGATGATGAGAAGCTTATAGCTATTGAATAGCGTCCTAGGGTGATTAATGGCAGATCCTCTTGTCTTATTGGTGCTCGACAATTGCCTAATTATTCCAAAGAAGTTTCTTGTGCTAGAGTTTACAAAGTATATATAAATTAAATGTCAAATGATATACTTGAGAATAAACCCAAATACCCCATACAGTTTTTTTTAACTAAAATATTCATTAGTAATAACTGAATGTATTTTTTATATTAAAAAATTTAATCCGACCTTTAATATAATACATAGTAATGATTAGTATATAATAACTCTGAGAGTTATAGTTTAACTAGTCAGGTTTAAATTTGTTTTTTAGATGTCATCAATTCAAGTCTTATAAATTTTAAGGTTACCGGAAATTTAAATAGTAATTAATTTTAATGTCTATAAAATTAATTGAAATACGTACAAGCTGATCCGAATATCTATATTAATTATTTTAAAAAATATTTAGTAAATAATTGATAAATTCAGCAGCAAGACAAAAATCTATTATTATCGGATCATGCATCACGTGAGAATAAGCTTCGCACCCTTGGGCTGCAAGGCATATTAGGATTTATATTCCCGTTCTGTCGTTTTCACTCTTTTATTTTTTTTCCCCCCTCGAAATCAACACACGTAATGATTTTGGTGTTTGTGAAACAATGAGACAAGAGATGGGTTAGGGTTGTCAAGAAAAAACAAAAGGTTGACGTTGGCTTGTGGCTTGATCCTCACTAATACAATTTCCTTCTGTTATTTTATTGGAATCTTGATGGGATGGTTTTTGGTGAGGGTATTTAGAAGTATGATAGTTGTTGTTTTTAAAAGTAGTTGTTTTAAAAATATATTAAAATAATTTTTTTATTTTTTAAAAATTATTTTTAATATCAACATATTAAAACGATCTAAAAATATATAAAAAAATAAATTAATTCAATTTTTTTTGAAATTTCATGGAACGCGACTTCCGTTCCCAAACAATCATGTCTAGACAAAAATTCTATGTTGCCGGGTCATAATTATTGTCTTAAAGCATCAAAATTATCACATCAGCACAATTAAAAAAATTAATCTTTTATATAAAAAAACATGTATTAATCAAGTATTGTCACGACTCTCCAATTCACCAGCTAATGACAAGTGTGTGTGTGAAGTCTATTGGATTCTTACTAATCCGGTTAAGCTGGTTTAGTTTAATAAAACATAAAATGTTTTTCAATAATAATATATTTTATTTATAAAAAATGAATTTAATTTTTTAATTTAAAAAAACAAATATCAAATCACTTACCGGCCACTATTTTTGATTGGTGACAAGAATTGATATAGAGTTTCATCATAAAATTAATGTATATAAATATATTTTTTTAAAAATAAAGAACGTAAACCTTGTAAGGCACTAAATTTATTGTCTAGAGATTGCCATGTTTCATAAATTTCAAGATCATTAAAAATTTATATAATTTTTTTTAATTTTAGAATCTGTAGGATCAATCAAGATACATACAAGCTACCCGAGCAACCAAGTTAATCTAAAAAAGACCCTATAAATTCTTCACCAATCGGGTCTCATTTCCATCAAATTTCATCGATCCCAAGTTTGCTGAAGCAGCAGTTTCCAACCAAAAAACAAAAATGGAAGATTTTATTTTCAGAGGGCTTCTGTCCTCTTCTTTACTTCTATCTCTCTACGTTGTGTTTAGAGTTGCTCACACTTTTTGGCTGAAGCCGAAAAGCCAAGAGAAGCGTTTGAAGAAGCAAGGGATCAGAGGCACTTCTTACAAGATTTTTAATGGTGATATGAAAGAGTTGGCAAGGTCTTCTAAGGAAGCAAGGTCCAGGCCCATTGCTCTAAATCAAGAAATTGCACCACGTGTCCTTCCATTCTATTATAAAATGTTGCAAATTTACGGTGAGCAGCAGCTTCACAAGCTATCTCATTTTTTTTTTAGATTTTTATTATTTTTAGGAATTTCTGTTCATACATATACTTGGTAATTGGTATTATCCTGATTTGTAATGCGAACGAGAACAGGAAAGGTCTCCCTGTGTTGGATGGGGACAAGACCTCGCCTGCTATTATCTGATCCAGAGCTGGTGAGGTTGGTGTTAACAGACACGAGTGGTCACATTATAAAGCCGCCGCCAAATGCCCTTGTGGGTCTATTACAGCGGGGAGTCTCAACCTTGGAAGGAGACAAATGGGCCAAGCGCAGAAGGTTGATGACACCTGCCTTCCACGCTGAGAGATTAAGGGTAACTTCACCTACCTGAATGATGGTATTCTGTTGGATTAAGATGGTTCACAAGTTGAAAGAGACTTTGGGGCAACTAATTAGCCATTTAACTTGTATACATGTTTTATAAGGATTTTAGGATTCCACATCTTTAGCCTTCAATCACTAGCTTTTTAACTTTTGAATTGAATCAACGTTTGATATGGTATTGGAGTCTATATACTGATTAGTCCTGGTATGTGAACAGGGGATGATCCCAGCATTTTCAGCCTGCTGTTGTGATCTGGTTCAGCGATGGAAGAAATTAGCAGGTCCTCAGGGATCATGTGAATTGGATGTTGCAAGCGAATTTAATATTCTTGCAAGTGATGTTATAGCTCGAGCAGCCTTTGGAAGCAGCTATGAAGAGGGAAAGAAAATATTTGATCTTCAAAAAGATCAAGTTATTTTGGTCCTTGAAGCTTTTTATTCCATTTACTTCCCTGGTTTGAGGTACATATTAATGCCATTTATCTCTTGCAAATTCAAGCTTCTCTTGGTGCTTGTTAAATTTTTTAACCAATGTCTGATAATACATTAAATCCCAGCTAACAACATTTCATTTCTTTGCGCTTCTCCAATAGATTCATACCCTCTAAAAAGAACAAGAAGAGATACAGTATAGACAAAGAGATAAAAGCAGCATTGAGAAATATTATCCATAAGAAGGAGCAGGCCATGCAAAATGGAGACTCAGGCGATGCTGACTTGCTAGGCTTGCTTTTACAGGGCAGGGATGATGCTGATAATGACATGAAAATTGAAGATGTAATCGAGGAATGCAAGTTGTTCTTCTTTGCAGGCCAAGAGACCACAGCAAACTTACTCACTTGGACATTGATAGTTCTATCTATGCAGCCAGTCTGGCAAGAGAAAGCAAGAGAAGAAGTTTTGCAGATTTGTGGCAAGAGAACACCTGATAACGATAGCATAAAACAACTCAGAATTGTAAGTACTTCTTTTGTTCACGCATTAATTTACCATGTTTTGTCAGCTACAGTCAACTCCTTGTAAACGATTATAAATCTTTGGTTTATGAAACTAAATAAACTTGCAGGTCTCAATGATCTTAAACGAGGTACTAAGACTATATCCACCTTTGACTCTTCTGCATCGACATACTCTAAAGGAAACAAGCATTCGAGGAATGTCCATTCCAGCTGGGGTAGACCTCCTGTTACCATTCTTGTTTCTTCACTATGATCCTGAGTATTGGGGAGACAACGCAGAAGAATTCAAACCAGAGAGATTCTCTGAAGGAGTTTCAAAAGCATCAAAGGATGAAATTGCATTTTACCCTTTTGGCTGGGGCCCTAGATTTTGTCTAGGCCAAAACTTTGCCTTGACTGAAGCAAAGATGGCTCTTACTATGATTCTACAAAATTTCTGGTTTGAGGTTTCACCCTCTTACACGCATGCTCCTTGTAATGTCATAACTCTTCAACCACAACATGGAGCTCCTATTATACTACACCAATTATAAGGTTTACATAGTACTTTGGTATCTTAGGAAGGGAAGCAACTCAGTTGAATGAGTGACAGCAGGTTGTCCCAATGTTTTGTTGTCAACCAGGAACAAGTTGGTGCAGTGGAGAGTGTTGTTTCTATGCATAATGTTTCCATCTGCTATAGTATTAAAGTGATTATTCCCTTTTCTTTCTCTTGGTTCTGATGATTGTTCATAGTATGTGCTTATGAAAGCACCACCTAATGGAGAAAGATGCTTATTTCCTTTAATCTTTTATTGTTCTCTGCTGCACTTTCTCATCTTCCATTCAAGGGAGAGAGGACAAGTAACTCCTGGAACTTGTCCTTTCTTTTTGTACCCTGTAAAATAGATAGATGCATCTCAAAGATTTGGCTTTTTATAACTATGACTTATTATCTGAAGACTAAAAAAAAATAAAAAAAAATTGGAGTTTTTTATGGACCTTCACTGTTTATAAGGTGCGCGAAGAACTCTGTTCTGGGTGTTCTCTGTTTTTTTTTAGCCATGATGATTGCAATAATTTAACCTCTTCAAGTTTTAATTCTCTCTAATTTTTTGAACTTTTTAGAATTGATATAAATTATAACATAAATAATTATATTTAAAAATTTAAAATTAAAAAATCATGAGGTTTTAAGACTCACTAGTCTTGTGTCCTGTATGGATTCAAAATATTGGATCCTAACAAAAGACCAATAGTATTGGGTTAGGCAAGGCTGTAAACCCAAGGAATTTGGGTTTGCATCCTAGCCACACCTAATATTTCTTGGACGTGGCTTTCTTTTCCAGTCTCAAGTTTCTTAAATTTAGAAAAGAATGTTTGACCTAAAAAAAAAATCAAATTATTGATGGGTTTTTCTAGGGGCGAGACCTGTTAACTGGTCCTGTTAGAGATAAAACCCACGCTAATGGGTCATGCTCGCAGTAAAAGCCAAGACTGATGGGCTTAGTGGCGATTGAACCCAAAGCTATTTTGGATCATATTTATAGTTTGAACAAAAATCAATAAGAGGAAAAAAAAATCAAGAGAGTAAAATTTTTTTTTGGAAATATCTTAAAATATTTTTTAAAAAATAGATTGAGATAATTTTTTAAAATTTTTTAAAATCTATTTTATATATAATCACATCAAAATAATAAATAAAATATCTTAATATGAATTAAGGAAAATATTAATTTGAAGTGAAGAAATAATAATAATAATAATAATAATTGATTTTACCCTTAAAATCAAATCTATATTTTTTCTACAGCAATAATATTTATTTGAATTTCAATATTATTAATGAATTTAATAATATTTATAATATTAATAATAATATTTAACTTCTCTACCCAATTTTTTATATTTTTCAATCTTTGAAAAACAATTTATGCTTTCTTCGATGATAGTAATAATTTTGTTTTTAAATATGGCAATGACAATAACAATAATAAAAAAAAGTGATAATAATTTTTAATTTTATCCTTCAAATCAAATCTATTATTATTTTTCAATATTAAAAATATTTTATACAAATTTATTAATTATTATATGAACAATATTAATTGTAATACAAATTATAATATTTATAATAAAAATAATAGGAGGTTTAATATTAATGATATTAATTATAAAAAAATCATAATATTTATATAAAAAATAATACTATTTTTCATACTAATAATAGTAATAACATTGATCATATTAATAATAGTATTCAACTTGTCTGACCAAAGTTTTAATAGTAATAAGTGTTTTAAAAAACTTTATTAACAATAATGATAACAATGATAATAATAATAATTGAAATATTTTTTTTCATTTTTCTTCTTTGCCCGCGCTACACTGTGGGCTTACTTTTTATTTTAATAAAATAATATTATAAAAATCAAAGACCCAAAAGCGTTGGGTTTGGCTGCAAGAAAAAAAATGAAAAAACAATTATTGGTAGGTCTTGCTAAGGGCACGACCCAACACTAATGGATGCAGCTATTTTGAAGTAAAGACCAAACTTAATATATTTCTCTTGGGTGTGGTTGCACAACTACACCCAATCTCAATATATTTAAAAATAAAATTTAAAAAATACAAAACATAAAAAATATTAATTTGAAGTAAAGAAAACAAAAAAAGAATTTCAAAAAACTTTCAATGTATTTGGGAACGCAAAACCAAACATGCTTTAATAAGGAAATTCGACCCAACCTGAAATGAAAAAACAATTATCGTCACCTAACTTTTGTATAATATAAAACAAAATCACATTAATTTATTTTCTCTTTACAGCATGAAAAAAAAAATCAATAAGAGAAGAAAAAAAAATTTCAAGAGAGAAAAAAATAAAATTAAAAATATCTTGAAATATTTTTAAAAACATATATTGAGATGATATTTTTTATCGTTTTAAATCTATTTTTTATATAATCACATAAAAAATAATACAAAATATCTTAATATGAATTAAAGGAACAAATATTAATTTAAAGTTAAAAGAATAATCTTGTTATAAAATTTATTAACAATAACAATAACAATAATTGTTATTACTTATTATATTTGTTTTCATTTTTTTTTCAAATCTGTTATTTTTCTATACAGGTCTGTAGACCCAGCAACATGGGTCTATTACCCCTGGGGGAGCCTGCAGACTCCAGACTTGGCAGAACAAAACCCAGGCGTGCCTAGCCGCGTGGTTATGAAACCCTTAAGGGGGTCTGTAGACCCCAGACATGGCAAAAAATACCAAGGGGGCGGGTCTGAACCCCGCTCCTGGTTATGCACACCCAAGTGCGGGGTTCTGCTAACCTAGGCGAGAGGGTTTGCGACCCTAAAGGCGAGGGTCTGCAATCGCGAGTGGGCTTGCAGACCTCACACACGCAGGTTTGCAGACCCACTTGCCTGTGTCTTCAGCCATACGCTTTGGTTCTGTCGTTCGCGCTAGTCTGCACCCACCACCTGGGTATGTAGCCCTTACGTGCGGTTCAACAGACCTGCTCGCCTAGGTTTGCAACCTCGTGCCCGTGCCAGTCCCAACGGCAAGTTTCTACAACTTGGGGCCTGCAATCCCACTTGGCGCGCAGGCACCTAAGGTTTGGCATCCCCAATATCATGTCTGCAACTTAGGGTTTGGAGTCCCACTTGGCAAGCGGGTACACAGGGCTTGTCAGCCCCAACATCAAATGTCTGCAGCCACACCAAAATTAGAGCTAACCTAGGGGAGTGGATCTGCAGCCTCATTATGCTCCCACCCACCAAGCATTATAAGTTATAGTGAAATCACTTATAATTCACAATAACTCTTCTTAACTAGTGCAATCCACAAATAAAATGTTTTTAATTCATAATTTCTTCCACTGTAATAAAATACTGTTATTATTTTTAGTTATAGTTAATTGATAACTTCAGCAGCAAGACCATTAAGTAATACTCTAAAAGGCATGAGAAAACTATTGTAGCTTTCCCACGTCTTTTACTAATATATTTACTTATTAATATATTATATAATAATAATAATAATAATAATAATAATTGTTATTATTATTATATTATATTATATAACTATTTTTTTTCTTTTTTTTTGTTGTTTTTAATGATTTAGTTTGTTAATGTTAATTTTTTTTTATTTAGTTATCAGATTTTCATGATACGGATCCCGGGTTTGATGGGTTAACCTGATTTGACGAGTTAACCTGGATTTTTTTAAAAATATTTTTTTCATTTAGTTTATTTTGTTAAAGTTAATTTTCTTTCTATTTAATTATCAGATTTTCATGACACGTATCCTGAGCTTGACGAGTTAACTTGGTTTGATGGATTAACCTAGTTAATTCTAGATAAACCCGTCATTTTTTTTCTATTTAGTTATCAAACTTTCATGACGCGAATCTCAGGTTCCATGGGATAACCTGGTTTAAAGGGTTAACCCAATTAATTCAATTTTTTTTCTTCATTATTTTTTTTCTTCATGTTGATTTTTTTTCTTTGTTTTTTTAATTAATCTATTTAATTATCATGCTTTTATGACACGACCTTCTAGCCAGACCCACATCCAATATTCTTGGGTCTGGTGTTGCAGTCAGGCTCACTTAAACTTAAGTCATGCAAGTTTAATGTTATTATAAATATTACTTTTACGTCAGGCGTTGCAGCCAAACCCAAGATTCTTGGGTATAATTTTGTAGAAAAACCCAAAATTTTTAAATCTTTGTTTTTTATATATTTTTATGTAAAAAAATAACTCAAAGCATTGCACATGTAACTAGTAATCTATTATTAGCTGATTTCACGTGAGAATAATCTTCTTGCCCTTGGGCTGCAAGGCAAATTAGGATTTATATTCTCGTTCTGTCGTTTTCACTTTTTATTTTTTTGTTGTTGAAATCAACACACGTTATTTTATTTTGGTATTTGTGAAACAATGGGACAAGAGATGGGTTATAAGTTTGTCAAGGAAAAACAAAAGGTCGACTTCATTGAAATCAATAAAATAAGGAACTGTTTGGAACGTGGTTTTCATGAAATTTTAAAAAAAAATTATTAAAATTTAATATGATTTATATGTTTTAAATTGTTTTAATATATTAATATTAAAAATATTTTTTTATAAATAAAAAAATCATTAACATATATTTAAATATAAAAAATTATTTAAAAGAAAACTACTAACACACTACTGAATATAGTAAAGAAAGGAAAGCAATAAGGTCCAAGTTCAAACAGGAGCTAACAAAAGCCCTATAAATTCTTCACCAATCGGGTCTCATTTCCATCAAATTTCATCGATCCCAAGTTTGCTGAAGCAGCAGTTTCCAAAAAAAAAACAAAAATGGAAGATTTTATTTTCAGAGGGTTTCTGTCCTCTTCTTTACTTCTATCTCTCTATGTTGTGTTTAGAGTTGCTCACACTTTTTGGCTGAAGCCTAAAAGCCAAGAGAAGCGTTTGAGGAAGCAAGGGATCAGAGGCACTTCTTACAAGCTTTTGAATGGTGATAAGAAAGAGTTTGCAAGGTCTTCCAAAGAAGCTAGGTCCAGGCCCATTGCTCTAAATCAAGAAATTGCACCACGTGTCCTTCCATTCTTTTATAAAATGGTGCAAATTTACGGTGAGCAGCAGCTTCACACGCTATCCCATTTTTTCAGATTTTTTTTTTATTATTTCTAGGAATTTCTGTTCATACATGTATTTGGTAAGCGGTATTATCCTGATTTGTAATGCGAACGAGAACAGGAAAGGTCTCCCTGTGTTGGATGGGGACAAGACCTAGCCTGCTATTAGCTGATCCAGAGCTGGTGAGGTTGGTGTTAACAGACACGAGAGGACACATTATAAAGCCACCGCGAAATGCCTTTGTGGGTCTATTACAGCGGGGAGTCTCAACCTTGGAAGGAGACAAATGGGCCAAGCGCAGAAGGTTGATGACACCTGCCTTCCACGCTGAGAGATTAAGGGTAACTTCACCTACCTGAATCTTGCAAGTTTAAACATTCTTAAGAAATTTTTACAGCTTGCATTTGAAAATTTAGAATCTATTTGGACTTCTTTACATTTTATCAATTGACCAATGTGCTGCATAAGCAAAAACGGATCCAGAAAACATTCATCAATGTCAGCAAATGGCAAGGAGTGATAGAGAGTTATATAAATCATATTTTGAAACCTGTGATTGAGCTATTGAATTGAGATAGTTCTATAACATGGTATTCTGTTGGATTCAGATGGGTTTTTGACAAGTTGAGGTGATGGTACAGCTATACACACTAAAACGTGTACTGTAGTCAAACTTTAGATGGAGGCTTGAAAGAATTCTTGAATTATCATAAAGAAACTTTGCGGGAACTAGTATAGCCATTTAACTTGTATACATGTTTTATAAGGATTTTCGGGTTCCAGATCTTTAGCCTTCAATCACTAGCTTTTTAACTTTTGAATTGAATCAACGGTTGATATGGTATAAGAGTCTATATACTAATTAGTCCTGGTTTGTGAACAGGGGATGATCCCAGCATTTTCAGCCTGCTGTTGTGATCTGGTTCAGCGATGGAAGAAATTAGCAGGTCCTCAGGGATCATGTGAATTGGATGTTGCAAGCGAATTTAATATTCTTGCAAGTGATGTTATAGCTCGAGCAGCCTTTGGAAGCAGCTATGAAGAGGGAAAGAAAATATTTGATCTTCAAAAAGATCAAGTTATTTTGGTCCTTGAAGCTTTTTATTCCATTTACTTCCCTGGTTTGGGGTACATATTAATGCCATTTATCTCTTGCAAATTCAAGCTTCTCTTGGTGCTTGTTAAAATTTTTAACAATGTCTGATAATACATTAAATCCCAGTTAACAACATTTCATTTCTTTGCGCTTCTCCAACAGATTCATACCCTCTAAAAAGAACAAGAAGAGATACAGTATAGACAGAGAGATAAAAGCAGCATTGAGAAATATTATCCATAAGAAGGAGCGGGCCATGCAAAATGGAGACTCAGGCGATGCTGACTTGCTAGGCTTGCTTTTACAGGGCAGGGATGATGCTGATAATGACATGAAAATTGAAGATGTAATCGAGGAATGCAAGTTGTTCTTCTTTGCAGGCCAAGAGACTACAGCAAACTTACTCACTTGGACATTGATAGTTCTATCTATTCATCCAGTCTGGCAAGAGAAAGCAAGAGAAGAAGTTTTGCAGATTTGTGGCAAGAGAACACCTGATATCGATAGTATAAAACAACTCAGAATTGTAAGTACTTCTTTTGTTCACGCATTAATTTACTATGTTTAGTGAGCTACAGTCAACTCCTTGGAAACGATTATAAATCTTTGGTTTAGAAAACTAAATAAATTTGCAGGTCTCAATGATCTTAAACGAGGTACTAAGACTATATCCACCTGTGAATCTTCTGGTTCGACATACTCTAAAGGAAACAAGCATTCGAGGAATGTCCATTCCAGCTGGGGTAGACCTCCTGTTACCATTCCTGTTTCTTCACTATGATCCTGAGTATTGGGGAGACAACGCAGAAGAATTCAAACCAGAGAGATTCTCTGAAGGAGTTTCAAAAGCATCAAAGGATGAAATTGCATTTTACCCTTTTGGCTGGGGCCCTAGATTTTGTCTAGGCCAAAACTTTGCCTTGACTGAAGCAAAGATGGCTCTTACTATGATTCTACAAAATTTCTGGTTTGAGCTTTCACCCTCTTACACGCATGCTCCTTTTAATGTCATAACTCTTCAACCACAACATGGAGCTCCTATTATACTACACCAATTATAAGGTTTACACAGTAGTTTAGTATCTTATGAAGGGAAGCAACTCAGTTGAATGAGTCACAGCAGGTTGTCCCGATGTTTTGTTGTCAACCAGGAACAAGTTGGTGCAGTGGAGAGTGTTGTTTCTATGCATAATGTTGCCATCTGCTATTGTATTAAAGTGATTATTCCCTTTTCTTTCTTTTGGTTCTGATGATTGTTCATAGTATGTGCTTATGAAAGCACCACCTAATGGAGAAAGATGCTTATTTCCTTCAATCTTTCATTGTTCTCTGCTGCTTTCTCGTCTTCCATTAAAGGGAGAGAGTACAAGTAACTCCTGGAACTTGTCCGCTCCTTTTTGTACCATGTAAAATAGATAGATACATCCCAAAGATTTGGCCTTTTATAACTATGACTTGTTATCTTAAGACTCGAATTAAAATGGAGATTTTTAAGGACCTCCATTGTTCATAAGGTGCGCGAGGAACTCTGTTTTGGGTATCCTCTGTTTTTTTTATCTAGCCATGATTGCTGTAATTTAACCTCTTCAATAGTTTAATTGTCTCTGATTTTTTAACTTTTTAGAATTGATACAAATTAAATCTCCAAACTTTATATTTTTTTTAATAGAATCCTTGATTGAATCGATAAACTATTAAAAGTTAAATTAAATTTTTAAATGTAATTAATTCTTACTATTTATATTAAATTAACTTTTAAACTTTTTTTTTCAATTAAGTTTTTAATTAAACCTATTAAAAGTTTCATAAAATATTTAAATTTAATTAATTCTTCTAATTTTTGTTATGTTGGATTTTAACCTCCACTTTCTCTTCATTTTCTTTCCTGTAAGTCTTTCTTTAGCTCATCGAATCAAAATATCATAGTCTAGTTATTTTGGTTTGTTGCAACTTGAGGATTTATCTCCTTGTGTTTCGAAAATATTTTTCTATTTTAAATTTTGTAATTTTTTTGTTTTGAATAAAAAAAAATGTATTCTTTATAAAACAATTTTTTAGGGATCCAAAATTGAGTTATCATATCATTATGCAATTTTTACTCTAAAATAAAAAAAATTAAAAATTAAAAAAATTGAAAGTTCAAGGCTTTGATCCTAATTATAAAATCTGAACTAGTTCAAAAGGTTTGCCCGAGACTTCGTTAACCTGGACTAGATTGGGTTAAAAATACAAAAGTGAGTTAGTTTGACCTGGTGAAAAACATAGGTTGACTTGATGTAAAACCCAATCGACTTGGTCCTCAACTTATTGATGTTTTTTTTTGTTTTTTAATTGATCAAAACAATAATATTTTAGTTATTTTTAAAAAATTGAATCAATCTAATTTGACCTTTCCAGTCTATGACTAGAACTTTGCTCCCATTTAAATTTTAGAGCCATGACTTAATACCTTATTGGGTATTTGAGAGTATGGTAACGGTTGTTTTTTAAAGTGTTTTTTATCTAGAAATACATTAAATTTTTATTTAAAAAAATTATTTTTAACATTAAAACGATATAAAAAAAAAAGACACCAATAATTTGAAGAAATAAAAAAAATTTAATTTTTTTAAAAAACATTTTTAAAACATAAATTTTGTTTCTAATGGATCTTCACTGTCGATTTGAACAGTGAAGGTGCACAAGGAACTGAATTTTGGACGTAGTCGGAAGGTTGGGTGAGCAGATCGGAGAATGGATGGATTCAAATTACAAAGCTGATGTGAGCAGCTCGGCCAATAGCACGTGGTGGGCTCATTTTACTGAACAAGAAGAGATCCCTGTCCCTGCCATGCGATTTTTCCTGCCCGCCTGTGGTCCTCTTGCAAGTGGATTGTATTCCACTAGGGGTGTGCCGCGTGTTTGTGTGTGAGAGGGGAAGATTCCGGTGACTATTCCAAGTGGAAAATATGTCTATGATAAATCAATATATACCACTTATGTTTTTTTCATAAATGAAAAAAAAAGTATTTAAAAGATATTTGAAATCATATTTGTCGCAGGGCATGCTGATGCGATGTCGTCTGGCGACGGTGGAGGCGCTTTGTCGTGCCTCCTGATGTAAGGTGTGGTGTGTTGGAAAGTATTTTGAATTTAATCATAAAATTATGGTTAATGTTTAGGAGTCGCCACCTAGTATTATGGTCCCTAGAAACCTATGGTCTGCGAGAGTCTGGGTAAGGTACTGGTTGTGCAAGGGGAAGACGCATCACCCCCAGTGCACCCTACCTAAGGTAAGCTGCATTATTGTTTGATTGTTTTTTTTCTAAGTCAGGTTGGTCATTTCTAAGGTTCAAGGCAAATCTCTTTTCATGAGAGAGTCTCTACCTATTCGGTTAGATTCTAACCGTTCTAAAGTCTATATTTTTACACTTTGTATCTTTAATAATTGATGGTGTACTTTATCGTGTAATTTTACACCTCACAAATATTAAAGTCTACATCTGGATCCTAAAAAAAAAGATTGAAAAAAAGATTTTTGACATGTTGGTCAAATCCTAATGGATAATCATAAACTGGTTATAATTTCTTTTTTTTTTTTTATGAAAAATATGCTTGGAAAAATTTTAGGATTTGGCTGTATGCAATAAAATATTTTTTTCTTTTGAAATTTTTTTTTGGAGAAAACCAGGTATTTTAATACTGGATTTGTATCTTATAGTGTAAGTATACAATCCAATATTGAAAAAAATTGATAGAAAAATATTTGAGAAAATTTCAAATTTTTTGAAAGGATTTTTGAATTTTTTTTTGGAAAACTTTCGTTTAATTTAATTTATTTTTATTTTTTAATTATATATCAAGTAATTAAATATATCAAAGCATATGGGCTGGGCCCAGCACAGGCCCAAAAACAAGTGTATTGATTATAGGCCCAAAATGATTGGGTCGGCCTCGACCCAACATATTTTCTTCCTGCATTTTAGGGACGAGCTGGACTCGGCCCAGCCAACTGGGCTGGGCTAAGGCAGGTCCAGCCCATAGCAGCTTAGTCACTAGGCAGCCTAGTGACTAAGTTGTAGGAATAGTGCAACATGAATTATATTTCATGTTGCACTGTTCACGTGCAGCGATGGCAGTGAAGAGAAGAAGAAGAAGAAGAGAGGAGGGAGACTCACCTGGCGCTGAAGGAGCTGACGGCCTAACTGGTGCCTCCCGGTCCGACTGGTGGTGGTGAGGCCGGCGGCCGGCTGTGGCTGCAGCTGGAAGAAGAAGAAGAAGAAGACGCCTACAAAGGAGAAGGGAAGCTCACAGTTGCAACTGTTGGAGTGGCTAAGGAGAGATCTGATATCCTGGCGATCTTTGGGAAAGGCAGAAGCTCTGGTCGTGGTGGTTGCTACGGCTGTTGGGGCCACGATGGCAGAGAAGAAGCGTTTTATAGAGGAGAGAGAGAGAGAGAAGTGGTGCAACAACTGCACATGATGTTTTGACAGCTGCTTGAGGTGAAGATCACGGTGAGAAGACGAGTGATGATGGTGGTGGTGGCTGAAGGCCATGGTGGAGAGAGAAAGAAGAGAAAGGGCTGGTTGCAGGAAAAACGGGGCAGGGAAGGCTGGTTTTCGGCCAACTTTGGGTTCAATTTTCTTCTCCCTCAGGCCATCAAATCCGTCTCTATTTATAAGCGGTGGAAGAGGGCAATCTTGTCTAAATTGGGGAAAAATTTCAACCCTTGATTCGGTTGGGAAGGATCCCAACCGTTGGCTCAAAGTGAGCATCATGAGCTGTTCAATTCGCAGATAAAGGCTGCCCGAGTTGGTCTGTTTAGGCCGACGCCGGCACCGTCTCGTTGACATTTAGACTGCAATGCTTAGTTGGGGTTGTAAAGAAACTGTGGGGGATCATTTGCGTGCATGTTTTGTTAGATTTGATGGAGAAAAGAAGCATTAAATGCGCCTGAAAAGTAGCCGCTTGGGTAACATTCACAGGCGAAATCGGGGAAGATAATGAACAGTACCAGACGACGTGTGGTCTGGTTTTTTTTTTTTTACACAAAACAGCGCCGTTTTGGATTGAATTTGGGAGTTTAGCTTATTTTAAATTTAGTCCTTCAGCTTTCAATTGACTTCAATTGAACCCCTAATTGGCCCTAAACTTTTGATTTAATGCAATTAAGCCCCTAATGAACTTCAATTAGAACCCTGAAGCTACGCGCCTTTTACAACATGGTACTTGGTCTCGGATTTTGTCAATTTAACCCCTAATTGACCATTAAACTTTCAACTTCTTCAATTTCACACCTGATTTTTATCAATTTCACCCTTAAAGGTTAGTGCTTGTTACGGATTGGTCCCTGATCTCGGATTTTTTCAATTTAACCCCTAATTGGCCCCAAAACTTCAATCTTCTTGCAATTTGGCCCCCAATTTCAATGAATTAACTTGGTAAAAATTAAATTTGGTCTTTTAAAATTCTAATCTTCTCAATTAAGCTCAAATTAAGCTCTCAAACTTAATGTTTCACCAATTAAGCCTAAAATAAAATTAATTTGACCCCTTTAAAGTATAATTAAGTCCTTGCACTTACTTAAATCCTTCAATTGGACCCAAATTAATTCTTAAACATAATTAAAATTCAATTTGGACCATGATTAAATCAAATTGGCCTATTAAAAATTTAATTATGTCCTTGGACTTAATGTTTCACCAATTAAGCCCAAAATAAAATTAATTTGACCCATTTAAAGTATAATTAAGTCCTTGCACTTAATTAAATGCTTCAATTGGATCCAAATTAATTCCTAAACATAATTAAAATTCAATTTGGCCTATGATTAAATCAAATTGGCTTATTAAAAATTTAACTATGTCCTTGGACTTAATTTTTATGCAAATCCATCCAATAATCATTTAATTTGACCTTCAATTTGCATTTTTTTTTTTTGGGCATAATGGGGTACAATTAGGCCTTCAATCTCCTCCAAAAAATTGCAGTTTGATTCCCCGACCAACTTTCTCTATATTGTCAGTCTTTATTTTATTTTTTATTTTTATTTTGAAAAACAAGTTATTTTTGGAGAATAACCCAGAATTGGGTTATGAAAATATTAATTAATTTAATAACTAGAAGAAATATAAATACCTCATGCATTTTTTATATAAATAGTGAAACACCTCTTCTTCTATTTCTTTTTTTAAAATTTTTAAATCTTTTCTTTTGATAGACTCTTCTACAATTAAATTTGTTAAAATTATATTCTTTGTTCTTCCCCCCCCCCCCTCAATTTAGCCCTTTTTTTCATTTTTTATTTTTATTTTTATTTTATTATTTTTTCACAATTTCATCATTAGATTTTTTTTTTAGTTAATTAGATCATATTGATACAACTTTTACATGATTTAATTTTAAACACGAGCCAAACAAGGAGTCGAGTGGAGAGCTTTTTCTTTTAATTTCATTGGTTTTTTTCTAAAAACTTTTCTCAAACTTTTTTTATTTATCAGGTGAGTTGTTTTTGGATCGAACAAGCAGATTAGATCATGCCAAAAAACTATCATATTATTTAATTTTAAATCTAGGTTAGGCATAAAATTGGATCGAAATGCTTATTTCCTTCAATCTGTTATTGTTCTCTGCTGCTTTCTCATCTTCCATTCAAGGGAGAGTGAAAATAACTCCTGGAACTTATCCTTTCCTTTTTGTACCCAGTAAAATAGATAGATACATCCTAAAGATTTGGCTTTTTATTACTATGACTTATTATCTAAAGACTAAAAAAAAAAAGGAGTTTTTTATGGACCTTCACTGTTTATAAGGTGCGTGAAGAACTCTATTATGGGTGTCCTCTGTTTTTTTTTTTGAGTCATGATTGCAATAATTTAACCTCTTCAAGTTTTAATTCTCTCTTATTTTTTAACCTTTTAGAATTGATAAAAATTATAACACAAATAATTATATTTAAAAACTTCAAATTAAAAAAACCTTGGATCCTAACACAAAACTTATTAGCCTTGGTCTTATGTTAGAATCCAAGAGATTGGATCCTAACAAAAGACCAATAGTATTGGGTTAGGCAATGCTGTAGACCCAAGAAATTTGGGTTTGCGTCCTAGCTATACCTAAACTCCCTTGGACATCGCCTTCTTTTTCTGCCTCAAGTTTCTTGAATCTGGAAGAGAATATCTGACCCAAAAGAAAAGAAAAAAAATGAAATCAAATTACTGATGGGTCCTTCTAGGGGTAAGACAACAAGACCCATCAACTGGTCCTGCTAGAGATAGAACACACGTTGATGGGTCAGGCTCGCAGGAAGAGTTAAGAGTCATGGGTTTAGTGGCGGCTGGACCAAAAGCTATTTTAGATCATATTTATAGTTTCAACAAAAATCAATAAGAGAAAAGAAAAAAAAAATCAAGAGAGTAAAACCTAAAATTGAAAATATCTTAAAATATTTTTTAAAAAATATTGTCGCACGTGTGCGGCGGCGCGGCGATCGTCCACCCTCAAGGAAAAATCAGAATAATTGATCCCTGGAAAAATAAGGAGAGACAAGGAATTCTTGTCTCTACAAGTGAAAATATGGACTGGGAGTCGCCACCTAGTGTTCTGGTTACAAGGAACCTTAACTGGTCTTTAGAGATCGGGTACGGAGACTGGTTGCGTAAAGGGAAGATATTAGCACCCCAACTACGCCCTACCTAAGGTAGGCTGCATTGTTTTAATGTCTGATAAAATATAAGATCGTGTTGTGGTTTATTATTGTTCGGAATACGCATTACATGTAATGTCATACCCCGGGTTCTATTGTCCGAAAAAGAATTAAATATCCAGAATATGCATTACGTGTAATGTCATACCCCGGATATAAGAGACAAACAAAATAAAATTTTTGTTGTTTTTTTGAAATTTTGGCCAATATTCTCTTGACTTTAATAAACTGGTTATTAAAGCCAAAATGCATGCTAAATATTATTTTTTTGACATATGAAAAATACGATATGATTTTTTAGATTTGAGACACTTGGCCGTATGCACAAAAATGTTTGTTTAAATTTGTTTTGTATTTTTTGGAAGTTTGTGACAAAAACCGGATATTGTAATACCCGATTTGTATTTTTACGACATAAAAATACTACCCGATATTAATAAAAATAACATAAATAAAAAATGGGAACATCATAAATATTTTTTTAAAACAATAATATTTTTTCTTTTTTTTTCTTTTTTTTTGGGCCGGATCAGGCCCAATTGCATGGGCTGGGCCAAACCTGGCCCTTTTTACATGGGCTGGGCCGAACATGGCCCAAATGCATGGGCTGGTTACTGTGCACATAGTAACCGGGGGTTACTGTGTGCACAGTAACCAGAGAATTAATCTGCGGGGTTACTGTGCACATGCACAGTAACCGTGAATTAATTAGCGAGTTACTGTGCACAGCACAGTAACTCGCTAATTAATCTGCATGCAGAACAAAAAAAACGACGGAAACGCTACCTGCGGTGGTGATGTTGGCCTGCTTCTTCTCTGCTTCTTGTTCTTCTGCTTTCTTCTCTCTCTCTCCCTTCTCTTCTCTTCTCCTCTCCTTTTTTTTTTTTTTTTTTTTAGCAACAGTGAATGAAACGGCGCCGTTTTGGTCAAAACGCGCCGTTTCATTTAAAAGGAAAAGGCGCCAAAAGCATCAGATTCAAATTTCGGCCCTCCATTTGCGCGCGTTTTGCATTTTGGTCCCTGGTCTCGGATTTCTTCAATTAAGTCCCTAATTGGCCATTAAACTTCAATATTTATGCAATTAAGCCCCTGATTTGACCAATTTAACTTCCAAAAATTATAATTTGACCCCAGAAAATTAATTTCTTCTAATTAAAGCCCAAATTAACTCCAAAATCAATTTTTTTTGCAATTAAAACCTCTATAAATTCAATTAAACCTTCAATAAAAATTTAATTGAGTCCATAAACTTCTAATTTTGCATTTTTCTTCCTCAAATTGAATTTTCTTTATCATCGGGGCTCTCATCAGTCAATGATATACTGTCAAAAATTAATTTTTATATTTTTGAACATCCTCAATCAATTTTTGAGCATTTTTAGAGCGCTCTGGCATTTTTTCACTGTTATATTTTTTATAATGTATTTTTATTATTTTTTTGTATTTTTTTAGTTTTTATGTGGGGACCCAAAAATGGGTTACAACAGTTGCCCCCCTCTTTACAATGCTTACGGAGCAAAGATTTGTGCATAGTAAGTGTTGTAAAGATAAAAATAAAATTGGTCTTCCGAAACTGGTCGTCTCAAAATTTGATTGACCTAAAACTTCAACCGGACCTAAAGTCCTGTGTGTGGTTGGGCTAAACTGAGATTCCTGTCGGCAATCACCTCTAACCAGAACCAAAAAAACCTGTGTGTGGTTGGGATAGACTGAGATTCCTTTCGGCAATCCCCTCTAACCAGAACCAAAATCCTATGTGTTCAAACCCCTTTGTTTTTTTTGGAAGAAAGATGGTATATTTTCACGGGCGAGCTGCCCACACATACTTAAGGTGGTCTATTTTCATGGGCGACCAGCCCACACACTCACGCTGACATTGGTCTATTTTCATGGGCGACCTGCCCAAACATAAAAGTAAAGAGTGGTCTCATTGTAATGGGTGACCTACCCAGATGAAAAAAAATGTGAAGAATTGGATGGCGAGGGCTTAAAGGCACACTCGAAAAGAGGTGAGGGCTCAAAGGCGCACTCAAAGGGAGGTGAGGGCTCAAAGGCGCAGTCAAAAGGAGTTGAGGGCACAAAGGCGCACTCAAAGGGATGAGGGCTCAAAGGCGCACTCAAAATGGAGGTGAGGGCTCAAAGGCGCACTCAAAAGGAGGTAGGGTTAGAAAACGCACTACCCAAGGGATGAGGGCTCAAAGGCGCACTCAAAATGAAGGTGAGGGCTCAAAGGCGCACTCAAACGGAGGTGAGGGCTCAAAGGCGCACTCAAATGGAGGTAGGGTTAGAAAACGCACTACCTAAGGATGAGGGCTCAAAGGCGCACTCAAGATGGAGGTGAGGGCTCAAAGGCGCACTCAAAAGGAGGTAGGGTTAGAAAACGCACTACCAAAAGGATGAGGGCTCAAAGGCGCACTCAAGATGGAGGTGAGGGCTCAAAGGCGCACTCAAGATGGAGGTGAGGGCTCAAAGGCGCACTCAAAAGGAGGTAGGGTTAGAAAACGCACTACCAAAGGGATGAGGGCTCAAAGGCGCACTCAAAATGGAGGTGAGGGCTCAAAGGCGCACTCAAAAGGAGTTGAGGGCTCAAAGGCGCACTCAAAAATGGAGGTAGGGTTAGAAAACGCACTACCTAAGGGATGATGTTGAAACAATGATTGTCAATGTTGAAAAGCAAATGCATTATGATTGATATGCATGTATACTTACCTGAGAAATATAGGCCCCCATTTCTTCATGGTGTCTTTGTTTTCTCTCAAAAGTTGTAGTGTTGGTAGTAAACTTCGATGGCTTTTCCACGTTTGCTTACTCGGGTTACACATTGTGATCTTGACCTCTGGGAAGAGTTTGATGTCATCATACATCTTTGTCCTTCACCGTTTATCTCAAGAGTTGCCAATTTTGCCCAACATTTTCTTTAGAAAAGGAATCATGGAGACAGCCCTACCATGTGTATTTGATTGCCCCCCAGCTTGATCATGCCCCCCAAGTGTTCAACTTGGGTTTAGTTTGGGGTGAGGATATGTGAAAGTAAGTTTGGGTTTTTTGTACAATGGAATGTTTTCATGCAAAATTTTTAGAACTTCCAAGTTATTCCAATCATAAAAATGATTTTGATATTGGTTCAAAATAAACTTGTTCTCAAAAATTCAAGTGATTCCTATGGACAAGTTTCTTGAAGTGATGAAAGCTTTTTGCTTTTGTTTAAAGATGAAGGTGACATCTGGTTGGTCACAAAAGGTTTAAATGTCAATTTGAGGGTTATTGAGAACCGAATTGATTCAAAGCATTTATTTTATTTGTATGAATAATGATTTGACTTGCACGAGAAAGCACTGCATATCGATCCAAATTGCTTGCCTTTGATCAGAAAGGGCTTTATCAGGTACGTAATGTAGGCTTTAGCTATTGGTTATGAAGGAAATGGATATGTTGCAGGCTCAAAAGGTGTTTAAGGGATTTCAAGACTAAGGATCACTTGTGCTTGTTTCCTGACCTTTTGTCTTTTGGATTTGTTGTTTTCAAAATAGTCTTCATGCCCCCCAGTTTCGGGTTTGGGCTTTTCTCTTTGTTTTCTTCGTTTTTGTTTGGGTTGAGCACAATCATATCAGTTGTTTGTATGAGAAGCTCAAATCTTTTAGATCCTTTAGATCTTCTTCTTTTCTTTTCTTAACCAATCACTGCTTCATTTAGATGATAATGAAAGATTAAAAATTACATGATCAAATCCAGCACCCATCTTCACTGCTTTGTCTGGATGGGTAAAAACTCTATAATTTTGCCCCCCAGTGTGGGGTGTGATCCTAGTTAAGGTTATTTCCAAAAAACATTACTAGGCTCAAAATGGGACTACAAAGGATATTTTTTAACCTTGTGAAAGGATTATCAAAGATGGCCTTTCCTCATCTCAAACTCATGCATTGAGGATCGATAGGTCTTGCTTTCATGCGCGTATGCCAAATGATTTATTCAGTCAAATAAAACTCAGCTTTTGAGTCACCTCATAGTGTTGTTTATCTTTGTTGTCTTTGTTTCTTTCAAGTTTTCTAGGTATATGTGTACCTATTTAAGGAATCACTTGAATTTTCAAAAATGCATTTGTTTTGGACAAATATCAACACGATTTTTGTTTTTGTACTCACTTTGGAGGTAAAAAAAATATCCTTGAAAACATATGAGATTAATGTACGGGTTTGGAAGAAAGGAACATCAAAGGATCCTTCATGTTGTAGTGTTGTGAGCAAAGTTGCGCTCAAAATGTTATTTAAATGGAATAACAACAAAGAAGAGTGTGATGTGAACACAAGAAAACACATGATCTTATTTCACAAGAGAAACTCATTAACAGAGAAAGTCTTATTCAAAAACATTAACAAAAGGCAATAACAAGGTAGGCTTCATTCCTCTATTTTGGCGAATCTGTTCATAGGCTAACCTCCTCTCAAAAGCTCTGCGTAGAGGACTTAAAGACAATACGGAACAACACCACGGTCCAAGGTTGAGTTCCACAAAATTCAAGCTATCATGCTGGACCATTGATGCTTTCCAATTCCCCAAACATTTCATTCTAATCTGCTTCAAGCATGATTAGGCAACGGGTTTGTATTCACATTGGGGGCATCTTCCAATTCTATCCACCCAGCCTTGATTAATTGCAGAAGCTTTCTCTTGAAGGCGTTGCAGGTATAGATGCTATGCCCAGTAATACCAGCATGGTATTCACAACTGAGTTCTAGCTTGTACCAATTAGGATAAGGTGGCTGCAGAGGTGTTAGAGGTTCTGGAGCTATTTGCCCGATGCTCAATAGCTTTTGATACATCTCATTTAGGGGTAACGGTAGTGGAGGTAGTTGTTCTTGAACCCTTTGGAAATTTCCAATTTGGCTTTTGGCTTGAAAGTTTTGGGGTTCAGGTTTCTTGATGTTGGCAATTTGGGATGGAGTATGGTAATTTCGGGATGTATTTGTTTTACCCATGTAGCCATCTTCAACATGGTGAACCTCTTTTCTTTCGACGCCTCTTTTCTCGATTGGTGCAACAATTCTACCACTTTTGACACCTTGCTCTATACGTTCACACACTATCACAGCATCAGTGAATTGTTGGGCTGAACTACCCATCATATGTTCGTAATATGGTGCTTTGAGTGTATTGGCAAATAAAGAGACCATCTCTTTGTCCAGAAGTGGGGGATGTACTTGAGCAACTAATTCTCGCCATCTTTGAGCATATTCCCTTATGCTTTCTTTATCCTTTTTCTCTATATTGGACAAACTGGTTCTGTCGGGCGCAATGTCCATGTTGTATTTGTATTGCTTGACGAAAGCATCAACAAGATCTTTCCAGTTGCGAATTTTTGTGTTATCCAATCTCATGTACCAACTCAAAGTTGCCCCACTTAAATTGTCTTGGAAAAAGTGCATTAGTAGTTTTTCATCATGTACTACCTCAGCCATTTTATTGCAGTAGGACCTGAGATGGGTCATGGGGCATTGTGTTCCACTGTATTTGATGAATTCAAGAACACGAAATTTCTTTGGGATAACCACATTTGGGACCAAACACATCTCTGCTGCCCGTACCGGGTCATATAAGTCTATCCCTTCAATGGCTTTGAGTCTGGCCTCCAACGCCTCTATCTTAGCTTGATCAATGTTATCAGATGACTTAGCCTTGTAGGACTCATTAGCAGATGCCTTCACGACTGTTGGGGATGGTGCAGGTGTCGTTGACTGCACAAATGTTGGATTTTGCTGAGGTTCTTGACCATGTTCGCTCATTCTTTCCTCAGGCTGAACTGTAGTAGAAGCCGGAGCAAAGGTGATCGGTTGTTTAGAAGGACCTTCATCAGAGGTATTTCTTAGTGTTTGCTTGAGTAAGCTAGTGAGGTGAGCCACACTTATTTTCAGAGACTCCAACTCGTCGTGCAAATAGGCCTCACGTTGAGCACGCTCTTCATCTTCCATATTTCTTGCTCGAAGTCGGGTGTTGTAGACTTTTTGGGGACCTATATTTCAATCTGACATGTATGCATGTTAAATGTATGAACATGTAATTTATATGATGCACTTGCCCTTCTGATTTTTTTTTTAATTTTTTGTATGACATATTCTGTAAAGAAAGATAGCGCATACAAACTAAAGACAGGGTCTATTCATGAATAGGTTTTCTACCTGGTCTCAAAAAGGGTCTCATATCTGCCCAGTGACGTCCTTCGTAAAGGCAGTATGGGGGCGTTGCAAAGAACAGTTAAGGCACGTATGCCCACCATTACCAAGCAGGCTCTCAGATATGAGTTGGGTGTTTCACGCATCTAAACCCGACCAATAGTCATAGGGCAGATCGTTAATTCCCCACATAACTTAAAGGCTTGTGTATGCTTTGAAAAATATGTACAGAAATTAAAGCGCGTAAAAAAAAATAAAGGAAATGCATATTTAAAAATAAACAAGCAAACCACAACAAAAAACACAAAAATCAGACAAAAACAAAGCTTAGTCCACAAGGTCCCCAGTGGAGTCGCCATTCTGTCGCACGTGTGCGGCGGCGCGGCGATCGTCCACCCTCAAGGAAAAATCAGAATAATTGATCCCTGGAAAAATAAGGAGAGACAAGGAATTCTTGTCTCTACAAGTGAAAATATGGACTGGGAGTCGCCACCTAGTGTTCTGGTTACTAGGAACCTTAACTGGTCTTTAGAGATCGGGTACGGAGACTGGTTGCGTAAAGGGAAGATATTAGCACCCCAACTACGCCCTACCTAAGGTAGGCTGCATTGTTTTAATGTCTGATAAAATATAAGATCGTGTTGTGGTTTATTATTGTTCGGAATACGCATTACATGTAATGTCATACCCCGGGTTCTATTGTCCGAAAAAGAATTAAATATCCAGAATATGCATTACGTGTAATGTCATACCCCGGATATAAGAGACAAACAAATAAAATTTTTGTTGTTTTTTTGAAATTTTGGCCAATATTCTCTTGACTTTAATAAACTGGTTATTAAAGCCAAAATGCATGCTAAATATTATTTTTTTGACATATGAAAAATACGATATGATTTTTTAGATTTGAGACACTTGGCCGTATGCACAAAAATGTTTGTTTAAATTTGTTTTGTATTTTTTGGAAGTTTGTGACAAAAACCGGATATTGTAATACCCGATTTGTATTTTTACGACATAAAAATACTACCCGATATTAATAAAAATAACATAAATAAAAAATGGGAACATCATAAATATTTTTTTAAAACAATAATATTTTTTCTTTTTTTTTCTTTTTTTTTGGGCCGGATCAGGCCCAATTGCATGGGCTGGGCCAAACCTGGCCCTTTTTACATGGGCTGGGCCGAACATGGCCCAAATGCATGGGCTGGTTACTGTGCACATAGTAACCGGGGGTTACTGTGTGCACAGTAACCAGAGAATTAATCTGCGGGGTTACTGTGCACATGCACAGTAACCGTGAATTAATTAGCGACGGTAACTCGCTAATTAATCTGCATGCAGAACAAAAAAAACGACGGAAACGCTACCTGCGGTGGTGATGTTGGCCTGCTTCTTCTCTGCTTCTTCTTCTTCTGCTTTCTTCTCTCTGTCTCTCCCTTCTCTTCTCTTCTCCTCTCCTCTCCTTTCTCTTTTTTTTTTTTTAGCAGCCCTCCCCTGTATTTATAGAAAAAAACAGGGGAGGGCTGTCATGGTGGTGGCCGCCGCCCCGTCCACTATCGATCCGTGGATAAAAAGGAGGAGGCAAGTGGGTGATTGCGGGCGTCTTATTGCGCCAAATCCGGGTGAAAAATTAGGTGAAAAGGGGAAGAAAAAATCTTCTTCTTCCCCTACCTCGCGCGTCCAGGGAAAGAAGAAGAGCTACAGTGCCGTCAAAACGGCACCGTTTTGGGCTTTTTTTTTTTTTTTTTTTTTTTAGCAACAGTGAATGAAACGGCGCCATTTTGGTCAAAACGCGCCGTTTCATTTAAAAGGAAAAGGCGCCAAAAGCATCAGATTCAAATTTCGGCCCTCCATTTGCGCGCGTTTTGCATTTTGGTCCCTGGTCTCGGATTTCTTCAATTAAGTCCCTAATTGGCCATTAAACTTCAATATTTATGCAATTAAGCCCCTGATTTGACCAATTTAACTTCCAAAAATTATAATTTGACCCCAGAAAATTAATTTCTTCTAATTAAAGCCCAAATTAACTCCAAAATCAATTTGTTTTGCAATTAAAACCTCTATAAATTCAATTAAACCTTCAATAAAAATTTAATTGAGTCCATAAACTTCTAATTTTGCATTTTTCTTCCTCAAATTGAATTTTCTTTATCATCGGGGCTCTCATCAGTCAATGATATACTGTCAAAAATTAATTTTTATATTTTTGAACATCCTCAATCAATTTTTGAGCATTTTTAGAGCGCTCTGGCATTTTTTCACTGTTATATTTTTTATAATGTATTTTTATTATTTTTTTTGTATTTTTTTAGTTTTTATGTGGGGACCCAAAAATGGGTTACAACAAATATATTGAGATATTTTTTTAATTTTTTAAAATCTATTTTATATATAATCACATCAAAATAATAAAAAACATATCTTAATATGAATTAAGGAAAATATTAATTTGAAGTGAAGGAAAAAAATAAATAATAATAATAATTGATTTTACCCTTAAAATCAAATCTATGCTTTTTCCATAGCAATAATATTTATTTTAATTTCAATAATATTAATGAATTTAATAATATTTATAATATTAATAATAATATTTAACTTATTTGTCCAATTTTTTATATTTTTCAATCTTTTAAAAACAATTTATGCTTTCTTCGATGATAGTAATAATTGTTTTTTTAATTTGGTAATGGCAATAACAATAATAAAAAAAAGTGATAATAATTCTTAATTTTACCCTTCCAATCAAATCTTTTATTATTTTTCAATATTAAAAATATTTTATATAAATTTATTAATTATTATATGAATAATCTTAATTGTAATACAAATTATATTATTTATAATAAAAATAATAGTAGGTTTAATATTAATGATATTAATTATAAAAAAATCATAATATTTATATCATAAATAATAATGTTTTTCATACTAATAATTTTAATTATAATAAAAATAATAATATTTAGAATATAAATAATAATAATAATAATAATAATAATTATCATATTAATAATAGTATTGAACTTGGCTGACCAAAGTTTTAATAGTAATAAGTGTTTGAAAAAACTTTATTAACAACAATAATAATAATTGATATTTTTTTTTCATTTTTCTTGTTTTCCCGCGCTATACCGCGGACTCACCTTTTATTTTAATAAAATAATATTATAAAAATCTAAGACCCAAAAGCATTGGGTTTGGTTACAACATCGAACCCAAGAGCATTGAGTCTAGCTGCAACACCAAACCCTATAATAATATTTATAATATTAGTAATAATATTTAACTTGTCTTTCAAAAAAAAATTTAATCTTTAAAAAAATTATGGTTTTTCTTTGATAGTAATAATAGTTTTTTAAAAAAAATTGTTGCGATGTCGCGGTCGCACAAATTATTTACCCTAGCTTCAAACACAACACACAAGATAATATAGAGCAAGCAAGGGGTCGATCCCACAAGGAAGATTTAGTTCAGATTTTTATGCTATTCATTATGCAATTTTGGGGGGGGGGGGGTTGGATGTTATATAGGCTAAAGAAAAATAAAACAGAAAACTATCAAACAAAATTTAATAAAATCAGAAAATTATCAAGAGAACAAACCTTGGTCGCAATCACACATCCACCTATAGAAATCAGAATTGATCCTTGAAACGAAATTCCAGTTTATATTCTGAATTTTTATCTTTTCTTAACGTTGGTTAATTAACGGATCCGCCGTATAACTAACCCTAACCAACAAATAATCACAGTGTCCGCACTAATGATTTAATCCAATGGCAGCCTTAAGATCTAGATAAATTCATTATCTTAACAACTAAGTTGTCTGCTTATGTTGCTTTGATCGAATGTTCTCCCTAAGATTAATAACGTAGATCCGCTACAATTATTAAACTCAGTTGCTTCACAAGTTCATATACCACAACTCCGGTTTTGATATCAAACTTAGCAATAAATTATCTATAATAATAACTTAGAGTCCGCTCTAGCAATTAAAATAAACAACAATCATAGGAAAAATAAGCATAGGAGAACAAACATATTCATCATATAAACTGAAAAGAAAAGGTAAAATAGATCTCACAGTTCTTGAAAATGTATTATTATTATTATTATTATTATTATTATTATTAACTTTACACTTCAAATCAAATCTATGGTTGTTTTTCAATTTTGATAATATTTGTTTTCAAATTTATTAATTATTTTATTAATAATATTAATTATGATAAAAATAATAATATCTATAACACAAATAATACTATTTTTAATATTAATACTTTAAATTATAATAAAAATACTAATATTTATAACAAAAATAATTATATTTTTTAGATTAATACTTTAATTATAATAAAAATAATTATAATTATAATACAAATAATTATATTTAAAAGCTTATGACCCAAGAACCTTGAGTCATAACGCAGGACCCATTAACCCTAGGTCCCGACACCACACCTAAGAGCTTTCGGTCCTGACACAACCCAAAAAATTAGGTCCTGATGCAAGACTTAGGAGATTCGATTCTGATGAAGGATCAATAATCTTCGGTCAAACGGGTCTGCAAAGATCTAAAGAATTTAAGTATGCGCTTAGCAACACTCAAGATCCTTGGGTGAGGCACCCTTTCCTACCCCAAGTTTCTTAGGTTTGGAAAAGAATGCTGGACTCAAGAGGAAAGAAAAAGAAATGAAAAGGCAATTATTGGTGGATCCTGCTAAGGGCATGACCCAACACTGATGGATCATATTAAGGACAGGACCCACAGCTAATGGGTTTAACGGCGGCTGGACCCAAAGCCATTTTGAAGTGAAGACCAAACTTAATATATTTCTCTTGGGTGTGGTTGCACAATTAGACCCAATCTCAATATATTTAAAAATAAAATTAAAAAAAAATACAAAACATAAAAAATATTAATTTGAAGTAAAGAAAACAATAAAAGAATTTCAAAAAACTTTCAATGTATTTTTGGAACGCAAAACCAAACATGCTTTAATAAGGAAATTTGACCTAACCTGAAATGAAAAAAATAATTATCGTCACCTAACTTTTGTATAATATAAAACAAAATCACATTAATTTATTTTCTCTTTACACTATGAAAAAAAAAATCAATAAGAGAAAAGAAAAAAAATTTCAAGAGAGAAAAAAATAAAATTAGAAATATCTTAAAATAATTTTTAAAAATTATATTGAGATAATATTTTTTATTGTTTTAAATCCATTTTTTATATAATCACATAAAAAATAATACAAAATATCTTAATATGAATTAAAGGAAAAAAAATATTAATTTAAAGTTAAAAAATAATCTTGTTATAAAATTTATTAACAATAATTGTTATTACTTATTATATTTGTTTTCATTTTTTTTTCAAATCTGTTATTTTTCTATATAGGTCTGTAGACCCAGCAATATAGGTCTGCTACCCCTGGGGGAGTCTGCAGACTCCAGACTTGGCATAACAAAACCTAGGCGTGCCTAGCCGCGTGGGTATGCAACCCCTAAGGGGGTCTGTAGACCCCAAACATGGCAAAAAATACCCAGGGTCGGGTCTGTACCCCGCTCCCAGTTATGCACACCCAAGTGCGGGGTTCTGCAAACCAAGGCGAGAGGGTCTGCAATCGCGAGTAGGCTTGCAGACCCCACACATGCGGGTTTGCAGACCCACTTGCCTGTGTCTACAAACATGCACTTTGGTTCTACCGCTCGCGCTGGTCTGCACCGACCACCTGGGTATGCAGCCCTTGCGCGCGGTTTAACAGACCTGCTCGCCTAGGTTTGCAACCTCGTGCCCGTGCCAGTCCCAACACCATGTTTCTGCAACTTAGGGCCTGCGGTCCCACTTGACACGCAGACACTTAGGGCTTGGCATCCCCAGCATCATGTCTGCAGCCTAGGGTTTGGAGTCCCACTTGGAAAGCGGGTACCCAGGGCTTTGCCAGCCCAGCATCAAGTGTCTGTAGCCACACCAAAATTAGAGCTAACCTAGGGGAGTGGATCTGCAGCCTCATTATGCTCCCACCCACCAAGCATTATAATTTATAATGAAATCACTTATAATTCACAATAACTCTTCTTAACTAGTGCAATCCACAAATAAAATGTTTTTTATTCATAATTTCTTTCGCTGTAATAAAATATTGTTAATATTTTTAGTTATAGTTAATTGATAACTTCAACAGCAAGATTATTAAGTAATACTCTAAAAGGCGTGGGAAAACTACTGTAGCTTTCCGACACCTTTTACTAATATATTTACTTATTAATATATTATATAATTATAATTATTATTATTATTATATTATAATATATTATATAACTATTATTTTATTTTTTTTTCTTTTTTGTTTTTTTAATGAATTTTTTTTGTTTGATTTAGTTTGTTAATGTTAATTTTTTTTATTTAGTTATCAGATTTTCATGATACGGATCCCGGATTTGATAGGTTAACCTAATTTGACGAGTTAACCCGGATTTTTTTAATTATTGTTTTTCATTTAGTTTAGTTTGTTAAAGTTAATTTTCTTTCTATTTAATTATCAGACTTTCATGACACGTATCCTAGGCTTAACGGGTTAACTTGGTTTGATGGGTTAACTCAGTTAATTCTGGGTAAACCCATCATTTTTTTTTCTATTTAGTTATCAAACTTTCATGACGTGAATCCCAGGTTTTACGGGATAACCTGGTTTAAAGGGTTAACCTAATTAATTCAATTTTTTTTCTTTTTCTTCATGTTGATTTTTTTTTCTTTGTTTTTTTTAATTAATCTATTTAATTATTACACTTTTATAACAAGACCTTATAGCCAGACCCACATCCAATATTTTTCGGTCCGTTGTTGCAGTCATGCTCACTCAAACTTGGATTATGCAAGTTTAATGTTATTATTAATATTATGAATATTACTCTTACGTCAGGCTTTGCAGCCAAACCTAAGATTTTTTGATATAGTTTTGCAGAAAAATCCAAAATTTTTATATTTTTTTTTATATATATTTTTTTTAAAAATAACCCGCGACATCGCACGGATGATATACCTAGTAATCTATTATTAGCGGATATCACGTGAGAATAATCTTCGTGCCCTTGGGCTGCAAGGCAAATTAGGATTTATATTCTCGTTCTGTCGTTTTCACTTTTTATTTTTTTTGTTCTTGAAATCAATACACGTTATTTTGGTGTTTCTGAAACAATGAGACAAGAGATGGGTTATAAGTTTGTCAAGGAAAAACAAAAGGTCGACGTCATTGGAATCAATAAAATAAATAAAGACAGGAAAGCAATAAGGTTCAAGTTCAAACAGGAGCTAACAAAAGCCCTATAAATTCTTCACCAATCGGGTCTCATTTCCATCAAATTTCATCGATCCCAAGTTTGCTGAAGCAGCAGTTTCCAACCAAAAAACAAAAATGGAAGATTTTATTTTCAGAGGGTTTCTGTCCTCTTCTTTACTTCTATCTCTCTATGTTGTGTTTAGAGTTGCTCACACTGTTTGGCTGAAGCCGAGAAGCCAAGAGAAGCGTTTGAGGAAGCAAGGGATCAGAGGCACGTCTTACAAGCTTTTGAATGGTGATAAGAAAGAGTTTGCAAGGTCTTCTAAAGAAGCTAGGTCCAGGCCCATTGCTCTAAATCAAGAAATTGCACCACGTGTCCTTCCATTCTTTTATAAAATGGTGCAAATTTACGGTGAGCAGCAGCTTCACAAGCTATCTCATTTTTTCAGATTTTTTTTATTATTTCTAGGAATTTCTGTTCATACATGTATTTGGTAATCGGTATTATCCTGATTTGTAATGCGAACGAGAACAGGAAAGGTCTCCCTGTGTTGGATGGGGACAAGACCTAGCCTGCTATTAGCTGATCCAGAGCTGGTGAGGTTGGTGTTAACAGACACGAGTGGTCACATTATAAAGCCACCGCAAAATGCCCTTGTGGGTCTGTTACAGCTGGGAGTCTCAACCTTGGAAGGAGACAAATGGGCCAAGCGCAGAAGGTTGATGACACCTGCCTTCCACGCTGAGAGATTAAGGGTAACTTCACCTACCTGAATCTTGCAAGTTTAAACATTCTTAAGAAATTTTTACAGCTTGCATTTGAAAATTTAGAATCTATTTGGACTTCTTTACATTTTATCAATTGACCAATGTGCTGCATAAGCAAAAATTGATCCAGAAAACATTCATGAATGTCAGCAAATGGCAAGAAGGAGTGATAGAGAGTTATATAAATTATATTTTGAAACCTGTGATTGAGCTATTGAATTGAGATAGTTCTATAATATAACATGGTATTCTATTGGATTCAGTTGGTTTTTTGACAAGTTGAGGTGATGGTACAGCTATACACACCAAAACGTGTACTGTAGTCAAACTTGAGATGGAGGCTTGAAACAATTCTTGAATTATCATAAAGAAACTTTGCGGGAACTAGTATATCCATTTAACTTGTATACGTGTTTTATAAGGATTTTAGGATTCCAGATCTTTAGCCTTCAATCACTAGCTTTTTAACTTTTGAATTGAATCAACGTTTGATATGGTATTAGAGTCTATATGCTGATTAGTGCTGGTATGTGAACAGGGGATGATCCCAGCATTTTCAGCCTGCTGTTGTGATCTGGTTCAGCGATGGAAGAAATTAGCAGGTCCTCAGGGATCATGTGAATTGGATGTTGCAAGCGAATTTAATATTCTTGCAAGTGATGTTATAGCTCGAGCAGCCTTTGGAAGCAGCTATGAAGAGGGAAAGAAAATATTTGATCTTCAAAAAGATCAAGTTATTTTGGTCCTTGAAGCTTTTTATTCCATTTACTTCCCTGGTTTGGGGTACATATTAATGCCATTTATCTCTTGCAAATTCAAGCTTCTCTTGGTGCTTGTTAAAATTTTTAACAATGTCTGATAATACATTAAATCCCAGTTAACAACATTTCATTTCTTTGCGCTTCTCCAACAGATTCATACCCTCTAAAAAGAACAAGAAGAGATACAGTATAGACAAAGAGATAAAAGCAGCGTTGAGAAATATTATCCATAAGAAGGAGCGGGCCATGCAAAATGGAGACTCAGGCGATGCTGACTTGCTAGGCTTGCTTTTACAGGGCAGGGATGACGCTGATAATGACATGAAAATTGAAGATGTAATCGAGGAATGCAAGCTGTTCTTCTTTGCAGGCCAAGAGACCACAGCAAATTTACTCACTTGGACATTGATAGTTCTATCTATTCATCCAGTCTGGCAAGAGAAAGCAAGAGAAGAAGTTTTGCAGATTTGTGGCAAGAGAACACCTGATATCGATAGTATAAAACAACTCAGAATTGTAAGTAGTTCTTTTGTTCACGCATTAATTTGTCATGTTTTGCGAGTTACAATCAATTCCTTGGAAACGATTAAAAATCCTTGGTTTATGACACTAAATAAATTTGCAGGTCTCAATGATCTTAAACGAGGTACTAAGACTATATCCACCTGTGAATCTTCTGTATCGACATACTCTAAAGGAAACAAGCATTCGAGGAATGTCCATTCCAGCTGGAGTAGACCTCCTGTTACCATTCCTGTTTCTTCACTATGATCCTGAGTATTGGGGAGACAACGCAGAAGAATTCAAACCAGAGAGATTCTCTGAAGGAGTTTCAAAAGCATCTAAGGATGAAATTGCATTTTACCCTTTTGGTTGGGGCCCTAGATTTTGTCTAGGCCAAAACTTTGCCTTGACTGAAGCAAAGATGGCTCTTACTATGATTCTACAAAATTTCTGGTTTGGGCTTTCACCCTCTTACACGCATGCTCCTTGTAATGTCATAACTCTGCAACCACAACATGGAGCTCCTATTATACTACACCAATTATAAGGTTTACACAGTACTTTAGTATCTTATGAAGGGAAGCAACTCAGTTGAATGAGTTACAGCAGGTTGTCCCAATGTTTTGTTGTCAACCAGGAACAAGTTGGTGCAGTGGAGAGTGTTGTTTCTATGCATAATGTTTCCATCTGCTATTGTATTAAAGTGATTATTCTCTTTTCTTTCTTTTGGTTCTGATGATTGTTCATAGTATGTGCTTATGAAAGCACCACTTAATGGAGAAAGATGCTTATTTCCGTCAATCTTTTATTGTTCTCTGCTGCTTTCTCATCTTCCATTCAAGGGAGAGAGTGCGAAGTAACTCCTGGAACTTGTCCTTTCCTTTTTGTACCCAGTAAAATAGATAGATACATCCCAAATATTTGGCTTTTTATAACTATGACTTATTATCTCAAGACTCGAATTAAAATGGAGATTTTTATGGACCTCCACTGTTCATAAGGTGCGCGAGGAACTCTGTTTTGGGTATCCTCTGTTTTTTTATTTTATTTTTACGTAGCCATGATTGCTGTAATTTAACCTCTTCAATAGTGTAATTGTCTCTGATTTTTTAACTTCTTAGAATTGATACAAATTAAATCTCTAAACTTGATTTTTTTTTAAATAGAATCCTTGATTGAATCGATAAACTATTAAAAGTAAATTAAATTTTTAAACGTAATTAATTCTTACTATTTATATCAAATTGAATTTTAAACTTTTTTTTTCTCAATTAAGTTTTTAATCAAACCAATTAAACCCATTAAAAGTTTCATTAAATCCTTAAATTTAATTAATTCTTCTAATATTGGTTAAGTTGGATTTTAACCTCCACTTTCTTTTGATAAGTCTATTTTTAGCTCATCGAATCAAAATATCATAGTCTGGTTATTTTGATTTGTTACAGCTCGAGGACTTATCTCCTTGTGTCTTGATTTTTTTTTTTTTGAATTTTTTTTTTTAAATAAAAAAATGTATTCTTTATAAAACAATTTTTTTAGGGATCCAAAATTGAGTTATGACATCTTAATGCAATTTTTACTCTAAAATACAGAAAATTAAAAATTAAAAAAATTTAAAAGTTCAAGGCTTTGATCCTAGTTATAAAATCTGAACTAGTTCGAAAGGTTTACTCGAGACTTGGTTAACTTGAAGCATGGACTAGATTGTGTTAAAAAAACAGAAGTGAGTTAGTTTGGCCTGGTGAAAAACATAGGTTGACTCGAGGTAAAACCCAATCGATCTGGTCCTTAACTTATTAATGTTTTTTTTAAAAAAAAAAAAGATCAAAACAATAGTATTTTAGTTATTTTTAAAAAATTGAATCAATTTGATTTGACCTTTCCGGTCTATGACTAGAACTTTGCTCCAAGTTAAATTTTAGAACTATGAATTATTAACTTATCAGGTATTTGAGAGTATGATAACGATTGCTTTTTAAAGTGTTTTTTGTCTGGAAATACATTAAAAAAATTTTATTTTTTAAAAATTATTTTTGACAACAAAACGATATGAAATTTTTTTTAAAAAAAAAAACACCAATAATTTGAAGTAAAAAAATAAAAATAAAAACAAAAATTTAAAAACATTTTTAAAACATAAAATTTGTTTCTAATGGATCTTCACTGTCGATTTGAACAGTGAAGGTGCGCAAGGAACTCAATTTTGGACGTACTCGGAAGGTTGGGTGAGCAGATCGGAGAATGGATGGATTCAAATTACAAAGCTGAGGAGCAGCTTGGCCAATAGCAAGTGGTGGGCTCATTTTACTGAACAAGAACAGATCCCTGTCCCGGCCATGCGATTTTTGCCTGTAGTCCTCTTGCAAGTGGATTGTATTCCACTAGGGGTGTGCCGCGTGTTTGCGTGTGTGAGAGGGGAAGATTCCGGTGACTTTTCCAAGTGAAAAATATGTCTATGATAAATCAATATATATCACTTATGTTTTTGTCATAAATGAAAAAACATTATTTAAAAGATATTTGAAATCATATTCATTAATTTATTAACTAGAAGAAATATAAATACCTCATGCATTTTTTATATAAATAGTGAAGCATCTCTTCTTCTTCTTCTTCTTTTTTTTTTTTTTAATTTTTAAATCTTTTCTTTTGATAGACTTTTCTACAATTAAATTTGATAAAATTATATTCTTTTTTCTTTCCCCCCCTTCAATTTAGTCCTTTTTATCATTTTTTTTAATTTTAATTTTAATTTTATTATTTTATCTCAATTTCATCATTAGATTTTTTTTTACAATTATCTAGCTTGGTTTTAGACTAATCAAGTTAAGTAGATCATGTCAATATAATTTTTACACGGTTTAATTTTAAACACGAGCCAAACAACGAGACAAGTGGAGAGTTTTTTCTTTTAATTTCATCGGTTTTTCTCTAAAAATATTTCTCAAACTTTTTTTATTGGTTAGATGAGTTGTTTTTGGATCAAAAAAATAGATTAGATTATGCCAAAAAAAAACTATCATATTATTTAATTTTAAACCTGAATTTGACATGAAATTGGGTCGAAATGCTTATTTCCTTCGATCTGTTATTGTTCTCTGCTACTTTCTCATCTTCCATTCAAGGGAGAGAGTACAAGTAACTCCTGGAACTTGTCCTTTCCTTTTTGTACCCAGTAAAATAGATAGATGCATCCCAAAGATTTGGCTTTTTATTACTATGACTTGTTATCTGAAGACTAAAAAAAAAAAGGAGTTTTTTATGGACCTTCACTGTTTATAAGGTGGGCGAAGAACTCTCTTCTGGGTGTTCTCTGTTTTTTTTTTTTAGCCATGATGATTGCAATAATTTAACCTCTTCAAGTTTTAATTCTCTCTCATTTTTTAACTTTTCAGAATTTATATAAATTATAATACAAATAATTATATTTAAAAACTTAAAATTTAAAAAACCTTGGTTTCTAATGCAAAACTCATTAGCCTAGGTCCTGTGTTAGGATCCAAGAGTTGGGTTTGTGTCCTAGCCACACCTAAACTTCTTTGGACGTCGCCTTCTTTTTCTACCTCAAGTTTCTTGAATCTGGAAGAGAATGTCTGATCCAAAAGAAAAGAAAAAAAATAAAATCAAATTACTGATGGATCCTTCTAGGGGCAAGACCCATCAACTGGTCCTGCTAGAGATAGAACACACGCTGATGGGTCATGCTCGCAGCAAGAGTCAAGATTTATGGGCTTAGTGGCGGCTAGACCCAAAGCTATTTTAGATCATATTTATAGTTTCATCAAAAATCAATAAGAGAAAAGAAAAAAAAAACAAGAAAGTAAAAACTAAAATTGAAAATATCTTAAAATATTTTTTAAAAACTATATTGAGATAATTTTTTTAAAATTTTTTAAAATCTAATTTATATATAATCACATCAAAATAATAATAAAAATATCTTAATATGAATTAAGGAAAATATTAATTTGAAGTGAAGAATAAATAAATAATAATAATAATTGATTTTACCATTAAAATCAAATCTATGATTTTTCTATAGCAATAATATTTATTTTAAGTTCAATAATATTAATCAATTTAATAATATTTAATTTTTCAGCCCAATTTTTTATATTTTTCAATCTTTTAAAAACAATTTATGCTTTCTTCGATGATAGTAATAATTGTTTTTTTTTTTTTTTAATTTGGTAATGGCAATAACAATAACAAAAAAAGTGATAATAATTCTTAATTTTACCCTGCAAATCAAATCTTTTATTATTTTTCAATATTAAAAATATTTTATATAAATTTGTTAATTATTATATGAATAATATTAATTGTAATACAAATTATATTATTTATAATAAAAATAATAGTAGGTTTAATATTAATGATATTAATTATAAAAAAAAAATCATAATATTTATATCACAAATAATAATATTTTTCATACTAATAATTTTAATTATAATAAAAATAATAATATTTAGAATACAAATAATAATAATATTTATCATATTAATAATAGTATTGAACTTGTCTGACCAAAGTTTTAATAGTAATAAGTGTTTTAGAAAACTTTATTAACAATAATGATAACAATAACAATAATAATTGATATTTTTTTCATTTTTCTTCTTTGCCCGTGCTACATTGCGGGCTCACCTTTTATTTTAATAAAATAATATTATAAAAATCTAAGACCCAAAAGCGTTGGGTTTGGCTACAACGTCGGACCCAAGAGCATTAAGTCTAGCTGCAACACCAAACCCAATAATAATATTAGTAATAATATTTAACTTGTCTTCCAAAAGTTGTTTTTTAATCTTTAAAAAAATTATGGTTTTTCTTCGATAGTAATAATAGTTTTTAAAAATTTAATAATAATAATAATTAATATATTATTATTATTAACTTTACACTTCAAATCAAATCTATGGTTGTTTTTCAATATTGATAATATTTGTTTTCAAATTTATTAATAATATTATTTATGATAAAAATAATAATATCTATAACACAAATAATACTATTTTTAATATTAATACTTTTAATTATAATAAAAATACTAATATTTATAACAAAAATAATTAATTTTTTAGATTAATACTTTAATTATAATAAAAATAATTATAATTATATTTAAAAACTTAGGACCCAAGACCCTTGAGTCCTAACGCAGGATCCATTAACACTGGGTTCCAACGCCACACCCAAGAGCTTTTGGTCCTGACACAACCCAAAACATTGGGTCCTAATACAGGACTCAAGAGATTCAGTTCTGACGAAGAATCAATAATCTTCGATCAAGCGGGTCTGTAAAGACCTTAAGGATTTAAGTCTGCGCCTAACCACACCTAAGATCCTTGGGTGAGGCACCCTTTCCTACCCCAAGTTTCTTGGATTTGAAAAAGAATGTTGGACTCAACAAGAAAGAAAAAAAAATGAAAAACAATTATTGGTGGATCCTGCTAGGGGCATGACCCAACACTGATGAATCATGTTAAGGACAAGACCCACGGCTAATGGGTCCAGTGGTGGCTAGACCCAAAGCTATTTTGAAGTAAAGACCAAACTTCATATATTTGTCTTGGGTGTGGTTGCACAACTACACCCAATCTCAATATATTTAAAAATAAAATTAAAAAAATACAAAACATAAAAAATATTAATTTGAAGTAAAGAAAACAATAAAAGAATTTCAAAAAACATTCAATGTATTTTTGGAACGCAAAACCAAACATGCTTTAATAAGAAAATTTGACCCAACTTGAAATGAAAACCAATTATCGTCACCTAACTTTTGTATAATATAAAACAATAATCTTGTTATAAAATTTATTAACAAACAATAACAATAACAATAATTGTTATTACTTATTATATTTGTTTTCATTTTTTTTTTCAAATCTGTTATTTTTCTATACGGGTCTGTAGACCCAGCAGCATGGATCTGCTACCCCTGGGGGAGTCTGCAGACTCCAAACTTGGCAGAACAAAACCCAGGCGTGCCTAGCCGCGTGGTTATGCAACCATTGAGGGGGTTTGTAGACCCCAAACATGACAAAAAATACCCAAGGGCGGGTCTGAACCTCGCTCCCGACTATGCACACCCAAGTGCGGGGTTCTGCAAACCTAGGCGAGAGGGTTTGCGACCCTAAAGGCGAGGGTCTGCAATCGTGAGTGGGCTTGCAGACCCACACACGCGGGTGTGAAAACCCACTTGCCTGTGTCTACAGCCATGCACTTTGGTTCTGTCGCTCGCGCTGGTCTGCACCCACCACCTGGGTATGCAGCCCTTGTGCGCGGTTCAACAGACCTGCTCGCTTAGGTTTGCAACCTCGTGCCCGTGCCAGTCCCAATGCCATGTTTCTGCAACTTGGAGCCTGCAGTCCCACTTGGCGCGCAGGCACCTAGGGCTTGGCATCCCCAGCATCATGTCTGCAACCTAGGGTTTGGAGTCCCACTTAGCAAGTAGGTACCCAGGGCTTGCCAGCCCCAGCGTCAAGTGTCTGCAGCTGCACCAAAATTAGAGCTAACCTAGTGGAGTGGATCTGCAGCTTCATGATGCTCCCACCCACCAAGCATTATAATTTATAGTGAAATCACTTATAATACACAATAACTCTTCTTAACTAGTGTAATCCACAAATAAAATGTTTTTAATTCATAATTTCTTTCGCTGTAATAAAATATTATTATTATTTTTAGTTATAGTTAATTGATAACTTCAACAGCAAGACCATTAAGTAATACTCTAAAAGGCGTGGGAAAACTATTGTAGCTTTCCCACGCCTTTTACTAATATATTTACTTATTAATATATTATATTATTATAATTATTATATTATAATAATAATTATTATTATTATTATTATATAACTGTTTTTTTTCTTTTTTTAATGATTTTTTTTGTTTGATTTAATTTGTTAATGTTAATTTTTTTTTATTTAATTATCAGATTTTCATGATACGGAGACCGGGTTTGATGGGTTAACCTGATTTGATGAGTTAACCCGGATTTTTTTTAATTATTTTTTTCATTTAGTTTAGTTTGTTAAAGTTAATTTTCTTTCTATTTAATTATCAGACTTTCATGACACGTATTCTAGGCTTGACGAGTTAACTTGGTTTGATGGGTTAACCCAGTTAATTCTAGGTAAACCCGTCATTTATTTTCTATTTAGTTATCAAATTTTCATGACGCGAATCCCAGGTTTTACGGGATAACCTGGTTTAGAGGGTTAACTCAATTAATTCAAAAAAAAATTTCTTTTTCTTCATTAGTTGTTTTCTTCCTGTTGATTTTTTTTCTTTGTTTTTTTTAATTCATCTATTTAATTATTACACTTTTATGACACGACCTTATAGCCAAACTCACATCCAATATTCTTGGATCCAGTGTTGCAGCTAGGCTCACTTAAACTTGGGTTATGCAAGTTTAATGTTATTATTAATATTATAAATATTACTTTTACATTAGGCGTTGCAGCAAAACCCAAGATTCTTGGGTATAGCTTTACAGAAAAATCCAAGATTTTTAAATTTTTATTTTTTTATAAAAAAATATAACCTGCGATATCGTCATGTAACTAGTTATGTATTATTAGCTGATATCACGTGAGAATAATCTTCGTGCCCTTGGGCTGCAAGGCAAATTAGGATTTATATTCTCGTTCTGTCGTTTTCACTTTTTATTTTTTTTGTTCTTGAAATTAACACACGTTATTTTGGTGTTTGTTAAACAATGGGACAAGAGATGAGTTATAAGTTTGTCAAGGAAAAACAAAAGGTCGACGTCATTGAATGAATAAAATAAATAAGCGAACGCTGTTGAAATCACGTTTTTATAAAATTTAAATATTGTTTTTTATTAAAATTTAATACAATTTATATGTTTCAGATTGTTTTGATATGCTGATATCAAAAATAATTTTTAAAAAATAAAAAAATATCATTCACATATATTTCAACATAAAAAGTTATTTAAAAAAGAACTAATACCACACAACCAAACATACTCTACAGGAGCTAACAAAAGCCCTATAAATTAGATTGGTCCGTCCACATCCAATATTTTTGGATCCAGTGTTGCAGCTAGGCTCACTTAAACTTGAGTTATGCAAGTTTAATGTTATTATTAATATTATAAATATTACTTTTACGTTAGGCGTTGCAGCAAAATCCAAAATTTTTGGGTATAGCTTTATAGAAAAACCCAAAATTTTTAAATCTTTGTTTTTTTTATATATTTTTTATAAAAAAATATAACCTGCGATATCGTTCGGTCATGGAACTAGTTATCTATTATTAGCTGATATCACGTAATAATCTTCGTGCCCTTGGGCTGCAAGGCAAATTAGGATTTATATTCTCGTTCTGTCGTTTTCACTTTTTATTTTTTTTGTTCTTGAAATCAACACACGTTATTTTGGTGTTTGTTAAACAATGGGACAAGAGATGGGTTATAAGTTTGTCAAGGAAAAACAAAAGGTCGACGTCATTGGAATCAATAAAATAAGTAACCATTTGGAAACGCTGTTGAACGTTTCCATAAAATTTAAATATTTTTTTTATTAAAATTTAATATTATTTATATGTTTCGGATCGTTTTAATGTATTGATATCAAAAATAATTTTTAAAAAATAAAAAAATATTATTAATAAATATTTCAACATAAAAAAATATTTAAAAAAAAACTATCACCGAGCGAAACAAACTATACAGGAGCTAACAAAAGCCCTATAAATTCTCCACCAATCGGGTCTCATTTCCATCAAATTTCATCGATCCCAAGTTTGCTGAAGCAGCAGTTTCCAACCAAAAAACAAAAATGGAAGATTTTATTTTCAGAGGGTTTCTGTCCTCTTCTTTACTTCTATCTCTCTATGTTGTGTTTAGAGTTGCTCACACTGTTTGGCTGAAGCCGAGAAGCCAAGAGAAGCGTTTGAGGAAGCAAGGGATCAGAGGCACGTCTTACAAGCTTTTGAATGGTGATAAGAAAGAGTTTGCAAGGTCTTCTAAAGAAGCTAGGTCCAGGCCCATTGCTCTAAATCAAGAAATTGCACCACGTGTCCTTCCATTCTTTTATAAAATGGTGCAAATTTACGGTGAGCAGCAGCTTCACAGGCTATCTCGTTTTTTCAGATTTTTTTTTATTATTTTTAGGAATTTCTGTTCATACATATACTTGGTAATCGGTATTATCCTGATTTGTAATGCGAACGAGAACAGGAAAGGTCTCCCTGTGTTGGATGGGGACAAGACCTAGCCTGCTATTAGCTGATCCAGAGCTGGTGAGGTTGGTGTTAACAGACACGAGTGGTCACATTATAAAGCAACCGCGAAATGCCCTTGTGGGTCTGTTAAACCTGGGAGTCTCAACCTTGGAAGGAGACAAATGGGCCAAGCGCAGAAGGTTGATGACACCTGCCTTCCACGTTGAGAGATTAAGGGTAACTTCACCTACTTGAATCTTGCAAGTTTAAACATTCTTAAGAAATTTTTACAGCTTGCATTTGAAAGTTTAGAATCTATTCGGACTTCTTTACATTTTATCAATTGACCAATGTGCTGCATAAGCAAAAACTGATCCAGAAAACATTCATCAATGTAAGCATATGTCAAGAAGGAGTGATAGAGAGTTTCATAAATCATATTTTGGAACCTTTGCTTTAGCTATTGGATTGAGGTAGTTCTATGACATAGTATTTTATTGGATTAAGATGGTTCTTTTACAAGTTGAGGAGATGGTACAGCTATACACACCAAAACGTGTACTGTAGTCAAACTTGAGATGTTTTATAAGGATTTTCGGATTCCAGATCTTTAGCCTTCAATCACTAGCTTTTTGTAACTTTTGAATTGAATCATGGTATTAGAGTCTATATGCTGATTAGTGCTGGTATGTGAACAGGGGATGATCCCAGCATTTTCAGCCTGCTGCTGTGATCTGGTTCAGCGATGGAAGAAATTAGCAGGTCCTCAGGGATCATGTGAATTGGATGTTGCACGCGAATTTAATATTCTTGCAAGTGATGTTATAGCTCGAGCAGCCTTTGGAAGCAGCTATGAAGAGGGAAAGAAAATATTTGATCTTCAAAAGGATCAAGTTATTTTGGCCCTTGAAGCTTTTTATTCCATTTACTTCCCTGGTTTGAGGTACATATTAATGTCATTTATCTCTTGCAAATTCAAGCTTCTCTCGGTTCTTGTTAAAATTTTTAACCAATGTCTGATAATACATTAAATCCCAGTTAACAACATTTCATTTCTTTGCGCTTCTCCAACAGATTCATACCCTCTAAAAAGAACAAGAAGAGATACAGTATAGACAAAGAGATAAAAGCAGCATTGAGAAATATTATCCATAAGAAGGAGCAGGCCATGCAAAATGGAGACTCAGGCGATGCTGACTTGCTAGGCTTGCTTTTACAGGGCAGGGATGATGCTGATAATGACATGAAAATTGAAGATGTAATCGAGGAATGCAAGTTGTTCTTCTTTGCAGGCCAAGAGACCACAGCAAACTTACTCACTTGGACATTGATAGTTCTATCTATTCATCCAGTCTGGCAAGAGAAAGCAAGAGAAGAAGTTTTGCAGATTTGTGGCAAGAGAACACCTGATATCGATAGTATAAAACAACTCAGAATTGTAAGTACTTCTTTTGTTCACGCATTAATTTATCATGTTTTGTGAGCTACAGTCAACTCCTTGGAAACGATTATAAATCTTTGGTTTATGAAACTAAATAAACTTGCAGGTCTCAATGGTCTTAAACGAGGTACTAAGACTATATCCACCTTTGACTCTTCTGTATCGACATACTCTAAAGGAAACAAGCATTCGAGGAATGTCCATTCCAGCTGGGGTAGACCTCCTGTTACCATTCTTGTTTCTTCACAATGATCCTGAGTACTGGGGAGACAACGCAGAAGAATTCAAACCAGAGAGATTCTCTGAAGGAGTTTCAAAAGCATCTAAGGATGAAATTGCATTTTACCCTTTTGGCTGGGGCCCTAGATTTTGTCTAGGCCAAAACTTTGCCTTGACTGAAGCAAAGATGGCTCTTACTATGATTCTACAAAATTTCTGGTTGGAGCTTTCACCCTCTTACACGCATGCTCCTTGTAATGTCATAACTCTTCAACCACAACATGGAGCTCCTATTATACTACACCAATTATAAGGTTTACACAGTACTTTAGTATCTTATGAAGGGAAGCAACTCAGTTGAATGAGTTACAGCAGGTTGTCCCAATGTTTTGTTGTCAACCAGGAACAAGTTGGTGCAGTGGAGAGTGTTGTTTCTATGCATAATGTTGCCATCTGCTATTGTATTAAAGTGATTTTCCCTTTTTTTTTCTTTTGGTTCTGATGATTGTTCATAGTTTGTGATTATGAAAGCACCATCTAATGGAGAAAGATGCTTATTTCCTTCAATCTTTTATTGTTCTCTGCTGCTTTCTCATCTTCCATTCAAGGGAGAGAGTACAAGTAACTCCTGGAACTTGTCCTTTCCTTTTTGTACCCAGTAAAATAGATAGATACATCCCAAAGATTTGGCTTTTTATAACTATGAGTCATTATTTTATGACTCGAAAAAAAAATAAAGATTTTTATGGACCTCCACTGTTCATAAGGTGCGCGAGGAACTCTGTTTTGGGTATCCTCTATTTTTTTATGTAGCCATGATTGCAGTAATTTAACCTCTTTAATAGTTTAATTGTCTCTGATTTTTTAACTTTTTAGAATTGATATAAATTAAATCTCTAAACTTGATTTTTTTTAATTCAATCTTTAATTAAATTGTTAAAATCTATTAAAAGTTAAATTAGATTTTTAAATGTAATTAATTCTTATAATTTAGGTTAAATTGACTATTAAACTTAATTTTTTTTAAAATTAAGTCTTTAGTTAAACCAATCAAACCCATTAAAAGTTTTATTAAATCCTTAAATTTTAATTAATTCTTTTAATATTGGTCAAGTTTGATTTCAACCTCTACTTTCTATCTGTTAAGTCTTTCTTTAGCTCATCATATCAAAATATCACAATTTTGTTATTTTGATCTGTTGTAGTTCAAGGACTTATTTCCTCGTGTCTTGAAAATATTTTTTGATTTTAATATTTGGAATTTTTTTATTTTTGAATAAAAAAGAAAATGTATTTTTTATAAAATAGTTTTTTGAGATTCAAAATTGAGTTATGACATTATTATGCAATTTTTAGTCTAAAATAAAGAAAATAAAAAATTGAAAGTTCAAGGCTTTGATCGTAGTTATAAAATCTGAACTAGTTCGAAAGGTTTACCCTAGACTTGGCTAACCTGAAGCATGGACTAGATTGGGTTAAAAAAACAAGGAGTGAGTTAGTTTGACCCGGTGAAAAACAGAGGTTGACTCGAGGTAGAACCCAATCAATCTGGTCCTCAACTTATTAATGTATTTTATTTATAAAAAAAAAAGGACCAAAACAACATTATTTTAGTTATTTTTAAAAAATTGAATCAATCTTACCTAACATTTCCATTCTATGACTAGAACTTTGCTCCCAGTTAAATTTTAGAACTATAACTTATTATCTTAATGGGTGTTTGACAATGTGGTAACAGTTGCTTTTTAAAATGCTTTTCGTCTGGAAATACATTAAAATAATTTTTTTATTTTTAAAAAATTATTTTTGACATCAAAACGATATGAAAATTAAAAAAAAAACAATAATTTGAAGTAAAAAAATAAAATAAAAAATTTATTTTTTAAAAAACATAAATTTTGTTTCTCATGGGCCTTCACTATTGATTTGAACAGTGAAGGTGCCCAAGGAACTCAATTTTTAAAACATTTTTTTTTATATTAATCCATCAAAATGAATTAAAAACATCAAAAAAATATTAATTTAAAGAAAAAAAATAAAAAAAATTAATTTTTTATTTAAAATACTTAAAAAATATAAAAATGAACCGCAACTAAAGGTTCTGTGAGCAGATCGGGGAATGCCATGGATTCAAATTACAAAGCTGATGTGAGCAGCTTGGCCACTAGCAAGTGGCGGGCTCATTTTACCGAACAAGAAGAGTCCCTGCCACTCGATTTTTCCTGGCTGCCTGCCTGTTGTCCTCTTGCAAGTGGATTGTATTCCACTAGGGGTATGCCGCGTGTTTGTGTGTGTGAGAGGGGAAGATTCCGGTGACTATTCCATGTGAAAAATATGTCTCCGATAAATCAATATATATCACTTAATGTTTTTGTCATATATGAAAAAAAATTATTTAAAAGATATTTGAAATCATCTCATTCATTAATTTATTAACTAGACATGTATTTTTTTTATATAAAAATAGTGAACCACTTCTTTCTTTTTCCTTTTTCCTTTTTTAATTTTTAAATCTTTTCTTTTGGTTAGACTCTTCTACAATTACATTTGATGAAATTAAATTCCCCCCCCCCTAATTTAGCTCCTTTCTTTAATTTCTTTTTAAATTTTATTATTTCTCTCAATTTTATCATTAAATTGTTTTTTTATAATTATCTAGCTTGTTTTTAGACTAATTAAATTAATTGAATCATATCAAGATAACTTTTACACGATTTAATTTTAAACATGAGCTAGATAGGGAATCGAGTTAAGAGTTTTTTCTTTCAATTTCATCATTTTTTTTTCTAAATGTTTTTCTCAAACTTTTTTAATTGATTATATGAGTTGTTTTTGAATAAAACAAGTAGACTATGTCATGTCAAAAATATTGTCACATAGTTTAATTTTAAACCTGGATTAGCCATGAAGTTGGGTCTAAATATTTTCTTTTTGTTAATCTCATCCTCAATTATTTTTTATTTATTGACCCGATTATTTTTTAACCGATAAAGTCGATTTGATCATATTAAAACAACCCTAAACTTGAATAATTTGATTTTAAACTTGAACTAGATAAAGAATTGAGTTAAAAAGTTTTGAAGTTTACTCACTAGTCTAAATTTAATAATATTATTAAATAATTTTTTTATAATCTAAATAGTTTTTATTATATTTAAAAAATAATAATTTAAATCGCAGCTTACCATGAATTTATAAATTAGTACTACCTAGACTCTTAACTTAGATTTTTCAGCTCGGGTGTATTAAAAAAAAAAACTTTTTAGAAAAAAACTCTAAAGTCACCGCCCCACACACCATGTAAATATGTAGAATAATTCAGTCCAAATATATTAGTAACAAACATTGGCATAAGGAAATATTATTATTGTTATTATTTGTTATATTACAAATTTTTTTATTTAAATAATATTTAGTATTGTGATAATGATTTTTTTATTAAAAAAATATTAAAATAATATATATTTTTTAATTTATTTTTAATATTAATATATTAAAAAAATAAAAAATATATATAAAAAAATTAATTTTAAATTCTTGGAGTTTGGAGAATTGATTACAAAATTTGACTTTGAACAGAAAATAATGAGTGAGTGACAGGACTTTCTAATTTTACCCTCCCTCTATAAATACTAATCTCTCTCCCGTTAATATCCTCCGCTCAATCCCCCCTCTCTCTCTAGCCTTTCCTTCTATAGATAGATAGAAAGAAAGAAAGACAAGAGGGAGAAAAACCATTGAATTCAACTCTATCCTTTTCTTCAAGATCTGCCCCTCTGTACTCCAGGTACTCTCTCCATATTTGATCCCTTTTTTCATTTTTTTCTTTACGAAATTCTTGCTTGGCTGGCTGGCTCAATGTATATCGTTTTTATTTTTCTGGAGATCTATTTGGTTAAACACATCTCTTACTGTTTGTTCTTCTTGATTTGTTTTATAAAATGATTACTTGATTAGTTTTTGCCTTGGATTCTCTGATTGGAAAAATGTGGGTATTAAAACGGAGCTCCAACTCCAAATTGTTACTGAATTTCTCATTAATTTAGACTGCCACTATTGATTTTTTCTTGGGGTTATCTTTGTGCTATGATTTGATTTCTGGTTTTTTTTACCTATGAAGTACATCGCTAATCCGGCCAACCTTTTTGATAATTGAAGCCATGGTAGAATAAAATCATACTACTATTCTTTTCGAAAACTAATCTGAACATATAAAACAGAAAATCCGATATGCCTGCCCGGTCTAAATTAATGTAATTGCTTGCTTGTTTGTTTGTTGTTTAACACAGATCTGTGATCCTGATTCGCTATTCAGAGCCAGCTAGAATGACCATGACCGTGACCAATGGGGAGGTACATCCAGTGACTGCCAATGGAGGCTTTACAATTGACAAGCCCTTCAAGATCTTTGTGGGTTACGATCCACGTGAAGATATTGCCTATGAGGTTTGTCACCATTCTATTTTGAAACGATCCTCGATCCCTGTTGAGATCACCCCCATTGTGCAGTCAGATCTTAGAACGAATGGCTTGTATTGGCGCGAGAGAGGCCAGCTTGAGAGCACTGAGTTCTCTTTTACTCGTTTCTTGACCCCGCGTTTGGCAAACTATGATGGTTGGGCAATGTTTGTTGATTGTGATTTCCTCTACTTAGCTGACATCAAGGAATTGCGGGATTTGATTGATGACAAGTATGCCATCATGTGTGTGCAACATGACTATACTCCAAAAGAGGCCACAAAAATGGATGGTGCGGTGCAAACCGTGTATCCAAGGAAGAATTGGTCTTCCATGGTGTTGTACAATTGTGGGCACCCGAAGAACAAGGTTCTGACACCAGAGGTTGTGAATACCCAAACCGGTGCTTTCCTTCATAGGTTTCAGTGGCTTGAGGACGAAGAAATCGGTTCGATCCCATTTGTGTGGAATTTCCTGGAGGGTCATAACAAAGTTGTGGAAGGTGACACAACAACATTTCCTAAAGCAATACATTATACTCGTGGTGGCCCATGGTTTGAGGCATGGAAGAATTGTGAGTTTGCAGAATTGTGGTTGAAAGAGAAGGATGAGTGCGTGAAGGAAGAGAAGAAATAATTCAAAAGTAGATATGATTCATCAGCTGGAGTATTATTTTTTATTTACGAGGCTTATTTTCCTGTGTTCTGTTCATTTGTAATGTGTATTAGCATGTTACCCTGTGCAGTCTTGTCTGTAATTCTTTGCAGCAGCTAGTTAGTTAGCTAGTACATGGCCATTTCTGGCCTCTGAAGACCTCTCTTATTTCAGAAACTGCTGCTGTACTACGTTTTAGCATTTGATTATTAATGAAAGTTGCGAGCATTTTTTTATGTGTTATGTGTTTTGTTTTTTTATATTCAATCTGTTTATTAGCAGTTGTCTTTCTCTTCTTTTGTTGGTTCGTCGGGGAACACTCTAGGCTTTGGATTACACAGTGACACTATCTTGGGTTGAAGATCACCTTAATTGGGTACTGCTTTCAATTTTTGGTCTCTATGATTTTGATCCACAACGAATCTTCCTACAAGATTTTCAATAAAATGGCTGAAAATCATGGAAGAAATTCAGCCCTCGGTGGTTCTTTCGAACGAAAATATTGAAAATCATTGAGAGGAATTCGATATCTTCTGCTACCATAGCTGGGTAAGAGTTGTCCAAATTAGAATCCCTAATGCACTTAGTTAGCTAGGAAGCAATCCGTCTCAACAACGACCCTTCTGCACGCTAGGAACTCTCCCAGAAGGATTGAATTTATGCCTCATGGCTGATATCATAAACTCTGCGTTAATGATCCCGAAAAATGACACCCAAACCACAGCACTGTGTAGATGAAGCTGCTCCGAATTGATCTTCATAAAACCGTCTGCAGGAGGCAACCATCTAGACAGCCCTTGATTGCAGGAAGCAGAAGTAAGTGGCTTGACCTTCATGTTAGCTCCTGGAATCCAGAGAGATTTGACACAGCTGTTTCAAGAATGTCATTGTTATTTATGCATTCGTCCTGGAACAATCTTTGAATGCAGGAGTACTACCAGATAGCCCACAGGGTCATAGAAATCTTTTCCATCATAGGAACCTCAAGTGGAAGAACTTTCCTTGAAAACCAGCTGAAGGCATCCACAAAGTTGCCTAGAAATAGAGAATTTCTTTCGCTTCAGGACCTTCAAAGAACAGATGGAGAGTTGATTCCGCATTAATCAACCCAATATTAATGGATTAATTGAAAAAAAAACAAAAAAAAACATGAGTTAACCTGTCAAATCAATATGAGGAAATTAAAATAACTTCATAGCTAGCAAATAAAAAAATATATTATAAAATCCAATTTCCAATCAATTCAATGCTAAAGGAGAAAATTAAAAAAAAATTAATTAAAAAAAAGAAAAACACTCAAGTAAACCTAACTAACCAAAACTCACAACTAGGATAATGAGATAATGATAACTCCAAAAAAAACAACTAAAAAATAATTATGATTATGAAACATAATTTTCAATTAATTCAATGTTGGAAATATAAAACTAAGAAAAAAATTAAATTAAAAAAAAACAATTTAAATCAAAATAATTAACCTACAAAACTCATAATAATAATAATTAGGCAACTAAAATAACATTGTAAAATTCAATGATAAAAAATTTTAGAATGGGCTTGAGAAGTGGGCATCCCTTAAATCCCGCTGGTATTAAACTTCCAAGTTCCAACTCTTGTAAACCACCATTAATTTTCTTTTTCTTTTTTAGCTATAAAAGTGTTTTAAAAATAATTTATTTTTTAATATTTTTAGATTATTTTAATGTGTTGATATTAAAAATATTTTTTTAAAAATAAAAAAAATATTATTTTAATATATTTTAAAATAAAAAAACACATAAAAAAACATGTTATTATATTCCCTGACACACAGAAGCAACTCAGGCGGTGAGAGTTAGATAATTTTAGAATGTAAAGAAGTAATTTGGGAAAGAGGGATTGATAAAGGGTAAAAAGGAATGGATGTAGACGTGCAAGGCACGCATGTGGAGGAGGCTATTTGAACCATTTTGTCTCCACGTGTCACTCATTAAAATAAGAGTGCATTGAGATTGCTTTTACAGCCAAGACAGGCTGTCTCGTAATCTGTTGAATAGTGGCTGTCTCGTAATCTGTTGACTGGCATCTTAAAGATAGGTGTTTTGAAATCTAATTATAGTTATTTTTTAAAATATTTTTTTATTTAAAAAAATATGTTAATAATTTTTTTTTTATTTTTTAAAAATTATTTTTGAGATTAGCATATTAAAATAATTTACAAACATTAAAAATATATTAATTCGAAGTAAAACAAAATTCAAATTTTTTCAGAAACGTTTTCCGAACACACTGCCAAACACCTTCAACTCTTCTGTTAGCATAGGATATTTTCCCATACTTCATCGGCGTTTAGAAATGGAGTGCATACCATGTTTTTTTTTTAATTTTAATTTTTTTAATTTAAAATAATTTTTTATATTTTTAAATGATTTTGATATGCTGATATCAAAAATAATTTTTTAAAAATAAAAAATTTTCATTTTGATGCATTTCTAAGCGAAAAATACTTTGAACCGCCTCCACTACCACAAACTCAAACATGCCATTCAATTAAAAGATATAGTAGAAGTGAAATGTATGCAGCGGGGAAAGGAGATCAATGTGAAAGAGTTTTTTTATTTTTATTTTTTATTTAGTGACTCATGATATTTATATATACAAGAGATATATAAGCTTACTTGATGAAGAGAAAAAATAACAGGGTATATCTTCTTTCTTAAAAGTTAAGTAATTAGTTAATGTAAATCCCAAGTTAAAATTTTAAGAAAATATGAAAGTAGAATATATTTTAATCAAGTTTAAATGAATATTTAATTGTACAAAAAAAAAAGTCATGGACCTTTAATGTTGAGGATAAAATATGCAAGTACAAATCTTCAATATGACAAAAGATAATAATAAATCATTAAAAAATTAATAAATAAATGATATAAATTGAGAATAAGGTATTTCCTAAAGTTTTGTGGAGGAATACAAATAAATTTGTTCAAATATAATATCAAATTTTATTAGATTACCTGGAGTTATTTAAGAGACATAAGACAATAAAAAAACTATAATTTTAACAAAAATTACAACCCCTCTCTTACTTATAACCTGCTAGCCATGGATGAGAAGGTATAACTTCCTTTTTATTTTCTTCCTTTCTTTCCCTCCAAATATCTTGTATACAAACCAAGTTTAGGGCATCATAAGTGACATTAATAGAGTTTAAACACATGAAAACAACTTTGAGAGTGATGAAAGTGAGAGATAGAGAGAGAAATTAAAGAAGAGGCAAAAGAAATTCACCCAAAAGGCTTATATTAAGCACAAAATCTACAGGTAAAGTTTTCTGCACCAATTATTTTATTGTTGAATGAGATTAGGAAAATTAAGCAAAAATCCCTCAACTTTCAAATTAGGGTTCTTGGTTAAAATTAATGGAAATGTAAAATTAATGTAAATTGATTAATTTAGGATGAACTAGGTTAAAAAAGACATAAAATATTTAGGAATTGAAGAAGGAACTTCATGTTTTTCATGGCCTAGGGCCGGCTAAATAGGGAGAGAAAAAAAAGAGATTGGCTTGTTTGGTATAAATGCTTATTGACTAAATGTAATTAATGTGTATTATTATAATAATGATGTTTAGAGGTGAATGGATTACCTTATCAAACTTTTTTTTTTTTAATTTTTGCAAGCTTTGAATTAGGATTTCTTGAGATAATGGAGAGAAAGTGTATGATTATTTATGAAATTGTTGAAATTAGCATGAGGTGATTAATTACTAGTTAAAATCATGAAGATATTTAAGGAAAATCATGGAAGAAAAAGGGGGCCCATAGGGTCAGCCAAGTATATGGTTTTGAGAGAAATTGAATAATTGAAATAAATTTTTGAAATTTTAATTAATCTTGTGGTATTAATGAGATGGTGATGGTTGGAAAAGAATAGTTGATTTTGTATATTGAAATTGAAATTAGTGTGTTTATTTATTAGAAATTACATATGAAAGTTTTAAATATGGTTTCGATAGTTTTTTGTTTGTAGGATTTTATGAAGATGAGATTTGTTGGATTATACTTGTTTAGTATTTTGCTAAGAAAGAGTGAAACATGTTAGTATTAAATAAAAAGTGGTTTGACTTGAATATTGATAATTTGATTTGAGGGACATATTAATTGGTGTTGTATCTCCTTTTTGAAATAAGGAGAAGCATCATGAGTTTGGCAATCAACTAGAGGAGTTAGGTCTATCTGAGAAGCAGATAGGTGCCTTGCATCTCTTTCTATTTAAATTTTAATATTTTTTTTCTTAAATGTTGTATCATTGTTAATTGAGTATTGAAATGGAAATTGTGGAATTATATTTTGAGATGTAATTAATGTATGACTAAAATTTAAATTATAATTTATAAATAAAATGTAAAAGAGATGTTTGATTTGAATAAAGTAGAAATGTTTAACCATTTATACTCATTGATTGTATTGAAAAACATATATGATGTTTTGATAGTTAGTTTACCATGTTGGCGGTAGCTAAGAGAATGTTATCACTATTAATTGATTTTATTGATAAATATATAAGATGTTTTGATACTTAGTTTACAATGTTGACAGTAGCTAATGGAATGTTATTGATGTTAATCAATCTTATTGACAAACATATAAGATGTTCTAATGCTTAGTTGATTATATTGACAGTATCTAAGGAAATGTTATCAATTGTATTAACAAACATATAAGTTGTTATGATACTTAGATTACCGTGTTGATGATAGCTAAAGAAATATTATCAATATTAATTGATTGAATTGACAGAACATAAAGAGATGTTCCAACACTTAATTTAATCGTGTTGACGGTAATTAAAAAGATGATTTTTAATACTTAGTGAGTCATGTAGATGGTGATTAAATTAAAGAATAGGATATTAGTCGTCTATATTGACGATGACTAAAGAAATTGATGTAAATCTTATTTGGCTACTTTGATAGTGATTTATTTGATATGCATGGACTAATAAATTTTTGATATTGTGGTGGAAACTTCGAGTCATTACAAACATTAAGTTGATTGTATTTGTTTGGAAAATACATGTATAAAATATTAAATTGATAAATAATTATACTTTTATATGCTACAGTCTTTGTAGGTCTATCTCATTTAGTGGGACCGCGCTAACATTAGTTACTAGATTATATTTTATGAGGTATATAGTCTATGTAATTTAAATATTATGATTTTTTTAATAATTTCATTTTATGACGTGTTTAAATGCCTCTTTACTTAAATATTTTGTAAATCAAACTCTTTTGTGTTAAATACATCCATGCATCCATTATGTCGAGTATATAATGTAATAATGGAAGAAAGACTAGTATTTATAGAATTGAGTGTGAATGAACCATGAGAAATTATAATGGATTAATAAATGAACTTGTTGTATGCCTGAATCATCTATGTGGAAAATATGAGAATGTGTTTAATGTAGGATATGATGGGACAAATTCTTTTGGATATAGTTCGATATAAGAAAAACTCTGCTGAAACTTTGTTAAATCTGATAAGTCTTTTAAATAGATGTGTAGATATATTGTGAAATATGAAATTGATGATGTTCTAGAAAAGAGATAAAAAGAATAAAGATTTGGTCATGTTATAGATGCAAATCAAGTATTGAAATGTGTTGTTATATCCATATTGAAATAATACAAATATTAATTCATTTTCCCTTTAATTAATACAAAATATAAATATAGAAATGTGAAAAATTAATTTAATAGAGATATGATAATAAATTATTGGTAATAAAGAGAATAGAAGAATACAAAAGTTATTATTCAAAATAAAGAGTTCAATGACATGGAACATATAAATTCATGTGAAAGTAAATGAGATGGTAAAAAAAAGTTATATTGGATTCAGTTACAAAAGAGAGTGGATTTATCTATCTATCTAAAAGTTACCTTATTTTCATTAATGATCTGAAAAGCATTGGCAAAATTATCTATTAAAACATGAGGTGTTATAGCTGGTATGTCATACTTGCCATTGGTTGATAGGAGAGTAAGTCAATGATAGAAAAGTTGGCTATATCAAAAATATTGATGCAGAGTTAAGCTTACGATACCCATTAGTGGAAAGGATGGTTAAGCCAAGAAAGTTGATGCAAAATAAGGCTTAGAGATAACAACTAGTAAAAATGATGGTCATGTCAGGAGAGTTGGTATCGAGTCAAGCTTAGAGATAACTATTAATGAAAAAATTAGTATAAGAGAGGTTATTTATTGGCGAGAAAGAATAGTCTAGGTACAAGGTCTAGTTGGACCAAAATCAGAAAGGATCCAATTAGGCTTGAATTTTCTCTCCTCCTCCTTTCCTTCTTACCTTTTATTGGGTTTGGTTAGGAATCAATTCCATTAATGGTTCAATTAAGTTTTATAATATAGAGTTCAATAGTACTAGACGTAAGATTTAGGTTGGTCCAAGATTGGACTATCATTTGGCGTAAGCCATTTCTTCTTGTTTTTTTTTTTTATTGGGTGGCTTGATTGGATATAGGTTGACTGATCTACTTTTGGTTTAGGTAGATTTCTATTTTGTTTGGTATTGCGTTCTAAACGGTGGTTGATAAAAAAAAATTTTTTTATTTTTTTTTTATTTTTATGTTTTTATATTATTTTAATTTGTTGACATTAAAATTAATTTTTTAAAAAACTATATTATTTTAATATATTTTTAAATAAAAAATACTTTAAAAAATAATCACAACTATATTTTCAAATACCTCTATTAATAACTAAATATTGAGTTGATTGACTGCATGATGGCTAGAACGGTTGAATGTTATACTCCCTTTTTTGGGTGCCCCATCAATTAATTTGAACGGTGACATTGATCCAATTTAATGTGCATTAAACAACATTATGGGTAGCATTAATTTCATATGTTATCTTCAAATAAAAAAAAGAAAGAAAAAGAGTGGACAATATTATATTATAAACTGGACTTGAAGCAATGTGCAGGTGACACACTGACACTTCACGATAATGGCATGCATATCTAATGTAAAATCAACCATAAAACTAATCATCTTTTTTTCTTGAAAGAAGGATCATAGAGAATAGCTGTAGAGATGTCAAAAACAAGTTTAGATACTGCTTTACCCTTGTTGGAGGCTTATGATCATCACCGTGAAGATCAAAATGGCGAAGGAAGATGCTGGTGGATCAAACTATTGGATGTCAAAGAAGGCAAAGACCAAGTCTTGTTTTCACTGCCCATGATCCTTACTAATGCTTTCTACTATCTAATAACTCTGGTTTCTGTCATGTTTGCCGGTCACCTTGGTCCGCTTGAGCTTGCCGGCGCCACTCTTGGGAATTCATGGTGCACTGTCACTGGCATTGCTTTCATGGTACGTTTCTCTCCCTCTCTTCCCCCACCCCTGTCCACACACACACACACACACACACACACACACAGAGGAATAATTTAATGATATTATCATATTTATGGTTATGAACATACAATCAAGGAAAATGATTTGGAGTAGGAATGGCAGAGCTCTAGCTTAAGTGGTTTGCATCCTTAATTTGAATCGATTCCTTTTTCTGCTACATAGAGCAATGTCTTAGTCCTTTTGGGCCTAATGCTTCGATCAAGTACTCTTTTTGTTTATCAAGTATAATACATATGATCGTGCTTTCTAATTTTCTTTCTCTTTCTTTTCCTTCTCTCAGGCTGGATTAAGTGGAGCACTTGAGACACTTTGTGGTCAAGGATTTGGTGCAAAACTATACAGAACATTAGGAATTCATCTTCAAGCTTCCTGCATCATATCCTTTCTGTGCTCCATAATCATAAGCATTATCTGGCTTTACACAGAGCCTTTACTCATCTTCCTTCGTCAAGATCCTCAAATTTCAAAAGCTGCTGCTCTTTACTTAAAGTACTTGATTCCAGGCATATTTGCATTTGGATTCCTTCAAAACATCTTGAGGTTTCTTCAGACACAATCTGTTGTCATGCCCCTCATCCTGCTTTCAGGAATCCCATTGTGCATTCACATCGGTACAGCTTACGCATTGGTTCATAAGACAGATCTCGGTTTCAGAGGAGCTTCGTTGGCGGTTTCAATATCTTTGTGGATTTCAACTCTTGTGTTGGTCATATATGTGATTTATTCAAAGAAATTCAAACATACTTGGGAGGGGTTCTCTTCTGAATCATTTCGTCACATCCCAATAAACTTGAAACTGGCCCTGCCCTCTGCTGCAATGGTGTGGTAAGAGAACACAAAATGCTTCATTTTATTGGTAGCAGGTTTGCGATGTCATATATCTTACAACCTCTCTTTGATGATTTGCTAGTTTGGAGTACTGGGCATTCGAGCTCTTGGTGCTCCTAGCAGGAATGATGCCAAACGCAGAACTAACTACATCTGTGATTGCAATGTGGTATGCTTTACAGTTTACACCACAATACATTCTTTGCCAAAAACTAACTGTTCTGCTCTTGTTTTCCTGACTTGACTTTGGTGATGTTTTCGTTTCTCTCCAGTGTGAACACAGAGGACATTGCCTACATGTGCACCTCAGGTCTAAGCGCTACTGTGAGGTAAATGGTTGGAAATTAATTTGACATTTCCTGGTTTTAGCATTTCCATAATTTGATCCTCTACGCTTTTAGATAATGAAACTACGAATTTCTGTTGATAGTACAAGGGTGTCTAATGAGTTGGGAGCAGGAAATCCTGATAAAGCTAAACAAGCCATGGCCATGACTCTCAAGCTCTCTGTCCTTCTTGCTCTTCTAATTGTTTTAGCACTAGCCACTGGTCATGATATCTGGGCTGGCTTCTTCACCGATGACCTTTCCGTTATAAAAGCCTTCGCCTCGATGACACCTTTCCTTGCTATCTCTATCGCACTTGATGCCTTCCAAGTCGTCTTTACAGGTTTCATGGATCCTATTTCTTTCCTTTTCTGCTCTCATTTCTCTATTCTTTCCTTGAGGTGGCTAACTGTATGACCTGCTCAGATCTTAATGTAAGTATTTTAATTTGACGCAGGGGTAACTAGAGGTTGTGGTTGGCAGAATCTGGCTGTTATTGTAAATGTAGCAACATTCTTTTGCATTGGAATGCCGGTGGCAACCCTCCTCGGATTCAAGTTTAAGCTTTATTCTAAGGTGAAGCCAAACAGAAATAGTCTGTTTCTGCGTTTACTTACACAAGCATGCAGCTTTTCACAGACAAATATCAGACATTTTCACCTTCTATGACAGCAATTTCCCTGCATACAAAATTGAGGAAAATGCACCTAGTAACTCATGTTATTCTCAATCTTTGTCCTCTGGATTTTCATATTCTGTTTACTGATCTTATTTTCAATCTTTCTTCCATCGATTTTCATATTCTGTTGTGGGACCATTTCGGATCAGGGATTATGGATTGGTTTAATCTGCGGTCTTGCATGCCAAACCTGCACTCTGTTGTTGATTACACTGCGTACAAAATGGACTAGAATGGATCATCTCTCAGAACCAGAGGAAAATGGTAAGGAAAACTCAAGCTTGCCTGATAAAATCTCCAAAGTATGCTTTTGATGAAGAGAGGGACAGATTGGAGAAATTCAGATGCCATAATGTTTTATTGACTGGGACAACATGGAGAATTTTGTCCATGAAAGCTCTCTCTTTTTTGCAATAAATTGTACTTTTGCAGCGCAGGGAAATATTTTCGAAAGTTGAAAAATGAATTTGACGTCATTTTTCATAGCACTTTTTAAATAAATACTGGAGATTATGAATGGCCAAGGCTGTCATTTTCTGATCAGGGAAAGGAGAAATAAAATAGCGAGGCAGAAGGTAGTAATATACTTGGATTATTAGCTCGCTCGCGCTTTGCTAAGGATTGTAATAATTTTTTACCCCAAAAATAAATTGCTCATGTAGTTTATTTATTTATTTATTTTATTGTGCCAGGGTATTCTCCAACGCTTTCCAAAGCAAAAGACCACTCCTCCTCCTGGTATTGTCGGGCATCTTAAAGCGGGTTCCACCATTAGCGAGGATTCAAACGGTGTTTGCCTCACAGGGAGGACCAGCCCTTTGATGCTAGAACGAACCTCTCATGTATTGCTGACTTATTTTTTAATAGATTTTTTATTATCAAGAATTAAAAATTCTATGCATTTTGTAGTAGGAAACCTTTTTTAAATTTGAAGACAGTGGTATATTAGATGATATATTTTAAAAATATTTAGATAATAATATACAAGATCTGCTTGTGCCAATTTGTGATAAATTTTTAAATTCATGACCAGAGTTATGAGACCGTTATAATTTTATAAAAAACAATTCAAAATAAATAATAAACAAAATGTTAAATGATGAAATTAAAAAAAATACATTCAATTTAAAAAAAAACAAAAAACAACATAAATCAACCTGATTTAACTTTTCAAATTCACAACTTAGGTCACCAGAACCTAATAACCCCATGAAAATCAATTTGGAAAAATATACAATTGTCAATTCCCCATCAATCAAATGTTGATTGATGAAATTAGAGAAAAAATTAATTTGAAAAAAAAGGACAAAAAAGATGCAAGTCAACCAAGATTAGCATGTCAAACTTGAGACATGGATCATCTTTTCCCGGATTATGAGACTAAAATAAGTCTATATAAATCAAATAAAAATTACAAAGCCTGATGCCCAACTAATTCAATGTTGAATGGTACATTTGATAAAAAAAAAATCAAATAACAAAAAGTACCAAATAAAATTGACCTAGTTAACCCGAACTAACATGTTAAAATCATGACCTAAGTCTCGATACTAAAATAACCTAATAGAAAAACAAAATATTGAAGCTCAATTCTCAATGAATCTGATGATGAATGATGAAATTGTAAAAAAAAAAAAAATTTATTAAAAATAAAGAAAAAGAAAACAGCTCAATTATCCAGCCAAACTCGTGATCTGATTCATAATACCAAGATAACTAAATAGAAAGCAAACTGAATAAAAATACAAAACACAATTCCCAGAGAACCTAACGTTTAAGGATGAAATTGAAAAAAAAAAAACTAAAGTAAAAGATTGAGGACTAAATTTGATATCCAAAAACAAATGAGACTACTTTGCTATTTTAGATAATGTCATGTGCAAAAATCAAGGGAAAAAGAGAGAAAAGAGAGAGAGAGAGAGAAAAGGAAAGAAGATTAGGCAAATCAAATGATATTAAGGAAGGCCGCCAATGAATAATGGTATCCACAGTATGCGCCAACCAAATTAGGTTGATGTTCTCACATGTTGATGCATATGTTGCATGTACCAACCACTTCCCTCTATTTTTTTTCAATCTAGTCCCTAAATATTAATTTTAGTTTCAAATTCAGTCCCTAAAACTTCAATTGTTCTAAATCAATGAAATCAAATTATCAAACATCAAACAAGTACTGGATTTTTTCCTCGACATCATACAAACCCAACATGAAGTCGATTGAAGCAAAGTATCAAGTCAGATCCTAAATAAACCAATTTGAAAGGATAAAATTGAAGAGCAAGGAAAACTTGAGTGAAAAAAAACACAAATGATGCTATTATTACAATCCACAATAATTTTGTGCCTTGATCTACAATAGTTTTCCTAAATGTCTTTTTTTTTTTTTGTAATTGCAATGTAATTATAATTTTTAATAGTAATAACAAGTTGTTTAAAATATATTGTATCAATAAATAATTTTATAGTTTTAAAGTAATAATCAATTAAGCATTCATATGTCGCTTAATTTTTTAATTAACAATCTCACAAGTATAAATAATATAGGTTATATATATATATATATAATTTTAAATCAAATATAAATTTTATTATAAAGTTAATTTATTAATTTTATAAATAATTTTTTTTCCAAAATCAATGACTCTAGTCCACCTCTTCAAGATCATCCATATCCACCTTCATAAATAATTCGAAGTAGTAGTACATGAATTGTAATATTTATTAATGGGTGTTATGGAGTACAACTAAAATAATCAAGGCTTAATTGTAGCATCATCATCTTTGAATGAGAAATATTTTAATTTAACAAAAATTAAAGGTTATCATGATGAAATAATAATAATAAAAAGAAATCCTAATATATTTTAGACTTCATTGCTTTAATTAGTGTGCAAGGAATAACTTGATAGCCAATCAAGAGAATAATTAATTAATAGTTGATGATCTAAAATCAATAAGCCTAGAAATGAGATTTCTAAGTGTTTGGATAGTGGATAATCATATGTTCACGTCAATATTCTCTTCTTTAGAGCTCACGAGGTAGGTGGTTAATTGTAGAAGGCTTAACACCTGCAAAATAATCCCTTCTGGTAGGGACTCTTAAGTGATAAAGTCATATAAAAATAATATTGTTTTTTTTTTTGTATTATAAATGCTCCGAGAATTAAAGTATAAATATTTAGAGAATATAAATTGTGAATTCAACGGTGAGGATCAAAAGTTATTTCCTTTATAACCCTAACTTCTCTTGCTTGTATTTTTCTTTGTAATTTCTCTGTAGAAAAACAAATTGTTGAAAAAGCCTTGAGCGAGATTTGCTCTGTTTGTTAAGAAGAAACTATCATTTTAAGTATTCCTCGCCCCTAAAAATTTCTTTTTTTTTCCCATTCTTATGAGAAAAATAAACTCTAAAAAAAGTTAGATATGACCCTGAAAGTAGGGATGTTGCTTCTTTTGGTGATAAGTTTAAGTTCCAACCATAAACTAAAGGAAGTCGTAGGGTACAAAGGTCCATTAGTCTGGGTCCCAAGACTAGAAGGGATTGAAATCCAACTTCTACCTCTAGAAGGGGGGAAGGTAGTTCTCAATATCAAAGAATCCCTTCCCTTATTTCCTCTAGGAAACATAGGAGAGAGAGAGAGAGAGAGGGAAAGAGAGGGGGGGGGGGGCTACCTTAAGCCCCTAAAAACGATGCACCTAGCACCTTAAGCATAGATGATGTGGTACTTGTAAATAATTGATAATTAGGGGAGTATGTGGCTATATTGCCTTCCAGGAATGAAAGAATTAGCTAACTGACTTTGGCCTCCACTTAGGGGTACTTTGAGATTACTTCCCCAACATGTATGTTTGAGTTAGGGTATAACTTCTCTCTTCAAAGGTTTGTGAGGGGAGTTTTTTGGTATTATATGTTAGGTCCAGGTTAGTTACATCGCAATGGATAAATAATTTTGTCTGCCTTTGATAAATTCTTTAAGCTTGTAGAAATCAAGCCTATTGTAAATATATTTAAAACTTGTTACCATTTAGTTGCTGGTACAAATGATGACAATGATGTGTGTTGGTTTTCTACTTTCACTAACAAACTCATTGGATTAATGAAGGGGGATATTTTAGGGCAAGCCTACACACATCAAGAAATAAAAGGGGAGGTAGATGATAGTAAGATACAATGAGATGATGAACCTCATAGATGGGATGTAAATAATTTAGGGCTATTTCTACTATTGGAGAGTACCTCTTTAAGGCGAACACGAGGCTCCATCCAAGCTCAGATGAGGAAAAAACATATGCTATGTTGGCTTTGACCTTAATTGAGTATGGTGTTTATAAGATGGCCAAAGGGCATTACCGTGCTTTGTTATAAAGGTCTGCAGAGTAGAGCTTGTCTACGTCAAGGACGAGATTTTCATCTCTTGACTTAAGTGGAGTTAGGACTAGAGTAAAGATGGAAAATGATCTCATCAATATAGATGAGCTTTCTTTTTCTAAGAAATTGTTCTTGATGAAATAATGGCGAGAGCCACTCTTTCATGGAAATGAGAGGAACCATTACTCTAGTTGGGGATCAACCGTAGATGACCCCTTCTAAAGTGATTGTAGGTGTTGCTGTAAACTTTAGGAGAAAAATGGTCTCCACCCCTATAGAGTTTGGTGTTGTAGCCTTAAATGCGGAGACCTTTCTTATGGCACCACTAATGCCCTTAACCTTGATTTCAACTTCCATATACCTCTTTAGTTGCTAAGACTTGTTTTCATGGTGCTTTTCCTAAAGTTAGACAACCTGGGCTACAATGGATCTCTAAGAGATTAAAGATAAAAAAACAATTCTTACTTGGTTTAACGATACCTTGGGAAAAACTTTTTGGTGAGGAGAGTGTTAGGTAAGAGTAATTACTGGATGGAGTTGGGCCACACTAAGAGTGAAGGTCCCTATGCCGAAGATCAAGTTATTTTCAAAATGGAGAAACTTATTGAGAAAATGAAATAACAAATCCAACCTTATTTTTTCATTTCATTTTTTGTTGAAAAATATTGGCAATTGTTACTACTAAAGGTGTTAATTTTGACAAGGAAATAGAAGTCAATTTGGTAAATGACATGTTCAATGCTCCTAACAGCAAGATAGATAAAAACAAACAAGAAAATGTAAGGTTCCTAAAAAGAAATCTATCTGAATGAAGGTGGTCTTTGTTTTTTCGCTAGTTGTCAATGTGGAAAATTTAGTAAGGTCAAAACCATGGGAAACTAAAGATAAAGTTTCTAAGGCGTATAAAGTCTCATTATTCAGCTCCTGCTCAAATCCCCAGTGTTGCTTCATTGATAAACTAGCAGTGAGAGATAGATGGTCTACTAGTGAAAGGCAGCTTATTAAACATGGCCTTCCAGGTTGATGATGCTATTATCCCACATTGACTAGGAGACAAAGGCCTTGATCACTTATAAACACAAAGTTCAACCTTTCTCCCAAAGAGATGCTTTTTCAAAACAAAACTCATTATGTAGTTCCAATTGGACAGTACTTCTTAGGACTTACCATGTGTGGGTGTGAACACACATCATTATTGGTGCTATTTGTGAGGACATTAGCCATGTGTGACTACCCAAGCCCCTCGTTTGAGGGGCTATGATGATGTTATTATCCTACATCAGTTAGGAACGAGGGTTTTGGTTGCTTATAAGCACAACATTTAATTTCTTTGCTCAAGAGATATTTTTCCAGGACAAAGCCCATTATGTGATTCCAGTGAAATAATTTTTTTTAGAGAGCCTACTATATACGGGTATGGATACACATCATCACATGTAACTGTCTATGTTGATTTGGCTATGCAGCAGCTTCTCCAAACCAATCTGCACCTTCTTCTTCTTATTATATGCATATTTTTTCATTAAAACAAGGGGAAAAAAACACACAGCATATCTCATCATACGAGTTCTGAAGAAACACTCGACAAGTCTCAACAGATGAGTCCTTGAATTATATGTTGAAACGGTTCAGATTATGTTCTTTTTGGAGTAAAATCCCTCTGAAGGTGTAAGCAACGAGATTCGTGGGACATCAAAAGGGGAGAAGTTGATTGTAGGTTTTTGCCGACTTGTTTTAATCTAAATGACAACCACGACAGAATTCGAGGGAGCAATTTAGTTGAAACAAATCCCAATCAAGTGCACAAACGTCTGAGCTTAACCTCGTGCATGCATGCAACTGAAATTCAAATGCTCTCTCCAGCCTGAAATTTTGACAGAGTCATTGTTCTTGGTCAGTGAATATAAAATCTATTTCTTTATAGAAAGCCACTGCATCATAAGACAAAGCTTGTTTCTATAAAACGCATATTGATTTCATGACTTACTTTTTGCTACTCGCTAGCAACTTGCAGTTCAGCTAAGCTGTCTGTCGACAATTAATGGAGAAGATACTGTTAGACGACAATGGGGTTCTCTTTCTCTTTGGTTATAGACAGATCTGTTGCAGTCCAATTGGTCCTTATTGTGATTAACAAGAGGGTACCGGCTTGGCAACAAAGGCCACTGATCAAGCCAATCCATAAACCCTGCACCAAAGTAAATGCATCAGAGTTCATAAGAGTTAGTACGGGCTCGAGCCTTGTTACATTTCTTTGACAATGGTGCTTTACCTTAACATATAGCTTTAAGTTGAATCCAAGAACACAAGCTACAGGCATGCCAATACAGTAGAATGTTGCCAAGTTCGCATAAACAGCCAAGTGCTGCCAGCCACAACCTCTGGCCACCCCTGCGTATGTCAAATGCATTTTGTGAAAAAAGGTTTTTTGTTTTCAATTTGATAGGAAAGATTTGTGTATAGATGATATGGAGCTTCTGAATTTAGTAAAATAGAAGAAGCACATCATTGAAGGATATTCCCTCCAGGACCTTATATTCTTCAAAAAAAATAAAAAATTACGATAACTTTATTCTATAAACCATTTGTAAAATCTAAGCAAATTGATTCCGAGAAAAGAATGATCAAGGAAATTGTGAATAGTCCTCGAATCAGAAAGAGTGCATCTGATTCCCTTTCATTGATGACAAATATGAGAAAAATTGAAAATAATCCTCAAATAATTAACTTCCCATATCTACAGAAAAGTGCATGTTTCGAACCTGAGAATACACCTTGCACAGAATCAAGAGTAATCGAAATTGCAAGAAAGGGAGCCATTGATGCAAATTCCTTTGCTATTGTAGGGCTGCTACTGAAAAACCCAGCCCAGATGTTGTGACCAAATGCTAGAGCCAGAACAGCAAGAAGAGCAAGAAGAACAGAGAGCTTGAGAGTCACAGCCATAGCATTCTTAGCTCTATCTGGATTGCCCTCTCCTAATTCATTTGACACCCTTGTGCTGTTACATGAAGTTATTAATTTCAATATCTAAAACAGAAAAACGAAACAATAACAAAACAAATGAAATTTTATTTCAAATTATCAGCAAACCTTGCAGCGGCACTGAGACCATAGGTTAACATGTAGGCCACAGCTTCCGTGTTTACACTGAATATTCCAATAAAACAAAAAACAAAAGGGACAACCAGAGTAAGAACGAGCGTCAAAACAGAAATCTTATTTCAAGAGATGGTAAAGACAGACAATAGCAATTGAACTTGCCACATTGCGATCAATGAGGTGCTTATTTCTGAGCTTGGCATCAGTCCTGCTAGGAACACCAGAATCTCAAAGGCCCAATACTCTAAGCTGGCAAAACATTTTGGGAAGTGGATTGCTAGTGAGATTTTATTAGTCTTGATCAAGAACTGAACGGAATCCGGTAACACTTTCACTTACCATACCATTGCAGCAGAAGGCAGGGCTAGTTTCAAGTCATGAAGAATGTAATGAAATGACTCAAATGAAAACCCACCCCATGTATGCTCGAATTTCTTTGCACAAATCACATAAATGGCCAACATTAGGACTGATATCCATAGTGAAATTGATGCTGCCAGTGGAGCTCCCTTGAACCCAAGAGCTGTATGGTGAACCAAAGCATAAGCAATGCCGGTATGAATGCACAGTGGTACTAATGAGAATACCACAGGGGGCAGTACTACAGATTGTGTCTGAAGAAACCTCAGGATGTTCTGCATAATGCCATATGCGAACAATCCAGGAATCAGATACTTCATGTAGAGAGCAGCAGTCATAGAAACCTGAGCATCTTGATGGAGTAATAACAGGATTGGCTCTGTATAGAACCATATAACCGATATGGTAATACAGAAGATGAATGATATAATGCAGGAAGCTTGAAGATAAATTCCCAGCATTCTGTACATCTTTGCACCAAATCCTTGACCGCATAGTGTTTCAAGTGCTCCACTCAACCCTACCTGGAAAAAAACAAAAAAAAAACAACAGGAGAGGGTAAAAAGAGAATCAACAAAGAATCATCGTCTCAAAAGAGGCTTTCAAAGGACACCGAGACCATGAAGATAAAACCTGAATTAAGGGCTGTAAGTAGTCGGTATCAAAATTGAGTCTTCCAGAAAAAATAAAATCTGGTAAATGCACCAATTCTAATGTGGATGACCCGTCTAAGAACAGAAAGAGAAAAGACTTAATTTTAAGATATAAAAGCTAAAGCTTGTCCAAAGACACATTGATCGTTAAAAAATGAGGAAGGACAACTTATGATTGAGTGAAGCGTATCATAGTGTTTTTAGCTAATTATACTAATATTATCATGATCTGTACAGTGTTTTGACACAATCATGCACTACCAATTCTTCAATTACAACACCGTTTGAGTTCTGAGCACCACCACCTGCCTAGTGCCTATGGAAAGTCTGTTCTTAATTTACTGTAGTGATCTAGGAACAAACATGCAACCCACTTGGACTCTCACCATTTCAACAGGCTTCTTCTACTGCTCTAGAGGCTATACAATCAACGATCTAAATAAAACTCAGCCCAGCCCGATAAATCATGTATCCTTGATGTAGCTAATTAACGTGCTGCTAAATTCATTATTGCCATCACAAATGATGTGGACCATACCAAAATAGAATTGTAAGGGAATCCCCCCCGTAATGTTTTTTTAATGCTGTTAAGAAAAAAATAGAGATTTGGAGTCCTAGACTTGGCTTGGCAATAAAGGCTAGCTCTCCGTTTGTTGGTTTTTTAATCGGTCAATTTTATCATACACTGCAACATGTGGAGCACAAAAATCTTGAAAAGATCTCACATTTCATTTGTGGCAGACACATCTTGTCGGTTTCAAACAATTCTAGAAACAGAAGTTAAAAATGGGATGAGGATGGAATTAAGGAAGAAATACAAGGCAAGAACTAAGATACGAGCCCGACTTATTACTTGAAAAAATCATGAAAAGAAGTGCGAGATTGGGTTACCATGAAGGCAAAACCAGTGACCATAGCCCATGAGTTAGCCAGGGTGGCTCCAGCAAGCTCAAGCTCTCCGAGATGACCAGCGAACATGACAGAGACCAAAGGTATCAAGTAGTAGAAAACATTAGTGAGAATCATGGGCAGCGAAAACAAGATTTGGTTCTTGGCCTCCTCTACATCTAACACCTTCTTCCACCGCAGCCTCCACTTTTCACCATCTTCTACACTACTACTGTTGCTACGCTCCAGCAAAGGGGCAGCTTCAAAACTTGTGTTCGATAACATTTCTTTGAACTTGGCCTGCCTTCTCCAGCCTTCTCGTCTATCTTCAAACTTATACTATGCTGATAGCTCTTTTTTCATTAAACAAAAGGTGAAAATGATTGAGATTTATATGTGTTGAATCAGTCCTGTTATGTCCCTTTTATTTTATATTTTAAAGGGTAAGGTGTTCTTAAATAGTTTAAGAAGAGTCGTTTGATTTCAGATAACCTCACACCCCATCTCGATATTTATTTGATGGTTATGGGTCGAAGCAGAAAGGAGAAGGGTGAGGGCTCCAAGGTCGTGCCCTCGCATACTTGAGACATAAGGACGATATTTATTTAAAGAGAGGTCTTGTGAGAGACATTAGATCAACCGATTTTAGTTCATGACCTCGTACTTGAGACGTAAGTAAATTATGAACTTATGTTTCAATCTCCTAGCAAAATATTTACTTCATGTGTGATCAATCTAATTATACACTAAATCTCCTTACCAAACAAATTTGAATGTCCGATGGGTGAGATGTCATAAAATGCTAGCCTGTGAACCAAGCTTCAAACCACTAGCACAAGAAACAAGCGAACCGGGTCACGACAAAGCAGCCAACTTAGCATTCAAGCTGCAGCCAATGAGCGCAGAGGAGAATTTTCACTAGAACTTGCTCATAAGCGGGACATATAAATCGACTTATGCTGTGTACGTGAGTGTTGTAGTGTGTTCTTCTTTGTGTTTTCAAGATCCCTCCCTGTGCTGTGTGCATTAGAAAAGTGTGAGTGAGAGCTGTGTAATCCAAGTGTGAGAAAATTTTCAATGAAAGTATTTCTTTAATTCTTAAACAAAAACAATCAAATATAAATCTTATAACTTTATGATTTTCACATTCAAATAGTTATTAAAAGAAAATGTACCTTGATCTATAGCAAGTCTTTTGAGAGAATAAAAGTTTGATGAAAAAAAAAATTATATTAGTTTTCTAACCCTCTATTATTTTCATATATGTTCTTTTATAGAAGAAAACATACAGTTATAGGATAGAAAGATGATCAATTTTCTAAATAAACTTTTAATCTCATACATCCATCAATTTAATATGGTTATAATAGAAAACCACTTATCAAAATTAACTAATAGGATTTTAGCATTAATAGTTATCAAACTATTTAAGAGCATATAGACCATATTTTACACTTTCTTACTTGACTTACATGTTATTATTTTTCTTCATGGTTTAATAGATATATTAACACAATCCACATAAAATAACACTAAAATTATATATATATTGATCACATTATTTATTATAATTAAATCAAAGAACTAATAAGAGTCATAATAGTTATGCATTGTCGGTTCAACATAGTCTTTTCTATGTATTATATAGTATTAGTTTTTACTTAATATGAAATATAAATGAAAAGCATCTACTTGATCCAACAATAATGTCATTGTCAAAGATAATTCATATTATTACACCACTATAATCTTTAGATTTACCAACAAAAAATTTAGTCAGTATTTGTATTATTATTCCATTGATAATTAATTTACCAACAAAATCACCGACAGAAATGCTCCATCGGTAAATCTTTTAACGGTCATTTTTTTTGTCGATAAGTTCATTGGTAATAAAAAAAATATTATTACCGGTGGATTTATTGGCAGAAAAGGTGCACAAAAAAATAAATTTATCCGCTTTATTTCGTTGGTATTTCTCTCGAAACAATATCGTATGTAATTCCGTTGGTAATTATTTAAAAATATTTTTAAAAGTTCATTTTACAAAACTATAAATAGTTAAATCCATTTTTAAATTTTTTAGAGAATTAAATAAATAGAAAATACATGTTTTGAAAAATAGTTTTGATTTATATTAACAAACATTTTTCCTTCAATTTTATATTAAATGTTTTAGGAAAATTGAAAAAAAAACATTAATAAAAATAAAATTGCATGATTAATTGAATTTGTACGATAACTGAAAATATATAGATAATAGAGTTTATAGAAGTTTTGTTTGGTAATTGTTAAGAACCATTGAAATTCACAACTCAATCTCATTTTCACCCTTACACATGCTATTGATTTCTTTAATGATTAGATTTTATGTTTAACTAAACAAGTTTAATTATTTTTTTCCTGAGGTATAATACACCCTTATTTTGTGATAGAATTGTTAAGAATTACTCTATAATTTAAATGGAAGCCTAGATATAGAGAAATAGAAAGTCAACAACAATACTATAGGGTAAAAAATAATATGAACATCGAGGGGAGTAATTTAAATAGCAGTAACTAAAAAAAAGTCGTTATAATAATCTTATCTTAAATAAAAAGTATTAAATAAACAATGATGCAACCCTTTTTTTAAGAAAATATCAAGATTAAAAGCTACCATTCAATAAATAACATTAAAATTATTGAGAGAGTAGCGTCAACCATCAATTCCTCGAGTCATTCATTTATTGGGGCACATGCGACCAATAAATAATAGCTGTAGCATTTATTGGTCATTTATTGTGATTTTGAGTTTGTGTCCTTAAATCTTTCCTTGAAGAAGAACAAGTCGAAGATTTTCATCCTAAATTAATAAATTATAGTGTAAGGGCCAAGCCGACAAGGATTTTTCTTCTTCTTAAATTATAGTCAATGAATTTTATTTTTTTTGTCCCTTTCGTTTGTATTTAATTATAATAATACAGAAATTCTTAAAAAAATCTAATCTGATCGGTAAATGAATAATTTTTTTCACATTATTATTAGGATTTGAATTAAAGGAGAAGTCATTGGAATTTTTTTTAATAAATTAATCTACATATAAATGGTTTTTTATAAACGTCTATAAAAGAAACAGCAATAATAATAAAGACGTTAGAGATGGAGACTCTAATCATTAAAAATATATGGGTGATAATGGGCTAGCTAGGAGGCCTACTCTATGTATCCACCCAGGCTCAAGTCGTTTTGAAAACTCATCAGGATTCTTGAGGACTAAAATCTCAATCCATTATGGTGGATCAAATCAAATCCTATGTAATATATGGCCTGAGCTCCAGTGTAATGGTTAAAAAACAAATCAACATACTTCGAGCTCTATTGCTTCTTTCTAGTTAGTTAGGATTTGTTTGAAAATTTGATTGTAATTGTTTTTTAAAGTGTTTTTTATGTTAAAATATATTAAAATGATATATTTTTTATTTTTAAAAAAATTATTTTTAAAATCAGCGTATCAAAACGATCCAAAATATATATAAAAAATTAATTTTTAGCCAAAAAAATTAATTTTTTTAAAAACACGGGTACAACGACGTTTCCAAACATTTTTTTACTGGAGTATCAACAATTTTTGCGTCCTTTTTGGTATTTGGAAAGAGTTCATGCTTTCATGGATATAGTTAGTAGTATTTTATTTGAAATTAAATTTGATCGTAGAGTTAACCTCTTATCTCTATTATGTTTCTTAGATTGATCCAATTATTAATTTGACAAAACTTGTTAAAGAAAGAAAGTATTTTGCAACAGATGACCAAAATGTAAAATAAAGAAAAACCCTATAGTCAATCTAAAATCCCATAGAAGAAGTTCTTTTTAGTCCATCTATTGCAATTTTTTAGCCTAATTTCATTATTAATTTGACAAAACTTGTTAAAGAAAGAAAGTATTTTGCAACAGAGGACCAAACTGTAAAATAAAGAAAAACCCTATAGCCAATCTAAAATTCCATAGAAGAAGTTCTTTTTAGTCCATCTATTGCAATTTTTTAGCCTGATTTCATTATTAATTTGACAAAACTTGTTAAAGAAAGAAAGTATTTTGCAACAGAGGACCAAACTGTAAAATAAAGAAAAGCCCTATAGCCAATCTAAAAATCCATAAAAGAAGTTCTTTTTAGTCCATCTACTTTTCTTTTTCTTACTCTGCAATCCTTTTATTTTTTTATTTTAATTTTAATTTAAAAATTTATTTTCTTAACATTTTAGTCCTTCAAGTAATTTGAGAGGAGAGAGAGAAAGTAAATGAAAGAGAAAGAAAGCCGGTGAATTTCCACTTTTTGATGATGAAACTTGTAGTTATTGGTGCTAATAAGTTTTATTCAATAAGAAAAGTTTGATAGTAGTGGGTTTTTACTATAAACATGGTTCTTGGATTTTTTTTAGATCTTTTAAAGTGAAAATAACTTGTAGACCTAAAAACCCTTCCCTTGATTTTCTAGCTACTATAATGGTAATCAAATTTTGGGTTGTAACCCACTTTAAAAAAAAACATCTAGGTGTGGATTATGCATCATTTGCTCTCGTTGCAAAACTAAGAAAATCCAGGTGCGAGCTTGGGCTTCCAGGCTTAGAGCACTTGAGTGTTTTTATTAAAGTCAAGTACATGGATCTAACCCATTAATGCTAGACTTTTAAAAAAAAAAAAAATTCATCATTCAATATTGGATTTTTTTTTAATTTTATCCTTCAACATTTGATTAATTCTGAATTAACTTCACAACTTATTTCAGTTTGCTTTCAATAGAATTATGCAGTCTCAAACAAGCATCGCAATACTCGGTTGGAGTTTAATTTTTTTAGTATTTATTTTTATTATCATATAATCATGTGAAAAAAAGTTTACAAGAAAAAAGTGATTAAACACAATAAAATTTATAACTCGGGTCATGGGTTTGGCGAATTAAGCCATGAAATCTTAGTCAATCCAATACGTTGTCTTTTTAATATTAAAACAAAATATTATCTCAGATTTTTTATAAAATCAAACTATATTTTTACTAATTATCCAAGTTATTTTTAAATTTATAAAGTAATTAACTAAGTCACATTAATATAACTTTTAAAAAATTTAATTTGAAACTCAAGATAGATAAAAATTCATTTTATTTCTTAAGTTTATTAGAGGGCGAAAATATATTGGTTTAGCATAACAGGAAATAGGAGGAGGCCCTCTTATATCGTATTATAATTAAAGAAATTGAGGTCATCAAAATAATTACATGTTTCACACACACACACGTATGTTAAGCCAAGTCTGTGTGCAGCAAAACAAGAGGCCAATTCCTCTTTAATATTATTTTTGGTAAATGTCAATATTTTAAGAAGCGTGGGAATTCAAGTATATATACACTTTAGTTTTAAAACCTTAGTTTTTTAGTCCTAACCATAACGTCAAGAATTGAGTGCGCACCAAATGGAAGTCCTTTTCCAATCCCAACCATTCTAAAATGTTAGGTATTGAGTGTTGACGTTTCATGGAAAGAGACGAGCGACATTCCTTTAAGAAAATTATTGAAAACATCCCGTCAAACCCTTCTTCTTCTTTCAATTTTGTCCTCTGTATGCTTTTCTCTCAAAACTTTTTCTTACACCATTTTTTATTTCCTGCTTGTACAAGCATCATACTTTTTATTATTATTATTAATATTAGTATTCAGATAAGTTTAGGTGCACTAATTTAATGATTATATAAGTTATTAAAAAAACTCAAATTTATTATCTAATAATATTGGTATTCATTACGTGAGCCTTATCTAAAATTAATAACCATATAAATTTTCAATAACATTAAAAAAAGTCAAATTTATAATCATTAAATAACAAACTCAAAATCTAGTAAGTTAAGTTATTTCTTAATATTACCGTACTTCGATCTCTTCATTCGCTTGCAAGCATGCATGAGCTCATCACCGGAGCTCGATCACCGGCCAGACATGTTGCTATGAGTTAATTATTCATACCCAAAATGTAATGTTTCCCTTCATTATGCGATACGAGTTCTGAGTTATTCATACCCAATATGTAATATTTTCCTTCATTTTTAAAAAAACAAATTGCGCGAAAGCTAAAATAACCCCAGTTGTGTAGCTAGCTGGGTAACGTGTGCTCCATTACAAAAGCTCGTAATGTAAAACACACACACACACACACAGAGGTCTTACAAATGGATGTACGTATTTGTATTTTCCAGAATTGTTAACAGGACAAGCAGATTTGCAGGCAATTATGCAAGCAGAAGTAGAAAATGGAGGATGCATTGTTTTGAACTCGGGAAAAAACAAAATGTAGTGGCAACATTTATTTCCAAGCGTACGTAGAAATCAGAGGCAGAGGCACTTCAAATGGATTAGAAAGAAAATGCTACGTAAAAATTACAAGAGAAGAACCAGCAAGGAACAAGAGTCATACACTAAAAGTAGATTAAACATCATGCACCAACGTTGTGGTTGCATTTAATATATGATCACTCTTTCTTCGCTTCCTTGGTAGTTTGCTTCGCCTTTGTTCTTCCCTGTTTAGGCTTCATCAAGCAGAAACACGAGCAGCAAGGGCACTGGAACAAGAACTTCATCGCTAACCTTCTCCTTCTCTCCTCTCGTCTCCAAATTTCTCTTGAACTTTTATGTGCAGGAAAAGTCCTGGCTTTGCCGTGCCTTTCTATCTTCTTTCTTATCTACATAACATCATTCATCTTTTTCTTCTTCTTTTCAATTTTTTTATTTTTTTAAATTTTCGACAGGATTCACTTTCAATAAAGAAGATGCCTTCCCGATAATGCCCGGCTCTAGAATGCGTAGCGGGGCCGCCCATGAGCAAGCATGAACTTATGGGTCATCTTTAGCCCACTTATATTGAAAATTAGGGGATCCTTTTGATTTCATTGTCTCTATTTAAAATCTCCAAGCTGGCAACCATCATGCATGTATATTTTACATTACAATTTGATGTATGTTTCAATATTTTTTTCTTGTAAGTTGAAGACTAGCACAAGTGTAATACCATCATGATATTGATTGTCTTCGTGATTCTTTTTGAACTTTTTGTTTGAAAAATTATTTTAAATTCATGGTTAATTTATGTATTTAATTTTTAATTAAAAGTGTGGTTTATATTAACTTTTGTAGTTAAGACTTTGTTGGAGTTTGTTTTTTAATATAAACACGTTAACTTGAAATATATATTAACATGATAAAAAAAATTTATGAGTGAATAAAAAGAATTTATGTTATCCTTTTAAAACTCTATTGTATATATGAAAAAAATAAAAAAAATTAATATAATGAAAAGGTGAAAGAAAAAAAAATCCAAGTAAAATGGGTTTAAAGTTTAAACTCATTGTTGGAGGATGAATGTATGCTTATTTGACTTTTATTTATGATTTTTTTATTTATAAGAGAGTTGTGGAGGATGAATATTGTTTGCTTATATTTTAATGATTATTAGGAACATGACCATTATCTTAAAGAGCCATCTTGCATTCATAGGATTGCATTGAATTTGGTTTGTTGTTAATAGTATAATTAATGATTAATCATAAAAACATACGTTAATATATCACATTTTGAGTAATCAAATTACTTGAATGTATTTGACACTAAATTAATGAAGGAAATTAACATATAAAATACACACAAAAAAATGCAATATTCAACATTATCATTAGTGTTGGTATAAAATGAGAATTTGTAACAAGTCTAAGAGGGAAAAAAATCATAAGAGATATAAAAAAAAATCAAGATAACATATACTCTACTCATTTATAGAAGAGCCGAAAAATATTTGAGAATTATCATTAACTTGAACCAACCATTTTACATAGAAATTACTCATTGCGGGAATGCACAACTAATTATCATATATATTTAGCTTATGGTTGCCACTGCCTTCTCAATATGCCTTGAATATTTTATTGTATTTTCTCGAATTCTTTTGTGAATCTTACTGTGTCTTGTATCTGAGTTTCGTAATCATGATTTAGTCTGGATCAAAGGAACGTCCTCTGTTTAGAAGGTAGAAAGAAACGTAGAGGATAATAAAACAATAGCTAAACGAACCAACAGATTCCAACCAATAAGAAACGGAGGACCATGGCCCAGCTCATAAGTACAACCAGCCCATCTATCTAAAAATTTTCTTTTGTTTTGAAGATTAAACCTGTATTTGGGATAACATTATAATTGTTTTTTAAAATATTTTTTATTTAAAAATATATTAAAATAATATTTTTTTAATTTTTTTAAATTATTTTTGACATCAACGCATTAAAATGATTTAAAAACACCAAAAAATATTAATTTGAAGTAAGGAAAAAAAATAAAAAATAAAAACTAAATTTATTTTAAAACCATTTTTAAAATGTAAAAACAAATAGAATTTACTTGTCTAAAAACAAACAATGTTTTGGAGCAGGAATAAAAAAAAATGTGTTTAAAAAACTTTTTAAAAACACAAAAATAAACATCTAATTTAGCTTAGCAAGGGGAATGATGGACGAAATAGAAAAAAGAAAAGGACATGATAGAAGGTGGACAATCTTTTTGATCCTTTCATGAAAAAGGTCAACTCTCAGCTCGTTGTAAAAGGTATGGAAACTGGCAATCATTATAGTTGAAATCGTGCACGATGCCATCAATGGAGTATCATGAAATGCCTCGGTTTCTGCAAGCTTAACAAGAAATATTTTATCATCACTGATGATCTAGAACCAAAAAAAATGAAAAAAATAGGAAAAAAAAACCCATAGAATAACCGGCCAAAATATCATAATAAACATAAAACTTTATGAAAAAACTTTTACCATTTACATACCTTGTCATAAAATAAGTTGGGAAATTTTTATTTATTTATTTTGATGGGAAGGGTGTAATTTGATAATTTTTGCAAGATTAATGATATTTAAGAGTTTAATCATGATTCTAGATGGTGAATTATATTCACCTAATAATTTCTCAAACCTATTATAAAGTTGTTGCACATTTCACTAAATTTTACAATAACTCATTGAATTGATGATTAAAATAAATTTAATGATTTATAAGAGTTTATTAATTCGTACATATGAATTCACCATATAATTTTTAAAATCCATAAGAATCCATATGTAAAAATGTTTTACTTGCAACTTATTACAGTTAAATCTTTATAAATTAATATATTGGGACCATGAAAATTTATTAATTAATCAAGATCTTATTTAAACTTTCATTTTAAGTCGAGACCGAACAAACATATTATTTAATCATGTTAATTTATTAAGGTTATACAGTAGTTAGGTAATTTTTTTATTTGAAAAATTATTAAGAAAAGAACTAGCTATTGCGGTGATTTCAATGTTAACAAAGAGAGAAAACATTTTAGATTATAATAATGTTTTATTGTATTTTTTTTTCTTTTTTTTCTTGGTCCTTTAGTTTTTTTCATTTTTTTCCTTATATTTTTTTTCTTGATTTGTTTATTTAAAGTTATGTTTATTTGGAATTGAACTTGGTGGTTTGTTTTAATTGCTTAGATTATGAGATCTCGAGGTATTGATAAAACATTATGTCATTGGGTTTGATTAAATTAAATGAAATTTTATTGATTTAAAATAATTAAGGTTGTGAGAACTAAATTTTAACAATAAACAAATATTTATCTCATTTTTCTTGAAAGAATCAAGAACTTAATTGCAAGAACAATTAAAAGATCAACACAATTATTATTTTTCTTATTTTTTTTTTAATTTGATCATTTCACATTAAATTTATTTGAGATAAGACTTAATAGTGTTTTTTAGTTGCCTTGATATGGGATCTCACGAAATATATATATATATATATATATATATATATATATATATATATGATTGATGCTTACTTTTACAAAATAAACTTTAATTTTTATTAATCCAATACAATTAAGATTTAAGAGATCAAATTTAAAATTGAAAACAATTATAAAGATTGAAATAACGAACAATGGTAAAGAGGTTGACATGTGTGAAGGAAGTCATCGTGCTTTGGAGGCGCATGCAACTTCCATCAATGCTAGAATGTCCCCTTCCCTAGTGAAGTTGGAAGTGTCTCAATAAATATTTATTGATGAAGTGATGTGTGTAAATGTTAGAGGCACATGCACATGTATTTCCATTTTTATTTTTCCTTTTATTGTCCCCCCCCCCCCTCCCCCACTCTTTACTCTCTATGCAAATTCTCTCCAAAATAGCAATGTGTCTTGTTTTTTTATTTTTAGATCAAATTTGGTCTTTAATTTTTTTATTGTTATTTATTTTTTTTAAATTGAATTTTTTTTTCTTTAATTTCATTCATTAACATTATATTGATTGGGAAGTAGACTTCATGATTTTTTTTATGGTTTGTTTATATGAGGTAATATCAACCTTTTGATCTAGGTCATAGATTTGGAAAATTAGCCCGAGTTCACTTTAGTATTTTTTTAGGTTTTTTTTTTAAATTTTGTTTTTAATTTCACCCTTCAACATTAGATTTATTGAGGATTTTCCTTTCATGACTTTTATTTTAATTTTTTTATATGGAATTATCTCGATCTCATGATTTAAATTGTAGGTTTAACATGTTATCTTTGGTTGAATCGGTTCTTCTTTTTTCTTCACTCTTTTTTTAAATTGATTTTTTTTCTTCAATTTTTTTTTCTTTCTAAATTGACTTTTTTTTAATTTTATTCTTCAATATTGATTTGGTTGAGAATTGAGCTTAAAGTTTTTCTTATTTTGCTTTTTATGAGACTATCTCCTTCTCGTAAGTTATTTTTTTATATTGAAAAAAAAATAATATCTAGGTAAAGTCAATGATTTTTAAAGAAATAAAATAAAATATAAGACCTAAATTATTTAACTTGATCCGACCAAAATGAAAAGTAATATATGTGATAAACGAAGAACCAATGAAATGCTTTATAAAGGATGTGAACAAAACTTTGATCATTACACCTCCATTTCAAATCCAATAACATTTTCTTAATAAACAAACACCTTTTTTCCTTATGGTTCAACCTTATCCCAAAATCACATGTATCCATGATTCTCGAGACGACACTACGGAATTTGCTTTCACTATTACTGTTGAACTCGGCACCACCTACTACTAATATGACTTGGAAAACTTTTAACTCAAAGGCAGGTTTTACGTGGAAATAGTTTTGATATTGACTCAATTAAATTAATTGATTTAGTTAGAGTAACTCGTGATTTTATTGATTAAGTTAAATTTAATTTAGACTAAAATAGCTTAGTTTTAAAAAAATAAAATCATTTTATTTTAAATAAAATAATAGATTTATTTGATTCATGCAAATTGACTTAATAACCTAATTTGTTTTTTAGATTAGATCTTGAATTAAATCTAATAACTATACATTCAAGTATCGTACAATGTATTACAACATGCTATTATAAATACATACTATTTATAACTCTAAGTAGTATAATTTAACTGGTCAGGTTTTTAATTTGCTCCTCAAAGATCATCAATTCAAATCGCACAAACTTTCAGGTCACTGAAGGCTTATATGATTATTAACTTCAGGGCCCGTAAAATTAGTTGAACTACGCGTAAATTAGTCTGGACACCCATATTAATCTAAAAAAAAATACATATTATCTTTGTTTTGATAAATTTGGGTATTTATTCATTCGAATAATTTTGTTTTTCAAATATATATATATATAACTTGGTGGAAAAGCTATGTGAGTTTGGTGAATTCACATGCAAAGCAGGTTGAGTAGTTGACCCAACTAGCCAGTTGCAAAGCAATATGTTGACAATTGAATCATGGCAGCAGAGCAGCACCCCGTGACCTCCGGCCACCGCCGCTCCTCGTGCATGAAGAAGACTCTGGCACTTTGACGTGCTTTGCTCACTTTTCCATGTTCCTATATTTTGGTTCCCCATCCACAAGTAGAGAGCGTCCCTTCACGCCCTAGTCGACAATGCTAATTTGCTAAATATATTTATAGTATTAATTAGAAGAAAAATAAATGTAAAAGGGATATAAAAATAATAAAAAAATAAAAAATCACATTCGCTCTCATTAAAAAAATGATAGGAATTCCTCTCTTTTATTTCTCTATTTTTCTTATGTTTAGCTCTCTCAATATTTGTAATTACAATTTGAGTATCATAGAATTTCCGAGAGACCTTACCTTCTATTTTTAATTTTATGTTTGAAATGGTTACTTGCTATTTGTTTTTGAAAAAAAACATCAAATTTACTATTATGATAGTCTCAATTTTGTAATAAAACTATTTTTTTGTAGCAATTTCACAATCATATTATTTTGATTTTTCAAAAAACATTTCTTATAAAATCACTCAAAATAAAACTTTAAATTTTTTACAAAATAAGAATTTTTTTTTTTAAAAAAAGGTTCAATCTAGATGAAAGAAAATATTGACAGCTAGAAAGTCTTAGTAATATGAAAGTCTTTAATTAAGAATTTTCAAGGTATTAGTTACTTTAACTTACGTAAAAAAATGAGTGAGACAAAAACATAACGTAATAAAAAGATATTAATACAAAAAAAACAATAAAAAGCCATTTTAAACACAAAATCAAAATTAGAGGAGCACCTGCAAGCACTAATTTAATTTTTCATAAGTATGCGAATAGAAAACTTACTAAAAAAACCTTAATACAAATAAATAGGGATGATAATTTAATCCAAGTGAGCGAGTTTTATTTTAGATAGTTACCTTAGTTAATAGATAATGAATAAATATAAATATTATTAAATCCAATTTGAAATCTATTTCAAACTGAAACTTTATTCAAATTTAACATGATATATATATTTCTATTATATAGATATATATGTAGAATATTTTTATTTTTTTAATTAAATATAATATATACATATATCAATAATGATATAATACACACAAATATTATTTTTATTTTCATTCAATAATCAATAATAGTCAAACAATGAATAATTACCTGTATATCCGAAACCTAATGGATATAGTATGTATATCTAAATCTTTTATTCGATAAATAATAGGTAAGGTATGAATATAGAAAGAAACTTGACCCATGAATACTCATTGTCATCTCCTACAAATAAAATTTAATACAATGATTTTATCATACATTTATATAGTAAAAAGTAAAATAATTAAATAAACTATTTACTACTTGAAACATCATATATTTTGTACTTCAATGTTTGTTAAGTGTTAAATACTATTTTGATGCATTGAGATGTGTTTGTATAACTAAACCTTATATTAGTCTAGAATTTTTTAAAAAAATTACTCAAGCACATGCAATTCTCATTTAAATGATTTCTTAGTAATCATAATATCCTTTCAATTGGTGTTTATATACAATGCCAAATATACTCATAAGATAGATTATGTTGTTTAATTGAAGTTAATATTTTATAATGTGCATTAGTTGTAAATGGAAACTTATAAAATTATGTTTATGTTAAATAACAAGAATGAATAATTACATCATGGGAAAGATTATTGATGGGAGAAAATAAACTAAAATTAGTGTGAAAGGGATTTTGTTTTTTTTTTAAGTCCATAATGCGAATAAAATCCAAATAAAAATAATTTATTACAAAAAAAAAAAGTTAAGAATAAAATAACATAAATGATGTGAATGAAGCAAAATATATAATTAGAATACAGAAATGGACCCAAGAAAATTAATGAGTGGGTTGATATGATTTATACAAGTATGGAACAAGAAATTTAGTTTTTTGATGTGAAATTACATACCAACCAGTTTTACAAAATTAAATGTAACTCTCAAACAGAGCATCAATTAAGGGTAAAATTTTATGTGGATTCTCATGATATACTTTTCAACACGGGACTAAAAGGCGATCAGAGTTCGGAAAGACTTTGCGATAAAATTGACTATTAGGCTGAGATATAAATAGAATATAAATCTCTGAACCAAAATCTACAGCGTTGGTAAAATAAATATTCTATTAAATAGGTAAAGACAATATTTGCACTAAGAGGATGTTATTAGACTAAAAACTAGAAGTAAAAATGTTATTTAGGAATTTTAAAAAAATCATATACAAAAAATACCTGAAAAATAAAAAAGACTAAAATGTGAATAAAAACCTGATGAAGGAAGAAATATTAGAAAGAAATATAGTGGAACATAGTTTCATGAAATCCAAATTCATTGAGCTTTGTTTTGATGTAAATAGGCGTTGGCACTAAGGAAAAATTTATCCAGAAAGTCGAAAGGTCAAAAGTAATAATGAAAGTTTTTGGAATTGTTCCCTATAAAAAGGCCTTATGGCCAACCATTACACAAGAAGAAGAGGGGAAAATGAAGAAATTAGAGAGAGAAAGCTTAGAAAATCATAGAAAACACTAGAAATTTGAAAGGAAATTCTTACAAAGTGTGGGAATTAAACACTTAAACGCAAAATTTTTTAAAGGAAATCAAGTAAGGAGGAGAAGAAGAGATAGAGAGATATGACGACAAGGAGGGAAAAATAAGGAAGAATTTGCGACATCTTATTCTAGAAGGATTTCAAGCCTAAATGTTTATTGGGTAAGGTACTCCAAACCTATTTAAACAAGTTTTTGTGATAATTATTTGATTTATGTTTGAATTTCCAAGTTGTAGGAATTAGGATTCTAGAGCAAATTGGAGAAACTTTAAACTAGTTGGAAATTGTTGTAATAGATTAAGAAAGGAGTAGAGAACATAACAAATTTCATAGAAATTGAAGTGAAAATCTTGATAAAGTGAAGGATATAGGGTCGACCAAAAAGGAAGGGAGTTGGAAGTGATCTAATATGTGTAGATAGTGTAAAAACATGTTGAATTATGTGTTTTGACTTGAATGGATAGACATAGAACAAGTATGGGGATTTATTATGAAATTTTAAGAAACATTACATACGATGGAAATTGTTTATTGTTGGTCGAGTATCTTTAGTTTCTGATAGAGAGTCATGGTTCACTTCAAAATTATGGTCGAGTATACAACAAGCTTTAAGCATAAAATTAAACTTAAGCGTTGCTTTTCATCCACCGATGGATGGTTAATCTGAAAGGACAATTCAAACATTGAAGGATTTATTGAGATCTTGTACATACCAGAATTTAAGAGACAATGGAAAGATCAGTTACCATTAATGGAATTTGCTTATAATAATAGTTATTAGGCCACCATTGGCATTACACCTTATGAAGCTTTGTATGAGAGGAAGTGTCGCACTCTTATATGTTAGTATAAAGTTGATGAAAGGAAGTTATTAGGGCCAAAGTTAATATAGATAACTATTAACAAAGTGAATCTAATATAAAAAAAAAATGATGAAATAAGCATAAGACAAACAAAAGGGTTATATTGATAACCATAAAAGACTATTGAACTTGTGGTGGGAGAGAAGTTTTTTTTAAAGGTTGCACCTTGGAAAAGTATTATCCGATTTGGAATGAAGGGCAAGTTAACACCCATATATATTGGGCCCTTTGAAGTTATATAAGGAATTAGTCATGTTATTTATCGTTTGACGTTTCCTCTATAAATGGCAAGGATCCATAATTTATTTCATGTCTTCCTACCTTGAAAAATGAAAGTGGTTTCTACATGATTTTTGCTATAAGTGCCAATAGAAATCAAGGAAGACTTGACACTAGAGGTAAAGCCAATGAGTATTTTAGACAGAAACAAGAAGGAATTGCGAAATAAAAGGTTCTTTTAGTGAAAATATTATGGAGAAGCTCCCATTTTAAAAAAGAAACTTGAGAAAGAGAATCTTAAATGAAGAGAACATATTCAAAATTGTTTGCTGAAATAGGTATGAATTTAAATTTCAAGGATGAAATTTATAAGGGGGAGAATGCAAACCCCTGTGTGAAGAAACTTATAAAATTAAAGAAATAATATTTTAAATGGCAAGAATGAATAATTACCTTGTGGGAACGATTATTGATGGGAGAAATTAAACTAAACTTAGTATGAAAGGGGATTTTTTTTTTTTAAAAAAAAGGTTCAGAATGCAAATAAAATCCAGATGAAAATAATTTATCAGGAAAGAAAAACCTAGGAATAAAATAATATAGATGATGTAAATGAAGCAAAAAATATATTTAGAATAAAGAAATAGCCCCAAGAAATTTAGTGAGCGGGTTGATATGATTTATACAAGCATGGAATAAGAATTTCAGATTTTTAGCGTGGAATCACAAAGTGATTAGTTTTATAGTATTGAACTAAACTCTCAAAGTGACAATCAATTCAGGTTAAAATTTTACATGGATTCTCTTGATATGCTTTTCTACCCAGGGTTAAAACTAAAAAGTGATTATAGTTCGGGAAGGCCTTGCAATAAAATTAAATGTTAGGCTGAGATATAGATAGAATATAAATCTTTGAACAAAAATCCACAGCGTTGGTAAAATAAATATTATATTTAATGGATGAAGAGAGTATTTGCACCAAGAGGATGTTGTTAGAATTGAAAACTGAATGTAAAAAAGTTGTTTAGGAATTTAAAAAAATCAGATACGAAAAATACTTGAAAAATAAAATAGACTGAAATGCAAATAAAAACCTAATAAAGGATTCAAAAAATAGAAAGAAATATAGTGGAACATAATCTTATGAAATTCAAATTCGCTTAGGTTTGTTTTGATGTAAACATATATTGACACCTCAGACAAATTTACTTGGAAAGTTGAAAGGTTGAAAGGAGGGATATAATGGGAATTTTTGGAATTGTTCCCTATAAAAAGGCATTATGGTGAACCATTACACAAGAAAAAGAGGGGAAGAAGAAGAAATTAGAGAGAAAAAGCTTAGAAAAATCATAGAAAACTGTGAAAATTTGAAAGGAAATTTTTACAAAGTGTGGAATTAAACACTTAAACACAAAAAATTTGGAAGGAAATCAAGTGAAGGGGAGAGGAAGAGATAGAGAGATCGGACGACAAGGAGAGAAAAAGAAGGAAAAATTGGTGACATCTTGGTCTGGAAGGATTTCAAGCTTAAATCCTTATTGGGTAAGATTCTCTAGGCCTAGTTAAACAAGTTTTTGTGATAATTATTTTATTTATGATTGAATTTCCAAGTTATGGGAATTAGGGTTTTAAAGCAAATTAGGGAAACTTAAAAGTAGTTGGAAATTGTTGTAATAGATTAAGAAATGAGTAGAGAACATAAGAAATTTCATAGAAATAGAAGTGAAAATCTTGGTAAAGTGAATGATGTAGGCTAACTAAAAAGGAGGGGAATTGAAAAGTGATCTAATATGTGTATTAGTGTAAAAACATGTTGAATTATGTGTTTTGACTTAAATGGACATGTATAGAACAAGTATGAGGATTTATTATGAAGTTTTGAGAAACTTTACATACAATGAAAATTGTATATTATTGTGTGCTGGAAATAAATATGGATGAGGGATTCCAATGTTAATGTTGTAGTGATGACGATGATAAATAACATGAAATAAGAGCTCAGATATTTGGTTTTAATTGAAATTGGAATATGGAAGTGATTATGAAGAGACTTGTGTTTATGTGTTTGGGAGCATGGATATGTAAAATTATTATGAAATTGATAGGTGAAATAAATGCTCACCATATATTTGATAAAATGCTAGAGAGTGAACAATGATGAAAAATTAACCTTGTCGAATTATTGACATTGATGGAAAATGGACATAGACAAAATATTAGATGTTTATGTACTTTAAATTCATGGCAAAACAGATTGATGACTAATAACATTAATAAAATTCTCTTGTCAAGATAGATCGTGAAAGGAGGACCACATATAGGTGGAGTTGCGACATTGTGTACAACAAGTATGTGTTTTTCATCTTATTCGAATTTAGACTTTATGTTTATTTCAATTTTATTCGGTTATTGGATGTACATTTCTTATAAAAAAAATAAAGAAGAAATTGAGAGGATAAAAATATTAATGGATTTATATGTAATCGTGAGGGGTTACCAAATTATTGACAATCATAGAAATTGTCGGATTAAGTGGTAACCATGAGAGGTTACCGGATAAATGAAAATCAGATGAATTGCCATATTTATTGGTAATGTGAAAGGTTATTAGATTATTGGTAATCATATGGATTAATAGATTTATGAGTAACTGAGGAGGGATTACTGATGTAATGTCATTAATTGAATTGTCATATTATTTATTAATAATTTATATTTAAATTAATGATGCTAGCACTTTGAACACATTGGAAAGGCATATTATAAATTATGGTAATTAACTTTTTTTATTAGAATACTGTAAATTAATATGATGTATTAAATATTTAATTTTAGGCCAATCACAATCCTAACCAGAGTTGTAGCGATTAATATAGCATGCTATGTTAAATGAATGACTAAAATATAATAGTATAGTAATTTGAGACAAGTAGTGCTTATAATTTTAGGGATTGTACTTAGTCTTTAATGGTATTTAATTAGGAACTTGGATGTGGTATATGATAGTATATTGTGTAGAGTAAGTATTTTGTATGTAATTCATGTGTAATGCTATATTCTAATATTTTGTTGTATTTTAATCTCATGTTTGAAATATATAATCACATTGCTAAAACAATAGAATTTTTTTGTTGAGGTTATATGAAACATAATCCTGGATGGTTGGATTAAAAAAAATTATTTTTAACATCAACACATCAAAATAATTCAAAAATATAAAAACATTATTTAAAAACACAATTTTAACTACATTACTTAACAAACACTCAGCAAATTGAAAAATTTTCCATTATGATTGAGACATGGTGGTGTTCGGTTCCAAACGCATATAATAAATGTGGAACTTGACTTCCAAATTCTAATCTTCAATCCTCCTTGGCAACCTCTTCAAATCAAAATTTCAAACTTGCCAACCAAAATTATTTCATTTATATTTCTCAGCATGAGACAAATATAGGTTATGACAAAACTGGCAAGTAAAACAAAACAAAATCAAATCCATAAACTAAAAATCATTCATGTTCCGAAGGTCAGCTCTTCTGTCTTCATTCCAAGTCACATACACACTATTATTTCTCACAAATGTATGTATGTGTATTTTTATTTTTTCCAATAAATAATAGATTCGCTTCTGTGTTTTTTTTTGTACTTTTGATATCTTTTTCTTTCTCTGGATTCTGCCACTTGTTGCTTTCTCTTATAGTTTGTCTCCACCGTCCAATAACCGTTTTTTCTTTAAATGCGCTTTTTTTTTTTTAACTTAATATTTTTAAATATTTTAATAATATATTGAAATTAAATACTTTCTTCTTAAAGTGTTATTTTAATGTATTTTTTAAGTCAAAATCATTTTAAAAATTACGTTACCTAATTCTACTTTGTCTTTAAACAGAGACAACGTGTCAAATTTTGAAATCGGTCTGAAGGCAAAAGTTGACCACTGTGGGCAACTGGGTTCTAAGAGTGCTTGTACTGTACTTGCAAGTGCTGTTTAATGCCTTGCTCAAACCTTGGGGGTGGTTTCTTATCTTAGGTTTGGACTGGTAAAGTTTCTTTCTTTCTTTCTTACGTCCTTACTAAAACTTGTTCAAAGCTTTGATTTTGGGATCTCATTTAACTGTTAATTGTTGCTTAATTTGCTAAATGTTGCTTTATGTTGGTTTATAGTGCATTGGGATGTGTGTTTGAAGTTGCTTCATTTGAATGACTTTCTTGCTCTCACAATCCCACTAAGGGGTATTGGCTGTTCAACAGTGCAGGGTTTTGGGGATTCGTTGATTTTTTTTTTTGTCAAGGGTTTTGGTTTCAAGTGGGGTCAGAGATCTCAGTTTGTTTGAGTGGCCTCACTATCTATATATATATATAAATATATATTTTTTTCTTGTTTAATGGCCTGTATTATTGCTTCACTTTCAAGTTGTAACTTGATCCTTACCAAGGTGTATTGCATTGGGAGTTTTTCAAATCGGGTGATCCTTTTCTTTTCTCTAATGGGCAACACTTAATCAACTAGGTCTTGGTCTCTTAAAGTTCTAGGGATTTGATTTCAAGTGGGGAGTGGTTATTTCTCTTGATTTTACCTCTTGTTGCTTCATTTGCAATTTGGAAATTGCAATCTACTTTCTTTCTGGAGGCCTTTTGGGATTTTTTATATGCGAGTTCCTTTATTTGGACTTCTTCTCTTTAAAAGCAGTTTATGCCAAGAAAATCATCATCTTCAACGTGGGAGTCTTTGCCTTGATTTGAGCTGTGGCTAAGATTTGATTTTAGTGATGGTGGTGGTGGAGTCTGCTCCAATGATTTTCCTCAGATGTGTGTTCTTTGCTTGCTTTCTTTGTTCCTCTTGGGGTCTCAAAACTATAGCTCAATCTTGTGATCCAAATGATTCTCTGGCCCTGAAGGAATTTGCTGGAAACCTCACAAATGGGTCCATCATAACATCATGGTCCAACAGGGCTGACTGCTGTCAATGGGACGGGGTTGTATGTGGGAGCAATATCAGTGGCTCAATTCACAGGAGAGTGACCAGGCTGGTTCTTTCCAAAAAGGGTCTTCAAGGGTTAATTCCACGCTCTTTAGGACATCTAGACCAGCTGAGATCACTTGATCTCTCTTGCAATCATCTTCAAGGTGGATTGCCTTTGGAGCTCTCAAGCTTGAAGCAGATGGAGGTTCTTGATTTGAGCCACAACTTGCTATCAGGGCAAGTTTCAGGGGTGCTTTCTGGTTTAATATCCATTCAGTCACTGAATATTTCTAGCAATCTGTTCAAGGAAGACTTGTTTGAGCTTGGAGGATATCCAAATCTTGTTGTATTCAACATAAGCAACAATTCATTCACTGGTCCAGTCACTTCTCAAATTTGCAGCTCCTCTAAGGGGATTCGGATTCTTGATTTATCGATGAACCATCTTGTGGGCAATCTCGCAGGCTTGTACAATTGCAGCAAATCCCTCCAGCAATTGCATTTGGACTCCAACTCACTTTCAGGCTCTCTCCCAGACTTCATATACTCAACGTTAGCTTTGGAGCACTTCTCAATCTCCAACAACAATTTCTCTGGCCAGTTAAGCAAGGAAGTGAGTAAGCTCTCTAGCCTTAAGACCCTGGTTATTTATGGAAACCGGTTTTCAGGCCATATTCCAAATGCATTTGGCAACCTTACACATCTAGAACATTTTGTTGCACATTCAAATATGTTGTCTGGACCATTGCCTTCAACACTGTCATTCTGCTCAAAACTTCACATTCTTGACCTTAGAAACAATTCTTTAACTGGTCCAGTCGATCTTAATTTCACTGGAATGCCTAGTCTCTGTACGCTTGATCTTGCCGCTAATCACTTTTCTGGGCCGCTTCCAAATTCTTTATCTGATTGCCGTGAATTGGAAACTTTGAGCCTGGCTAAGAATGAATTAACGGGCAAAATCCCTGTGAGTTTTGCTAAGCTCTCATCCCTTTCGTTTCTCTCATTGTCGAACAATAGTTTTGTGGACTTATCTGAGGCACTAACCGTGCTACAGCATTGCCAAAATCTCTCTACTCTTATCCTCACAAAGAACTTCGTTGGTGAGGAAATTCCCGGGAATGTCAGTGGTTTTCAGAATTTAATGGTCTTAGCATTTGGAAATTGTGCTCTCAAAGGCCATATCCCCGTTTGGCTGTTGAGTTGCAGGAAGTTAGAAGCTCTTGATTTGTCGTGGAATCATTTGGATGGAAATATTCCTTCATGGATTGGCCAGATGGAGAATTTGTTTTACCTGGACCTCTCAAATAACTCCCTCACTGGAGAGATCCCGAAAAGTTTGACTGACCTAAAGAGCCTCATCTCTGCAAACAGCAGTTCTCCCCATCTTACTGCTTCTGCTGGCATTCCTCTATATGTAAAGCGAAACCAGAGTGCTAGCGGTTTGCCATACAAGCAGGCGTCAAACTTCCCACCTTCAATATTGTTGAGCAACAATAGAATAAATGGAACAATTCCACCTGAAGTTGGAAGGTTGAAAGACCTCCATGTCTTGGATTTGAGCAGGAACAACATAACTGGCACCATTCCCGACTCCTTTTCACAAATGGAAAACTTGGAATTTTTAGATTTTTCATCCAACAATCTGCACGGGTCAATCCCCCCATCACTCGAGAAGCTTACATTCTTGTCAAAGTTTAGTGTGGCTAATAATCACTTGAGGGGACAAATTCCAACTGGAGGGCAGTTCTATAGCTTTCCTTGCTCAAGCTTTGAGGGTAATCCAGGACTCTGTGGGGTAATAATTTCTCCTTGTAATGCCATTAATAATACGTCGAAGCCGGGTATTCCATCTGGTTCAGAGAGGAGGTTTGGTCGAAGCAATATTCTCAGCATAACAATCACTATAGGAGTTGGGCTTGCGCTGGTCCTTGCTATTGTTTTGCATAAGATGTCAAGGAGGAACGTGGGGGATCCCATTGGTGATTTGGAGGAGGAAGGAAGTCTGCCACACAGGTTTTCTGAAGCTCTCAGGTCCTCCAAGTTGGTGCTTTTTCAGAATTCAGATTGCAAAGAACTCTCAGTTGCAGATTTGTTGAAATCAACAAATAACTTCAACCAAGCAAACATCATTGGTTGTGGTGGATTCGGCCTAGTTTATAAAGCGAACCTTCCCAATGATACAAAAGCTGCAATCAAGAGGCTTTCTGGAGACTCTGGCCAGATGGAACGTGAATTTCAGGCTGAAGTGGAAGCTCTGTCGAGGGCTCAACACAAAAACCTTGTTTCTCTTCAAGGTTATTGCAGGCATGGTAATTACAGGCTATTGATTTACTCATACATGGAAAATGGAAGCTTGGATTATTGGCTGCATGAATCTGTTGATGGGACCTCAGTACTTAAATGGGAGGTGAGACTCAAGATAGCTCAAGGAGCAGCTTGCGGGTTAGCATATCTGCACAAAGTTTGCGAACCACATATAGTTCACCGAGATGTGAAATCAAGCAACATACTTCTAGATGAAAATTTTGAAGCTCATTTGGCTGATTTTGGTCTCTCAAGGCTACTTCGACCATACGACACTCATGTAACGACAGATTTGGTTGGCACATTAGGTTATATACCTCCTGAATATAGCCAAACATTGATGGCAACATGCAGGGGTGATGTTTACAGTTTTGGTGTTGTTCTTCTTGAGCTTCTCACTGGCAGAAGGCCTGTGGAGGTTTGCAAAGGAAAAAACTGCAGGGATTTGGTTTCTTGGGTGTTTCAGATGAAGTCCGAGAAAAGGGAGGCAGAGATTATAGACCCTGCAATTTGGGACAAAGATCATCAGAAACAGCTGTTTGAAATGCTTGAAATTGCATGTAGGTGCTTAGACCAGGATCCAAGGCAGAGACCCCTTATCGACGAAGTTGTTTCGTGGCTTGTATTCGATTCCAAGGTGCTCAACAATGAGCTATAATACCGTACTTTGTTACGGGGTCTTAGTTTCATAAAATCAGCTCTTAGTACTATGAAAGATGAGCTCTGTATGCAAAATACATAGGCTCTTTTGTCAATTATTCAGATAGGAATATGCATACTATGAAATGCCTTGATTTTGTAGTTGTCTTCTTGTTCCACTGGAAGTAGGAGCATTATACTACCATGCGAAGATCAAATCCTTGACATTGATCTATACATATCGATGTAAATGATTTATTTGGTTTCTTTTAGAATTTGAATAATTGATTTTCATTTGTACTGGATCTACAAGGTCTTGACCCTTGTGCTTGTAAAACTCACTCAACCAACCCATTTATAGTAATTGAAGGATGAAATGGAAAGATGAGAAAATATTCTGCAGACATTGGAGACTGCCCATCTACTAGCTAACAAATGCATCTCCTTTTCTGAGTTTCTCATATATGAACTGTTCGTGGTTTATGCATTATTGTAATGTCTAACATCCTCCATTGGCTTTCACCATGCCATTCAAAAGGAAGGCAAATTCTGGAAATCTGCATGAGCAGGGGAGATACTTTTTTGCTGGTACGCACGCAGTCAGAACTCAGAACATGCATTTATGCAAAAGGAAACAGAGATACTTGTTCACCCCCTCGGGCTTGGTAGCCTCCAAGTTTCTCGAATAGAGAAGCTTCAAGAGGCAAGCTAAATGGTCACTCTGTGTAGCAATTTCTTTTGTGAAAGAAAGGATGTGAAAGAGAGGATTGGATTATTTGTCCCTTCCCATAAAAAAAGCATGACTAGAATTTTGCTCGATTGATGTAGAGCCTAAAAATATTTATTTAAAAAAAAATGCAGTCATAAAGATGCTTTTTATGTGTGTTTTCTTGCTTGGGCGTCGAGTAGATATCGATAAGTTGACAGGAGAGATTGAGAGACAATAACTTGACAAGGTTACCTACTACTTTTTTTTCTTTTTTCTTTTTTTTTTACTTTGTTAGAATAGATTGCTGAAGAAACCCCCTGAATCAATCTTCAAAAATTAGTTTATCCCTGAAATCTTTGCTTTCTTAAATTGGCAATAATTATATTTTGGACTGCAGAAAATGGCTTTTAATTGGGAATAATAAAAATCACGGTTGAATTAATAAACTGCCAATAAAAATCACGGTTGTATCCTTCTTTGTTCCTTACCTTTCCAGCATAAGTTGCTAGTATCATGTATATTATTTTTCAAATAATTTATTTTATTTTATATTATATCATTAAAAATTTTATTATATTGTTAGTCCTTTTTAAATAAAAAAAAACCAAAAGAACAAAAAGTACGAGATCTCTTATGTCATTCACTAAGTCAAGACTGATATAATAAAAAAAGAGGGAAAAAGAATCATTTAGTAGATGACGAGCTTGAAATCAAAAAAATTATTCTCTTTGTGATTTCAGATTTAAATCATGTACTTAGTTAATATTGATAATTACTAGAAGTTTCTCTTGTTATTAATTTTATAACTAGTAAAGATTAGTCTAAGTGCACTGAATATCCTGTATAAATAAATAAAAAGGAAGAAAGAGATCAGACAGACTAAAGTTAGTAGACATCGTGCTGAGTAGTGACAAGATTGAAATCACAAGAATCATCAGGCAGTGTTGGTAGAACATTATTGATTCCTGCTATATTTCACATGTAAGATCCTTTCAAAGCAGCAGTAACAAATGTTTGCGGATTGAGATTGACAATTGAGTGGTGTTCGGTAAACATCCTTTTCTGTCACCTTCTTCCTCGAGCTTTGAAGCTCCGCAAATCTCTCTCCATGCAAATTGCGATAGCATGTTTCAATTTTCAAATTGAACCTTCCTAGGCTAGCATCTTCATTTCTATTTGTCATCTTGCACAAAAGGGTTTTGTCTTAGCCTCTTAGGGAATACGGGTTTAGGTTTAGGGTTAGACAAAAACCCTCTTAGGTTTAGGGTTAAAATCCATTTCAATTGGGTAGAAAAATGAATTTCGGTTTCTGCTGCGCAACTTTTTGCAAGAAAAAGTCATGGTTGATAAGACAACTGATCATGGATCCATCATTCTCAAATCTCAAACACTCCGATTTGGGCACTGGTATTGTGCTCCGGCAAGAGCCCGTAATAGCTAAGAATCCTAACCGATATTTTGTCAAAGATTTCTTCTGAGGTCTGCTGTAATGGACCTCAAACCTTAAATTCATATCCAGCGAATAAACCTTTCTATTACAGCATGCATGGTTCATCCTCGTTTTGTCTATGACTCAGACTACACATCTTTGCTCTCCTTTCCACAACCTTCTCGAAGAGGAACCAACCATCAGGGTCTTTTCCTTTTTAGTCTTCCAATTATAATCAGCTAGCGTGAGTGGTTTTGCTACTTTCATCCCTGTATTTGAAGGATTTGATCCTTTTAAGGTTTTTTTGCTGGCATCTATTTGGTTGCTTTTGATAAAGTTTTTTCTCTGTTCGTTTCGTTGGAATACTTATCTGTCATAATTATGCTTATTATATATGGTGAGTATCATAATTTATATCGATGAAAACAATCTAAATCATAAAACATTATGTTGATTTTGAGACTTTTCTTTGCTTTAAGCTACGAGTTATTTGATATTAACAGTAAACTCCTTTTGCTTTCCTTTGTCTCCCTGCATTTGTGCAGGTTCTTCAATCTTTCTCTTTTGTATCTATATTTTTATTTTGGTTCCTTTTTTTTTTCTTTTTTTAAATTTTATGCTGGTTATGGAGATGTAATTAGTGTTTTTAATGTACGTGTGGCATTCTATGTCTGAATTATGTATCATTGCTTTGCACATTGCTTTGCTTTAGTTTCATCAGACATTCTCCACCATTCCATCATCATAACTTCTTTACTAAATAGGTGGCCCACGATATCCCATGATATACCACGATGCAACCATTTTTTTTTCAATTTAAAAAAAAAAATCAAAGGTGATGCAAGTATTTTTCTTTAAAAAAAATTGAAATTCTTGTCATTGACTTGATTCGGTTTAATAAATTTGACTAATTTAATAACACAAATAAAATAAATACAATAACAATAAATAAACTATATAAAATCAACAATTAAAAAAACCCAACTCGAGCCCAATTAATTAGGTTAGCACACAAAATATACGACTTGATCGTAATACCAAGGTAATCCCATTGAAAGAAAACTAAATAAAACTATGAAGCTTGATTATTAAACAACTCAATATTGAAGGGCGAGATAACCCAGACCATTTTAAGAATCCATGCAAAATCCAAGAGAGAGCATATAAAAAACAATAACGAGCCCAATCTGTAATTCAATAAATGTTAAAAGATAAAATCGAAAAACTTGAGCTTAAAAAAAAAACTCGGATGAATTTCTTAAACTTGGGTTAATCTCCAAACTCGTAACCTGTGAAATCATATACCTAAGCTCAATTCCTAACTAAATTAATGTTAAAGGATAAAATTAAAAAAAAATACAATTTATAAAAAAAAAATCAAAGTAAAAAAATAACAATCAAAAGAATAAGGATTAAATTTAATAGGGAAAAAAAATCAAAGGATGAAATCATAAAAAAATTTCAATATTAAAAATTATCTCAAATAAAATAAATAATAATAAAAAAAAATGGAAGCACATCTAACAGATGAAAAAAAAGTAAAGAAGGATGAAAGGCTACTAACCATGAGAGAGAAAAAATCTTAAAACTATTCTTTCTTTTCTTCATTTTTTTTATGTTTCTCTCAAAATTTTAGTTTGGGGGAGTGATTCCATGTAATTTGTCGTACCCTCCTTACGGGGACGCGGGGACACTTTTCTTATGGTGTCCTTGATATGATCTTTGGTTGGATAAGGGAATCATTATCCAATATTATAGTTGCTAAAACATTAATTGATCTTTTAGAGATTCTAAGCAAGGTACTAGTTGTCTAAAGAGAAGATATTAGCATCCATAGTTTGCTTTACTTGAGGTAAGCTGCATTGATTTTTTTTTTTTTTTTTACTATAGTCTGATGATGTTTCTATCTCTATCAATCTAGTACGATAGGTTTGTTACGATAAACAAATACTAGTTTTCTAGCTCAAGAACTTGGTCTAAAATGGTGAAATGTCCTCAATTATTATTGATTTTTTTTCATGGATAAATTGGATTTTGCTACCGCATCTTCCAAATAATATTTCAGATAAAATTTCTTGTTTTTTTTTTAAATTTTTATATTAAAAGTGAATGAGTTGTATTATTCTTAATGATGTTTTGGATATTAACTTTATACAGTTTTTTTTATCCTTGTATTAAAATGAGTAATAATAAAATATTATTCATCGTAATATTTTGAATATTAACTATCCTTGTAGGATCTTTTATCTTTATATATATTCTTGTAATAATAAATCATTATCTTTAATAATATTTTGGATGTTAATCGATTTGTAGGTTTTTTTATTTTTATATTAAAAGTGAATGAGTTGTATTATTTTTAATGATATTTTGGATATTAACTTTATACAATTTTTTTTTATCCTTGTATTAAAATGAGTAATAATAAAATATTATTCATCGTAATATTTTGGATATTATTAACTATCCTTGTAGGATCTTTTATCCTTATATATATTCTTGTAATAATAAATCATTATCTTTAATAATATTTTGGATGTTAATTGATTTGTAGGTTTTTTTTATTTTTATATTAAAAGTGAAAAATATGTTGCCAAAATTAATTTTTTAATGGTCTAGAGGCTTTGTATCACGGAGAATGGGTCTCACAGTACTTGGAATGGGAGGAGATGATGAAGGCTAGATATTATGAAGGCTAGGTTTAGGTATAATGGGTTTTTGGGTTTAAATCTCTTGATAAAATACTTATTATTTTTATTATTATTATTATATAAATTCTTCAAAATTTAAAAAGTATTCTTTTACACATTATTTAAAATCAAATGACATGTTAAACTGAAATCAATTATTATGTTTGAAATAGAATACTAAACCATAAAATTTAATTCAATTATACTACTTGAAATACATGTGGAAATGAATTGAATTGATAATCTTGACTATTTTGCTTTTAATTTAGAAATATTTTTGTTACATAAATTATATTTATTTTGTTACAAGGACCCTTATATTTATTTAAAATGACTAATATTGTATTTCTTTCAAGTTGTCTCATTTTACCAAGAATTCAATATACTTAATTAAAAGTATTAATAGGGCTTGTAGTTCATAAACATGTTAAGGATTATAATTTACAGGCAATATGCTAGATAATCAAAGGAAACTATGATAGCAATCCAATCAAAGAAAATATTTTAGTTGGTAATACCTATTGTTACTCCACCTAAAAAACATGGATTGATAGATGTTATGTCATTTTTGTTCTTATATACTAGCTATAATTTTAAATACTACTTTTTAATCTTGACTTATTTTAAATTTATACCCATTCATGCATCAATCAACCATCATCAATATATATTACCAAAAAAGCCCATCATCCACGTATAATTGGCTGAGTAAAACAAAACATAAAAGAAAGAAAATGAAAGGAAAGATTCGAGCAAAAAAAAAAAAGAAGAAGAAGGTCTAGCTGGTCACTTAAGTTATTATAACATTAAATTTGAATTTTTTAATTATTTTCCTAATTTAATTTTTCCTTTCCTCCTTAAAAAATATTTTATTTTGATAATTATTTGTTTTCTATACCAGCTACTATTTTATGTTGAGGAGGGTCATTTATTGATTTCATTTATCATGTTAACAATTAAAGTAGATTTGATTTAATTGGACGCAAAATAGGAAGTAAAATGAGTTTTTTTATTATTTAATTTTCAAAAAACAATTGAAAAGAAAAAAGAAATTTAAAAAATATTACCCCCCTAGTTTCTTACAGATAACTAAATATTAATGTCTGTGTATAATTAGAAAAGAAAAGAAAGGACGGATTGTTTTTTTTTTTACATTTCCTAAGAGGAAAACGAAAAGAGGAATATAAAATGCGGTGAGCGTGGATCGAACACGCGACCTTCAGATCTTCAGTCTGACGCTCTCCCAACTGAGCTATCCCCGCTTTTGCCTTCAATAAGAACTTATAATAAATAAATTTGCAGTTGGTCGAAAATTCATGCAAATAAAGGAACGGAACACCATACAGCTCCTGATCGGCTAACTTGGTTCGAAAATAAACCAATTGAGGAAAAGCTCTTGGGATGTTTTTGAAAATATAACAGTTTTAAAATGTTTTTTATTTAAAAATATATATATCAATGCTATCATTCTTCATAACTCGTCCCATTACTAATTAATTATTATTAATTAGCATATATTAAAACCCTAGGCACTTCACTAAGCAATCAACATTAAAATGCCAAGGTATTTTACAATTCAGTACTTAATATTATTTTTTATATAATTTTACCTTTTAATGTTGGATTTAAATAATATTAAATTGTATAATTTATTTCGATTTATTTCGATTTATTTTCTATTGAGTCATCTCACTTTTATGATCTGAATTTGGTAAATTAAACTTAGTTAATTCTTGTAATTTTTTTAATTAATTTTTTTATTTTATTATTTAATATTGATTTGATTGAAGATTTAGTTTTATATTTTTTTAATTTGTTTTATATAAAATTTTCAAGATAAAAAAAAAATAATTGACACATGAATAACCAAACTTTTCAGGCGGAACAGTGGAGGACAAAAACTTGGAATGGAAATGAACTTCAGCCGCCACCATTTAATTCAACCAATATAGTACCACCACAATTCACTTTGCTTCTAAGGTTATGATTATGTCCAAATTCTAAGTGAAATGGGGTATTTTTTTTTATTATTTTTGGTATAATTATATTTATTATTTTATTTTCTTTACTATTAAATTTTTTTAGGTTTTGAGATGTTTAAAAAAGTTCAAAATATATTTTTTAGATTTTAAAAAGGTTGATAATAGCTAGACCAACAACACTTTATTTTACGTCTTTGATCTGTGCTAAAATATTTTGCAGGGTAGCAATGTAGCAGCAGAGACAAAAAGAGAAGGAAGCGGCCCAGATCATAAGACACCGGGAACTTTTTATGGTGCATCAAATGATCCGACCAGGCAAAGGCGAGTAGGGGTGTTCAAAAAAATAATTCATTTATAATATTGTATTATTTACGGATGATAATTGTTTAGAAAAACTAAAAAAATAATATTTAATGGGTTGAGATTTTTAAAACCAGTCAATCAGATTAATATATATTTTTTATTTTTTATGTTTTTATATTTAATAATTTAAAAATTAAGCATTTATTTTGGATTTCTTTAACCTTTAATTAAAAAAAAAAGACTTATTTCTTTGTTGGAGTGGAGGAAAGGAGGAAGAGGGAATTAGAATTTAATGGCAATGGAGGATATAAAAATTAAACTTAATATTAGAAATGTCATGTAACTTATAGTTCGTATCTATTTTATATATAAATACATGAAAATTAACAATAAAACCGTTGAAATTTATAATATCAACCAAAAAAATTGATCCTACCCAAATATTCAATATATCTGTCAAGAAGTCCATCTCTCGATAATTATCCAAAAAAAAAAAAAGTCAAGAAGTCCAGCATGAAGTCAAGCAACAAGCCCTGGACCCGAGTAGGGGCAATACAGTTTCTGGCTGACACAGCTAGAGAAAGGGTTAAAAAAGCAACACAATTAGCAGACGCGATTGGGGGACACAGCATAGAAAAACAATGGACGGTGCATTGGAAGCAACCAAGGAGGCTGACCAAAAGATTAGAGATGCAGTCGTCGGTGGAAAAAACCATAATAAGAGTCATTACAATGACGACGACGACAACAATGTTGTAGAAGATCCCGTGGTTTTTGAGGTTCATAAAATTGATGGACCAGTTGATACAGCCGAGTACAGAAATATTGAGGGAAGTTCTGATGATTCGAAGACAATAAACTATAGAGAAGATGGAGAAAGCACTTGGTTTTTTGAAGCTTTCTTGTATTTTGTACCAATAACAATGGTCTGTTGCAGTGTTTGTATCATGCTAGCCTGGTTAGAAAATAATGCATGTGGTATAATTAGGTCATTTACGTTCTTCTTTGTCGAGGAATTTAGCTCTAGCCCTCAATCTTGGAATGTTTCTTGCTCCTCTCTGGAGTTCTTCCGAGCTTTAGCTCCCCCGAGCAAATCCCAGGCACTTGAGAACCTTAAAATTAGCCCAGGACTAGGGCTCATAAGGGAAGGCTGGTGGGGTAACTAATTAATTTTCGAGTGATCATGATCCTTTGTCAACGACTGTTCAAATGAGCAGTGTCCATTTCCTCTACACAACTACAAAGTAGTTCATAGGGTGATTATGCAAAAACTTGAAACTGAGTTTCTGACCATGAATGACGTTCTCTACGCTACAGGACACTGTCTTCTGACTGGAATTCTATCTCCTGGACAGAAAGTGCCCAAGTTTTGTCGAGTTGCATGGTTGAAAGGAAAAACAATGGACTGGGAATCTGATACGCTGTTTACTTTGGCCATAAATCGCCAAAACAAATTCCAAAGTGAAAAGGATTGGTAAAATGTGACAGAGAGCAACTCAAGGATAAAGTCGATAAATGCATTTTCGAGGGCGAGCATAAAGGGGTGCTAGAAAAGGTGATAGGCAATACATATAACCAGCACTTCACTCACTATTGCCTGTAAATCCATTATGAAGTTGATCGGAAGGTGGTGGAGGTAGGGAATATAGATAACCAATATTTCAATACTTATCATCACCTTGATTGATTAAAACACAGTTTAGACTAAAAAAGAATTTCTTGGAAAGATATGATCCAGTTGTTTTCTGCTTTCCAGGACTAGTTGACAAAGACTTGAAAGATCTTCATCTTATCAAACAGCTGGTTGGTTCTCTTTGCAGAACTTGAATTGTTCCTCTCCAAGGAAAAGTCATGATCCATATTTCATCTCTATTCTGTTTTTTCCTTCATCAGCCAACTAAAATCTGTGATCCCCAGCTCCATTTTATATGCACCAATCTGGAAAGAATATAGGACCAAAACTCCAACTCTTTATGCTAGTCAAATTCATATGACTAGGCCATTCCCTTTAATGTGTTATCATAAAAGCAAAAGAAAAGAAAAGTAGAGACGCGGAAGAGTGGAGGGGTGAAAGGTAGGTAGATATAGAACCATGGAATCATCCAGCTACACTTGTGGGTGGAAATGGATTGGGATATTTGAGAGTTCGTGTTTGCTATTACATGATTTCCTTAAACTTTTTGGTTTCTTTGTGCCTGTTCTTGTTGTGGCAATTTTCTGAGTCATAATCATAATCCATCCAGTGCACAGGTTTCACTTAATGATGATCGCTCTTAGTTTTCTAGCCAGTCTCCAAGATTGCTCAAATTACCTTTGTCGAAGCCTTTTGTTTTATATGATTTTCATCTAGATTTTAGCAAGAAATTGATGTGAATGCCAATGATCGATGTACAACTCCAGACCTATCCTTTCTCTCCCTGAAAGGGAATTATGCTACATCCCATGCTAAATCTTAATAGCTATGATAAATTGACACCATAAACCTAATTTTAACCTCGCCATCCGCCATTTTCTTACAGATTAAAGACGATGAAGATGCTCAATAAGTTTGATTTTAAACATCTGAATGGTATATAAGGATAATTGGAATATCAATAAGGAATATAATTTAACTGGTCAGATATTAAATTTATTTTTTAGAGATTATCAATTCAAATTATAAAATTAGAGTTATTAAAAATTTATATAATTATTAATTTTAAAATTTATAAAATTAATCAAAATACACGCAAATCACCGAACACCTACTTTAATCTAAGAAAACAAATCCAATTGGAACTCTTATGTGATAGAGAATAGGGAATAATATATAAGATATGTGCGGGAATAGGAACGATGCTTATAAGCAGTGGTCCTTTCCAGTTTCCACTGTTACAAAACTATAATCTGTACCTCCAAATTACTTCAGCTCGATCTTAGCCATATACTATTAGATGTACAAACAGAAGCTTTACTCAAATTCTAACGAGCTGTAACACCCTCTATGATCTTAGCTGTATATCTCTTTCATAGACATTTGCTAAAGTTTTCCATTTTGTACAGGTACAAGAGCCATGTGAAAACTGGTGTTGGGTCATGTCATTACTGAGGTTTTTACCTTCCCAGCTGCTGTAATATGTACATGGTGTCAAGGCCACTCAGCCATGTCCCAAACTTCAGAGCACAAAAGTCCTAGACTTGTACTAGAAACCAACCCCTGTAATAAAGACATGGACATGATTTCTAAGAAAACAAGCATTCGGTTGTAAAGCAATTATCTAAATATTTGAATTCATCGATCCGCACATGGACCTGTAAGTCTTACATCAAATAAAAAAACACCAGAAGAAAAGAAAAAGGAGGAATAAAGCTTTGCGTGAATGAAAGACTAAAAATTTATTAGTCCACTTCGACAGAAAAGAAGCATAGGGTACCCTGCTAGAGTACACTGTCTGTCCAAACCAAAGACGCAGAATCTTGTGGAAGCATTGGCGTTGTACCAATCCATTAAAGGGTGCACTAAAATTTGACATGTCCTTTTCAAGGCTATGACATAGACGTAATCCCCTCTAATGTTTCTTGCTCTGAGCGCGATTCAGTCTCTCTCTCTCTCTCTCTCTCTCTCTCTCTCTCTCTCTCGCTCGCTCGCCTAAGCACTGGAAATTTGGTTTTGTTTCCATGCCATTAATGTCAAAATAATGCCCCAAGAAAACGTTCTGAAGATTGGTGATAGAAAACAGTAAATAATGGTTGATGATGCAGTCGAGCATGTTTGAGGCTGCGTTTATACATGTGTTTTCTTTAAATTTAAAAAAACAAATTGTTAAAATTGAGTACGCTTTATAATTTTTGGATCGTTTTGATGTGCTGATATTAAAAATAATTTTTAAAAAATAAAAAATATCATTAACATGTATTTCGACACGAAAAACTATTTGAAAAGTAATCGTTACCACACTACCAAACACGGTCGGAAAATACGGTTTTGCTTTTTTTTCTTTCGGGAAATCTAGTGATCAAATCTATGCTACAGACTAGGACGGAAATAACATGAAAAAGATAGTAAATATAAGGGTGTTTATGTTCGTACTTTTGCTTCTGTGTTTGTTGCGAGGCACAACTTTTAATAGTAAAACAATACAAAAATAAAAACAAAAAAAATTATGTTTTTTTTATTTTGAGCGGTGTACCTCGACACTAAAAGTAAATGACTGTGAAAACTAATATATCCTAAATAATTTTAGTAGGCAGTGTCTCCATCACAAAATATTGATTCCATGTTTTATTACTAATTAAGTATTAATAAATCTAAATACTAGCTAGCTATAAAACTCGAAAAGCAAAATAAAAATGAAGAAAATGAAGAAGAAAATTTAACAAAACTAGCCCGAATAACACATTTTTCTTACGTAATTTGAAGGTTTTACGTAGCTCGACCAATTACAAAAACATGCAGAATCTTCTATAATTCGAGCATGACTCAATGATTATATCGAAAGAAGATGTGAATCTTTTCGATCACTTTACACTGCATAAACTTTTTTTTATTGGGTATAAGTATAACCCTGTCATATCATCCATATAACTTACGACTAATCACAATCATCTGTCTCGCATGTTCCTAGCTAGCTCGGGCCCAATTTAATGAATCAGCAATGTTAAAAAATGCGAAGTTGGTGGTCGATTTGACGCAAAACCACCCATCGTTTTTTCTTCCATCTTTCATTGACAAAACCATCAAATCCTAATTGCGATCCAACTCCTTCCTCCATGCCTAGAAACCAAACTTTCAAGCCTGGTTCGATTGGCATAAAATTCACCTGCTTTCTTACAGGAACTCCATAATCAAACCATTTTGCTTACTAGTTCAACAGACTTGGTCTACTAATGTCCTTTCCAGAAAATGATTGAATAGTTTGCTAGTATCGTTAAATCCCATGTATATATATATAGAGGACCACCTGTAGGGCAGCAATAATTGAGCGTGATCCTCACATCTCCGATGTCAAATGAAGGTATCACTTTAAGCAACGATGACAGCAATTAGGCAGAAAATCTATCTGTTATGGCAAATCATAGCAAACAAATTTTACGCCCCCTCCTTAAGATTTCTAATCAATCATTCATAACTTGACACCACACAAGAATATGTGGCTTGTGGTCCTCCCAACTTTTTTCACCTTTTCCTCAACACACTCTTCTACAGACCTTCATCTTAACACTTCAAATATCCCTCCTCACCTTGCTAGATATCACGCAATACCCCAATTGTGTGATTTCCTCCCTGAAAGAATTATGGATGCTAAGACTCTTGAAGGGAAGCGCAACTATTTGAAAGAGAAAGCGATCAACAAGGATGGTTTCCCGATCGAGGATGATTTGGAAGATGACATGGAAGAAGATGAGGGTGGGGGGGGCTGTTTTGGTTTTACCGATGATGAAAGGAAGAAAGGAATTGGGAAGAGAGGGACTGGTGGCGGCGGAGCTTCTCCGCCGTCTTGCCAGGTAGAGAAGTGTGGTGCTAACTTGACTGATGCTAAAAGGTACCACAGGAGACACAAGGTTTGCGAGGTTCATGCGAAGTCACCAGCTGTGGTTGTTGCTGGCCTCAGGCAGCGGTTCTGTCAGCAATGCAGCAGGTATAGCTGTTTCATGAGTTTTCATTTAGCTATCTTTCTATCAGTAGAACGTATTTTCTTTTACCATCATGAATACATGGGATGTAAGTTGAAAATTAAAGGGACTTGAGAAGAAATGTGCAATATCCACACAAACCAAATTCGTTTTCCCTTCGGCAGACTTCTTCATAAAACACAGTTCTTTCTTTTTTTTTCTTTTTCACTTGTAACATTACTAACCCTAAAGAAACTTGTTTTGAGTTCAAAGTAAAGCTTAGTTAACTGAATTGGCCAATGTAAGCTTATTGTGTAGAAGTATACTAACCCATGTGGTTAACTGAGCTAAAAGCAACTAAAGTGTTAGAGTTACAGATTTCGAATACTTGGAGACTCAAACACGTACAATTTTCTGCTGGTAGAAAGTTGTGCTCAAAAACCCGAGGAAGAATGAGGTTTCTTAAATATTGTTTAAGCGTTAAATTTTATGCAACCTGCTTTGGTTGGATGAAAAATGATAGATTTTCATCAGGATTCTCCTAAGGAAGGTGAGACAGAACTAGCGGTGTGTTATGACTATATGTTATGACTATAATGGTGCATGTATTATAATAGGATTTACTTCCATGGTATGAAAAGGTATGGTGCTAATTAGACTTAAAAGTTTATAACTTGAGACTGGTTTCTGCTAATCCTGGACTCTTGATTAATCTGCTCAACATTTATGATCCAAATACTTTGGAATGTTAGGAAATTTTTGGAGAGTTGGTTTTCGATGATGGTTCAATATGAGTTGCAAAATCGATTCTCTTTCCACATAAAAGATTACTTGAGAAATATGAGTTTTCGTGATTTCCCTTTCCCTGCATTTCCATCTAGTGATCCTTCGACAAGAGAAGCTCTCAACAAAATTTACTAGAAACTCAAATTCAGATCATTGTGGGTCTTCTCTCCTTGCAGATCTCTCAGTGACCTACTATGTGTATGGTTCTGGTTAAGTTGCTTCCACCACTCTATATATTATACCAATTATGAGTCTTTGCAGGTTCCATGAGCTACCGGAGTTTGATGAAACAAAGAGGAGTTGCCGTAGGCGTTTGGCAGGACACAATGAGCGGCGCCGGAAGAACACGGCTGAATCTTATGGAGATGGTTCGAGCCGGAAAGGGGTCGATACTCATCTGAAAGAAAACCCGTGCAGGCAAGCTGATGAAAGAGGAAGATTTCAGATGAGCATCTCATCCCAAGGAAGTTCCTCTTACAAGCGATCCCAGATCAGATAAGACCATACCAGCGGCATGCTCCCTCTCTTCTGTCAACTTATAGCTTCTTCTACCCATGTTTGGGACCATATAAAATGTGAACACTTTAGTGGGATCGTATGTTCTAAGAGGTGCTTTAGCTTCTACTAGTAGTGATGCTATTTGATAGAGGCTATATTATGCGGATTAGGCCTCGAAAAGTCTGTGTAATATGGTGTTTTAAGGTTCTAACAGAACTGGATGGACTCATAAAGCTATTATTAAGAGAATAACATCGACTATGTTTCTGCTTCTTGCGTAACTGCAAATTAAAGAGCTTCCTTGGATTCAGCTTATTAAGAAAACGACGTCAGGCTTGGTCACTTCCAATACAATTTCAAAACTCTCACCCAAAAGCATGATTATACAAGCATCTTTTAAGCATAGTTTACCATGGGATATCCATGGTGTCCGTTGCACCTTGATCGATCGAGTTCATGACCAGTTCAAACAGTTCTTGCATTAATCTGAAGACAGAAAGAGTATTGGAAAGGATTGTTGTTATGTTTTATATTGGCAGCAAGGTACCACTGGATACACTAGTTAATTGGTCCAACCCCTCCTTCCGCAGGAAACCATACAATCATCACTGTTACAGGCACAGGGCCACCAAGAAGGTCTGCTTCATGCTTCTTGCAAAAGAAAATACGACAACCAGCAACTGAAGTGGGCAGAAAGCGTGCATCAAGTTCATTAATGCACCAGGGGTAATTATACCCCTCCCACAAGGATAGGGTCACTGAAATTTTACAACTATGCAGGAAATGTCATCTGAACTCCTCCTATTAAGTGCTTCTTCAGTAAGCCGTTTTGCTGCGGACCGAGCATCCTTTATGTTCTTGATAGTATCCACAGCTTCTTGGTTGGACATCACCTGGCATCATATTGAGGAACAGATCTTAGCCCATGTAAAGGCAAAGAAATAATTTATCCTTCCAAAAAAATGATTTGTTTGAAAGATATATTAGAGATAGAGTGTTCAAGTAGAGCAGACCTTCCACAACCCATCGCTCGCCAAGATAATACAATCTGTATCATCATCGATCATCTCCATTGCAACATCTGGTTCTGAACTCAGATGTTCCTTCAAGTTCTTGTCACCAAATGCCCTTGCCACTGCCAACTGTCCATCAACACGTGGGACATCCCCTAAATTCATAAAGGTGGAATGTTAATACAGTCAGTGAATTGAAACATCTCTGTAAGAAGGAGACAGTCTGAAGGTATTGATATAGTTGGAACAAAGAAGAGCCACAGTGCTGATCATACTGCAACGGATTTCATACACGGAATGGATGGCCCTAAAACAGAAGAAAATAAGGAGGAAGACGCGCAAGATTGGTTAGTATTTGCTCGTGGAACTACAATTCCATCATTTTAGGAAGATAGCCCTTGTATATTCATCAACAGGTTACTGGACACCAAATCAGCGCAGTAACTCGGTGCAAATTATATCATTTAAAGTATCCACTTGCCCTATGAAAGAGAGCACCAAATGCAACCCTTTTTCAAAATTCCAACGTGCACTTCAAGCCTCAAAGACTTGGCCATTAAAAGCAATAATGTCCTAACAATCTAATTTCCAGTGCTTCAATTCTTAAAACACAATCATTATCATGGTTTTGTAGAGTCCAGACACCTGTAGAACAACATATATAGCTCTTCAATCTTAGCAAAACTCTTACCTGGAAAGGTTGATACAAAGCCACCTCTGTTCTCAATGTCCTCCCTTTCAGTACTTGGCTCGTGATCAACTGATAGTTGTTTGGCCACACCATTCTTGCACATAACAACTCGAGAATCACCAACATTTGCTACTACCAGCTTCTGACAATTAATCAGTATTGCTGTGACAGCCGTTGAACCTCCTCTACCCAAATCACCTGCTTTCTCCAAAATTTTAGTATCGGTTATACGATATGCTCTCCTCATAGCATTCTCTGGCTCTGTCCAGAAGTTTGGCTGCTTGTTGGGAATATTCAAACACGAAAAAGACACTTATTTTCATCGAATCCAGCTAGTAAAGCAAACTACAAACAGAATTAGGACAAGCTAAGAAGGGGAATTGGTAACCGTTTATCGTAAAAGTTGAAATATCAATTTGCAGCTCCATTTAAAAATGAGTGGCCATACAGTAACTAACCCTGAACCCAATACCCTAGCAATAGTGAAAAATTTAAACCTACAAGTAGTTCAACAAATGCTGGTTCAATAATGAAGTACAATATGCATAGTGCATGCTTACCTCCTTTAAGATAGTGTCAAACAAATGAGACCGCAAATAATCAGGGATAATATGGCTCAGATGACCATCAAATATAGCAAATAAGCCAAGCTCATTGTCATCGACTTCCTTAAATTGAGCAACAATATAATCTTCCATGTCATGATGTGATTTCGCCTTTACCAAGTGAAAGCCGTGTGTTATGTTCCTGGACATCTTACTCTTGCCCTTTCCAGAATCTGCAGATGAACTTAATCCAACTTTTTCCTGCAATATGTGCATTCAAACTGGTAATTAACTCTCACGGCTAGTACTCCATTGAAAAATGCATGTGTGATCAGTGACAATTATAATTGTCTGAAACAAAAGAAATTTACTATTCTTCTTCGAACATGATATCTTTCTCCCAAACAAAAATTACAGCAACTGTGTTGAAGATGACAAATGGAAAGCGAAAGAATAACTGCCATGTTCTTGGTTCCTTTCTACTAAATCACATTTAAAAATCCCATCTCATGGACATCAAATCTCAGTCTGCTGTCTGCACCACACATGGATAGTTACATGTAGTTTGATCTAAAATTCCTTTATCTCTGAATTCAAATTATGAAAATATGATCATGAAAGTGATCTCAATGCATCAGGTAATGTAAGCAAACACTACAAGGTAACAGCTAGAAACTGGTTTTTCTCCCGAAAAGAAGATACATTTCAAATACCAAAATACATCTCAAAGGGTTCCTATGAAAACATGCACCGCCAAAATTTAATCATAAAGGCCGTTGTTAAACAAAAATATCTCTAAACCCATCATCTCAAACAAGTACTACTCATAATAAATCTAAAAAATCATGTCCTTAATTATAACTCTCATCAAGAAAAAATATTTATGAAGTCTCCGAAGTCCGAACACACATTATAAAAATCTTCAAGAATGTTGTAAGCAAAGCAAGAAAAATCGATCAAGGGCTCAAGAGCAAAACCATAGAGTACAGTACATTATACATGTATACATACCTTCATCTTGTGTAGGATTTCTCTGCCAGTCATGGTTAGCTACTAATGGCTGGTGTGGTGTGGTGTGAGAATATATGGGAATTGGATGGGTAATTGTAGTTTAGAAAATCAAGAAAGAAAATCAGTGGCAAAGAAAATGAGAAAGACAAGTGTCCATGAGGATCCAGCAGCTGTTGACAACACACTTGCTCCCCAGTTTTATCATCCGCCTTTCTTGCATTTACTTATGACGTGGTCTTCGCTCCACTTTCACGTTTCTCTCTCTCTCCGTGTTTTTTTCCCCCACTATTATATTAAAATTAAAAAAAAAACAAAAACAAAAAACTATAGAAGAAGAGAAAATAGAAAGAGAATTGTGTTATGTTTGTTCTTAAGTTAGTTTTTATTATTGTTATTTTAAAAAAATAAGTTTAAAAAAAGTGTGATTAGTTGGATTTAGACATGTGTTTAGTAAAAATTATGGTTGAGATTTATGTGCAACAAAAAATATATATATAATATTTGGTTTTGGTCGCTTTCTAAAAATATTTTTTAATTGAAAATGTATTAAAATAATTTTTAAAAAAAAAATTATTTTTGATATCAGTATATCAAAATGATCTAAAAATATAAAAAAAAATTTGAAGTAAAGAAAAAATAAAAATTTTCAAATTTAAAAAAAAAAATACTTTTGAAATGCAAAATTAAATAGAGTTTTACGAAACTCAGTTAAAAAAACATGTAAAAACTACTTTATAAAAACTACATTTCAAACTCAATTTTTTAGTTTATCCCATGGTATATGTCGCACCCGACATCGCGGCGACCCTAAAAATGATTATCCTGATTAGGGAAAAAGAACAGATTTCTGGCATCTTGTTCTTTTAGGAAAAAAAAGGTCTTGTTTGAGGAGTCGCCACCTAGTGTTATGGTCACTAGGAACCTTAACTGGTCAACAGAGATTCTATGGTTCGGGATTGGTTACGTAAAAGGAAAGATATTATCACCCCTTAAACGTTCTGCCTAAGGCAAACTGCATTGTTGGTTTTGTCTTCAATTGCTAAATATTTATTCGCTTATGCTATGATGATTTATTTATAATATTCCTGACTCTGGCGCCAGTGAATATTCGAGCTCGAATAATTCCAACTCTGGCGTTGGTAAAAATTCGTAGCTGAAAAAAATATTTAGATCAATATATTTTCTATTCTTGCTCTAGCGATGGTGAATAAATAAATAAAAATAAATTTATTTTTAAGTATGCACATATTTTTTTTATTTTTCTAGCTAAATAAAATAAAATACAATGAATAAAAATAATATAAATTTAAACCTGTATTTTTATTCCTGACTCTGGCGTCAGTGAATAAACCAATAAATTTACATTATTTTTATTCATGCATACACATTTTTTTTATTTTTTGTTTTTTTATTTTTCTGTTTTTTTATTTTATTATTTTTCTATTTTTTGGGCTGGCCCCAACTCAGCCCATGTGGGGGCTGGGCTGGACCCAGCCAGCCCAGCCCGGTCACTGGCCCAAGCCAGTGACCCGGCTGGGTACTGTTGCGAGCATGCGTGAACTATTCACGCATGCTGGCAACAGTAATAAGGTAAGTATATTACCTTTGCAAAGTAATAAGTGAAATGAATTTGAAAAGTGGGGAAGAGGAAGAACTTACCTGGTCTGCTGGAGGCGAAGCTTTCTTGTTCTCTGGCTCTTCTCCGTTTTTGTTCGCCCGGCTTGCTCTTTGATTTAGGAGACAGAGGCGTGATGGATGACCGGCCAAAGCTCTGCTTCGGTTCCTTTGTATGCTCCTGCGTTGTCCTCTTGTTCTTCCTCTGTTTCGTTTTGTTTTTCTTGCTGGTTCTCGGTTCCCCTGTTCGTGTTCCAGTGTCTTCGTTCTCCTGTTTCTGGGTTTCTTGGTCTGCTGCCTCTGGTTCTGTTTTTCCTCTGCTCCAGTTTTTCTGCCCCTGTTCGTGGCTCTGTTTCCTTGTCTCTCTCTGGTATCTCCCTTTATTCTCCTTTGGTTTGTTTCGGTTTCAGTTGTTTTGAAACCGGTGCTGGTAAGGGGAAAAGTGCACTTCTGGTATGGGATTAATAAAAAAAATGAGTCCCTCTAGTCTATTTGGGTCGGTCTTGTTTCAGGTTTTGTTCGTCTCTCTCTCCCTAACTCTCCAACCAGCCCCTGCTCTGTGGTGCAGCTCGGTTTATATAGAACTTGGTGGGTTGGTAACGGATGGTAGGCTGAGGATCGGCCACCATTAAGGAGCTCATAACTGAGGCCAACGGACGACGATTACTGCTGCAACGTTTCTTCCTCCATTACTGCAGCAACGGTCACTGGCTTAAAGGAGAAGATGAACAGTCGACAGCGTCTTCAAAACGACGCCGTTTGGAGATAAAAACCGGCCATTTTACGTTTTGACCCATGTAGTTTTTAAAAATCTTGTTATTAAGCCCTTGGTTTAAACTGTAATTGGCCCCTGCATTTACGCGCCATTTTCAATGTAATCCTTGGATTTTAATTTCGCAATTTGGACCCCAAACGTTAATATTTCTTCAATTAAGTCCCTTCTTTCATTAATTCAATTAAATCCAAGTTCAATTAAGTCTCAATACTTATCGATTCTCCAATAAAACCCTTAATTTGATTAAATAAATTAATTCCAAGCTTAATTAAGTCTCAAAACTTATGAATTCTCCAATTAAACTCTTGATTGGATTAATTAAATTAATTTCAAGCTCAATTAATTCTCAAAACTTATCAATTCTCCAATTAAACCCTTAATTGGATTAATTAAATTAATTCCAAGCTTAATTAGATTAATTCCAAAGTTTAATTAAACCCTAAAAACTTCCAATCATGTTGCCCTTAACTCAAATTTTAATTCATTCTTTATTTATTTCATTTTACTTGTTTTTTCATCATCATTATTATTACTTTTTCATCAATTTTTTATCCTTTTCAGTAAATAAAATAGTCAAAAATTGAGTTATGACAGTATAAAACACAGTTTGATATATTACCAAACACCTAACTATATTTGTAACACTGCAAATACAAAAGCTAAAACTAACTAAACACATCCTAAAATGATTTTATTTTTACGTCTTTTTATTTATAAGGCATTTTCTAGTCAGAATATATACTTATCAAGATACAACATTTTTTTCATATAATAAATATGGAATTCTCACATTATTAATCTTAAAATTGAAACTCAAGAAACTAAAACATACCTTTTTAACTAACTATCATGTTAACCTCTTACGATTATTTACATCTAGCTGTTAATATAAAATTAAACCTTAAACATCTATTTAACACAATGCAAATACATTAGTAAGATTTTAGGGAACGAATATTAAAAGAAAATTTATATTATTTTTTCTATATAATTATAAAATCTAATCTAAAATTTGATATTAAACAAGATCATAATCAAGATCGATTTTAGATCAACCCTCCGAGTCAATCCTGCTTTTACAATTAACTAGGGGTAATTATTTTCTTTTCGGTTCGGTTTTTATAAAAAAAAAAAATAACCAAACTGAATTTTTTTTGAAAAAAAAACTGAAACCGGTTTGAACCGGCCGGTTCGGTTCAGCTCGGTTTTTTAGGGCAAAACCGGTTCAAAAAGGTTTGGCTCGGTTTTTTCTGGTTTGACTCTGTTTTTCCGGTTTTTCCTTGGTTTTTTTTTGTTTTTTTGGGTTCGGTTGGGTTCGATTTTTTCAGTTTTAAGCTTATAAAACCGAACCGAACCAATCGATTTTTTTAAAATTTTAATCGATTTAATTAGTTTTTTTTTATGGTTCTGTTTTTTTGATAATGTTTTCTAGTTTTCTTGATTTAATTAGTTTTTTAGTTTTTTTTACCCATTTTACAACTAATTATGGCTTTTTTGGTTTCTCGTGGGTTTACAATTGTGGCAATATTAGAGGGCACAAATGACAGATAAATCTGGGCTTTTCTTTCTTTAGGATGTAGACAAATATCATGCCCACGATTAACAATTGCTCACAGCTCTGTCCATATCAAGTCAAATAAATGCCCAGAGGCCCAATTTCTCTTTAGTTATCTGCAGCCCAATCTACTACAAACATTCCATCACTTCATCGGTCCATAAAATACCTGAGTGGCAAAGCTCAATGTTTATTTATGACCAAGAAACAATTGTTTTTTAAAGTTTTATTTTAAATTTATTATTTTTAAAATTTATTATTGACCTAAATACGTTAAAATAATATGAAAATATTAAAAATATTAATTTTAAGTAAAAATAAAATAAAAAAATTCAATTTTTTTCTTAAAAGCGTTTTTGACGAGTCAAACAAATCCCATTAATTAACTCTTAAATATTAAGGAGTGGAGCTACCTCATAACATAATTAGAGTATCAGCAAAAGAAGCTAACATAGAGCTTGCCTGGTGGGGAGGGAAATCTGGTGGTCCCTAGGGCATGATGAGCTGCCATGGACCCAAAAGGTCTCCATGGAAACCCAAATGGGAGACAAATGGATTTTCCGAGAGCTGCTTTGTCCTCGTTTTGAGGAGGATGATGCAAATTATATTGATAATCAAAGCAGTGAAGATTTATTCCTTCAAGATTGGTCCGCAGACAACCTTTGTTGATCCATCATAGCATGGCCCAGTTAAAGACCAGACATCACCATTATGTTATTAGTGCTTGTGTTGCTTGACCAGCCACTCTTTTTCTACCTCTCTCTTTGCTTTATTTGCAAGAGTATATTTGGGAAGCCGTGCTCCTTGAAGAAAAACTAAACTAGGGTTCCTTCTCTTTAGTTTATTATATAAAAGTCCCAAATTCTCTCATATTTAGCCTTTAATCATTTGCATCAGTGGTAATTGTTATGAAAAAACCACCTTTGATGTGAATTTGGTGAGTGTTATATCGAAAGGAGCCTCTAAATTTTATATATCCCAATCATTTAACACACTTGTCTAGGAAATTAACTCATGATTTAACACACAGAATTATGAGGACACCACTATATATAAGCTAGTTTAAGATTGGGTACATTGGCAAGTGATCAACTCATGATTTACTCCACCAACCTATAATTAATTATCATAATCTTCTCTTGTTTGATGCATATCACATGCCCATCTCTTTCTCATTATTTGTAATACGATAAACAACTCCACATTATATTATATATTCAGTGCCTTGGGATGGTTATAAGCACAGCCTCAGCCAAGACTCCCTCAAGAAATAATCCCATGGAAGAAAACTACCACAAAAAAACCAGCTCTAGAGAAGACATCTTCTCCTTTCCTAGCACCCCAAGTACTCTAGATCAAGATTCTGATTTCGAGTTCGGTTGTCTAACGCCGGATTCTCCCTCTAGAGATCCAAACAAGAGTTCTCCAGCTGATCATCTTTTCTTCAATGGCCGCCTGTTGCCACATTCTTTTCCTGTACCTCAACAACAACCAGCAACTATGCTATTTATCGATAGCATTTATCGCCCACCTAGCAGAGCAAGCAGTGTCAGCAGCAAGGATTCCCTCAGGTCATCAAGAAGTAATAGCACTAACAGTAGCAGAAGCAGTGTTAGCAGTGCGAGAACAAGCTCAAGTGACAATTCAGAGAGGAGAAGATTGTATAATATTACTAGCAGCCAAACACCCTTGGCTAGTAAAGCTGTTATAGCACAATTATATGGATCTTCTCAAAGGTGGCAACATATCATGCCTGTACCAGCTGCAGCTTTGAAACGTGCGGATTCACGAAGAAAAAGTGGCCGGAATTTGGTGAAAGAAGGGTTGAGCAACAACAAGAAACAAATAAAGAAAGGGAAAAGAGACAGGTCTGGGTTTTGGAGGAGATTTTTCAGGTCATTTTTGGTAGCCTGTAGAGAATGTCATGCCATGGAAACATCCACAAAGGATGACATATTGGAGGGAAATATCAAGTTATGATTTATAATATATATTTAATACGATCGAATGTGGTTCTTTTTCTTTTTTTCCCTTAAGAGGGGTATTGATTTAGCATAAGATTTGCTTGTAATTTTATTGTGTGTAATAATTAATGATATTCTATAATTTATTTTTCTAAACCCTTTTTAAAAAAAAATGAAGAAGAGGAAGAAATAAGTACAAGAAAGAAAGAAAAATTCTGGTGTAAATATTTTTATTATTTTTTGCTGGTTCTAGATTTGATTTTTTTCTATTACTTATTTAAAAAAAAAGGATAGAGAAGATTAATTAATATAGTATAACTAAACCATCTTTGGAATTGACATTGCATAGGCCTATAGTCTGAAACTGTTGCAGATACTCTGGTTTCAATTAAAACTAGGAATGTCTGGTTAATCTCAGATACATCAGCTTTTCCTTCAATAACATTTTTTATAAAATTGCAAACAGCAGGCCCTACTATGTTCCCTTGCCATGATCTAGAATAGCAGAGGCTTCCAATTAATGTGCTTCGATTTCAAAGAAGCATGGTTACCTCTCCTGTGTGTAGCAGGCATGGAGTTGAGCAGGCGATGCGGGACAAGAATAGATTTGAAGAAAGAAAAAGAGGGGAGAAAGGGAGGATAGAAGGGGAAGAAGAAGAAGAAAAGGAGCTGGAGATCATAAACTGACAAAGCAAATATATCACATAGAAAAACTATATATCTATTATGAAAAACAATAATGAATACAAAAAAATTTATATATTGTATTAGTGATTATTTTTCAAATTGTTTTTTACTTGAAAATACATTAAAATTATATATTTTTTTATTTTTTTAAATTTATCTTTAATACCATCACATCAAAACAATTTAAAAACACAGAATAAATTAATTTAAAACAAAAAATAAAATTCAATTTTTTCAAAAACAAATTTCTCACCTCAAAAATATACTGTTCCTAAGAAGAGTGGTTGATTTATTACACTATGAAATTTTAGGATTCCGTCGAGAAAGAAGCATAAATGCAACGAAGACAGATTAGAGCTGGCCTAAAGCTTAGTGATGCACAATAACAATGATGATATGAAACTCCACTCGAACTGCTATTTATCTTTCTTTCTTCCTTTTTATTATCTTTATTTTGTTGCATTGCATCAAAGATAGACTGAAGTTCATGTCCCTAACTTGGCCGATGGCGTTCAATTAATCCTAAAGCTTTCACGTAAGGCAACCTCCTAAAGTCCCGAGGACCGAAACCCAACAAAAATATTGGCCCTCCTCTCCCCGGAAAGTTGGATAACTGAGCTAGCTGATCAGTCCAAACCTGCCCGGCGATTTAGTTATGAGGAAGGAGGCGCTCGTTCAACACTTTGCTTTAGGCCTTGACATAGCATGGCAAGCCAAATGATTGGGAGGTTCTGAGAATTAAATAGCAGAAACAGAGAGTAAAAGAGCATAATAAAACAAACCCTAAAATCCCAGTACTAAAGGAGCATGAAAGCCCTTTTGTTATCCTAGATACAAGTTCTCGTCCTTTGTCCATCTAATACAAGTCTTGTCGATTTCACTCCAAGAAAGTCTCCATGATGTCTGAATACAACCCAGCTTCAGGGTTCCGGTAATCCACAGCTTGGTGCTGATGATGATCAATAGATGTCGAAGAAGATGACGAAGTCATTCTTGCAGGAAAAGGGAAGCTCCTTTTGTACTTGTTTTCCATTTTCCTTGCACTATCTGGATGGCTATCCAAACTCAAGAACTCATTGGTGTTCATAACATCAGAATTATTCATATTTGAAGCATCTGAATTTGGATTTGGACTCTTCCCTTCAAGGATAAGAGGGTGGTGATTTTGGTCTCCTTTATTTCCTGAGCTCTCAGGGCTAAACAAAAGCTTGGCATTGTCTGCCCTTCCAGTGAGAGCATTGAAGAAAGACAACCCATGAGGCCATTTGATGTCATTTTGATGCTCTCCCGTAATCTCTTCCGCACGGGTTTCGGATGAATGGGGAAGGATAAACATATGAGGTTCATCTTTGGCTTGTGGAAATCCAACTCTAGCTGCATGGTTTTGAAGATTCGGTGAAGACAGCAAAGAAGCAGCAGATGGAAGTGGTCTTTGACTCCAGTTGAAAAGGGGCGGTGGTGGGCGGGTTGGAATTGCAGATTGCTTAGTAGGTAATGAAGAAGACGAAGTGTTTCTGGTTGATGAGAAGTGCTGGGAGAGGTAAGAACCAGATTGGTAGCCCAGAGATTCAAATGCATGCCTCATTCTCAGTACAAAATGAAGGTCTTCAGGTATCTGAACATATGAATGATGATGCCCTCATGAGATCAAACTTTTCCATATAGTAAATAATAGCTACTGTGCAAATGTGAAAGGGGCAATCAAGAAGGATTTTTAAGAAAAGTTAATTTTCGAAATTAATTGTCAAAAAGAAAAGAGAAATTAGATGACAAGTATTAATAATAGAAAAAAATTAGAACTCACAGTCTTGCTGGAGCCCAGTTGCAGAAGGCCATGGCCAGCTTGTATGACAGCAATGGTCTGATCAACATACATGTAGAAACAAAATCTAAGTACTGGACAGAGGAAAAATTAATTGAAAAAAAAACAAAAAACTATATGAGCCTACTAACTGTACAATGAAACTCTTCTGGTGCTGACCTGAATACCAGACTCAAATTGATCTGTCCATTCCGGCGGAAGCTGCAATTGAAACACTCAAGAGCGAAGGTTACTATCAATCTTAAATATGGTGTCATCTAACTAGATAATAACGGGAGACATTAAATTCCCAACACCACTTTTTGTCCAAACTTCTTAGTGGTACTAATTAAGGAAAAAAGGAAGGAAAAAACAGATTTATGGTATTGTTGCATACAGCATCAAAAGAACTCTGCCAGTAGTTGGAAATATTTGGTTCACATTCAGTAGGTTCTTTGAAGACCCATTTGTGACACTTATCTGAAGCAACCTTTCCCATTAACCTGCTCCAACGAAATAAAAATCAATCAAAACGCATGAACAACATATGTTTTTCATCTCCTAGATTCTGCCCTCTAACCATGTTATGAAGATTTTCATTTAGAGAGAGGGAGAGTGAGAATTTAAACCAAAATAATAGCACCTACCCAGTACCCACCCTTCTCCATAATTATATAGCTGAATGGACATTTTGCTGAATGCTCTCCTGACAGGATCCTCTCCATCAATTTCTTCCAAACAGTCTCCAACTCTTCCCCGGCAAAACCCATCTTCCCACATCAACATCCTTCACAAATCTCACAAGTCGATTAGTCGAGATTTAAAATCATATTGAAGGACCAAGAATTAACTTACAGGTTGATTAAACATGTAATTATTATATGTCAGTAATTGCCTAAAACCCATTTGTAATTACCATTTACAAACCGACTAAACATATTTAAATACACGAGTCAACAATCAAGTGCTGCGTGTTTCTTCAACTCTGTTTCAAGAAGCAAATGAGTAATGGTCTGTTTGGTTACTAAGAAAAAACCTTGGGAAAAAAAAATAAGAAATGAAGAAACAAAACTATAACATGAGAGAACTTTGTCATGGACTTGAAAAAATACAAAAGAATCACGACTCATTCGAGTAACAGTCCACTGTCCTCCCCATTTTCTTTGTTGTTTTAGTATCAAAAAGAAGGAAAGAAGGAAAAACTCACAAGCTTCCATTGTCATCTCCGACCTTGCAACCATTACCACTTCTAACTCTTCTGCAAATAAGACAGACTACCCGTTTAAGGAAACAGTTGAAAGGCAAAGAATTTATAGAGAGAGAAACCGAATGAACAGTACTATAGAGATAGAAAGTTTGAAACTTTAGCGCAGAAAAAGTAAGTTACATACGGGCGAGGACGAATCGTCCAGAAGACAGAGTAAGTCCAGTCTGAGTTGAGACAGACGCTTCTAAGGGCCTCATGAAGGGCCATCATCCCAACAGCTTCTTTGCTCCTATCTGCTCCTCCTGAGCCCACCATCTCTCTCTCTCTCTCTCTCTCTCTCTCTCTGAAAGTCTCTCTCTATATCTCTATATAGATGTGTAATGTCTTTCTTTTTGTTCTTTATTTTTAGCTCTTTCGCTTCACAGTTGGCCTTTCGAACAGAACCCTGTTTTTGTTTCTGTCTATCTTCACTTGAAACGTGAACCTTCTGGCACCATTTTTTTAGAATGAAGTTTTTTTGTTTAAAGTATTTTTTATTTAAAAATATATTAAAATAATATTTTTTTATTTTAAAAAAAATTATTTTTAATATCAATATATTAAAATAATCTAAACTAAAAAAACTTAATTAAAAAAAATGAAATTTAAAATGCAAAAAACAAACTTCTTAAGAAAACTTAGTTTGCACTTTGCATGCTTGTTTGTATATTGTTTTTTCTTCTTTGTTTTACTCTCTTTTAGTAAATTCTCTGCAATAAAAGCTTTTGTACGACAAAGGTGAACGGACCCCTTTTGTTTGTCTTGACGTATTACTCTCTCAATATGTGTGTCCCCTTCTCTTTTTTTTTCTTTTTTTTTTTTTTTGTCTCTATAGCTATGTGCTCCGCTGCATAAAGGGTTAATCTGCCAAACATACAGGTCAGATCATGAGATCATGATAACCCTATAAAAATAAAATAAAAAAAACCAAGAATCCTAGTTTTTGAAAAAATCAACGTTAAATAATAAAATAAAAAAATAAGTAAAAAAAACAATATAAACCCATGTTAGCTTGTAAAACCTGTGACCTAGGTCATTTGATCAGAAACCCAAACCTAAAAAAACCATGAAGATCAAATTTCAATAAATCAAATCTCAAATGATGAAATAAAAAAAATTAATAAAAAATATTCAAAAGAAAATATAGTATTTAAAATAATAATGACTGAATTTAAAAAAAAACAACAAATAAAAGTTTTTGATTAAATGATGAAATTGAAAACAATTGAAAGTTTACAAAACATGCAAGGAAAAAAAATAATTAGGTCAAATTAGATTGAAAGATGAAATTGAAAACAAATCAAAAACTTACAAAAAAACCAATGATATAAATTACAAATAAAAAAATAAAGACTAATACTCAAATGTCCTCAGCTAAGGGGACTATCCTAAAATTTTAAATGACAAGCAGAAATTTCAAATGAGAAAAGAGAAAAGAAAGAGAAAGAAAGAGAAAAGGTTGGCAATGCCATAGCTTTTGCCCATACATGCCGCCTCCTTTAAGAGGAGACGCCTAGACAATTCAAATGTTGTTATGAAAAGTAGTGTTTGACCATTGAATAATTGCAAATGTGTCACCCTAATGGTGTAAGGGTTGTTCATATGTAGGCATGTGCAACAACTCTTTTTTAATATTTTTTATAAATTAAATTACACAATTGTTTTTAAACCAACCTAATAATTATTAAAAAAAAAGCTTAAATGCATATACAAAAATGCCTATGAGCATAAGCTACAGAAAATCCAATTCAAAGGACTTGTTGGTCATTTTACTGTTTATAAAAATATAAAAGCTTAATTGAATATAAGCTTTTAAAAAAATTGAATATCAGAGTATAAGCTCTATTTAACTGTGTATTATAAAAACAAAAAAAAATGGAATTGCTCCTTTAAATTTTGAGATGTCAAATTGTGAAATTAATGAATTACCTAAATAGCATGGATTCTTGGTTTTGTTTTCTTAGGAAAAAATAGATATTTCACCAAAAAATTCTAACTAGCCACCCATTCCCTTAACTTTTTTCACTTTCATCTCATCCTCCTCTAACAATTAGTAAAAATTCGGCTATAATTTGATTCAATAAAAACTAAATAAAAAAACAATAAAAACATTGTAAACAATGCATATATAGTATTTATGAGAAGATCTATAATGTATTTTATATAGTATATTCATTATATTTTTTAGATTTACTTGTAATTGGTCCGATAAGAGCTAAACAAAAAAAGATCAATAAAACATTGTAAACATTACATATATAGTATTTGTGAGAAGATCTATAAAACAATAAATTCATAAGATCTTTAAGATTTACTTGTAATAATAAGGGTTTCTTTTGTTTTGTTATTGTCATAATTTGTTATCATGGATGCCAAGACTAATATATTTAAAAGTGTGGTTGTGGTTGCTTTTTAAAATATTTTTTGTGTTAAAATAAATTAAAATAATATTTTTTTTAGTTTTTAAAAAATATTTTTGAGATTTGTGCATTAAAACAATTCAAAATATGTAAAAAATTTATTATTAAAAAAAATTAATTTTTTGAAAAACAAGTTCTAAGATCACGAGAAAAAGGGGCGGGGAGGACAACTGTTATCTTCTCTTCCTCTGTATCTCGCCAAGCACCGAGAAGGGACTGAGATGTTTTGATTTCTCTTTTACAGGAGAAATTGCTATTTTATCCTTTCTGTTTGGTACCAAGGATACGGGTGGGTTGTTCTTGGCTTGGTTTTTCAGGTACTATTTGCTCTTGTCGGTGTCGCTTTTCATAAAGGCCTTGTTTAGGTAAAAAGGTCAGCACAGGCATAGTTTACAACATTTACAATGTGATGAATCTGTCTGGCTTGGACTGTGCACACTACCTCTGTAAATCTGATCTCACATAGATTAGCTTTATCAAAAATTGTTTTTTGAAATACAGGGTTTTTTTTTTCTGTTTAAAAAATATTTAAATTATTATTATTGTTTTGATGTATTGATATTAAAAATAATTTATAAAAAATAAAAAATATATTATTTTTAAATATAAAATATTTTTAAAAAATAATTACAAACTCTTTAATATTTTTTGTGTGTGTGATTTTATTTATTTATTAATATAAATATTTTGGTTAGTTTATATATATTTTGATTAATTTTATGAATTTTAAAATTAATAATTATATAAATTTTTAAAATTTATAAAATTTAAATTGATGATTTTTAATACTCTGAGTTAGTGTGTGAATTTTTAGTTTTTCAGGCTGTTGACAATGGCCTTATGGTTGTGGGGTACAACGTTGAATTGGTACTCTTTTGTTGGACTTGAAATTAATTTTGTACCTCAATTGCTATTTAATTTTTAGTACCATTCAACAACTCATCGCCGTCAACTACAGCTACATATATTATTAACAAAGCATTAAATATGCATTAAAAAAAATAGTTCAATAATAAGAGTATGAAATGAATTTTTTTTTATATATATAATTTTAGGTTCGATCATTTTAATTATTAATATAATATTTATTGGAAGCTTACATGAACGTTAGCTTCAGGGCATATAAAATTAATCAAGATATGTGCAAACTAATTTAGACACCCGTATTAATAAAAAAAAAAAAAAACAAAGCATTAAAGAGTTCGGTTAAATTATTGTAATCACATCTTTAAAATACTATTCATTGAAAATACATTAGTAAAAAAGATATGTTAAATATATATTATATTTTGAGTTTATAATTGGTTTTTTTATTAACAATACTTGAACTTTTTAATAATAATAATAATAATAATATTGTAGTACATATTGCTTAAAAGATGCTGAGTTTGCATAAATTGACTCCTCACTTGTTTCATGAATCATGACTGATTAGTTTTTTGAGTAATATGTTTCTCATTTATCGTTGGATTTCTTACTGCTACAGGCTACATTTGGGACACAGAAGAAATTTTATAATAGCGTTTGAAAAACGCGGTTATAACCATGGTTTAAAAAAGTTTAATTTTTTTTGTTTAAAATTAATTTTTTATATGTTTTGGTACGTTAATTTCAAAAATAATTTTTAAAAAAATAAAAAAATATATTATTTTGATACATTTCAACACGAAAAACACTTTAAAAATAATCACAATCATATTTCTAAATAAAAACTATATATTATTATTATTGTTATACACATTCAAACGTTGTATTCTTTACAAGATCATTAATGAAAATCGTGACCACTTGTAACAAAGATTTGATCTTCAGAATCTGAACATGGTTAAGGATCATTGTATTGATGTGTGGTAGAGGTTTTCTTTTTTTGGCACAAAACTGAAGGCATAAATAGGTTAATGGATGAGCAAAAAAATTGAAAAACTGATTAAACCGAGAAAAGTGAAAAAAAAAACCAAAAAAACCAAACCGTGAAAAAAAAATCGATTAAAATTTCAAAAAAATCGACTGGTTCGGTTTTATAAGCCTAAAACCAAAAACCGAACCGAACCCAAACCGAAAAAACCGAGCCAAAACCAAAAAAATCGAGCCAAGTCGGAAAAATCAAGTCAAACCGGTTTTTGTCTTAAAACATTTGAACCGAACCGGCCGGTTTGAACCAGTTTCGGTTCAATTTTTTTTGAAAAAAAAAATCAATTTGGTTACTTTTTTTTATAAAAACCGAACCGAACAAAAAATAATCACCCATAAAACAAATACCTAATAAAAAAAATGTTATAATTTTTGAACCTATCCAAGTTAGTAAACAATGAGATCATTCATCAGCTACGCTACGAGTGATATTAGTTTTTAATGTAAAAAATTATTTAAACATTGTTAATATGTTTTTCTAATAAAATAAATTAATCATAAAATCAAAATATGATAAATATTTGATAATATTTTTTAAAAATATTAATATGATTATATATTGGAAGATACTACATATTGAATCGACTTGGATTAACTTATCAAATTTGTGACTTAGGTCATGAAATCGTGATAACCCTATATAAAGAAAATATAAATATCAATTCTTAATCAACCTAATATTGAAAAATAAAATTGAAAAACAAATATTAAATTAAAAAAGGACAAAAAACTACTCAATCAACTCGGGTTAACCCACCAAACTCGCAAATCAGGTCATGAGATCATGATAACTTTATAAAAAAAAAAATTGGGCCTCGTATATATATATATATATATATATATATATGAGGCCCAATTTTCAACCAATCTAATGTTAAATGATGAAATTAAAAGGAAAAAAATCAATTAAAAAAATAAGTAAAAACAATAACCCAAGTCAACTCAACCTAACCTGTTAAGCTCGTGAAGTGTATCGTAGAACCGAGATAACTTCACAAAAAATAAATACAAAAATTATGAATTTCTATTTCCAACAAATCTAATGTTAAAGTTTGAAATCGAGAAAACGAACTAAATTCACGAGATCGGGATAACTTTACAAAAAAAAATAGAAAAAAAATAATGAAATCCAATTCCCAAACAACATAATATTTAATGATGATACTTAAAAAAATATTGAATTAAAAAAAATCAAGAAAAATGAAACCGAGTCAAACTGAGTCGACCTTCCATACCTATAACTCGGGTCATGAGATCGAGTTAATCTCGTAAAAAAAAAAATGAAGCCCAATTAAGAAATATTCAATTTAAAATAGACTAAAAAAATGAACAGGGTCAACCCCGGTCATGATATTAGGATAACTTATAAAAAGCAAAAAAAAAAAAATTATAAAAGTTAATTTTCAACTAGTTCAATGTTGAAGGATGAAATAAACAAAATCAACGAGAAACAATAGTAAAAAAAGACTTTAGTTAAACTGGATTAATTTGTTAAACTCATTATTTTGATTATGAGATCATGATAAATTTATAGAAAATAAAAAATAAAGCTTCACTTTCAACAAATCTTAATGTCCAGGTTGAAATCAAGAAAAAAAAAACTAAATTCATGAGACCGGTATATAACCTAATAAAAAAATAAAAAAATTTACAAAGCACAATTAATCTAATACTGAATAATAAAATTGAAAAGAAAACTAAATAAAAAAAATTGGGTTGTTGAAAGATAAAAATAAAAGAAAAAAAAAACTAAACAAATAAAGTTAAAAAAAAAAACACAAAATACTAGTTGAGCTAAAATTGTTTTGGGGGTATGATTATAGTAATTTAATCATTTCTTTTAGTGTTTTGTTTTGTTAATATTAAATAAAAGTTAAATATTTTAATTTTTTGATGTAAAATTTTTACTTTAGGGCTTCATGGATACAAGATTTTGATGAGTGTTTTGGTTATACTTTTTTTTTTTACTTGGAGATATTACTAATTATGCTAAATTTTATATAAAAACTCTACGAGTGAAGGAGATTGGAGGATTGCTATGGTGGTGAGAAGAAACTAAAAAATATAGGAACGCATGAATATCTCTTATACGTATGTCTGCACACACATAGAATTCGGTGATTATATCATTCCTTTGAATGGTGGAAGAAGAAAAAAAACTCTACGAGATTGTTTATTTTTATATTTTAAAAATATTTTTGAAAATATTATTTTTATTTATTTTAAATTAATAATTTTTAGTATTTTTTTATCATTTTAATGTATTAATGTAAAAATAATTTTTTTAAATTTTTTTTAAAAATATTATTTTAATAATTTTCAAATAAAAACACTTCAAACAATAATTATTATCGTACTACTTATCAATACCAAACACCACCTAATGTTTCACCCATGATTTTTAGACTCGGCTCGGTCCAAGGCTCGGATCCCAGATTTTGATCAGATCACCAGGTCGTTTGGGTCAATTCTTTTTTTTTTTTAATCAGAATGACGTTGTTTTAATAAAAAAACAAAAATCAACGGGTCACAACTAGGTTTTTGATCAGATCTTGCCGGGTCAACTCACCAGGTCAGCCGGGTCACATCAAATTTTTTAATTTTTTAATTTTTCTTCCACTCAACTCAATTGTAGCCCTGAATTAGCTGAATCCCGGGTTGACCCGGGTTTCAAACAGAATCTTCAATGGTCAAAAGTGGTAGGAAGCACTCTGAAGATTAGATTTGGGTTAATATTTTAATGGATTATGATCATGTTGTACTGTCAGTTTTGTAAAGGACGAACTCAGGGGGTAATCATTATAAAACTGGAGCTGATGGAGCGTTAAAAGACTAGACATTGTTTGTGGGCACTTCGTTACCTTTCGTTTTTGTTAATTGCTTTTTGGCCTGTGAGCAACTGCCCATGTTGCTCTCAACTATACTTAGTTTATACTAAGCCCCCCCGTTTAGAACGTCGCCCATAGTTTTTTTTTTTTAATTATTATTTTTATATATTTTTAGATTATTTGTATTAAAAAATAATTTTTAAAAATAAAAAAAATTAATTTAATATATTTCTAAACGAAACACAATTTTAAAAAAAATTACAATAACATTCTCAAGCACCTCTAAATTGCTTCTTGAATGACAATTTTATACTATAAAAGACTATTTTTCATTATTACTAAATTGAGCTAACAAGCTAAATCTAAATTTTTTTCAATCTGATTTCTTTTCTAGCTTAGGTATAAAATTAATTTATATAGAAGTTTTTTTAACATGATTTAATCGACTTAACTAGTCTAAAAATAATATAAAATACGATTAAAAACATAATTTGATTTAAAAAAATTAAAATAACCTTATATATCAATATATTGGATTGAAAGTTTCTTGACTTAACTTCTTAAATTCAAGATTTTAGTGATGGATTCCATTGAGTTTAAGAATTTTTTTTTTTAAAATTTTTTTTACTTAATTTTTTTTACTCCATTGATAACAAAAATGAAAATTTATAAAATTGAATACAAACCAAATATCATGATATTTATTTGAGATTATGATAATTTTATAGAAAATAAATCCAAATTTTTTTTGAAAAAAAATTAAAAATCAAATAAATATTATAAGATTATGATAATTTTTACTCTCTTTTTTTAATTATTTTTTTTAAAGTAAAAAAATAAAAAAAGGTACCTCTTATGAACATTAAAGAGACCCAACTCTTTTAGATGTATTAGATAATGTAAAAGCTATTTCTTGTGTGAATTGAGTTAATTTGTCTCTAACTATTGTAACATGTTATGCAATGAATAAATGCAGCTAAAATGAACAAAAATATTGCCCAGTACATGATGTATACATGTTTTTACGTGATTGAATTTATCGAAGGTTGTTTGTGTTTTTAAATATATATTTTTTAAAAATAATTGTTGAAGATATATTAAATGGATATTTTTTTTAGATTTTGTAGTTGATTTTAATTTCTAAAAAAAGTTTTAATTTGATATTTTTAAAAAAATATAAAAAACAAATTTCAATTATACTATCAAAATGTAAATTTTATTTATTTACAATCTTTTTATGATTGGAACTATCATTTTAAAATATAAGTGTAACATTATGATTATTAAATTCTTCTCTCTCTCTCTCTCTCTCAATATGAGAGAGAAAGAGAGAGAGAGAGAGAGAGAGAGAGAGAGAGAGAGAGAGAGGCGTACTATATCAGTTTTTATTTAATTTTAATGAGTAACGCTTAAAGGTTGAGAGAGTCAGAGAAGGGAAAAACAAAGAGGACTGCGATTAAGGGGTCACGTGCGCACGTGACATGGCAGTGAGTCGGTGCATCGCTTGCCTTAAGAAAACGATGCGCACGATTTGCGGAGTATTTACCTGCGACATCACATCCTCTTCAACAATGCCACGCGCTATTTTCTCACTCTCATTTAAACGCCACACTTTTTTTTTTTTTTGTCAATAATTAAAATAGATACGGAATATTTGATTCTCGTCTCATTACTATCTATTTTTGAGGACACGTCCAAACCATCATTTCGCTCGTGTGTGTGTTGATATATATATATATATATATATATATATATTGTCAACTAATTATGTTAAGAAAAAATCAGCATTTAATTGGATATAAGATATTTTGGACCAGTTTGCATCCACTAAATTAGATCCTTATATCATGAACAAGCTTGCAAATCTATGCCATCTGTGATCATCAATATTAATTAATAGAATGAGTCGAATTAAAGACCACATAGAAAATTAACGTGCCCTCATCCACTTTACTAACTAAGTCATCCAATAATTATGACAATTGAATATGATAAAAGAAACTTTTCTATTCGACAATCAAATTGATCTTGATGTCTCGTAACTTATTTCTTTCCATTTCTTTCCATGTAGCTATTATGGATAACCATAGTTTTAAATCATAAATTAAGTAACATCATGAATTGTAATTATCAATTCTAATTTTGAGTTTGATTAGCATGCCCTGTTCGGTCAGCAGATTGGCATAATGATTAATTACAATAATAAATTCATTTTTCTACTATTTAAAACTATATATTAAACAAAATTCTAAAATGCATGGTAAATTCACTATAGCAATAGATAAAATTTACTATGGATTGCTATAGTAAATTTACCTTTGTGCTCCTTAGTGGAAAAATTGAATATAAATTCAAAATATTTCATCACAATCAAACAACCACTTGTGTCTCTACATATAGAGTTAGAAAATCCTTCTTGAACCATACTTTCAAGCACAATAATAGTTACACCATACATATCTATTAAGTTGCAAATAGAATCAAAATGAGAGCTTCACTGAGTAGTTCCATTTTGATATAAATTATCGATTTGATTAGCCTCTCTACCAGTCTTATGCTCTTTAGTAACTACTATATGTGCAATTTCTATAGCCTGAGCATAATATATTTCGGTATGAAATTTGGGAGAAGTACCAATAAGATTGACAATGGTTATCAATTTTTTAAAAAATAACCAAATAGAAATCACATTTCCAGCTGCTGCAACTAATACCAGTTGTAGTTGATTAGCAAAGCAATGTACATGATATTTATAAGGGCAATCTCTAAGAAATAGAGTTTGCAGCTCTTAGTAGTCAGTGAGAGAAGCTAGAGAGAGAAGCTCTCCCTTCCTCGGAAGGTGTTTCCCTCTCGATGTTCATATATGACGACTCATCTTCTTGACTCTATTTGATTTTTGTTGTGCTTTTGTTGCCTTTTATTTTCTCATGGCCAAATCCAAAAAGAAAACTTGGTTGCTTCGATTTGCTCAACATGATGGCCCTTGTCTCTCACCTAAGGCTCCTTCTGACGTCTTTTAGGGTATTCGATCTTAAAATTAAGGGAAATCTCACACCTTGCATGATAAGAGGGCTCTTGCACTGGTAATGCCTCCTTCCATGCCTCTCTCTCCTAGTCCTTTTGGCCTTAATACTACTGGGTCCTGCCCTAACACTCCTAAGAAAGGTTTGGGTCCCTTAGACACTGCTTCTGGTTCTCCTGCTCATGGTCGTGTGTTGGATGAGGTTCGTTTCGATGATGATTCTCTTGAAGATGAATGCGTTGATTACTCTTGTTCAGACCATAGTTATTAAACCCGGCCTGGCCCGACGGGTCGACCCGGTGGCTGGACCGGTTCAGGTTTAATAAAAGACCGGCTGTGGCAACAGCCCGGCCAAACCCGGGTGACCCGGCGGGTCGACCCGGGCAAACCCGGACGAGACCCGGGTTTTTTTTTTTTTTTTTTAAATATGGGATAAAAAAAAATTTGGTTTAAATATTTCAACTTAAAATGATAACATAGTATCTTTTCAATGTGGGGTTTGAAGCCCTTTCATATATATACTCTATGTTCCCATGAAAACAGTTATGTTTTTTCAATGTGGGATTTGAAACCCATTAGTATATATACTCTATGTTCCCAAGGAAAAAATCATGTTTTTTCAATGTGGGATAAAAAACCTTTTGGTTTAAATACTTCAACTTAAAGGGATAACATAGTATCTTTTCAATGTGGGATTTGAAGCCCTTTCATATATATACTCTATATTCCCATGAAAAAAGTTATGTTTTTTCAATGTGGGATTTGAAACCCATTAGTATATATACTCTATGTTCCCAAGAAAAAAATCATGTTTTTTCAATGTGGGATAAAAAACATTTTGGTTTCAATACTTCAACTTAAAGGGATAACATAGTATCTTTTCAATGTGGGATTTGAAGCCCTTTCATATATATACTCTATGTTCCCATGAAAAAAGTTATGTTTTTTCAATGTAGGATAAAAAACTTTTTTAATTTAAATACTTCAACTTAAAAGCTTAACATAATATCTTTTTAATGTGGGATAAAAAACTTTTTAAAATATTATTTTAAACTTCATTATTTATAATATGTATAATCTATATTTACATGAATTTTTTCATATGAAATATTAATTTTTTTTAATTATTACGGGTTAATCCGGGTCAATCCGGGTTGACCCATGAAACCCGAGACCCGGCCCCTTGGCCGGGTCAACCCCCGGGCCGGGTTTAATAACTATGGTTCAGACTACAACTCTGAATCTGGTCCTAGCTTTTCCCTAGCTTCAAGCTCTAAAAAGGGAACTTTAGATTCCAGGCCTGTTGGGGTTGTGGTTTCTTTTAGTGATGCTTCACCCTGCATTGAGCCATCACCTGTGGCAGCTGCTACTCTTATCAGCACTAAAGATGGTTCCATCCCTGCTACTAGGTGCATTTCCCCTTATTATAATTTTTGTGGAACAAACTCAACCTTTTCTTTTGGTATCCCTATTCCAGGTACCTATAAACCTTCCATTAATAAATGGAAGGCTTTGTTTTCTTTGAAGTAATCCACTATTAAGAGTCTTACACTTGTTCATTTTTCAGTTTACAATAGTGTTGCATCCTACCCTCTGTTAGATGAAGATTTAGGCAACAATGGGGATATTTGGAAATTGTGTATTGTTGGATATGTTGTTGGTAAATTCCTTGGCTATACAACTTTGACCAAATTCGTTTCTAGCACCTGAAAGTGTGATGCTTCTTTAACGATCCATGATCCATGATGGTTAATTTTCAAATTTAATTTTAAAACAAATAAGTTTGTTATTCTACCTGGGGGACCTTATTTGATATTTGGAAGGCCGCTAGTTTTGAAATCCATGCCTGAGTTTTTTAACTTTGCCTTTATGAATATGTGTACAACCTCGGTTTGGGTTCGTTTTCCCAATCTTCCACTTGAATGCTGGTCTTCAGCATGCTTGTCTAAGATTGCAAATGTTATTGGTTAACTCGTTCAATATGATGCGTTCACTACTACCATGTTTAGGCTCTCCTTTGCTAGGGTTCTAATAGAGGTGGACTTGCTTGCTGACTTGCCTAACTTAATCAACATTATATTGTCTAATGAATTTTCTTTATTGCAACCTGTTGTTTATGAGTCTCTCTTGAAGTTCTGCAAGCATTATAGGCTCCTTGGGAATACTATCACAGTATGCTCCAAAGATACGGCTGTCAAGGGGGGAAAGAAATCCAGGCAACTGCTATTCTTGAGAGGGTCAATAGGAGTCATGTTCATCATTCTTCCAATCTTGGCTCTACTGTTGTGGATAACTAGTAGGACTATCGGGACATGCCTCATGGTGAGCAGTTTTAAGGTCCCATATGTGTTGAAGTCGAGGTTGTGGCTGATGGAAGGGTTGCAATCTATGAGATGAATGATGCAACCATATTATTTGATAGTTTCACCCACATTTAACTAGTGTTTTGCCTATGTTTTATATATAAAATGCCTTGATATTCTTTGTTTTATGTTTTGAAGGCACTTTTGGATGAAAGATGCAAAAAGGAGTAAATTGAAGGTAATTGGTAGATTTGACGTTCAGTCGATGTTTTGTGCAGAACGTGAACTCTAAAGGTCGAAATGAAGTGATTCCAATGACATTAAAAATATAACATCCATACCTTTCTGGACATCTAAGGCAAGACAATAAAATAAGGAAGAGCATGGAAATCGCAGCTTTCAAAGTCAAATCTCGCAATCTGCCAATGTTGACCTTCGGTCATTCCGACTTGAATATCTAGAGCTACAAAAGTCCAATTGATGCAAACTCAATTGTTTTGGATTCCTGACTCAAAGGCCTATAAACGCTACCAATTGCAGAAAAAAACGATGTCATATGAGGGAGATATGATTTTTCAAAGATGACAACTAAATTCTGCCAGCAAACAGGTTTCGTGAAGAAACGAGTCCAGATTACGTTCCGAAGCATCTAAACCGACATCCAAGTTTTTATTTCAGCAATGTAGCTCCTCTAAGTCAAAGCTTGAAGATTTCATGCAAAGCTATTTCTCCTTTTTTAGGAAAATAGTTATTGAACTACTTAAATGTAAATTGTCTACTTAAGGGAGGACTATTTTGTAAAATAGAGATTAGAGTTTCCTAGCATATAAAAAGAATAAGAGAAGAGAAGGGGGGTAGCCACCCAAGAGGAGAAAAATCATGCAAGGCTAAACTCATTTTATTGGTTGCAAGGACAATGAAACCTTCAGATTTCAAGAGCTGTGAGATCTATTTTACCTTTTCTTTTCAGTTTATATGATGAATATGTTTGTTCTCCTATGCTTATTTTTCCTATGATTGTTTATTTTAATTGCTAGAGCGGACTCTAAATTTTTATTATAGACAATTTATTGCTAAGTTTGATATCAAAACCGGAGTTGTGGTATATGAACTTGTGAAGCAACTGAGTTTAATAATTGTAGCGGATCTACGTTATTAATCTTAGGGAGAACATTCGATCAAAGCAACATAAGCAGACAACTTAGTTGTTAAGATAATGAATTTATCTAGATCTTAAGGCTGCCATTGGATTAAATCATTAGTGCGGACACTGTGATTATTTGTTGGTTAGGGTTAGTTATACGGCGGATCCGTTAATTAACCAACGTTAAGAAAAGATAAAAATTCAGAATATAAACTAGAATTTCGTTTCAAGGATCGGTTCTGATTTCTATAGGTGGATGTGTGATTGCGACCAAGGTTTATTCTCTTGATAATTTTCTGATTTTATTAAATTTTGTTTGATAGTTTTCTGTTTTATTTTTCTTTAGCCTATATAACATCCAACCCCCCCAAATTGCATAACGTATAGCATAAAAATCTGAACTAAATCTTCCTCGTGGGATCGACCCCTTGCTTGCTCTATACTATCTTGTGTGTTGTGTTTGAAGCTAGGGTAATTAATTTGTGCGACCGCGACATCGCAACAATGAAAAAGGCTAGACTCACCTCTACTAAAGAGAAGAGAGATCAGGATATTGTACCAACTATACCCTCTACCATTTTGCATGTGATAAATGATCCCCTATAAACTGAAGTTGTAGCTTTAGCTGAGGGGTGAGAAACTGCCAAGAGTCGAAAACAGTACATGATGTGTAGCAGAGGCCTGCTTGCTTAAGAAACTCCTCTAGTTGTTCTTGGAAATCAGAAAAGAAAGGCTTCAGTTATTGATGATGCCACTATATCCATATGCAGAGGCCTATTAGATCCCAGCTAAGGGTAGTAACCAGAAATATGCACATGTGTATTGCTAATAACGATTCGGAAAGGGGTAGGCCTCCTATATCCACTGTGTGATTTTTGGTTTGTCAGGGGGCCTCATAGCCCTCTAATGTACCATGCGGTTGTTGGCCTCATGTTGTTATGGTTTGCTAATGCTAAGAGTTGTTTGTGCTTGGTTGTAGTATGTTTTGCTCTTGTCTATAGAAAATGCTGGCCTTTTGGTTTGTTAATGGTCATATGGAGTGCATGTTGATTCTTTATTTTGTTGTTTTTATTCCGTTGTAGCTATATTTTATTTGTTACTGGCTTGTTCCTGTTATTGCAAGTCTATTATGGGTGCTTGTTGCGGCTGTCCGCAACTTTTATTGCCTCTGACTGTGGTCTCTTCTCCCTGTAATTGGTTGCTTGCTGGCTTTGGTTTCTGTCTGTTGTTTACTGCCTTCTGATATGCTAGAGGATTTTTGCTCCTTAGTGAAGGGGCTTTGTTGTTGTCCTTTGCTGTCTGTTGGATCTCATAAGCTGGGATTCCAGGATTTTGTAGCTTTTAACTCTTGTTTGTTGGCTATAGAGCGGGCTGGTCGATCTTATTATTGCTCTATCTTGTGTTAGAATTCATGGGTATGGTTGGTTGCTGTCATGGTCCATTTATTGTTGCTGCTTGCGAGCCTGGTTTGGAATGTTGCTAGCTGAAGTCTATATTGCCTCCTTTATGAGGATATGCGCCACACATATTGTTAGCACCATTATACCTTTAACCTCGTATATTAAGGATATGCAAGTTATATTGAGCGAGCACATCACAAATTTCTTTTTTGAGTGTTAAAGAAGTAGTATTTGAAATATACAGAATACTAAAAAAGCACTTTCGTAAAAAAAAACCTGAATGTCAACAAATCTCAAAATAATAGCCATTTGTTCTTTATTTGATGCATATTTGGCTTCGTCAATCAAAATACAAAACTTTATGTCTCTAACTTTTTCATAAATCTTTTTCCTCACTTTGTTCGCAAGAATATGCAAAATCTCTTTTTGAATAGTAGGTGAGATATACTTTGCATTTTTCATAGCTTTTTCTAAGACAACATCATCAATGTTAACATTCAATCTCCCTATAAGTTTTATCATCTCCATAAAATTGCCTCGATTATTAGAAGCTAAAGATTCATCATGACCTCTAAATGCACATGCTTGTAAGCTAAGCCATCAAACACTTTTAATTATTGTTGTAAGTCGTAACTAATTTTTCTGAACTTCTTTAATAGTTTTTGCATTCAACACTTTATCAATATGTTTATTTCCTTTCATTAAATCTTCAGCAGATTTCATAGCATTATCATGTGGTGAAGTGGGACTTTTCACATGCATCAAAAGTGCACATTTAACCCCATCACTAACCCTCTTCCAACTTTTAAAGCCTTTGACAGTGAATGTGGGATGACAAGACACTTTGTTTTCAAAGAGAAAGCATGAAAAACAAAATACTGCATCCTTTGATGGAGAGTACTCTAACCAAGGAAATTAATCAAACCAAGTGTATTGAAATTGACGATACTGTCTCCCTGATTCAGTTCTTGGATACTTTGTTAACCTAGGTTGATATGAACCCATTTTGATATAAGCTCTTCTAATTTCATCTTGTTGATTAATAGGATGTTGTCGTAATGGAATTTGTATCCCAGGATCTCATTTAAGAGCATTAACATCAATTTTAACTTTTTGAGATTTGAAAGGGGGTTGGCCATTACGATTTGAGACATCAATATTGGATGGAGAATGTCCTTTACTGGTTAATGTTTGTTTGTTTGGTTTAAAGAATAAAAACATAGTTTTTCGTCTCTTGCTTCAGTGATTTTCCATTATAATTTATAACCTATTCAAGTATAAGGAATTAGGAAACCAGGTGCTAGATGAAGAAATACTAATGCCACAACAAGATATTCATGAAATGCATACTACACAAGGATAGAATGATAAAGCATCATGTTAATTGAACTTGTTATACTTCTTGAATACTACTAGACATGCATGATCAGATTGAATATAGAAATCTTGGTAAGAAAACTTAAGTTTCAAAAATCTTTCTAGACACCCAGCAGAATGTGAATTTTTTTTTGTCAACGAACTTAAGTTTCAACCTTTCTTTATGATAGGCCTTTTTATCTAAAGAATTACATATCCTAAATTTTGAACATTTGGTATGCTGTCAACAATTACAAATTCAAGGAAGAAAGGAATTAAGGTGATAAAGATTAAAGACCAGAAAAATATGAACACAATAACTTATGCTTACATGATAGATGTTAAAGGTTGATAAACAGATAAAGACTCTATATCTATTCAGCTAGAAAGTGATTTGGCTAGCATAACTTGCAAAAATTCTATATCAAACTTACTGAGAAATTATCAATAAATGGGGAAGAGATAATCGTCAATAAAGCAAGTATAAAAGTCAAATATACAGTGAATTAATAATTAAAGGTCCAAACCTTAAAGTCCAGCAATAAATAACACAAGCTCAACAAATTCTCTAAGTTGTTTTAGCAAGTCATCCAACCCATGAACAAAGGTTATAACATAATTGATTTTAGGTTTCCCTTTGCATTTAAATTCAAAATAAAAGATACATGACAAAAAATAGAAATTTAGGTTAAAGAACTTATGTTTTAAAAAGCTTCTTAGCACATGTAAAAACATGGTTTATATATATATATAAAGGACAAAAAGTAAAGTTTTTATAAGTTGGGTTATTGGAATTTTTTAGGATCTATATTTTTATTTGGGCTATACAGCCCACCTAAGCTTCCTACGCCTCTCCGCTTTTGGTTTGAGGTACTAATTAGATATTCAAGTTGTTGGATACCCAAAACCCCAACTAACCCTTTGTTATAGTTTATTTTAGATCAAATATATAAGATAATTATCATCTTTTATATTATATAACTAACACTTAAAATTTAAAGACCGAGATTATACTTTGTAAACACTATAAAACTAAGTGAATACTTTTATTTTACATTTTTATTGTTAGTTTGCTGAGAAGTCATGTCTAGCATTATTAGTCAACAAACTTTTGTGCTACGCTTTTTTTGACGAAATCACTCATTACATGTGAAACACGTCCCAATTATGAGCTGGAAGTTCTTGCCTCTCTCGCCAACCTTTGCATGATGCTTTCAAAATAATGCTAGCTTGTAGAGTTGATGTACAATGGGATAGAACGAAAAAGGAATGACCTAGAATGCCTACCAACTCGATTGAACGTTTGAATTGCATGGGTGGCTATCGTTTTCAGTCCTTACTTTTTATTTGATTGATAGCATGTTATGCTGAATATATAATTAAAATTATGTATTTGCACACTTTTTTATTTTACTTCTTTTTTTAATATATATATATATATATATATTAGATTAATGTGGATGTACGGGTCAGTTTGAATGTATCTCGATTTATCTCACGAGCTCTAAAATTAATGATTATCGAGTGATTCTAAAATTTATAAGACTTAAACTAGTAATGTTTTAAAAATAAATTCAAAACTTAACTGGTTAAGTTGGATGTTTAAAATTAATAAAAATAACATGCCAACCCTGCCTGTACAGCAAGTATCCACAGCGAGTTACCTCATTGATCGAATTTCTGAAAGTTTTTATCATAAAGGTAATAATTATTGTTCCATCACTTGAATATCAAAACTTTTAAGAAGAGAGATTTATGTTCTTTGTGGTGAGAATTCTCTCTCTTCTTACAGTTACAATTCTCTATCAATTTGTTATTTTATAAACTGATTTTTTTTTAGTTATAGGAATTTATTATTTTACAATGTATGCAGGAAACGAGTGACAAATGCAACATTTACAAGCATAATGTTTTTTTTAAAAAACTATATAGTTAACACCATTTTTTTTTTATTCTAAATGTAAATTATCTTCAGTTTTATCAATTGTAATACTTTAAAATTAAATTCTAATTTGATATCAAGTTTAATCAAGCTATCTAAATGCAAACGTACTGGTGCATTTGCAAAAATTATTTTTGAACGATCTCTATGAAATTTGAACAAATTGTCTAGTGAAATGGCAAGAAATGAAAATCCTTTCATTATAATTCACAGACAATTTGTTTTTGTGAAATGATGAAAGGATTTTCATTTCATATATATACGGTTTGGTTTGTTTTTGTGATTTAAAAATTGTTTTAAAAAAAATTTAAATTTTTATTTTAAATTAATATTTTTTTAGTATTTTTAGATGATTTTGATATGTTGATATCAAAAATAATTAAAAAAAAAACAAATATCATTTTAATATATTTTTAAATACAAAATACTTTAAAAACAACCAGAACTACATTCATAAATAAGTTTTATGAAAAGACAAACAATGCTTGTTTGTACTTCAATACGTTTTATAAAATGCTTTTTAATTATTTATTATTAAAAAAAAACATTAATCTAATGGTTTTAAGTGGGTTTTTTTTTTAAGATTTCTATTGTACTAATATCAAAAATTAAAAATTAATAATCTATTATATTTTCAATTAAAAAACAATACACTATATTATCAAACACACTTTAAGCAAAAACCCAACTGCAGGCTGCAGATATATGTTTTGTGGTTCTCTAAATCGAAGCAATTAAAGTTTCGTATTAAGTAAAAATCTAACGACTGACTTCTATCTAAAAGATGTCTACCTTCCAACAAAATCAATTAATTTCTTCAAGCCACATAAATGATATGACCCTCACGCATGCATTAAATACCTAATTTTGCAAATCCTAATAATGGCTCATACACGAGCATAATGATGTTGAAAAAAGGCACCACTAACATTTTTTAAAAATATATATGAAATAAAGATAAGAAAAAAAAATAAAAAAACTGATTAAATAAAAAAAATAATTGAAAAAAATCAAATGATAAAAAAAACTGATTAATTAGAATGTTTTAAAAAATATTGAGTTTAGTTTTATAAGCTTGAAATTAAAAACTCGAATAAAAAAAAATAAAAAAAATCGAATCAAACTAGAAAAAACCGAATCAAACTCATTAGAAAAGCCCAAAAAAAACCTAAAAAATAATATAACTTTTTATTTTTAATATAAAATAATTAAACTAAAACCAGTTGGTCTGAACTGGTTGTAGTTTGGTTTTATTTTTTAATATTTTAATTTATTTATTTTTTATAAATAAAAACCAAATTAAACTAAAAATAATCGATTATTAATACCCTCTTACGTGTATACATGTATACGTGACAATTCAAATATCTATATATTTATAAATCAACTGGCCTCCGCTCACATTGAGGGAGGATCTCCTATATTTAAAACTACTATATGTATCACATTCTTTTGTTAAATAAAGTGTTTTACTTAACAGAACACGCCAGGGCTCTAAGGCTCTTGCATGAACCGAGAATACTTTCCTTATGATGGGCTAAGCATTGGGTTAATGATGAGGCCCAGAGTCCCTCATTATTTGATGGGCTACATGAAATAGGATCCAATGCTCAGACAAACTAAATTATCTAAGGATATTTAAAATACAGTAATAATTATTTTTTAAAAAATATATACAAATAATATTTATTTAAAAAAATTGATATCAACACATCAAAATAATTTAAAAACACTAAAAATATATTAATTTAAAATTAAAAAATAATAATAATTTTTTTTTTCAAATATGATGTGAAAACATAAAAACAAACCAACATTAATATTTTATTATCTATTTTTTCCATCAACCTGCTACATTTGGTCCTCTATATGTTATGTTATGATAAGATGGCTCTTGGATTATCTTATAAGATACTATATAGCACTCCAGTGTAGTTCATTATCCTAAGATTATCTTCACGTCCCACAAAACTATATCCGCTATGATGCGATTATTATATATAAACAAGTTTTTTATCGAGTAATTTAATAGGATTATATATATATAAAGAAAAGAATTATGAAAATTTGGGCGTTGATGTATTGTATTTCCTCATGGAACCTTATGAGGATTAGGAAAAGACGATTTGTTGCGTTGATTCTATATTAGAAGAATGGAAAAAGTCTTATTCTTTCAATAACTAGTATTTCTGAATCAAATAAAATAATTTTTTTTATCTTATCTAATTTGTTGTAACAAAAAATAAAAAATGGCCCGTGACACGGGCCAGGACGCAAAAATAAAAAAAAACTTTTCGGACGAAATGAAAAAAAGAAATAAAGAATAGATTAAAAAAAAAATATAGAATTCTAATTTCTAATATTAAAATTAGAATATTTTATTAAAATTAAAATATTTATAATTATAATAATTAATAGAATATAGTAATTAATTAATAGTAATTAAATAGTAAATTACTATAATACTAAATAATACTAACTAGAATATATATTAAGAGTAATATATATATTTAAAGCTCACACTCTCTTCTGCCACCGTATATTCTACATAATTTAATCCAAAAAGGCTCCCCTCCTCTTAAATTAATACTAATTTAAATATTAAAGAATTTCTTAAACCCATTAAAAAACTTATTTTATAAGTAGCTGAGAATCTCAAATTTAGGAGTTATAGTCAACAGTTTAATCTCCAAGCCCAATAATCCATTAAAAAGGAGCCCATAATTCTTCTAGGAGGCTTAAAATATTCATTCATTAAGTTGTGTTTTGTATATTAAAGAACTCTAAAACGCGTGGGGAAAGTACTGTAGCTTTCCCCATGGTTTTCCCTCTGCATTATTGTTGGATGTCTTCCTCGCTTTCCCACGAAATATATTATCACTGTATAAGTTTGAAAAAAACGACATCATGATGTGGTGTCTTAAATCCTTTGAAAAATTAGGCTGTCGTTGTTTTTTTACCCTGTAATTGGGTCTTTTTTTCCTTGAATACTGAATTATCTGCCATCTTATCACCTTTAGAATAATTAAAAGGCTTAGAGAATGTCAAGTCAGCCACTCTTTTCAATGCTGCATTAAATACTTTCAGGTTTCGTTTAGATAAAGTGGCCAATCTTCTTAGTGGTGCATTAAATAAATATGGCGTTGGCATCATTATACATACATGCTTGCCTTTCCGTTTTCATTGTTTCCTGTCCATTTTGGTTGGCATTTCTGTTATTTGAGCATATTGTCACCTCTCCTTTTCCCCAGCCAAAAGCCACACTAGCAATCAACATCCACCGTTGTTTTTCTGCCTTCTCCAGTGGCTGAAGTGGATCACCAGCAGCTCCATCGTCGATCACCATCCTCACGACAGACCAGCAACAACAACAAGCACCTCCCGCAGGCTAGGTAGCTTCTTCTCTTCTTGCTTTTCCACGTAAATCATGCATCTCTCAGCTCCCACCTCTCTTATAATATTTGAACACATTGTCACCTCTACTCTTCCCCAGCCAAAAGCCACACTAGCAATCAACATCCACCGTTGTTTTTCTGCCTTCTCTAGTAGCTCCAGTGGATCACCAGCAGCTCCACCGTGGACCACCAACAACTCCACTGTGGATCACCATCCTCACGACAGACCAGCAACAACAGCAAGCACCTCCCCCAGGCCAGGTTGCTTCTTCTCTTCTTGCTTTTCCACTCAAATCATGCATGAATACTGTAAAAAAAAAAAAAAAACCTCTGCAGAATACATGAGTAATTAATTACCTGTTGCTTGCAATCTGCTTTGCCAAAGGAAATAGCCATTTGGTTAATTATTAATTTCTAATTATTATTAAGAATTGGTTACATATATTTGGTGCTCCATTTCTCCCTTTTGCAATCCGGCTCAATCTAAGATCATTTAATTCCACTAATTAGTCTCCCAAGGGGATTTTCATAAGCTCTGCCGATGCAAAAAGTCTGCTTGAAGTTGTGTTTTTTATTTCGTTAGGCATCAAGTGTCTTTGCGTTTGTGTCTGATTCTGCAGTTTGGTGGTGCATCGTTTGTGGCTCTTTTCATCGTTGCCATGTTCTCCAAAAGAGGGGCTTCTCTGTTTTCTCTTTTCTTTCTGGTTTCGGCACATAGCTGTTATGCTCATAAACTATCACATATCGGAATTAATCCTAAAAAAAAAAATCAACTCGAGAGGAAGCAGACTGCAAAGTCTTCTACAGTAATAAACTTTTAAAAATCTATTCTCAAACTCGGTTCCTTCTCCTCCTTCGCAGATCGTCGCCTTCGTCTATCAATCAAAATTATTAATAAATAATTAAAAAAAAACTCTTTAAAAGAAGATGAACTTACCTTGACAGTGATGTCGTCTTTGCGAGTTTTCAAAGCGGGGGAGACGACTTTCGGTAGATCATCTTCCTCAACATGAGGTAGCCACGCATCAGGGTTCTTGAAGCAAAGGAACACGTTTCTGTCATAAGGACCAACAGTTCCAGCGAGGTCGCCATTGTGGAAACATTCTCCATCTTCTTCATCGGAAATTGAAAGACACGTCATCGTGGTCTCTCGGTTGCTTTTGAAGTCAGAGAGTGAAAAGAGAGGTTTTGCTAATGGAGGTGAAGATAAATTGAGGGATAGACTTGCCAATGATGAGAAGAGAAATTCAACGTATTAAAACGAAATTAAATTTTAGTGGAAATTTTACTTCTTTTGATGCAGGATTGGGACGAGATAGTAGGCTGTCTCCCATCATGCATTATTTATATTTCCCATCGAGCAATGAGCCAAAAGTGTAGGGTAAAAACCCCTTTGAATTTTCAAAGCCAAAACAGTGTTATCTTGATAACAGCCCCACAAATAATCCCATGATATAAGTTAGCAAGAGACTGGGTGCACATTAGCACTGGCCAGGACACACAAAGCAATAAATTTAGATTGCCCCATCCCTGGTCTCCTTGCCAAGTTGCTAAAAATTACACCAAGCACTTATTTTTTGATCACAAGAAACTTTCCGCTTTCTAACAAACAATAACTCATAAAGTTTAATCTTTCAAAGGCAAGCTATAAAAAGCATAAAGCAGGGTGTCCATAATTTAGAAAAATGGAGCTCGGTAAAATAACTCAGAATGATCAGTCTAATGGATCCTGAAAGGACCTGAGGCTGAAAGAAACAAAATTTAAGATTATAGAAATTTAGATTTTAACACCCGCAAAAAAATTGAAAGAAAAAATAAACTAACAAAAATTACAAAGATTATAGCCCTTATTCTTTGCAGCTTAAAAATTAAATTTTTTAATATTTTAAATTGTTTTGATGCGTTAATATTAAAAATAATTTTAAAAAATTAAAAATCTATATTATTTGAATGTATTTTCAAGAAAAAATATATTTAAAAAAACAATATTTACTACACTTTCAAACACTCACTTTAATTATGTGAAATATAAAAATATTTATTTATTGAGATAAAAAAAATTACAAAGATTATAGCCCTTATTCTTTGCAGCTTAAAAATTAATTTTTTTAATATTTTAAATTGTTTTGATGCGTTAATATTAAAAATAATTTTTTTTTTTAAAAATATATATTATTTTAATGTTTTTTCAAGATAAAATATATTTTAAAAAACAATATTTACTACACTTTCAAACACTCACTTTAATTATGTGAAATATAAATATATTTATTTATTGAGATAAAAATAAAAATAAAATTTATATAAAATAATTTTAAAGTAGATTTTTAAATTTTCAAAAGCAAAAGATACATGGAGTTCATTCTATCTACATTTCTACATTGTTTTCATTTTGCTTTTCTCAAGTACATCCAAACTCCATATACTAAGAGATAAAAAGCTAGAGAATTATTATTATTTTGAATATATTAAATCGATGTAAAAAATTAAACTCTTAAAATTATTTAAAAAATATATTTAATTTAATATACTATTTCAGAAGAATTGAATTTTGATATAGTCAAGCAATGTAAATGCAATTGAAATGTATAAAACTTATATACCTAAGAATAATATGCATAAATTAAATAATGTAATGATATATTAAGATTGGTATTTACATAAATTAAATAATGGTTAACTATAACATAAACCAAGAAAATGAAAATAATTTGTTTTTTTAAAAAAGAATTAATTCCTTAGAGTGTTACAACATTCATTGAAAATATCAAAATTAATGTATGTGACATAACAAAATATGGTTAACTATTATGTACTAAAACATACATGGTATTCTTTTAAATAAAGCTTTTCAGGATTTTAATTATATAATTCGTGGATTTATTTTCCATATTTTTATTTTTACTTTTTATCATTAAAAAAAATATTTAGTTTGTTTTAGCGTTTCAAAAGTGTTTCTAAAAAAATTAAATTTTTTTTTCATTTAAAATTAATATTTTTTAATTATTTTTGATATACTTATTTCAAAAAAAAAATTTGAAAAAAAAACTATATTTAATATATTTTAAATAAAATATATTTTAAAAAATAATCATAAATATAATCTCGGGACATAAATCGTATATTGAAGGCTTGCTCAAGAATTAATGGAAGCACTTGGATTTGATACGTAAAAATCGATAAAAATAATACCTTATTGTTTTAAAAAATAAAATAAAAAATGAAGGGTGGAGATGAGAGGTCTTCTAAGTTGTAATTGCAATTACCAGGATTGTGATAGATTGTAGAAATTATTGTCCTTATTCTTTGCAGCTTATACCATTTTGTTCTGGTTTTCTTACCCTTTTTTCATTTGTGTTTTTTGGAGCACTTGCTTGAGTTGTGATACTAATTTCTTTTACCTAAATATGTTGCCTCATCTTTTATTTTAATTTTTGTTTGTTCTTTCATGCCTGATTCTCCAGATCTTATGCCTCATGTCTGTTTATTTTTATCCTTGCACATATTAATCAGAATTTAACTTTGTTTTTCAGGTCTTTTGATAAAAAAAAATTACAAAGATTATAACCCTTATTCTTTGCAGCTTATACGATTTTGTTTTGATTTTGTTACTTTCCTGTGTTTTTTTCTTTTGCATTTACCAGGATTGTGATAGATTGTAGAAATTATTGCCCTTATTCTTTGTAGCTTATACCATTTTGTTCTGGTTTTCTTACCCTTTCTTCATTTGTGTTTTTTGTAGCACTTGCTGGAGTTGTGATACTAATTTCTTTTACCTAAATATATTGCCTCATCTTTTATTTTAATTTTTGTTTGTTCTTTCATGCCTGATTCTCCAGATCTTATGCCCCATGTCTGTTTATTTTTATCCTTGCACATATTAATCAAAATTTAACTTTGTTTTTCAGGTCTTTTGAAGGGGCTACTTTTTTTTATCATCAGTATTTTCTCAAGTTTATTTTGTGCGTCTCTCTTATTTACTTTATCCATTTCTATTTCCTTGCATGCTTAATCATGATTATGGTATTTCTATGTTTAGCAACATATAATGTCTTTTTTTAATCGCTTAACATTTTATTGTTATATCTTCATCCTTTCCTGAACCAAAGAGTTATGTTTTTAGCTAAGCCTACCGTATCATCATGTCTTATGATATATCAAACATTTCAGTCTAATATCATTCCTTCACCTTCCAAGACAGTTAATCTTTGGCCAGCACCTAATTTCATTTTTTTTAATTATCCCTGTGTTTACATGGTTTCTTTAGAAAGTGCATGCCATTAGTATTTTCTCTATCCCTGTGTTTTCCTTCACTTAGCCATGATCCTGTACTAATCATGGTTTTTTTTTATGTTTTTCTTTCATTTACTTTGGTGTTTTATTTGCATGGTTTATTTAGAGCAATAACATGACAAGTCCTCACGAACATGTTCAACCGGATGAGTATGTGTCATCTTCTCCATACTCACAATTTGTCTTGAATGACTACGAAACCCCTGTTGATAGAATCTTGCTATCCGATAACCCGAGCTCTTCAAATACACCATCTGCTCCACAACATACTCAAGGGGTTGACACATTGGTTTGTTCACGCCAGCACATAGATATACAAACCACCTTCTCCTTATCAAGCAACATAGTGCAAACTGAAAGTAATGAAATTAATGCAGCAAGGCTATCTAATCCTCCACAGTCTACCGCCCTTGCTTCATTTCACTGTAATGAATCTGAAGGATTCTCTGAGCAAACCCTTAATCATCAATCTACTATAAGCCACGCATCATATCAGAAAAAAAAAAAAAGCGTATGTAATCCAATCATGTACCTTTTGTATCCATTTCACCTGTATTTATGATTGCCTCTTTTATATCATTCGTTCAACTCTCTTAACTTTATTTTTTACAGGTTATTTAATTGAATACATTGATTTTGGGGATAAAACATACAAGTGTAACCATTGCAACACTCTTTTTTGGTTGCAAGAACGCTTGGCCCGTTCAGCCAACACAAACCCATGCTTTACACTTTGTTGTAATAATGGGAAGATGGTGCTTCCTGCTCTACAAGAAACACCTAACTATCTTGATAACCTCCTTAACCCACACAATGGTTCATCGTCCAAAAAGTTTCGACGTGAAATTCGTGCTTATAACTCAATGTTCGCTTTCACGTCCATGGGGGCTGTGGTAGATCATTCTGTTAATTCTCGGCCTGGATCTTATGTTTTTAAGGTCAATGGATATTGCCACCATCTTATGGGTTCTCTTCTTTCCATGGATAATAGAGGCCCCAAGTTTGCACAACTTTATATTTTCGATACAGATAATGAGGTTTCTAACCGGCTGCAACCATTCTGCAATGAAAATTTTCAATCAAGCTTGGATAGTCAGATTGTTGTTGGTCTAATCAATATGCTTGATTCATCTAATCAATTGGTTCGTTTGTTCTGTCATGCTGGACAAAGGTTTGGGGATGTCGAGGTTCTAGAATTCAAACTTCGGTTAATTGGTAAAAGAGATGATGACTCAAGGCAATACGATGATCCTTCTTTAAATGACATTGGTGGTTTGGTTGTTGGGGACATTGGTCATTGTCGATCTGATCGGGACATAATTATTGAAAGTTTATCTGGAACACTTCAGAGGATCTCAAAGCTTCATCCAAAATTTATGTCCCTTCATTATCCACTTCTTTTTCCATATGGTGAGGATGATTTTCACACTGATATTCCATTAGCTCATCAAGAGCAGCAACCACCTAAAAAAAGGCAAAAGGTTTCAATGAGAGCCTATTACGCTTATCTCATTCATGAAAGAGAAAAACAAGAAAGCACTCTCATAAAAGGCGGACGATTGTACCAGTAATTTTTGGTTGATGCATTTGTTAATGTTGAAGAGGAACGTTTGGATTTTATACGTGCAAACTAAGAAAATCTTAGAAGTAAGCATTACAAGGGAATACATGATGCTGTTACTAGAGGTGATATTGATGGATCAACTACAGGGAAAATTATAC